>JAJTUV010000602.1:0-600000 GCA_021653895.1 Mastomys natalensis | reverse complement strand
GGTTCTCAGCTGTGGTAACAGGCCCATCATAGCAAACAACCTGCATTTTATTTCCTGGAATGCTACCTATACTTCTGCCAAGGAGCCTCTTCCTCCTCCTTCAGAGAGGATCTGTGTCCTTGCTTAATAATGTTTCTAGAGACTGGATCGGACATATTTGCTTTATTGACAGTTTGGTTGGGTCTTAATGTGCTCCAGTGGCTCATGTCTTGAAGAATTTTAAGTCCAAGTTGATGACATACTATAAGGAAGATCACTGAGGAGGTAGGGCCTGGCAAAAAGATGTTAGGTCATTGGGAGTAGGTTCTTGCCGTTGACAGGAACGTCAGGACATCAGGGAAGTTGACATCCTTGTGGCGAAGATGGGCATTCTCTCTCTCTCGCTCTCTCCTCTCTCTCTCTCTCTCTCTCTCCTCTCTCTCTCTCTCTCTCTCCTCTTGCATCTCTCTTCTTCATAAGAGGAGCTATGGAACTGACTTCATATGTCTGCTTCATAGCAGACAAGAAGCAACAAGGCCACCCAGTTATGGCTAAACCCTTGGAAAGGATGATCCAAATAAACGTATTCTTAAGTTGGTTTCTATCCAGTCATTTATGTCAGTGAAAGAGACTAATGTGTGCTGTCTCTATTTGGAAAAACTTAAAGGCATGTATCTTTTCCATAACCAAGGGACCCTGTATTTCATAGCAAAAAGGAGAAAGTTTCATTATTTTTAGTTATAGGCTTTCATATAACCAACTTGAAATAAAGTAATATTCAACTTACCTATGCACTGTGCAGAGCCCTTTTAGAAAGCTGCTTTTCAAGTGTTAGTCTTACGACTTTCTTGGGTGATTGATTTCCATCGTAGGCATCTGTTTTATCTTGATGAAACTATATAAACAGATCTATATACAATGAAGCCCATGGTATAGACTCATGAGTGAGTATCTGGTGTCTGACAACCTATATAATCACTATACTCACAGAAGCAGTGAAGGACTGATTTGCATAACAAGGGATTTAATTAGAAATCTGTTAGCATAATCGACATGGTGTTAAAATTAATTAGCAATTGTTTTTCCTGGGCCTTAAAGACATCACTTGAAGGTATAGCAGGAAATATTTTATGAGCTGTTTTTATAACAATAAAAATTAAGTACGCAGATAATTTTTAACATATCAATGTCATTTAATGTTACTTTTTCTTGGAAATCCTAATCTCATAGGACTTTAAATATGCAGCATATGACTGCCATGTCATACCACCTTAAAATGTGGAAGTAATATTTTATTAGAAAGAAAGGAAGGAAGGAAGGAAGGAAGGAAGGAAGGAAGGAAGGAAGGAAGGAAGGAAGGAAGGAAGGAAGACAGAGACAGAAAGAAGGAAAAGCTGTATCAATGGACCTGGCTGTGGTACAGTCACACCTGAGAAGACACTGAATAATTTGTCATACTGAATGATTTCTGACATGATTTACAAATTAGGACAGCATATTTTTTGCTAACTCATACTCACAACATACAATTATAAATTATAATACACATCAGAATACAAATTACTCGCTGTTACAAAATAAATTGTAAAAACAACAGCTTAGAAAATAAGAATTTTAACTATTCTAACAACTGACTGATGTAGAGTTTCTACTCTGATGTAACAATTTTATCTAGCTTTCAAAACTGGCCCAGTCATTCAAATTATCATAGAAGAAAATCAACTCATCTTCATGTGCTAGAAATGAGACAGAGTCACTCTCTTGAAAAAAAAAATGAGGTTCACTTGGAATGCAAGTCTCAGGATTGTCTAAACCTGTCCCCTGAAGCTACATGCTAGGGAGACAGATGCTTTAAGCAAGCCTGGGAAGATTGTAGGTAGACTGTTTTAGTGTTGATTGACAAAAAGCAGCATACCATCAATCCCACCCAGGCATGTATTAGCCTGTCAGTCACTTTGTGTCTTTTGAATACATCATCTACAATCTGTTAGTTGGTATTCTCTGAATAAACTAGCAATGTAAGATACAAATGATAGACACATAGACAGACAGACTGCGAGATAATTTATATTGAAGAACTGACTCATGACTTTGTAGAATTTGAGCAAGCTCACACCTGCAGATAGGCTTGTAGGCTGGAGATCCACGGGAGAGTTCAAGCTTGAAGATGGTGTGCTGACAGAAGTGAGTCTTCTAAGCAGAACATCTTTCTTTAGCTAATTGAATGAGGCTTATCCATGCCCTGGGAATCTACATTAGCCCATCTGCCGGTTTCATTTAAACAATGCCTTCACAGAAACAACTAAGAGAATATTTGACCAAGTGTCTTGATTCTGTGGTCTCCTCTGAGTGGCACGAAAACACTGGCTATTACCAAAACATATCAGAGATCTCTGGGCTCTGGGGTCTAATCTAGATGACAATTAGCATTGACTATCATGCCACATATACTGGAGATCATACTAGAAATTTCCCTCTGGAGATTTGTCCATTAAGTATTGTGAATGCATATTTCACCATTTTTTTTTCTTTCTGTTTTGTATTATTTTATCAGGTGTATAAACTGTAGCTCATTGTCTGTTTTCAGACCAGTAGATATTTTATGTTTATCAGTCATGTCTTGCTTGTCAACTTGACACAACCTAGAGTCATTTGAAAAGAGGGAAAGTCCATTGAGAAAATGCCCCCACCAGATTGGGTTGTGGATAAGCCTGTGGTATGTATTCTTGATTGGCGATGTGGAGGGCTCAGCTCACTTACATAGAGCCACCCACCCCTTGCCTGGTGGTTCTGGGTGGTATAAGGAATCAGGCTGAGCAAGCTGATGGCATGCAAGTTGGGAAAGGGCATTCTTCCGTGGCCTCCTCTTCAGTTTCTGAATCCACATTCCTACCGTGGCTTCCGTCCGTGATGGACTTACAAGCTATCATGAGATAAATACTTTCCTCCTCAAATTGCTTTTGGTCATGATGTTTTATCACTGTAATAAAAAAAAATAGATCTTTGACAAGAAGCACTTGTTCTTACGCAAATTTGAAGTACTTCCCTAAGGCATTAGAACTGCTGGGATAGACGTATGCCCAGCTTCAAACTGAAGGGTTACTTTCGATTATCTTCGGATATTGTTGCTCCACTTTTGTATCTATAAACCTACTCCAGTTCCTCTTTCACCATATGTGGCAATCCTTAGTCAGCTCTAAGTACTTACAACTTTAATGGTTTGGTGGCTTCCATTTGTTTAGGTGTCTTCATTCTTATCCATTTGATAAGCCAGTTGCTTCAATTTGCATTTCTTCTATTATGTTTAGCATTTATTGAGAACAGGAAGTATCTAAATTGTTCATGGCTATCTAACACTATTCTAGTACTGGATCTTGAGTAGTGGTGTTGGAGGTAGGACATTTGAGTATAAGGCACACACACACACACACACACACACACACACACTCATATGCCTGTGTATAGCCAAAGAAGTCAAAGGGGAACAGCCAGTGTCTTCTATTGTTTTCTTTATTGTTGGCTGGAGACAGGATCTTTTACTAACTGGAAACTCACTGTTTTGGCTAGGTTAGCTAGCCAAGGGTATCTTGAGATCTGCTTCTCTCTGCCCCCATGCTGGGGATGTACACATACCTACCTACTGGAAATTTGACCACAGATCCCCAGGCTTCTGAGGCAAGTACATTTTTCCACTGAGCCATAATCTCCAGGCTTTTCCTTGGTCTAAGTTCTCTTCTTTGTTTATGTTTTATGTGTATGGGTATTGCTCCTCCATGTGGTCTATGCACCACTTGTGTGCCTGGTACCTGTAGGGACCTGTAGTTAACAGACACATGTGAGCCACTGTGCAGGTGAGGGAAATTGAACCCACATCCTCTGGAAGAGCAGCAACCAGTGCTCATAAGTACTGGGCCATCTGCCCAGCTCTATTCTACTTAAAAAAGAATGGTATGTGCAACATACTTGAACTTGTTTGGTTTATAAGAGAATGCCATCACTGTGCACATGAGAGCGGCTACACAGTCTTGTTAAATCAATACCCTCATATACTCTTTGTATTTATCATAATCCTCATCTCATTTTATTAATTTTACATTTTAACATACTCCAGTTTTTTTTATGTCCCAGGATCTTCTTCATGCTAAGCTTTAGTGTCAGTCTCTCTCTCTCTCTCTCTCTCTCTCTCTCTCTCTCTCTCTCTCTTTCTCTCTCTCTCTCTTTCTCTCTGTTCTCATTAGAATTCTTAAAACTCAATCCTTCAGATTTGCTCGTGAATGGGTTTTCAGTTTATTTCATGTTATGTAAGATGCTGATGGTCCCCTATTTCTGTGCCAGTTGCGCTTATTTTCTGGTAACTTTTGCCTCTCTGATCTTTCTTACTATACCTACATCCTATGCCATCCATGTTTCTCTCCACTCCTGACGTTATTACTAACTCTTGCTTTATGTTCTGTATCCTTCATGGTTTTTAGAATAACCACTGCCTCACCATCTCCTAGGTCACCATCCTGACTTCTGATCTCAGGTACTCCACATATTCCTGTGTGCACTAGGGAAGCATCCCAAGCTTGTAAGAGGCAGAAGAGCTTTGTTCTGGAGGGAGATGGAAAGGATTGGGGAGGGCGGAGAGAGCTCTATCTCTGTGGAGCTCAATTCCCTCAATGGAATCATACCCACTATTGCAGGTTGTTACTTGGATTCTCCTCTGGTCCTTGTCAGGAATCTTTCGCTTATTCCATAGAGAGTTCTGTGGTCCTCAACTGGGTCAACATTTCACCTCAACTCTGTGGCTTCTGTTAACTTCAAAACCAGGCTGTGTTTGACTTCTAAATCCAGGGTTATTTCTTTGTTTATTTGTTGTCAGGATCTGTCAAACATATCTTTTCCTTTTATCATTCCTTGTTTTCTGTCCACTTTCTCTCAACACTGTGAGGAACCACGTGTCTCCTCAGAGCAACTTTTGTCAGTATTGTACCACTGTTACCTTCTAACTGGAGATTTGATTCCCAAATGCTGTAGAAATATCCTCAGTACTGAATTAGGTAAGTGCGATTTGCTTATTTCCTATTTCTTAGCAATTTCTAAACAGTCTAACCCGCATTTGTTTAAATTGGCCTTATATAGTGATAAAAAAAAGTTAAATATCAATCTTGGTTTAATGATGCTTATAGCATAGAGAGTTCTAGACATTTCCCACAACACTGAGCACAGCCCAGAGAGTTCAGTTGTATTAGCAGAGCAGAGGGGCATCTATATTTTATCTAAGTAAAATCAGGGTTCTTTTTTCTTCTATTTTTTCTTTCTTTTTTCTTTTATTCTTCTTTTTTAAAAAATTGATTAATGATTAGACAGTCCAGGTAAAAACTCCTTTGAATTTCTCAAGCAAACATGATAAAACAAATACTAACTCTAAAAATAACAAAACATCTTCTAGGAACTGAAAGACCAGCTGTTACACCATGACCTGCCCTAAGCGAGTCAGGATAGCTTCAAGTTCTTAATTTATCAAATTTCTGTCTTAACAAATCAGAGGAAGAGAGAACACTAGATTAGGACAAATGTGTCCTTGATTATTTGAGTTTGGAGTAAAAGTTCTCTAGCAAAATTCATCTTTAAAGGAGCCAAACAATAGTAGGCATGGCATTTAATGATTGAATTAAAGCTGATAAAAGCAATTAAAATGGTGATAGTGTTAAATTTACTCATGGTTCATTGCTCTGTAAATATTAATTGCCAGAAAAATTTGCATATGAAAGTCTAATTTTAATCACAATTAATTGATTCAAAAAAGATATGCAAATCAGCCTGCCTGGGTGATCTTCCTCAGTTTTAATTGCCTAGCAACTAGAGACCAGCAGCCATTTTTTCTATCATGTGTGCAGCAGAATGCAGGGCCAGGTTGGCAGTACAGCCTGTCCTTAACCAAGGCCATCACATTCACCTGAATGGGGCTTGGAGCATCACGGAACAATGTTGTGGTGATTTCCACGGCAATGCTTCACTATTCCCTGTCTCACACCTAAATGAGATGTTTCCCTCTCAGAGGGAGGATATCAGCATCCTCAGGTTCCTGGAGTCAACCTATGGAGGACACCTTCTTTGTCCAGTAGTAAATATTTAACATCCACTTTCTGTCAGGAGTGTAGCTGGCTGACATGACAGAAAGAGATTCAGTGTGAGCATCATTGCATTCATTTGAACAACTACTGGAATAAACTCAGGACAATGATAGGGACTGAGATCTCAGAGTCTAGCTGCATTTCAGGTTGGCTAACAATCAGCCAGTACGACTTGGGGCGAATGCTAGTTACTTTTCTCATTGCTGTAAGGAAATACCCGATAAAGCAACTTCGGGAGGAAGAATTTATGTTTGTTTACAGTTTAAGTGTACACTCTGTCATGGTGGGAAAAGCAGGAAGATGAGGAGGTAACTCACATTGTAGCCTCACTCAGAAGTTTTTATGAATCTATAAAGTAATGAATAGAGAAGGGGAAACCCCAAGTGATACAGTCACATCTCTGTGATTGGATCTAGCAGGTGAGGACCAAGCCTTCAAGACAGGAGCCTTTGAGGGATATTGTCGCAGGATATTTAATCACACTGTCAAACCCTGAGATTGTATTATTTAGTGAAAAAAAAAAAGGCTTCTAGTTGTAGTGTGACTCAGCCCTTAGCCATCTGGCTTGAATACACACATGCCCTTAGTACACACCTTTAATCCCAAACAAGGAGCTAAAGTTAGTTTGTAGAAGGAAGCACCCATGTTTGGAAGTGATGTCTCATTGAGTGGCAGACAAAGTGATGAATCAGAGAAAGATTTGATGAGATTGGGAATGCCCAACTCTCTGAAGAAGAGGTAGGAAAGGGAAGCTCTTTAACAGAGAGCAGCACAGAGAAAGAGGGAGAGAGGAAGCTGTTTTCCTGGGACAGCTATACAGAGACGTTAAAGAGAGAACAAGCTAGACACAGGTAAAGACAGAATGAGCCAGAGAATGAGGAGGAGCGGAAGATCAGAACAGATTCCTAGAGGTAATTTGAGGCCAAGCGGAGCAATTCAGGAGACACTGAGAGGGAGTAAGTCAGCCCAGAGAGGAGTTTGAACCAGTGGAGTTCAGAAAGAACTAGGAAGGGGTGAGCTTATTGAGCAGCAAGTCTCAGAGGCTGAATATTCCTAGGTCTAGATTAGATTGTACAGAGTCTAGAAGCTTCCAGGAGTAGACCTAGGTTAGTAGATAGATGCAGTAAGCCTTGAGACAACAAGTGCTTAGGAGAATAAAAGTTACTTTTACCAGATGTTCCATATGCAAATGGTTACAGTTCTTTTTGGCTCTTGATTTAGGAGTCTAGGAAGTCTAAGAGCCCAGACTAACAAGGGCCTTCTACCTAACTCCTGGTGCATAGGATGGAGACAAGAGGACATGTTGGAGAATGCAAAAGTGAAAGATTGCTTCTCAACCATCCACTCTTATGGTCACTAATCCGGTTTTATGATAGTGAGAGCTCACGCCCACATGAAAGACTTTGATCCATTCACGAGGTTGGTCTCCATCACCCAATATTTTTCTTCTAGGCCCTACCTCTCAATGTTGCTACTGAGGAGTTAGGACTTAGCGTGGGTTCCAGTAGAAACCTTTCAAAGCATGGTTTCCTTCCAGGTCTGTTAGTTGGCAGAAGTCAACAGAGCTGTGGTAAGAGATGGAGGAAGGCATGCTGAGGCACCTATCACTTCATCCCATGTCAAATAGCGTCAAAGAAACGAAGACATGGTAGCCCATTGGAAACAGTGCTTGCCACTGGCCTTTGTGTGTAATTTTATAAAGCATGCTTCCCTTTGCCTGATCTTGCCTAATGCTGAGACCCCCTCACAAGTTAGCTCAGAGATTGCCACCACTGGCTCCACTTCCATCCCACCATTCCTCCTGAGAACACCTGGAGCTACCACTCACTCCACAGATCATCCACCCCTGTGGCTGGTCTACCAACCACCAGCGACCACCCTGATGTCAATCAGCTCCCACACTAGCTCTCCTGGTCTCCACTTGCTGCTTGCCCAGTGCCACAGTGGCCACCCCAGTCTCACCCACCTCCGTGAAAGGAAAACACTAGAGTCTTTTATATTTTAAAACTGACCGTATAACTCAAAGGCTAGGTGAAGACTATCCTGTCCCATCCTTTTGGCCTCCACAGTTGCCTGCGGAGTCCACAAATATTGGTGCCATGAATTATCGGTACACCAAGAAAGTTAGATGTCTGCAGCTCCTCGTCTGCACGCCGCCTGGTCCGACTCCCAATCCTCTCATTGCCTTCTCTTCCTCTCCTACCTGAAAACCCGCCTCCTCTTTCACCCAGCTATTGTCTTCTGTCATTTTTGCCAATAAACAATTAGAGAAACTCCCCCTACACAGTGGGGTGGCCACTGTGGCCCTTAGAGTTTCTATACATGAAGTGTTGTAAAATTCTTTAGTTTTCTGTGTGTGTGTGTGTGTGTGTGTGTGTGTGTGTGTGTGTGTACTCATTTATAGGGTGTTTGTTCATATACATTTGTGTACACGTATGTGCTTATATATGTAGGGGCCAGATGTCAATGTCAGACATCTTCCACAGTGGCTTTGCATTTTGTTTTTTTTTTTTTTATCTGAAACTGTATAGCCTGTGAGCTCCAGGAATCTCTGGCTCTGGCTTGCCAGAACTGGTATTGAATGTAGGCACCTTTGTTTCTGGAATTTGGAAGCTGAGATGCACACTCAGGTTCTCATGCTTGCTTGGCAAGTACCTTACTTATTGAGCCATCTCCTAACTTCCTAGGTATTTTTCTAGTTAACGAGCAAGTTATTTTATAAATCTTTATTTTGCTCTTGATTTTAAAAGTAAATTGTAAAGTTGAGGTAGAAATGGTTTTTGTCCCCTGATACCAGTGACCGTTTCAGAAACTTAAAATATCCTTAAGTGATTTCAAAGATCCCAAACTTCTGATAAATTTTATAGGATTAGATCATGCTTAGATGACGATTTCACCAATATTTCTTCTTGGGATGACAAGATGGCTTTAGCAGATAAAGGCACTTGCCAGTAAGCCTGATGACCTGCATTCCATCCTAAAGACTCATGTCACAAAAATGGAGAGCCACCTTCTACAAGCCATCTTCTTCTGGGACACACATGTGTCTCCCCCGTCACCGCCTCCACACACACTTACAAATAAATTATAAGTGTAATTTAAAAAGTTTCTTTTTTCTCTCATTGCCCCAGGAAGAAGAAAACAGACAGAGTCACATGGCCATATTCAAGTTGTGCTATATACTATACATGTTGATTGTGTGCTTATATCTATAAACGCATAGCTTGTTTGTTTCCCGGTGCAGTCAAAAAGAAATTGCCATGATACCCGAAGCATAAGTCAATAGAAACATCTCCTCTCACATTCCCAGAAGCCAACGATCTAAAGTTGAGGCATGAGCAGGGCTCTGAACGCCGTCTCGAGCTGTTCTTAGCCCCATTTTTCTCTTTTGCCTTCATGTACCTTCCTCCCTGGTTATCTTTGCATCCCAAACTCCCCCTCCCTTTCTCTTGTAGAGGCTGTGAGGAAATTGAGTCCATACTAAAATGATTTTGTCTTGAGACCTTTCATTTTATTGGCAGAAACACAATCAGAAGTACTAGGAATAGCACTTTGGTATACTATTGGTTACAAGCAGATTTGCAACTTACTACACATGGTTTTTTTAATCTGAGATATATTTTGCTTTAGATCAACATGCCATTGTTTTATGTTCTGGAGAGTCACAGCATTTAAAATAATTATATATAAAAAAAGTTGTTTTGGTTTTCATGGAAATAAACAAGAATGTGTTTTAACTGTATTTTTAAAGCCGTGTACCAACAATAGATGACATGGGAATTAAAATCAGATACTCTGCAGTCTGCAAATTATATGTTTCCCTTGATGGAATTAAATTGTCTAGAAAACACAATTACTAAAATGTCTGTTGAAGAAATACATTGTATCCAAAGCATCCCCCATGGGTTGACACAAAAGAGCATCCTGATTGATTTGAAATAATGTCAGTCTTTAATTCTACCTGTTTCAAAGTTCCATTTCCCTTAAATGTAGAGCTGCAGGAGTTTATAAAATAGCAGGAACCAGCAAAGGCCCTGCTGGTGCAGTGTAAAGGAAAGAATGTGGTACTTCTGTTTCACTCAATGCTTTCTCACGATGAGGTCTCCTTCATCACTGGTGCCTGGAGCAACAGTGAAATCAATAGCATTTTACACCTTCTCGTATCAGTGGTGGAAAGGTGGATTAACATACACAGATGTACACACAGACGTGTACACACAAACATAACACAAACAGAGAGAGACAGACAGACAGAGACAGAGAGGAGAAGAAAGACAGAGAGAAAGAGAGACTGGGGGGTGGGGAACGGTACCTGCCTAGGAATCTATCTGGCAGAATTTAAATCCAGAATATTAGGATTTGATTTGGCTGGTTTGAGTCAACCAAAGCAATAGAAGAGGTGTGTGGAGATGAGGTTTCCTTTCTGATTTCACCATGGTTGATGCTGAACAGCCATCAGGGAACAGTCTAATGTTTTTACTGATATAGCTACTTACTACATAGTGTGACCAGGGAAATGAGATTTTGATACAATAGTCTCGTATGAAAAAGTCTTTTGGTTTTGCTACAAACAGACATACATTTTTTCCAACAGAACTTAACAAGGGCCCGAAGCAGCCCCACTGAACCCCAGCATCTTTGAGCTCAAGGCATTAGGGGACACCATCATCATTAAAGGCTGGGTCTTACCAAGCCGCACAGTCATGGTTGCAGGATAACTGTAGCTTCAGTTCATTTCCAAGAAGAGATCTTGTCTCCTCCTGCAGTTATCAGGAAGTGACTGATGGATGTTCAAACATGGCTTCTTGTTGAAGCTTTTTAACCAAGGAGTCCTTCAGAGATATATCTCTGTGAGTGGGAGAACAGGGGAGGGCTGAGTAGGCATCACATTATAATAGAAATTATAATTTTAATAAAAATTAAAAGCATAAATACTCCCTGGGAAATCTACACAGGCATCAGATTGTGCCTTCTCTTCCAGGTGCTAAATTTTAAAACCTGAATATCCAAGAGACCAACGCTTCCTTGTTGGGAAACTTGACAGATAAGCAAAGTGTTTGGTTGTTTTGGGTTTTTTTGGGGGGGGGTTTACTTTTGAGAGAAAATAATGTGCCAGGCCACATCATGATGCTTTATGTCAACAGAAAAGCAGACGACTGCATCGTGGCCATAATAAATACAGGACTGCAGGATAATAGCATCTACGGGCCTAGAGTAGAGCAGCTACTGAGATCCAGCTGCATTTGCCAGGAAAGCAGGAAGAAGCCACCGAGATGCTCATTAAGTGGAATGCGTCCCACGGCGGGGATGTACAGTTTCCCACGAGGTCAGGAGAATTCGGTGCACGGAAATTTTATTAGACTTAGTTTTCCTTTGAGCTTATGACTCTTAATAAAAAGTGGTACCCAGTTATTTTTAACAAAGACATCTGCCTCACCTTAGCTAAAGAGGACTCCTGTTGAGAGGAGGGTCTTCCCTCTGGCCAGCAGAGACATTTTCAGGTGGCGTTCAGAAGAATGTGAGGTTCCTACCTCAGCCAAATTATAATTTGCCTCTCTTATAATCATCACACATGCATCCACAGAGGTGCCTCGTCTCTTTCTTTATAATTGAAAATTAAATTATAATACAATATATTCTGGTTAGATTTTCCCTCCCCCAGTTCCTCCCAGGTTCTCCTCACCTCCTTGCCCACCCAAATCCACATCCTTTCTTGCTCTCTACATTTAAAAAACAAGCAGGAATCTAAAAATAAAAATTAAGACAAACAGGCCAGAGTGGAACAAAACAAAGACTCGAAGAAAAAAGCACAAGGAACACATTCATATAGACAGAAATCTTATAAAAAACACTGTGATATATAAGCAAAAGACCTGTAAGATCAATCAACCAATCAATCAGTCAATCAATCAATCAATAATACTACAAAGACACTACTGAATTTGTAGGCCCACTGTGTTTGGAGCCTACTCTTAAGCATAATTTGTTGTATACCCAGTGAGCTCTGTAGGAGAAAACATACTTAGTTTTTGCAAGAGGTTATGAACTGGACTGGAGGTAGCTTCTGTGTTAGGGATGAAGGCTTGTGTCCGCTTCCTCTCTCGGCACTGGGACACCATCTGGCCCTGTTCTGTGCAGGCCCTCGGCATTATGATACAGTCTCTCAGTGCATGTATGTATCAGGCCGGTGGTGTTCAGAAGGCCTTGATTTCTTCATGTCTTCTATCTTCACTGGCTCTTAAAATCTTTGCACCTCGTTTTTCACAGGGTTCCCTGAGCCCTGAGGGAGGGATTTGATGAAGATATCACATTTAGTCCTGGGATTTCCAAATTCTCTTATCTTCTGCACATTTTCTGGCTATGAGTCTCCATATGTATTCCCATCTATTCCTGGAGGAAGCTTCTCTGATGATGGCTGGGCAAGCCACTGATCTCTGAGTGTGACAGAATGTCATTAGGACTCACTTGATTGCTATGGGGTTTTTTTGTTTGTTTTTTGTTTGTTTGGTTTGTTTTTTTTTTTTTTTTTGTTGTTGTTGTTTTTTAAATGGTATTATTTGGTTTTATCCTAGGTTCATAGGCTATCTAGTTTCAGGTTCTTGGCCACACAAGTACTTTCAGGCATGGGCTCGACCCCATTGAGTGGGCCTTAGATTCAATCAGATCTTGGTTGATTATGCCTCAGAATTTTTGTTACTGTGCATACTTGAGGGCAGGTCATAATGTTTTTTTGTTTGTTTGTTTTCTCTTGGTATTTCCCTTTCTCTTCTGGTAGAGTACAGAATACCTTCCTGTACCATGAGCACTAGGCAGTAGGGGCAAAGGCTCCAGACAGGCACCAGATCGGCTTCTCTGGGTTCAGTAAGTTGTGTAGTTCTTGTCTTCAGCAATATGACCTTAATGTCACTTTGTGGAGAGCAACCAGTAGCCTTGATAATAGCCTAGGTTGTTTAGGGATTTACATAGGGCCTCATTTGACCAACAGCTTGCTTAGAAATCAATCATTCCTAGCCCTGGACATTTCATCCAGATGTTCAGTTGGAGCTTTGGTGAATCTATATAGATTTCCTTTATGTATGTGTTTATTTTAAGAAGCTTCTGCTATATTGGGTTTCCAAAGGTCCCCTTAAATGGCCTTTAGTTTTAGCTATTCCTGCCTGCATTCTCTCCCTTATTCCTTCTTTCCTGAATCTTCCCATTTGCTCTGCCCACTCTGTCCCCTCTCTTAGTCCATCTATACCTCTCCATTCTATTCTCCCTTCTCGGAAGATCCTTCCCACCCCACTAGTTCCTACTCAATACCCATTCTCCATGGTTATTTGGAATGTGGCCTGCTTATCAAATACTTAATAGCCACATCCACATATTAGCAAGACGTGCTGTATCTTGGTCTACAATCTGGGTCACCTCATAAGGATGATTTTTTTTCCTAGCTCTATCTATTTACTTGAAAATTGCATTATTATTCATTTTTTAAAACAGCTGAGTAAAATTCCATTGTTGTAAATGAACCACATTTTCTTTTCCCATTAATTCATTGACAGACACTTAGATACCTTAAAGGTTGTGTTCACACTGCTCTGTGAGCTGGCGTGGGAACATATGCATGACCTGGATGTTCTGAAGAAACCCAGATACATTAGTGAGTAAACTCCCTGCAGAAGTGAGAAACCAGATGTCTAAACTTTGTGGACTAAAGGGCAAACCAAGACTATTATAAAGATACTCATACACAAATGAAAAGTAATTTTCACAGTTATTACTAATGAAGCTTAAAAATAATTGTGTTAATAATAAGGATTAATATTATACAGCTCTGAAAATCTTTTATATTTTTAATATCGAAGGATGGAATTTTAATAGAGGGTACCATGTTGCCTTATAGGCTTCATCAGATTGGTCACCACTGTTCATCTCTGAATGCCATATTGCTTTGGCTCAATATTTATCTTTTTTAAAAACATATAATTTTAATTATTATTTGAGAATTCATGCAGTTGATTTTGATCATACCCACTTCCTTCCCTTCCATTAACTTCTCCCATATCCCCTCCCCCAAACTTGTATCTGCTCTATTCTTATGTTTATTTTGTTTAAAATAACCTACCAATTCCAGTTTGTGCTACCCATATATTTATAGGTGTGGGGCAACCCACTCTAATGGTTGATGTACCAGGGCCCACCACACACTTAAAGAAATTACCTCTCCGTTCTCTAGAAGCTAAATAGCTTGTCAGTTAGGGACAGGACTTGTGGGCCTTTGCCCATACATTCTGGAAATAGTGATTGGCTTGCTTATGTGCAGGCAATCATTTTCTAGAAACCACAGTTCTGTCCAGGTCTTCCTTAACCTCTGTGTCTCAGAGTCTTTCAGACCCCTCTTCCACAATGATCTCTAAGCCTTAGGAGCGTAAGGTATGAAGTCCCCTGCCTCTTTTTCTCTTTAGTTCACAAGCCATATAAAACGTGGAGGTGGCCCAAATGTGACCATTAGCCAACCCTCTTTTAATGTACTCATAAGGTATATATTCATAGGTATAATTCTAGTATTTTTCTCAGACTTAGAAGAAATAGATACATTGTCTTGCCATGTTTTCATAATACTTACTTGAATCGTCTTGAGACAAATAAAATTTAGAGGTATTTTTACATGACAGTTACACTTGTACAACAAGAGCCTATGATCTGGTAATGTAAGGACTATTCAATACTGAGTGCTCAAGTTAGTGTAGAGGGATTTTACTAGTATTCAAAAGATTAAACAGGACAGAACATATTAGAAATGTCACCATATGACAAACGTGGTTGGTTTGGTGATTTGGAAAATGAGAGTCAGACATGTATATGGCCTTAATATAGACTTTACCTTTGGGTCTCAATGTAGCACATATACAAGCATTGACCTACAGACATTTGTCTTTCTAAAAGTACTGTATTCAGAACACTATCTTAAAGATTTAGATCAAGAACTGATACTGTAGGGTGCCATCAGTAGGTACAGAACTACATGGCTAGGTGGTATATCAAGTTGGTTGGTGAGTAATCAGATAGAGAAACAATGTAATTTGATCAGGCAGCAACCCCATGTTGCTTTGGTTGTTTTCAGAATTTGTCTATGTACTTAGTGCATAATTATTTTTTCCAACATTTCAGAATACTTGGTATTCTAACTTACATTATGACAAGAGTTTAGGAATTGTATCTGTGGCTAGAGAATTCGAAGTCACTTAGCAGGAATGGTTGTTCTCTTAGGCTAAGTCTCAGAACGCCACCCCCCCCCCCCTCCATTTTTCTCCTTTACTCTTAGGTAGTCCTGACTGTAAATCTCATCTCAGAGGCCAACTGCTGAGTAAGATCACCCTTTCTAGCTCTTTCTGAACTCTAGCTAGCTGTGTCAACTCAGCTGTTCTGGTTCAAACTTCTCTCCTAGCTGACTGATTCAAACTGGCTTTTCTCAGCTTCTCACTGAATTGCTCTACTTGGCCTCAAACTAACTCTGGCAATCTGTTCTAATCTTCTGGCTCCTTAGTCTCTGGCTCATTCTGTCTTTACCTGCAGTCTGTCTCTAAAACTGACACAGCAAAACTGCCTCCTTTTCCTCCTCCTCCCCTTCCTCCTTCTCCCCTTTCTCTCTGTACCACTCTTTTAAGTCTCCTCCCTTTCCTATGTTGTTCTTGTGAAAGCTGGGTGTATTTATCTGGGACTCATTGTGTCAACTCTTTCTTTGATTCATCATTTTGTGTGCCGTCAATTAGATATCACTTTTAAACATGGCTGTTTCCTTCCATAAACTAACCTTACTTCCATTGTTTGGGATTAAAGGTGTATACTAAGGTGTGTCTATAATCTGGCCAGAGGGATTAAAGGTGTGTGGCATGGTGTCTGCATTCCAGCCAAATCACATAGATCTAAAAAGTCTTTACATGTGACACTTTGCCAGAGCAATTCCTCTATACCTAGGTGAGGACCCGTCTGTTAATTACACCTAGTTTTATAAATGATATGAGATTTTCAAAAACATACTATGATTCTTTTCAGTGTATCATCTAAGTGCAATATTCTCTGTTGATCTGAATTTAAAACCTTTTATGATGGTGATGAAGCCCCATGTGGATTATTGAGATTAGGCTCTAGATTAAAGCAGGCAACATGATCATTATCACTGCTGTTTTGATCTTGTTTGCTATCTGGAAATGTGCTAATCTGTGTGGAGGAAAGGCAGGCAAATACACAGAAAATCACTAATTAAAATTAAAATCATAAAACCTTGCTCCTCCCAATCTAACTTTACTCTTTAAAAGAGATTATTGCCCAACTTCTCAGACAGTTAGTAATCAATACACTCTCCCTGGTGAGATCATACCACACACACACACCCACACACAACACACACACACACACACACACCTCGCATCCATGTAACACGTGCACATCCATGTAAGAGTATATATAATTTTTTTCGAACTGTAGATGGCAACTCATTCAAAGGCATAAGTACCTTTTATTAATCACAAATAGTAATCCAAAAATTATTTAGAACTGCACAAATAAACCCTTTCAGTGTCCACTCCCATCAAGGTGATTAGTTTTTACTTAATTATACATTAGCAAACCTAAGACTGGGAAAGGGAGTTGAGCAACAGTGTTACTATTTCATATTTAGCTTATCCTTTTAAATATTTAAAACATAAAGCTAAAATACTACAACATGCTTTTTTTCTTAGCTTACATGTCTTATTGCCAAGTGCTAAGGCATAGTAATTGTTGGAATGTTAGTACAATTTAATTAAAATAAAAATATTTTTATTTTGTTTAAACATGGTATTTACGCCAGCTGTTATTTGGTTAGCTCTTGTCTACTAGTGTGTTATTGGCGGTTTCTTATCTGCTGTTTTAAGCTTTCTCGCAATAATAAGGAATAAGGATTAGGTTGCAATAATCCAATAAAGCCACACAAAGAAAGTATTAAGAGACAAGGCCCAGAAGCACAATGCTGGTTTCTCATTTAAGGAGAAAGAAGCTTGATCCTTCCTGACGCTGCTGTTAATGGCGCTATGTGTTGAAGCTGGATCCTGTATTTTTCCGTGAGCTTTGCATTATCTTTGGTTTCCCAGACATGTAAAAATCCATCTAACCAGAAATGTGACACTGGAGACGCATAAGAAAATTTGAGATTAAGCATTAAAATGCCAGGTTTTTTGTTCCCTTTTGTACCAGATTGTTTTCCTTGGGCGTATTAGATGGTCTTACAGAAATACAATCATATATCTGACAGCCTGTGTCACATGTATGGTGTATTTCTCCAGCACTTATAGCTACTATAGCTTCATTATATAGCATGCCACTTCAATGTGTGAGTCTCTGGGCATACACATGAGTAGCTGGAGGTCAGAACTTCAGGGGAAAATATGTAATGGAGAAAAAGCCTATTGCACTCACACTTTCTGCCATAAACAAAATAAAAATAAAAAACGACCCCGTTTGGAGGAAGTTCCTAAAGGAACTAATTCAAGTATTGAATATGTATTGTAATACTCATGCAAAGTTGACTCAAAACTGAGGGCTTAGTTCAAATTTAGTCCACTTCATCGCAGAGGTTTACCCTCTGATTTTGGTTCACTGGAAAACTTTTTGACATTAATTGTTGCGTGGCTAATATTCCCAGGGTCGACACAGTCACGGCTCAGGATTCCATGTCTAAATTTTTTCATCAGTAAATGGTTTTATAACATGGAGTTCTGGATGAATATGTGGTTCTGAGCCTGTTGGCCATATGGGTTATGTATCCTGAGTCTCTGGGGCACGGGGATTATTCTTGTAAGTATCATTCTCTAAGGAGATTGCAAAGAACAAGTTCTGCCAGCAACTCTGGCAGCACTTTGCAATAAGAGGAATATTTTTAGATACATATTTACTCTATGTAGACTGTATGTATGTATGTATGTATGTATGTAGGTTGTGTGTGTGAGTTGTCTCTGGGCATACACGAGTAGTTGGGTGTCAGAAGTACAAGCAAAATATTTAATGGAGAAAAATCCCACTGTGCATCTGTGTGTGTGTGTGTGTGTGTGTGTGTGTGTGTGTGTGTACACATACATAATTTTTTAAATTAAAACTTTTCTAAAGCTAAGAAAAAGCAGAGTGTGAAGTTCATCACTGAGGAAAGAAAACATACTTAGCTGGTTTCTCTCTCCAGTGACCTGTGAGCATGTTACTAGCAAGCACTTGCAACAGTGCAAATGTTTAAACGGTTCAGAATACACACAACTCAGTGTGATGGAAATTGGATATTACAAGGATAAAAAACATAATTTCCAGGACAACCACAAATGCACTTGATCACAGACTCATAATCTCTCAATGCTGAAATGTATTTCTGCGAGAAAAAAAATACAAATCATAATATCAATGGGTCTTCATTTTATATTAACTTGTATGTAATGTTTTATATGTACTTTCTAGGCCATTTTAAAAGTTAAGAAAATAGAAACATGATAGAATTGACTCCTTAACTAACTCACTCTGCTCTTAATAATTATAATTATTAGGGCTTAGGAGATAGCTTATTTGGTAAAGGGTTTTTGTCCCTAGTCAAACAGGTGAGTTCAAGGGAAAATGAGATCCCTTCTCAAAAAGGTGCCATCACTAGGCAGCAACACCCAGGGTTGACCTTTAACCTCCACCTGCACCTGCATACAGTGTGTATGCACCTCTGAACATTCACACGATCCGGTCAAATCATTCACACCAGTTACTGAAGTCTTGGTGGTTTCATGGGGATGTTTTCACACATGCATTGGTCATCAGTACTGGATTTGAATGAATTACCTTTTCTGTAGACATCTGGAAGAGCAAATGAAGGACATAGAGGAGACCCACACTCTTGCTTCCCCTCCAGGTCTGTAGAGACACAACTCGTCCAACTTCTGTGCATCCTGCCTTCCATCGTGACTATACTGACATTCAAAGCAGCAGAGTTTTCTGGGACTTTGGAGCCATTGCTCAATCACTTATAACTTCTTTGCAGTGGTTGGTTTTTCTGTCCCACCATGGTGATTTCTTCCTTCTCTATTGCACACAACTTCACATTCACCATGAGAGGAAAATGTCTCTTGTTTTCTCTGAGTATTAAATCCAGAGATACAAGAAAGAATCTCGCTAAAATGTCCTCATTGGTGAGCCCTTTTTTGTTAAGTCCTTTTACAGAATGATCATGGAAAATATGACATTTATGTCTCAGGGGTTTTTTGTTTGTTGTTGGTTGGTTGGTTGGTTGGTTGTTTTTTGTTTTTTTGTTTTTTTGTTTTTTTGTCACACACCTACCAAATGTATACAATCTTTTAAATTTTCATGGTGAGAATTTGACATTTCAAGTCTGAGCAAATGGATTGGGTCCCCTCTCTTTGTTAATCAGTCTCTCACAAGAGGGGCTGTACAAAAGAGAGCTGGTTGCTACTGTAGAAAGTCTCTTAAAGTGCTTCTTTACCTGTGTCTCAGTTAATGACTGGTGACATCTAGTGGTCACTAGTGGTGATTGGATTTGAGGCACTCATGGCTTTGCTGGAGAGGCACAGCCAAAGTAAACTATAGTGTTGGCCTTTGCAGATGGAGGTAGTCAGTTCCCAGCATCTAGCGATATAGTTCTCCATCCACTAGTCTACGCCGTAACTACTGAGGGCGTGCCCTTAGCTGTACATGCCTTGGTAGACAGTGGCATGTTAGGGGAACTCTGTGGGCTCTCCTGAGAAGCACATCCTCCTCTCCTCATTCATCATTCACAGAAAGCAGTGTCAGATCTGCTTGGTGTATCCGTGGCAGCTTAAGAGTAGGAGGCTTGGTCTCCTCCTGGTGTTCCCTGGAAGAGTTTCCACATGGGAAGCCAACCCGTAATGGCAGCTTCTTTATTAAATATGTGCCGTGGAAATTATGCTAATTACACTGGAGTGTAATTATAGACTAGAAAGACTCTCTCACAGTCTGACTTGAATTGTTGTAGATAAATGTGCATTAAGTTAATAGTGTGCAGCTAATTATGAAAGGTAAAGGGGAGGCAGAGATGTAATCAGTTACTCCATGTTTTAAAGATGCTGGGTCCCAGGCAGACGGTGCCAGTAAAGCCAGGGTACAGAGAAACCTTGCAATGAGAGTTCTTCATCCATTTGGGTAGACAGTTTCAATATGGCACAAAAATAATCACTGGTGACCAGTTAACCAATTTAATTCTACTAGTCTATGGCATCCACTACAGAAGGTAGTTAAATGCTGTGGCAATTTGCAACTGTATGTTCTAAGTATGTTTATAAAGTTAATTCTTTTAGGCTGTATGCTTTTGTGTGTATTTCTGATAATTATGGAAATGAGAAAAATACCCATTGGCTCAACAACTTCAAATGTTCAGCAAAAGCTGTTTTGTGCGAAACAAATTCTATTTACATGTGACTATAGAAGCCAAGTGGTCGTCAAAGTTACCAGTTCCAAGAATGGCATTAGTAGCCTGCTGTGCTGAAGTGAAGGGCACATCGGTTATTTATATCTGCCAGTTAGAGATGTCTGAAACCTACCAGCAAAATGGCACCATCAAAGCCCCACCCCAGAACCAGCTAACTGAAAAGAAGCTTTAAAAACTGCCATACATAGGGAGAATGCTGAATGATTTTGCAAGTAGTATCGGAAAATGTAATGTTTACATGTCTTCTGAAAATGACTGATACCCAGTCAGATACTGATAGGGAGTTAGGAGAATTCCTCTATGAAGGGAACAGAACTCCAACAAATCCAGCTGTTTAAAGCGTTTGTGGCGCCAACAGGAAAGGACACACCTGTACGTGCTGGCAGAGGTTTACACTGTCCAATGAAGAAGAGACTGCATTGTAGGAAAGTGTATCCATTTCTTCTGATTCCACTGAGCTTTAAAGACATCTTTATGCTAGCTTTTGCAGCTTGAACGTCAGTGGAAACAGGGAGATGTATACCAAGCTTTTCCTGATTTCTTTAATATACTTTTAGACTATACTCATTGTACAAATGAATGTGTTTCAAGATAGTCATCATATCCATCCCATTGCCCTCTGCCATCCCACTCCCCACTCAATATGTGTGTGCAAGGGGAGGGTGAGACAAAGACAGGAGGGGAAGGGGAAGAGAGTAGGAGACAGACAGACAGACAGACAGACACACACACACACACAGAGAGAGAGAGAGAGAGAGAGAGAGAGAGAAGAGAGAGAGAGAGAGAGAGGAGAATTCACAAAAGAGGAAAGGAACGTGGTGATCTCCAGCTTCACCCGATCTCCTGCAAATGCTGCCATTCTGTTCCCATTTCTCTCATGTTATTCTTCCAGTCTCACACATAAAGTGTCTGAAGCCAAACATCATCAGCTCTCACTTTCTGGTTCCCTAGATCTTCTCTGGCAGTGTTTGTCAGATCTTTAGAACATTTACACTAATTTCTTTTCTGACTTAATAAAATCCAGCCTGGACTTGTTTTAATTTTGACAAGTCATTACATTTCCCTTTTTTTTTTCTGAGGACAATAAAGGCAGCAGACGTACTCTAGAAAGCTCATTCGTTAATGAATACGCGTTTGATCTGAGTGGGACATTGTTCTTCCCTGGATGATCGTATGACTGAGTGGATGTACCGATGAGTTCAGCTGATGGATGCCCAGTCCTCTGTGTAAGCTGTATGATTTCACAAGCAGATTTTTGCCTTTCAATCTCAGTCCCCTCCCCTGGGAACACTATACAACTTTCCCAGATAGTTTCAGCTTATGTCAGCAAATTACAGTACACTAACCAAATCCGCCCAGCCTGCTGCCTGTCTTTATAAAGTTTTATTTAACACAAAGCCATGCCCATTGGTTTGCATCTTCCTGTGGCTGCTTTTCTGCCACAAGGGCAGAGTTAAATAAATAAGAGACTATGTGAAGGTAAAGTCTAAAATTATTATTTGACCACAAGAAAAAGACTTCTTCATATGTGTAAATTCTATGTATGTACATACGCATCTTTTATATAGTTATTAAGACTTCATCATGGATTTAACACATTAGAAATAGTCAATATATGTGATCTATTAAAATATCTACTATTATAATTTCATTAAATCCAGTTTTACTTACCTATTCAAAAATCAGTTGTGAAGAGGGCTGCAGATGAAATAGTATTAAAGTTCTCAGAATAGTATGTAAGTTTAAAATGTTTCTCTTTAAAAATATTCTATAAACTAAATTTTATTGCTTTTGTCTGTCATATAAGCAGATTTGATAGTTAGGATCTGTGTCGTGGCACCTGTGCAAGGATGTTAGGCCCTGGGCTGCTTCAGGCTTACTCCCAAGTTGGGTGGTAGAAACAATAGAATTTCTTATCTCACACTCTCAAGGCAAATGTCTGAAACAAGGGTGTCAGCATGGTCCTTCTGTCTCCAATGGTTCAAGGAAGATCGCTTCCAATTCAAGGAAGCTGCCTCCTCCAGCTCCCTGGCTTTCCTTGGCTTATAGATGCTTCACTGTAATGTCTACACTGTAATCACATTGCCTTCTTTGTCTGTCTGTCTGTCTTCAGGGTATCTGGCTCCCAAATCCCCAGTACTGGTCACTAGATCAGAGCTCAGTCACACCGTTATGATGTATTAACTGAAATGTATCTACTAAGGTCACATTCACAAATTACGGGGACTCAGATTACAACATGGCCTTTTGGGTAGTGCTATTCAGGCTGAATCCTGAGGAACTGTTGTTCGGAAGAGCAATGAAGAAGAGTTTTCGACTCCATGTTAGACTACATTTAGACTACATGTTAGATCAAACTAAGCATTTCAGTTAGGTAGCCTGATAACTGAAACATAAAGGCTGATGAAAATCCCATTAGCCACACACATTTCTAAGAGTATCTACATTTTCTTGACTGGAAGGCAGGTAAAGGTAAGACTATGGATGAGAAACAATGAGAGAACATGATTTTAAACGTGTGGATAGAAAGAAGTATTCAGAGCAAAAGACCCTAATCTACACCCCTGAGCCACACCCCCACAGCTGGCCACACCCACGGCTGGCCACGCCCAACAGATGGCCACGCCCCCACAGCCGGGTCAGTTTCTGACAGAGGCACATGTACAGACTGGAGTGAATTGGACGAGGGAAAGACACATCCAAACACATGCCAAGGGAGGAACAGTGTGTGCTGACACAATAAGGTCGGAACACTGTGGGGAGGGAGAGGCACGGTGAAGCATTGAAGGCCTGTGTTGGCATGTAGAATCAAAGTGACTCGTGGTGGGCTCTGCCACAGCGTCCCTGTTCTCCTTTGCTCTGCCAGGCTTTCTACATCTCTTGTCTATTCTTCCTCTTTCTTCTCTCTCGTCCTCCAACACTTCTGAGATATTTTCTCTATCGAGTCTTGTTTTCTAATGGGCTATCATTTCTTGACAATTTCCCATTTATAAAATATAATTTCTGAACGTCCTTTTCATCGGCCTTCAGTGTTCTTCTCCATGGTAGCTCCTACAATCACTATAGCTAAAATACATTTAAATTAACTACTGAAATGTGTCCTAAAAACCCATCCCGTAGCTTAGATGGTTTGAGTGGCAGAGCCAAGTGGTGTGAAGGATGCTTGCTGGTCAATAGAAAAGAATTAATGGTAGAAGCTTCCTGAAAGGGGCATTGGTTGGCTACTAGAAAAAAAATCTCTTGTCCTGTACATGTTCCTGTGGGTTTTTACTTTTTTATTTTTTAAATAAGTTTCTATTTGAGGTAAAAGTTGGCTTGTGTAGGCACCAGATTTTTGTTCTTCAATGTTCTGTTTGCAAGAGCACCATTGGGAGTTACTTCTGAAGATCCTGCCACGTGTAAATAAGTTGAGCGATCCTATGACAAAAAACTAGTCTTTTCTCAGGGCCTGTTTTTTAAAAGCCTGTTATTGAAAGGAGTTGTAAGGATCAAGCTAATCCAGAGCTCAGTCTGTGAATGTAAAACTGATGTCAACAAAAAAAAAAAAAAAAAAAAAAAAAAAATCTCACCAAATGTGGTTTCAAAGATCTAATTGGCTTTTAGTATTGATTGATGAGCCAGGCAGCATCCACTTAACAAAACAGAAAGTTGCTCTGCTGGGAGTCAAATCAGTCTTCCTAAGGCAGCAGTGGCCAGTCCAGTGAAATTGCATTGCACAAAACTGGTGCCAGTCATTATCAGGTGATTTTCCTTCTGTGGCTGTAAGCCGGAAGTCCATCCGGACAATGTTTACTCAGGACGACTGGGCCCCCTTTTTCTATGTACTTGTGAATATCTATGGTTGTCCAGTTTCATTCTAAACTGCCCTGTTTGCGAATTAACTGTCGTCTCTCTGATTGTCAGGCCAGATTGTATACATCAATTTCAGTTCAGTTTACTGATGGGCCCCTCAGCATGAGTGACTGCATCTCATGCCAGATTCTTTTCTTAAACACTCTTGACATCTTTCATAAGAACTGTGAGTTCAATGAGTGACTTGTGGCTATATTTTAGCACATTTCCAGAGTGTGTGTATGTGTGTGGTGGGGGAGGTGTTTTGGATAATGCCCAACACTGTTCAGGTAGGTACTCATCAAGTTGTGTAGTGACTGTTATTTCAATCTTAAGTTGACTTGTATGATAGGGAAATTGTGAATCTACTTTACAACTACAAAAAAAAAAAAATACCAAAACATTATGTTTCTCGCTCTCCCTTTCTTTCACACTGACCAAATCAAGTTGTGTGTTAGAAAAGCTAAAGTATGCAGTGACAAGAAACTGCTTCTCAGCCATCAGAAAGAATGGAAATAAGGCACTTTGTCTTCAGAATGTCCCACCAGCTAGAGTAATGAACAGTCCTCGGTGTCTTCAGCAGGACTATGGGAAGCTGGGAAAGTGCTTTCCAGTCTGATACAGAAGCCAAGGAAGAACGCCATGACCCTGCCTACTAGAGAATCAACTGCCTGTTCAGCTAGTGGAGTCTGGAACTGGGTATTTGTTAGTCTCCATTGCAAACTACCAGGATGACACTAGGTAGTTTGATAGAACCCAAACAGAGTATCAGCAGCAATAAATAACAGATAGTATTCTGGGAGCAAGTTCTGGGGGAAGGAAACCTCAGAACATAAGAGCCTGGAAATCTCACCCCCTATAATTTTAGGAGCAAGACAAGGAGAGCAGCCTGGGTCCTTATAAAAATCTTGGGACAAGTAGTCTGGTGTCAGACTCTTGGAAACGTGTCATTTTGTCTCATATTAGGTATCATACTTTTTCCTTTTAGTGAAAATATCTTTCTCACATAGTATATTCTGTTATAGTTTTCCCTCCCTGTATTTCTCCCAGTTCTTTCTTGCCTCCCCTCCCATACAGATCTATCCCCATTTCTGTTTCTCAAAAAAAAAAAAAGCTTCTAAAGGATACTAAAATAAAATGATAAAACAAAACTAACACATCAGAATTGGACAAAATAGATGGAAAATACCCCCAAGAGAAGGCACACCAAAAAAAAAAAAAAAAAAACAGACATTCATACACTCAGAAAGTCTATAAAAACAACGAATTGGAAACCATAATATATATAGAAATAGGACCCATATGGTAAAAAGAAAGAAGAAAAATATATAAATAAAAGAAATACAAATAAAAAATAGCCAGATAAAGGAGGGGCAAAAAAGGAAAACTCCTAACATGACATCATGAGACAAGGAACCTGCAAAAGTGCCATTTGGGTTCGCTTTCTATTAGCTATCTATGGCTGGGACATGCAGCCTACCCTTAAGAGTGGTTTGTTTCCCAGGAAGACTCCCTTGGAGGCAACCAACAAGTGGTTATTCATTGGAGATTGCTTTTTGGTTAGGGATGAGGCCCTGGGTCCACTTCTCTCTTAAGCTCTAGGGCCACATGAGGTTCAGACCCTGTGCATGCTGCCACGGTCTCTCAGTTCACATGTGAATTGATCCTGTTGACTTAGAGGGCCTTGTTCTCTTTGTCTCCTCAGTCTTTTGTGGGTCTCACAGTCTTTACCCCTCCTCTTCTGGTGTTCTCTGAGCCCTGAGAAGAGAGATTTGACAAAGACATCCCTTTCAAAACCAAGTGTTCTGAGGTCTCTCACTTTCAGTATGATGTCTGTCTCTGTGTTTGTTCCCTTCTGTTACAGAAGGAAGCTTCTCCGATGATGGCTGAGCAAGACGCTGGTCTGTATTTACATTAGAAGGTGATTAGGAATCAATATATTAACTGATTTATATATTTATTTGGGTTTACCCTAGGTCCTTGGGCTATCTAGTCTCAGGTTCTCGGTTAACCAACCAGTGTTCGGTATGTGTTCCATCTCATGGAATAGGCCTTAAGTCAAATCAAATACTGATTGGGTTACTCTTCAAGCTTTGCAGCTGGTAGAATTCTGTGCTAAAACCATCTGGCTCTGGGCATATTTTGGCTGAGAAAGTTCAGATTATTGTTTCTGTTTTACCAGGTGTAATAGGTCGTTTTGAATTGCATATCTGATCTTTATTTAACTTTTGCAAGTGGTGTCTATTTACATAATTACCCATTTCCTTTAGATTTTTCAATTCAGTGGAGTACAGGTTTTTAAAGTATGTCTTATTATGCCCCCTTTTCATTTCTAATTTTAATAATGTTGGATATTCTCTCTCCTCAATTTAGTTAATTTGGATAAGAGTCTGTTAATCTCATTGTTTTCTCAAAGAACCAGCATCTTTGTTTCATTGCTTGTCTGTATTGTTTTTTCTTTTTCATTATATTGATCTCAGCCCCAATTTAGATTTGTTTTCCTAGCTGTCTACTCTTTTTGGGTGTGATTTCTTTCTTTCTTTATGTTCTAGAGTTCTCAGGTATGCCATTACATTGCCAGCATGAGACCACTCCAGTTTTTTATATGGGTAACTTAGTGCTATGAACTCGCCTCTTAAAACAGCCTTTATTGTATGGCATATATTTGATTATGTTGTCTAATTCATTTTTATCCAAATATTGAAAGTCTTCCATTTACTTTTTAATTTCTGTCTGACTCATTTTTTCATTCATTTGTCAGATATTCCATTTCCATGAGTTTCTAAACTTTCTGCTGTTGTTGATATACAGTTTTAATCCATGGTGGTCAGATACAGGACATTAGGGTGTTATTTTGATTATCTTCTTTGTGTCGAGACTTGCATTATGAAGGACCATATTTTTAATTTTTTTCTCAAAGAAGACACAACATTGAAAATCCTTCCTGGGCAAAAATTGCATAAAAGCTTATACATGGCTGTAGCACTTTATCATATTGAAAATGCTAACCCCATGCCTGACATTGTCATGTGACCTAACAACAGACTCACCACTCCAAGTTGTTTGAGTCAATGACAGTTAAAGTACTCAGAGCCCTTCTCTTGCCCCATTGTAATTAGAAACATGTCAGAATTAATTTAGTAACCTTTGTATGAATTAATTCTTTACCCATTAACTCATCGGTATCCCAGGAACACTAAAATTTATATTATTTCTCTGATTGTTGAAAAAAAATTGATCGTCTTTGACAACTTGACTCTTTTCATATTACTGTCCAGTGTGAATAAGGCATTCCGGAGAAATAATTGTAACACATGTCCTTCTGTGCTTTAACCTTTCTGAGAGAAGTTTTGTTTCCTATTGAAATACTTTTGGCTCCCTCCTTCCATTCTCCTCATTCTAAGAGGTTGCTCATTTCACTCTCCTACCAGCATTATGTCAAAGCTGTGGCTAAGAGGCATGCACACACCATTCAAGGAAAAGCCACTGTAGTGTCACAAGACATCCCCACCTATTATTTTGCCCACCACATGCAGACCTTCATATGGATGATGAGGCAATCAATATTGTTATAATTTCTAGGTGGGTTAAGAATACCCATCCCCCTTTTTAAAATTTTTGTCTTATATGTATAGATGTTTTGCCGGTTCTTTTATCTATACACCACGTACCTGCCTGGTGTCCATGGAAGCCAGAGAGAAAAAGTAAGATCCCTTTGATCTAGCGTTAAAGACAGTTTGTGAGCTTCTACTTAGGTGCTGGGAATCAAACCATGGTCTTCTAGAAGAATAGCCAGTGCTCTTACTGACTAAACCATATCTCCATTCCCACATCTATCCCTTTAAAAACATTAGTTACTGGGCATAAAAGATGAACTGCTTCGTTTGATCCAGTCTTGGTGCAGGTGAGCCCGCATCCATTCAACAGCATCACTGAGGAGTCATCAACAACAAAGAGATCGTCTTAAGAAGCTCTTGGAAGACCTTTTATTCCTGTCTGATGAAAACGACTGTAACCTATTTAAATAACTGTATGGACACCTTGCCTCGCTCTGTTGGATAGCTTTCATCATGTCCTTAGGATAATACATTGGGTTGCAACAAATGAATAGCTAGTTTGGGTTTGGGAACAAAATAGAAATAGCTATTCCTGTGTCCTGCTTGTCTGTTTCTGCGTGATAAATGGCCCCAAAACTTAGTGGCATAAAAGAAAGATGAATAGCCAAGGCTTAGGGAAGTGCTCATTTAGGTAGTTTCAGGAAGATGCAGCGAGATGGCCATGGCTAGTGCTCAAGTTTCTTCTCTGCTGCTGTGATAAACACTGACCCAAACCGAGCGAGCGAGGAAGAAAGCTTACAGGTTAGTCCATCATCAAGAGAATCAAAAGCAGGGATTAAAGAAAAAAAAAAAGAACACTGCTTTTGGTCTTCCTTCCTCTGCCTTCCTCAGTTCCCATTAAGTCTAGGCTCTTCTTTTTAGGAATGACACTGCCCAAAGTGGGCTGAGGCCTTTTCTAGCAATTAGTAATTTATTTTTCTAAGCCAGTTTGTTGTCTCATACCGTTATGTCAGATGTCATACTGTTATGTGTCATACTGAAATAAGATATATTTGTGGGTTTTTCCCCCACCTGCAGACCCTTTGCTGTGCCCTCTCCCCTGTAGCCTCCCCAGACTCTTCTTCTTTAATGTGCTGTTGCCTTCCTGCCTAGTCCCAGTTTTTTTCATCAACTATGTGTGCTTTTTGTCTTAATTTGAGTTTCCTTGCTTGACACTCTACTTCCCAGAGGCATCCACTGTCATGATGTAACTTTCTCCACAGCTGTCCTTAAGAAGCTTCTTTAATGAAGGATGAAGCTGCACTTATCTGTGACATAAGAAGCACAGGTATTTAGACCAGGATTAGGAACAACGGCACTGGCTTAGGAGGGTGGATGGAGTAAGTCCTCCTCTCCCAAGAGGACTGTGACCCCCTAGATGACTGTGTTTACAGGACCAGGCATGGATTCCTTCCTATTGAATGGAACCTGGATATCTTTTTGTTTCTCAGCTTGAATCACCTATACCAGAGCAAATGCTTGTGGAGAGTAGCTACAGTATTGATGAGTAAATGTTTTAAAGGATTGGAGGTTACCAGATGGAAGACACTTCTGGAGAGAGCAAAGAAGTAGGGCTGAGCTTGTTCTGGTAAGGCTCACAGCCTGGCCAGATTTTCACCCCTGAGTCTAGCCACATCTCTGTGGAAGACAATGCCACCGTTGAAATACTGCCAGGCTCTCCAATAGGAAGGGATTTTGCTCTCCCAAGTCTGGGTTTGTTAGAAGAAATACATCAACCCTAAGGTGCCAGTCTAGCTTCAGACAACTGTCTTCGTGAATGCCATGTGGAAAGGGCTTGACTTTCAGACATATTTAAATTTGACTGAGACACCAGAGCATTTGAGGGGCATTATTTACATCTGGATTATGACACTGGGAAATCCTATACCACCTCAGCCCCTGACCAAAAAGGGCCTGATAGGTGATAAGAGAGTGGTAACAATGTTAAGGTGCTTGATGACTCTTGGGCCTTTGCACATATGTGCACATACTGCAGAGTTCCCCAGAAGAAGACAGAGTAGAATAGTGACTTAACTACATTTGTTGAACACTAAGAAGGCCCATCAGCCATTAGGTTGCTGTTGGGGTTGGGGCAGACAAGCTCTAGAAATTTTCCTATACCTACAGTGTCCTTGTGCTCTGTTTCTGTGCCCATGGCTAGTCAGTCACTTAGACTGCATGAATCAATGTTAACAAGACACCATTACTGTACCTTTTTCCTGCTCTTTCTTCTGCCCCCATAGTTGTGGTTCCAAACTCACTGAGCTGTAGTCCACAAAACTTGCTCTGCCATTGGCAATACTACTATAGAGAGATGAGTACTTAACATAGATTTTAGTGAGGCCGAGGGTGATGAGTGTGTTGGGCATTTCTCTTGCTACTTCAGAAAGCTACGACAAAAGCTACTTCATGGTTGTGCTTCTTAACCAGTATGACACCGTCCCCATTCCACAAATTATTTCTCAATAGCTGCAAACATTTTTAGCTGTCACAATGTAAGTGGATTATATGCTATTGGGTATCTAATTAATAGAAGCCAAGGACACTGCTTAGCATGTTACAATGCAGGGCGGCCTCTTGTTTCTATCCATGAAGTATCTGATCCAAATTTATGTAGCGCTAAGTCTAAGGATGTCTGTCTTACACAACACCATTCAGTCATAGTTGCCAAGAGCCCCTTGTTTCTGGGGATGGGAAATGACCTTTTAATATTGGCAGTCCATGTTTGGTGAATGACTGGGGTCCCAAGGGCAGAATACTGGAGACAGCGAGCATCTGCTCAGTAGCTACATAAAACACCTCAGATGTTGCTCATCACCCCATTATTTATATCTCCTGGGAATTAGCTCTATTTACCCATCAGATATGTGCATGTTAGACTTTGAAAACATAGAGATTGAGCTCTGAGAACATGCAGAGGAAACATTACTACATGATTCCACAGTAAGTCTAAAACTTCAATACTGTAAGAGCTGATTGGTGTTCTATTGCCACAGGAAGGGCCAGGGAAGTTTCCAGAATGTCAAGAACCAGGTTGTTTTTCTTCAGAGTAAGCCTGACTTACACAGGTGGCATTTTAATCCTGTCAGCTCACCAAATGGATAGGAATAGTATCAATTTCTTTATCATCGGTAAAGAACTTCTAGAATAGGAAGCTGCCCTGGAGTAAAGCTCTGGGGTGACAGGGCACAGGCCATGGCTGCTGGAAGGTCAGTGGGATACTGGCGCTCATCTTTAGAAGCTTACAGTGGCCACGTTATGCAGGATCAACGGAAGGAGACACAGCCTGGAATTAAAGCCCATTAGAAAAGTAGTCACATTTCCAAAGCATCAAGGCCTTAGGAATATTATGGAAAGTGAGTTTATAGCCCTTTGACTGTGTGTTAGACGTTACAAACCTTTTTTTTTATTCCCAGTAATTATCCAACTGTTACTGAAGTAATAGTCCTTTGAATTGTGTGTTGTTTCAGGATGATTCTGTCCTCTCACCATCGCCATGCCTTTTTATGGTGATAAAAATGTCCCGAGTTTTGCATTTCAAAGAAAAGGAGAAAACAGATGTGCTTGAATTTTGCTTTATGTGTCAGTATCCAGAATTTTAAATCTAAGATAATCCTTTTAAAAATATTTTTTCAGAATAAAAATAAAAGTTGAAACTTTCCTACCTGTTAAATGAACATAAACATGCTAAGATCTCAGCATACGTCTATGTCATGCATTTCCCTGCTCATTGTTTTGGTTGGCTACTGTGTGTTCTCTGTTCTCTGAGAAGGATGCCTAGAAATAGCTGGGAGTGCAGATATCACAGCAAGTAGACATAGAGGCAGAAGTGTCCTCCATTCTAGCCCACCACAAGGGCCACAACTGTTAGGTTAATAAAAGAAAAGTAGAATAATTACTTGGTGATCATTTTACATGACTCAGGAGGCGTTAGACTGAAGGTACAATGATGCGCGGTAATCGACCTACCTACTCTTGGATTCAGCGAAGCAGGGGCAATCATGAACAAACATGATGGGACAACAAAATATGAAGTGAAGATGATGGACTGAGTGGGAAACCCAGGAAGTCCTGTTCAGATTCTTCTTGCCCACCCCATCAGTACTCTGCCCTCTTAGGTGTGAGGCAGGATTCCTGAAATAGGATCCTATGTTCTCCTATCAAACAAGGTGGGACAGAGAATTTCTATCTAGGAGTTTCTGCACAGAAAGGTGAGACCCTGTAGATGAATGTATGTTTGTTTTATGGCTAGCATTTGTAGTTATTTTTCTTGATATTAAGAGCACATTAAGTTAGCTCACAGTTGAGGGAGATATAGTCCAGCATGTTGGAGAAGATGTAGTAGGAAAAGCATTTGGTGCTGTTCACACAGCATCCAGTCAGGAAGCGAGACACGTACCAGTAGTCCATTCTGTCTTCTTATTCTGTCCATGTGTTGGGGCTGCCACACTGAAGGAGGATCTTCCCTCCTCAGGTATACCTCTCTGGAAATTCTCATAGATGCTCATCGAGATGGATCTGCTAGGTGATTGCACATCCCATCAGGATGGCAGTCAAGCATAACATCATCACAGCTGGCTTGGGAGAACAGAAGGTCCTGGGTTCCATGACATGCCATGGGGTAGCAGGTGCCAGTTTTTGTGCTTCCTTTGAGGAAATTAAGGGCAGTTACAGGAGGACAGGAGAAGGTGAGAGAGAAACTTAGTTTCCAAGGGCACCTCTGAGATTCTGGAATAGCTTCTGAGCCCTCACAGTCCATACGTGTGGCGCTGAAATACACATGCACAATTATCTTGAAGTAAGATGTGGTCTCCCCCAACCCCTTGTCTTCTTAATACAAAGCTATCTCCCTTTGATTTAACTACAAAGGAAGTATTAACTTATACAATAAACAGTAAACTTGAAATCTCAAATCTTCAAAGGCTTGATCATAAATAGGTCAAGGGATATTTAGAAAAAAGTTACAGATAACACGAGTATGACAGATGGAGAACAGAGTGCATCTTAAAATACGCTGTTAACTGTTCAACTCTGGCATGCTTGATAGAACTGCAAAAACATGGCTGCCAAGATGGCTCAGTGTGTAAAGACACTCACTGTCTGCCAAAGCTGATGATCTGGGTACAATCCCTTCAGGTTTATGTTGTGGCCAAAAAACGTTCATTATATTTTAATAAAACACAAGTACTTCCATATGCAAATAACAGCCAAAACTGACACTTCCTACGTAGACTGTTCCCTTGCCCAGGCAGATAAAAACAAACTTTTACCTCCAATGGGGTTGAATGAGTTTGGGGGTTCTCTTAAGTCTAGGAAATACACCTTTCCTCTGACCTAGTGGAACCTCTTTTTTTTTTTCCTCTTGTCTCTTAGCCCAGTCTGTACCTCTCTCTGATGCTTGACAGATGGAGTCAAAACACTTGTCAAAGGACCACAGAGGGTTGAGGGGTGTTCAGGAGCAAGTTTCTCTGACTTTCCTAGGATTAAATTGCTTCACTATATATAGGAAGCCGTGCACCATCTTTTACCAAGCTTGAGACCCTTAGTTGCCATGAAGTTGTCTTTGTGCATGGAGTAGAGGGGTTGAGTCCAGAAAGGCTGAATGGAGACTCGTGAACTCTGGGGTTCTTTTTCAACTCGGGACAAGTCAGTCAAGCTCCCTGATGTTCAAGGTCTTCCCTAGTAGTAGTAACATCCAAAGCAACAAACTCACAGAACTATCAGGAAGAATAGTGAATTGGCCACTATTTTATTGAGCAGCTACGTTACAATGCTGGAGACTTGTGTCTCTTTCCATCCATCTAAGGCTTTAGCTTGCTAGATTTGGTAACTAGACAGTCATCATTTTCTGAATGTCACCTCTATTTTTCTAGTCATAATAACAGATTTTAATAAGAAATTATAGGGCAATAACATATTACACCAGGTAAATAGGTAAGTATTGAGACTTTATACATGTTGTATATTACATCATGATTATAGGAAAATGTAAACTTTAAACCTCAGCCAGCAGATTCTGATTTACCTGAAAAAAAAAAATCCTATTTAGAAGACATTAAATTGGAAAATACTAAGAGTGAAATACTAAGGTAAAAATATTTTACTTGTAGGAATTTTTTTTTCCACTGACTACAAGTAGACCAGTTGTCTAGTGAAACAGATAGGTAGACAGTGCATTTTATTTGACCGGCATGATGATTTATTAAATGAATGACTAATGACTAAGAAATGCCAGTAACATAATGTAAATTAGGAAGGACTCTGGAGAAATAAGCTCTCTGTGGAATTTAGACTAGATCGTAAATGTGAAGCAAGCAAGTTGTGCAAGCATGGGTAGGGAAGAGCCGTCTTTCCAGGTTCTTTCATAGTCCTGGACCTCTGAAAAGCATAACAGTCGGTAACAGAAAATAGTATCATATGAGTGACTAATATATATATTTAATTACAAAACTGGATCTCAAATTACAGTATGCCTTGTGTGTGCACTAAATTCCATATTTTTTTCCTGATTCTAATGGATTTTTGAGTGATACAAATGTATTCTTGTACTCAACTCATAAAATAATTTTAAAATGTTTAATGAGATGGTGGACATCTTGGTTGTGACCATGGCACAGTAATCACCTGATTATGGCTTTGGAAAATTGCTGGATGACGCTAAACCCCAGTGGCTGCATCTGTGTGGGAGAATTAATGTACCATCCTGATGGAGATGGGGTACACATTAATGGGCCAGGCATAAATGCAGTTCCCAGCTGAACAGAGCACTCTCAATACATGTTACTTCTTACTAAGGTGATTTCTGTCTGTGTGGAAGGAAGTATATCAGAGCTTTCTGGAAAGTCATGCGGCATCCAGCAGACAATACATCCAATAATTAGCTAATAATTATGTCTCAGGTGATAGAAAAGTATCTGTCTCCCATTTTCTTATCACTCTAGTGCAGTCAAATCCAAGAGGAATTGCTTGTTACATTGACCCCAGAGCAGAACTCACTCGCCTCAATTTATTTGCTTTCTCTGGCTCTTAGCTCTCTCTGGTGGTCTCTCACTCTGCAATCTAAGTTCATCACAGCCCAACAAAGGCTCTGGAGAAGGGCAAGGAATGGGCATGAAGGAAAGCCCTTCAGAGCAAATATAAGGTTGAAGATGTTAAGTCCAATTTTATACTGTGCAGAGCATGTTGTATGTAATCAAAGAGTGTTTTCACTGACAGCTGCCACTGAAGTGGTGCTTTGTCATGAGCATCGCGTCATGCTTGTACTATTCGGTTACCAGGGGTATCTGTCTGGTGTGTCCAGGTTCGAGGCATCTGATCAAAGAACTAGATCAGGGCACATAAATCGCAAACAGCAAGACGTTGTAGTTAAGGAGACGACACAGTATATACTGCAGAGGAGCATCAGGACCCTTGAGCTAGAGTACCAAGAGCAGCAAGTTACTCTTAAGCACTTCCTTGTGGGTCTAGCAGAGAAGGAGCTGATTGCCATGGAGACGGTTTTCTGCCTTGATTGACAGGCTTGACTCATGGAAGCTTTTCTTCCCATGGTGCATTCACTTTAATCATATCCACAACCAGTCACATGAAGCCAAAAATGTTAAATAGAAGTTTTCCCCTAAAAGTTCACCCAGAGGACAAAGTTTGTCTTACTGCATATACACCCCCAAACCACCCGGGTTGGAATGGCCCCCTCCTTCTAGTGCCTAGGTATTTTCCTGACACAGTTGAAAGGAGGCAGAGAGTTTCTAAAGGCTCCTTGCCTGATTTGGTGCGGTGTGTACCTCCATGTAGGTGAGATGGTAGGTGAATTCTTAGGAAGGGGCATGGGCTCACACAGAGCCCTCAGTTGCCATGCTACCCCCTTCCCCCGCCCTTGCTGCCCCAGCATCCCGAGAAAAGAGGGAGAAGAAGAACGGACCCTGGAGGCAAGTGGGCAGAGACCACCTTAAAATGGCCTTAGCTTCTGTTTCTGTACTCATTAAGAAATGCTATGATGTGTGTCCTTCACCACCATGAATGGCATATTTCAAAACATAATCAGAGGAAAATTCTCAGAATGAATGAAAATCTGTTTTCCCCCAGTGGACAAATATTTACATTCAGCTGACTTATTTGGTGAGTCATTCAATTAAAACTCTAAAATTAAACTTTACAAGACTGACTTCCGTTCATATGCAGATGATTTGCCCTTCCTCCAACAAACAAGCCCTTCATAGTGCTACTTCTTCACTACTACTTAATAATTCTTTGCTTTGCCCTTCTTCCTTGACTGTTCCTGGTGCTGTGTTTGCTCGGGGACATGCAGCTATTTCAGAGGGACAGTGGTTTATTTTAAATATTTCAAGAAACTATAACGACACTAAGAATGCAGTAACACTCATACGAACTTCATTAGAACAGTTCAAGTTTTTGATTATGGCTTGTTTTTGTTTTCTTTGTTTTTTAATTAGGTTATCACTTTGCAAACTTGGTTTTCAGAGGTTTCTATGATTAAAAAACAAAAAAACCAAAAAAACAAAAAAGCAAGAATTGCTATCAGTAGAGAGGAGGAAAGAAGGTCAATAGAACATCGGCAAGGTTTCAGCTTTTGGTACCACAACCCTTTAACTTTGTGGAACACTGGTGATTCTTATGTTGTCGGAGCCAACCACCGAAGAAATGAAACTCTCAGCCAGACATATTGGCATGAAGCACTGAGCCACCAAGGACCCTGTCACCAGTCATATTTAGGAGCTACTTAGTGCCACCAGATCAAAAGCAGCTGGAGTTTGCTGCGCCCTTTATTCAGTCACTTCACCCTAATGAAACGTAGAGCTCCACACGTCTGCCCGTGCAGCAGTTACCTCAAACAAGGTCCCTTAAAGAGCCACCGTGCTTACTCTGAGGAACTTCACACTAGCGCTTAGGAGGCGAGCTGAGAACGATGTCATCCTCGTGGATGAAAAGCTTCCGTCTTAACTATGGAAAGAAATGACAGATAAAATATACACATTCATGATCTGAATAAGTAAGCCTGTGTTTATCTGCCATTTTTCCTTTTCCCCGCCGTGAAACCTCCTTCATCTGTCTGGTCGCCACTGCCTGTCCTAAGTTGTAACTACTGTGACAACGATACCAAAAGTGGCCTCCAAACTCATTGCAAACTTTTAGTTAATTTTCAAATTAATCAGAGCCATTCAGCGAAGAGTTAGGCACACACCTAAGGTGTACCCAAGCCACGCCTAGGAACTTATTAACAAGGGGAAGAGTAAAATAGTGAACACTATGTTTTAAAAACAAGCCTTAGTTATGATTGTTATCGTAGCTTGACAAGAAGCTTGCATACATATTCCATTGCCCAACCATGGACTGCTCCAGGATAATACTCTACAGCTCCCCACTCCTACACACCGCACTGACTCTTCCCATCCGTCAGTGGACATCCATTGTTGCTTACTTGATTCACACTGAAGGGAGATAATATTCTTCTTATAGTATTTTTTAGAAGAATCCAGACATTGGGTATGGATGTAAGTTAATAGATTTATGGTAAAAAGCACTAGGATTGGATCGAAGAAAATGCCATGGAAAATTCCCCTGCATCTGATGCCGATAGTGAGAAGGAATTGTGCATGCTGACTTGGTGACCACCATATCCTTCTAATGTGAAGAATGAATATTAGGAATCCATGAACGTAGATGGATGTATTTCAGTGGTCTGTTTGTTGCTTGCTTGCTTGCTTGCTTGCTTGTCTTGGTCAGAAGCATGAGGCTACAGACTTACTTAAACAGGGGCTTTTGTGTTCTCCTGTCCCAGCAGCTGACCACCACTGACACTTAGTCTTACTGGTCTCAAGCTACAGTAATGTGATCTGTGAGTCAATCACCCTTTAGGAGCTGTCAGACTGACCGCAGCATTTCAAGCAACAGCTTGAAATGAGAAAAACATTTTAATCAAGCAGTGTGGCCTCTCAGTGACCAAGCAACTCCTTCACTCAGTTCCTTCCTTTATAAAAGTTGTAGCTTTGCTATGATGTGCCGAGGGCTTGCGACATAACTTTAACCCCCAGCATAATACTTGAATGGAGGCACACAGCTCTAGAGTGAGATGTTTCTAGGTAGCATTTCCTTCTTTCTTCCTATTCTACCAAAATCTCTTCTCTGGGCAGCCTCAGCCTGGACTGTGAGGTGGGATACGGTTTGGCAGCTTCCACCATGGACTGGTCTTGGAGCTGTTATGTTGAGCACTAAAGGTTTTGTAGCTCACCAACCACAGGCAAGATGACTGTCTAACAAAAGCCAGACACTCCATAATCACGTCTGAGAACAAATAGGCATGTCATCTAAAACACAAATGTGAGCATCAGTCTTTCTATGCTACCTGAATGATACTTCCGTGTCAGTCACAAGGTGAGTGCTGTTCTCTTCTCTCTTTTGAATGAGGTTCTGTCAGTCACAGGGTGAGCGCTGTTCTCTTCTCTCTTCTTGGTAAGGGTCCTTAAGCCACACAAGCACAGTGTCTGTGTATGTATGGTAGCAGTCAATATACACATACACCATCCTACCAGGGCACCAATACAGCCACATCCTGAAAATCTTTCCCTGCACCAGCATAGAGACATGTCCCACAGTCTCTGTGACGTGGGTTCTTCATGAGAAGAGCATTAAAGCCCAACTGTGTTCAACCACAGGTATGAGCTGGTAGTCTTGGTTAGATACATTGAAGTGACACTAATGGGATTAGAAATGTGTTTGTGAAGTTTACTGTTCCAGAGCACAACCACGTAACGTCTATATTCACCAGAAAAGTAACCCATCGATCATGAAGAAATTACTATCTGCTTTCTTGGGTTGCATGCATTTTGTTGTATATAATTCTGCTTCCTCAGTTGCTGACAATAATCCCAAAGCAAGGATTAGGGGCTGACAGTGCATGCCAAGTTTTACAGCAGATCTGGTTAGATTCTCAGGAGATTTTCATTAAAGGAGTTTCTCTCCTGGATGTTCTCTTAAGTAGAGATAACATACTTTAGAGAACTGAAGTATGATGATAAAAGTAAATGTATGTGTTGGAAGCATGCTACAGATAACACACACACAACATGGACTAACATACATATCATATATATGTGAAATTAAATTTTATTCATGGGACATTTAGGATTGAACCCATTTAATAACATTAATGAATGTATAACTAGCATTTAAGATTCATTAACATATCACAGAGGTATTCTATAATGAATGTGTATATCTTCTACGGTCTCATGATCTCTTCGAATGTTTAGGTCTTTATTACAAGCAAAAATTTGTTGATTTTTAAACTATATGTAATTAAAGGTGGTAAATAACAGCATTAATCTTGCTGATTCTTCTATTTTATTTTTCCTTCTCAATTCTTAATAAACTGAACTCAAAGAAAAAGCCCATAACTGGCTAAGCTTAAAGTCAAATATTTGGAGTCTAAATAGTTCAGAAAAATCAAGTTTTCTCGTTATTATACTGTTTGTCTCTCTTTACTTCAGCAGCCACTAGGAAACATGCTGTTTCAAACTTAGCCATTCATATCTGAAGTGATAGATCACAGAGGTCAGCAGGTGACCTCCCCTAAGCAACATGGTTGCCTGGTGGCTCTGCCTGTACCAAGCACCAGACCCCTCTCAGTACTCTCTCTCAGTATTCCCTCTTAGTACTTGCCTCTCAGTACTCCCTCTCAGTACTTGCTTCTCAGTACTCCCTCTCAGTACTTGCCTCATAGTACTCCCTCTCAGTATTCCCTCTCAGTACTCTCTCTCAGCACATGTCTCTCTGTAGTCCCTCTCAGTACTTGCTTCTCAGTATTCCCTCTCAGTACTCCTCAGTACTTACTTCTCAGTACTCCCTCTCAATACTCCCTCTCAGTACTTGCCTCTCAGTCCTCTGGAGCACTCCCCACTTCCATGCAGTCTGACTCTGTTTTCAACAGAGCAGGCATAAGGATCAGGAGGATCCTTTCATAAATTCAGCCAAGTCCAAGGGTAATAAACACTTTTCCCTGAAGATTGTGAATTTTAGCAGATGCATATAACCCCCATTGAAGTGGTCCTTTCAAACTGTGATCCAGATTAATGCATTCCAATGGCATCCGCATCTCTCCATGCAGCAGTCAAGGGCTACACTGGTTGACATGTCCTCCTGTGTGTGGATCCCTTTGATCTCACCTACGGAGGCTCACATCTTGTTCCCCTTAACCCACTGCCCCTCTTGCCTTTTCTCTGATACGTTGTGCATACTCCTGCCCCAGGATCATCTTAGACTCTGTGTATGATGATCGTACCCCCAAACTTCACAGGCCTACATGGTGACCTTTTGTTTCACTGTTTAAATTTCCCAGGCACAGTTATATGAATGCCCTGTGGTCGCTGTAACATTGCACCACAAATGACAAACAAACAAAAACAAAACAAAAACCAGGAACCAATTTCTTACCATCTAGAATGTCAGATGGCCAAACCTAAGGCGTTGAAAGATCTGGTTCTCTCCACAGGTGACATGGAGTCTGGATCTGTGTCCTGTGCTGTCAGGAAACATTCATGAGGATAGTTTACTTAGACATAGGGACAGCTCTAGTCCTGCATGATCTTTTCTTCATCTTTACCTTAACTCCATCTTTCTAAAGTTTCAGCTGGACATGAATTTGGAGAAACACTACTTAATACACTATACATATACCACGATCTTTTAAAGAAGCTGTTTTACTCTTTTGACAGTTAATTATCAGTTACTGTTTGAGAGTAAGTTCCTCAAGACAAAAAACCAAGTAGCTTTGGTCAGCCTCAATGACTAGATACTCTATGGATATGCAAACAAACCCTGCCAGAAGGAGTAGATAGATTTGTGGTTGGCTCTTAAGACAAAGCAGGCATGTAGACATGGACATACAAGAAGTTAAGGCTACAAGGTTTTATAGAAATAAAATAGAGATTAAGAAAACTGTGGTTACAAATATATAGATACCTGAGAGGTGGTTAAAAAGTCACAGGAAATCAATCATCTATGCTTATAATTGGAAAGGACAGGTAAGACGCTCAGGATTAGTTTTAGAGGTGTTGTCCCTTGTGGTATATCAAGCAATTATCTCTACCTCTTTGCCCTAATAGAGGGGAGTCTCTCAGGTTTCCCAGGGTTGTGCTTTAGCGATCTATGCTTCTGAATTCATTCCTTGCTGCTGCTACAAATCAACACAATATTCAGGGGCTTAAAACAGCATATCATTATCCAAATTTAGGTACACCATTGCTGCAGCCAAGGAGTAGGGGTTACTGGTGTCCCTTCTGAAGGAAAATCTCCTCCTTTTCCTTTGAAAACTCCAGAGCTGTGCTCTCCAGACACCCCATTGCTCTTGACCCTTTTGTCCATTCTAAAGGTATGAGCCCATCTTATCTCAAGGTGCCATTGTCACCTTCTGTGGCAAGTCTTCCTTCCCTCATAGAGCCCTTCACTATGTCACATCTGCATCGTGTATTTTTCCAGATAAGGAAGCACTCCCTGACTCCAACAGTGAGGGCTTGGGGGATGGCAGAGGCTGTGGTGTGACTTTCCATAATGTCTTCTTCCTCTTCCTTTCCTTCCTTCCTTCCTTCCTTCTCTTCCTTGCTTCCTTCCTTTTCTATTGCTATTATAAGGCACTATGATCAAGGCAACTTATAAAAGAATGAATTTATTTGGGGCTTATGGTTTCAGAAGATTAAAGTCTGTGACCATCACAGTGGGAATCATGACAGCAGGCAGGCAGTCATGGTGCTGGAGCAGTAGCTGAGAACTTACATCTTTATCGAAAGCAGAGCACAGGAAGAGAAAGAGCTAAGTGGTTGGGATGGGCTTTTGAAAGCTCAAAACCCAGCCCCTAGTGAAATACCTCCTCCAACAAGTCCACACTTCCTAATTCTTCCCAAATAGTTCCATTAAATGGAGACCATGTACTCCCGTATCTGATCTTATAGAGGACATTCTCATTCAAACCACCGAATCATCTAACCAGAGACAGGTACAGAATGTTACAGACCATTCTCTCTTGATTTCCTAGTGCAATTCAGTTATTTTATATAAATATAAAAAAAATGCTTCTTTATATTTTTGTTATTTCCTAATGTCATGGTTACTTGTAATAGCCCTCATGACCTAGGCACATGTGGGTAGCTTGCCCAGCCATGATCCCGAACCCAAGAGTCATGGCAGAGCGAATGCATGCTTGTGATATGGCTGGGTGAATCCATTTTACAAAAACTGTACAGTGTGAAGAAAGCAACTTCTCTGTACAAAATTATAAAAATTCACTTGCTTTCTAAATGGTCGTAATTCTGGTACTATTTATATCAAAGTAAATTTTTTTTAAATATAATTAGCAGGTTTTTGTCAGGTTTTTGTTTGGGATTACAAACTACTCAGGAATAAAGTGGACAGCATTAATTCTTTCATGTGGATATCATCAGATAATTTCACTTTGGTTAGTGAAAATGGAAATATCTCCTTTTTATTATTAATGAAAGCCTTCTGCCTACTCTCTAATTCCATCACCTCTGAACTACTCTCAACTTCTCCCAGATAAAGTGAAATAAAGAAGAAAACAGCCTACTGCACGGTTCTGGATCTAAAAGTTAAAATTAGTAGAGTCTTTAAACTTTTAGAGTTCAAAAGTTTGTAATGATCCTGAGTCTAGAAGATATGCCTTAGATCATAAAGTGCCTGCCCTACAAGTCTAAGGAACTGAATTTGGATTCCAAGTGCTCCCACGAAACCAGAAAGTGGGTATAGTAACCAGGTCCAGTGAAGTCAGAGCCTGTGGGTAAAGGGCCAGTGACCGGAATCTTCTTAGCTGATTGGCCAACCAGCCTAACCGAGTCAATGGGTCAGTGAACACCTGTCTCAGAAAAGCAAAGAGGAGGGAAATTGAGGAGATCACCTAATACTGACTTCTGGTTTCCACACACTTGCACACATGTGAGCTTGCACACTTATGTATTCATGCATACACCAACACGTGCACGTGAACACACACACAGATGATTGAGATTTTTTGACATTTAGTCTAAACAGGCACCACTGAAGTTGTTCATGCTGCAGTCAAAGGGAAGGTGTCTAACAAGAAGCTTGCTAGAAGGGAAATTTAAATTGTGAGGACCAGGTTGTCCTGAGGTTCCTTTGGAGATAGGGGCATCTTGATAAAATGTTATGACAGCACACCAACTCAGTATGACAACATAGTAAAGAATTTCCAAAACTGCTAGCTATTTAGCTCTGTGCTGAGTCTTGTGATCTTAACAAGGCAGACAGTCCATACATGAGTGAGGGGGTAGTCACAATATTGTTGGTCTGTGTGACAAACTTTAATGGAGAAAAGGTTACATTTGCATATTCTCCGGTTCCATTAACATTTCCAGGGTAAAGCCAAGTAACAAATGAGAGTTATGAGTTCACATTCTAGAAATTATAGATGGTTCTTATTTATTATTTTCTTCTCTCCTTCATCTAGTTATATGGAATCCCTGACATTTCTAGAGGGCCCACACTGGGTACCAGCTGTAACTATTATTGCTAACCATCCCACCTGTACTCTAAGGTAGGAATTATTATCTCACTCCGACAGATGGGCTCAGTGGGCATCCACGTAGCCAGCGCCCCCCTCTGTATCAGTGTACAGATCTGCAGAATATAGAAGGGACTAGGGGATATCCAAGCCTCTCATCTAAGACATTGAAATCTTTGGAGGGTTTGAACCAGGGAAGTGCAGCCAAGTCCACACTGGATTGTCTAGAAGACGTTGAGGTGGGAAGTGATCCCAGAGGCCTGAGGATGTGGGATGGAGGAAGCTACTCAGCCTTTCTTTGACCTGTCAGAGAACAGTTTGGAGGTCTTTGGAATCACAAGGCTTCGGGGTAGTTACCTGCCACATCTGAGTCTGGTGTGTGTGTGTGTGCGCGCGTGCACGCATGCACGTGCACATACATAGATGCATGAACACACAGATGTTCAAGAAACCCAGACTTCCTTCCTGGAGCTCTTGTTCAAAAGGAGTCCTTGATGTATGCTCATGTCCCATAAGCCATTGCCTAATAGAGCAATTACCATCTGGCTAATAAAATACACTGGAATGAGATTTTTACTAATTGCTTTCTGAAAGTGTAAGTTTACGTAAATTCATCTTAGCCATGTAGTATATTTTCATGGAAGTTTCATTTATGGGTTCTCTATATATTTAGGCTTCATTTACATGAGGCCTATAATTCTACTGGGCTAGTATTATGAGTACAGTAATTTTTTTTAACTTTACAGAGGTGATTTGGATATATGCCACAAATGGAAATTAAGTTGATAGGAAAACTGACTTTTCAATTTTTGACCTATAGTTATTTTCTTCGGTAATCCCCTGGGCATATTTTCTCTCCTTCATTTGATGAAGGCATATTTTCAACAAATGTGTGTTATATTTCTTTTGAGAAATGTGTCAGCAGAAGACAGAATGCAAGTTGATTGAAGTCTTCCCACACTGTGAAATCAAATGCTTTATCGCCACCAATAAAAACTAGCCATCTTCAGAAACCTTTCTGCTTCATTTGTCTTCAGCACCAACATGCTTTAGGGTTTGCTCGACAGCTCTACCAGCTGTGATAAAGAAAAGATAAAAAGAACAGGTTAGGATTTGTCAAGAAACTTTTAACCTCTGTCTCTCCCTTCTCTGCCTCATTTTTTCATGACTCCTCTGCTCAGGCCACAGTGTTGACCTGCAGCAGTCGGCTGTAGGCTTCTGAGTCACTGCACCAGGAGCAGGAGTGGCTGCAAAGTCACCCCATCTCTCCCCAAGCCCATCTTTCAGATAAATAGTTCTCACTGTGACTTATGAGGTCAGGTTTTTATCTGTGGTCTGAGAGGCTTCTTTTTAGTTCTCTGTTAAAAAAATCAACTCTGCTATAAGAATAGAACCCACAGAGTTTTGGGGTTTTTTTTTCTCCCTACTGGCCACGTGGTCTACCTGAGGGAGCTGATTGACTTTATAGAAGAGCATTCTTATGAACAATTTAAAAAAATGAGTTTTAGAATAGATGTAAATATTTTGGAGCATATTACCTTGAACGTAAATAAACAGCCACTTTCTTAGACTGATTTTGACTTCTTATAAGGAAAAGAATACAGAAAGAAAGACAGGACCCATAGAATTTGCTAATACGTATCAAATCGCTCTTTGAATGATTTCCCTTCAAAGAGTCATCAGACTGCTACACTTGCAACCTCCGATGAGAAGTCTATTCTCTCTTTGTTTCATTTTGTCTCTTAAAAGGCTTTAAATACCGAATTACTTTCCAGTGTTGGCAATGGTCTCTTTTTGAAGAAGATATTATGAAAAATAACAATAATAGAATAGTATCAGCATGCCCACCTGCTGTTGTGACATTTTGGATTATACCCATTATTTTTCTCATCAGATAGTTGAGGCAAAAGATATGTGTCTGTCTTTTGAAGTCACATATTAGAGAAATGTATCTTCTCCCCACCTGAGCTCAAGTTAAAAAAAAAAAAAACCATGGAGGGCATTTTAATTCATATTTTCCCAATCTTTCATACATTTTCAGGAAGTTCAAATCACATGTCTGTAATCTTCATGGAATATAAACATATATTCATATGGATACTTAAAAGCTGGTACCAAAGACCTTTTCAGAAATGCTGCCCCACTGGACCCATCTGTGCATGAGGAAGCACAAACATTTGTTGTAAGATGTTGTCGTCACTGTCGAGCACATTTAGTGGATGCTCGTAGGACAGTGTGCTGGGCTATCCCTCATGGTCTCCTGCTTCCTTTCCTCCAGGGAGTTTGGATGGAGAGACCCGGAGCTGCCTGAAGTGATACAGATGCTACAGCACCAGTTTCCTTCCGTCCAGTCCAACGCTGCAGCTTACCTGCAACACCTCTGTTTCGGAGACAATAAAATTAAGGCAGAGGTAAGTGCTCGTGGCATCGCCGAGTGAATGGTGTTGGGTTCATACGCACTCAGGCATGTTCGGAGTCATGCCAGACAGAAAAATGCAGGAAAATGAAACTACAAGCTCCATTGTCAAGTGTAGATGCATCTTTGAGACTGAGGCACAGCCTTTATATGGAATTAATTGCACGTGTATGTGGCATGCCCCCTTCCTGTTTGAACACCGAGGACAAAGGACCAGGCATGTCTGTCCTTACTGAAGCTGAGAGGCAGAGTTTCCGGTGCCTCACGCTGCTATGATTTGTCTCCCTCTTCCTAATTCTGTCTTTGGAAATAATCTGTCTCCCAAGACCAAAAAAAATGCAAGACATCAATTGTTATCTCCTCAAATTATCGTCAGGATCACGATGGCCCATCTATCTTGAGAACTTGCTAGGAGGATGATCACTGTAGGGTTTACCACATAACCAACTGTTCTGAGCTGTTTCCAAAAGCAGCCGTGGATATAATATGGATATATGTGATCCGTTAAAGAGACTGTTGTCTGTGTCCATCACATAAATGGTTGTTTAAAAATGCCCCATGTTTTTGGAACGCCCTAAGGTGCAGAGTACATTGTAGTGTATTTTATTTCTGAAAAATTACCATGATCGTTGCAGCTAGCTCAAATTCTTTTCTTCCCCCACCCCTCGGATAAAGGATACACATTCGCAGGCAAGCAGCTGAGTAATCAAATTTTCAAAATATTTTATAAACTGCAATGAGTCATCTCTGTAACATGTTAGCAACTTTAAGTATGAGTCCAAATTGGCTTAACACTGGAAGGAAAAGATCTGAGGATGCCATCGCAGTTTATTTTGGATTTTTGTCTTGCTTGCTTTTGGAAGTATGTCAGCCAACAGAGTTTCATTTAAGAAGTTGGTTTGTGCCTATCATTGGTAAAAATGCATGTGCTTGTACTTCTCAGCAATCCGATTTGGCCCTGTCAGTTAGGTTGGTGACTGGAGACATTTTGACCGTCAGAACTGGAGAGGAATGTCATAATGGAACTAGTTCCCAGAGGGGAGAGACTAGGAATACCACAGACCCTCCTGTAATACACTGGGGCAGATACACATAGCACATAATTACCTGACCTCAGATGCTAAGATAGACAAAGTTTAGACAAGGAAATATATTGACCATCAAGGGTAAATTTAACATGTAAAAATGTGCCTATACTATTAAGATGACCTAAATCACATTAAAGTTATATGACAGATATTCCATATAGACACCGTCTTAGGATCCCTGCTTTGATAGCTCCTCCATACCCAACCATTCTGCAAAAGTGAAGGGCAGGCTCCTGATTATGGATCATGTACTGACCATGTTCTGAGCGGTAGAGCTTTTGAGTTTCAAAGCCAGGAACGTCTCTCATTCTGTGGTTGGCAACAGGCTGATTCAGGAGCACTTGGCATGTCAGTTCCAAGCCAGCTGGGTTTCTGCCCCCAACCCAGTGCTCATACACTGAGACTCTCAAGAATGAACGGACGTGCTCTCGCCTAGTCCACAAGTGACTTGCAAAGAGCTTTGGAAAAGACACTGGCTTAGTACTGTGAGTGGTTGGGCAGTGGGTTCTTACCTGCAGACTGGTCCTCCTCTGGTTCAAACTCTCCTGCTGGTGTTGAAGGGGGTGGAGATGCCTGTGCTTTCTATCAGGTTGCTTGGATGAGGAACAGAAGGGACAGAGAGAATGGCAGCTTTTAAGCTTTTAGAAAAGGAAGCTATCCAGTCAGGCAGCACAGGCACCATGGCCCAGGGAAATGTACTTGCTTGTCTCACTAGCTTGCACACATGTTCTGTAGGACTGGCCTCAAGGCCTGTGGCTACCATGCAGCCTTACAGCAGATCTCAGACTTATGTAGCTATATCAAATTACCCTCTGTGCCCTGTGGTGGACAAAGGCAGTGGAGCGAAGGTTAACCAACACGTCTATCATATCAGATAGAAGAAGCTTCCCGTGCCAGCAGCCAAGCCTGCCATCTGAATTAGAAGCTATTGTCTCCTGGAACCTCTCAGCTTATCTTTAAAATAGTGAAGGAATGGGAAGCAGGAAATGGTGTGATTAACTTTTAATATAAAGAAAGTTTAAAAGAGAAAGATACAAAAGCAGAAATGAGTCCATGGAAAAACTAATGATGCTGAAACTGTGTATGGCAGGAGGGCTTTGTGGGATTGGTGGACTTGATTCATGCAGACAGCTTCGTGAGTAAGCATGCTTCATCCCTGTTCTGTGGCTAGGAACACAAGATATTAAGTTACAGCTTTAGCGTATGGATGTATGTCCGTATCAGAATGTGTGTGAGAGCTTATATATGTGTGTCAGTGTGTACATGTGTGTGTTACATGCCAGTGTGCTTGTAAGTATATATGTAGGCTTGAGTTTGTCTGTGTTCATGTGTGTGTGCCTGTCTCCCAGTTGCCATGACGATTGTCCTCTGGTTCCCATGAGCTGGATGAGAAGGAACACTAGGGTGGTGTAGGACTAAAGACAAGACTTCAACTGAGCTGAGAACTTGCAGTAGAGCAGGCCCCCTTTCTGCTGTCACACGGGGAGGTGTGCAGTGTGGATGAACTAGGCACACACGAATGTGCAAACTCTGATAAGAATTCTACGCAGGCTTGTTTTGTCCTCTCTTCCTTATTTAGAGTCCAGGCTGTTAGTAATTATTCCTCCCTTTGTGATGGATGGCTGCCCGTCATGTTTTCATATCCAGGTATTGATTTTTGTAATTACCTGTTGTCCAAACACTCATCTGGCAGGCACTAGCCTTTCCAAATTTACTCAGTCCTCTAGTCTTTCTATTGCATTTTATGGAATTGATTTAGCCCTTCAGTCTACATTTCATTATTGCTATTGACTTTGCTCACACAACGATAGGCCATTGAGCAGAAGGCAGAATTAAATCTCCTCTACATGAGAGCCATAAATCATAGCTTCCCCCCCCACCGCCCCCATTCCTTAGCATGGTGTTTTGTACAGTTCTTTTTTAAAATAATGAAGTCAAGAAATTCAGTTTTGTTCAAAACGATGCTGGAGATTACAGTCCAAAGTCTTGGGCTCACTTTCCTAAATCAACAGATGAAAGCCAGCCATCTACCTTTTCCTATGGAGCTGATGAGATGGCGTGAGCCTCTGTGAAGCTCCCTGCAGTGCCACAAAGCTGAGGAGCTGGTGCTCAGTAGTGTCCTGGGCAGTGTCCAGTGACCAAAGTGAGCCTTGCATCTCTCCAGGTGTCCCAACCCAGGGTAGGACATGTAAGTGTATATACTTTGAAGAACAGCAAGTACCTGAAGACTGAGAGAGATGGGAGGGCTACACAGAATTCCTTCAGAGCCTAAGGCAAGATCACAAAGAAGCAGCTGAAGATATATTAAAGTAGAACAAAGGAAGCAGAGGGGATGAAGAGAGGCTCTGCCTCTCACGATGTCGTGTGTGACAGCTGGCAAGCACTGCTGGCCATGCTTCATGTCCACGCAGCTAATAGGCATCTGACATCTAAGTGGGTATCATTTTAAATGGGCAGGAGCTTCACTGCACGGTAGATGACAAGAATGTGTGAACAAGGCTTGCCACGTGTGCTAAACTGAAGATGTCACAGTAAATTAGCTTTTAGTCAAAAGGGCATGGGACAGGGAAACTTGCTCAGAAGTAGGCCAGAAGCATGTCCAAGGAGTTGCATCAATAGATAACTTTTGAGCATTTTCATCAAGCCTCGCGTCATTCTTTCTGGGATTCATTCTTTCAGTTAAGCATGCTAAGAGCATCCCATTGATTTGGCGATAGAACCCAAGTCTTTGTGAGTTGTAAGATATGGCTTATCACTGCTCTTCCTTTCTGTGTTTCCACTGTACCTTCTTTTGTACACACCCTTGAGTAGACAAGACAACGAGCTTCTTGTCTACCCACAGAGAGCATTTCCATCTGTGTACTTCGTGGCATTTAAATAGTACACGTCCTAGAGATTCATTTACCTTCTAAGTCACAGCAAGGATTGTTTTTAATAATAAAAACATTAATATTTTATTCTACTATCCATTTAGATTAAATGCAATGAAATCAATTCAATAAAATGAAAATTCATTTAATAAAAATGTTAAGTGTTTAAATTAAGGATGTTTTTCTCTTGAATATATGACCATTCATGAGCATACTGTTTTTTAGAAACTCAAATGTGGTAATGTGCCCCTACATGTGGGAGAAACTAACAAATGGCCTGAATCTGTCAGTAATGAAAATTTAATGTAGTCATTTGACCTAATCCCCTTATAAGAAAAATTAGCTTGACTCTCAAATATGCAACTGAAATAGTTGAAGAGTCTACCACTGAACTTCATTAAGATAAGGAAAATCATACCAGAGAAACAATCCTGGAGATATTTGCCTACCCTCAACCGACCTCTTCCCAGTAACACCATTCTAGCTCCTAAAGCAAGATTTTATTGTTGCAGAAAGCTGTGTCTAATGGAGATAGAGAAAGGCAACTCATGGCTGGGCTTGTATTAAAAGGGAGATTCAAATATTACCACTATGCGCGCGCACACAAACACAAAATGTCCAATTTATATCAGATATACTGTTTTTTTTTTTTCCAACTTGAATGTGCCTTTATTTAACTGGAACAAAGAAATTGATCTGTATGTGTAAATGTCCCATTCTCCATAATGTACGTTTTATTCAGACTGATTTAACACATTTCAGATGTTAAAGAAATTGGGATTCGTTCCTGTCTACTACATGTAAAGTGTCTCACATTTTATTTCCCTTCTGATTCTTTCTACTTCGTGTAATTCAAGGGAACATTCCATCCATCTCTTCACTCAATTGCCTTTGGATGATTCCTTCTCTACCCTCATTGTAAATTGTTCCTCATTCCTTTTATAAGGGGCCTGTATTTGGTTGCTAGGCATCAGGAAATAGAATGGCATTGCTCTTATGGAAAGGATGCTGGAGCTGGCACTTGAACTCTTGCTGTTATACTACAATGTGACCTTGAGAACATGCTTCCTCTCTGAGTCCTACACTACCAGACTGAACAGTGGCCTGGGGGATCTGTGTCCTTGTCGAAGGGACTTGACTGCTGACGGCAGATGTCAAGTGGGAAACCTTATAATAATTCAATGTGGGAACAGTGTTCTGGTTTTACAGAAAAAAAAAAAAAAAAAAAGCATGTTTTAGCCACCCTCTTGACTTGTGCATCTCCTGTGATCTGCTCCTATTGGATATGGGATGCTGAAAAGGAGGTGGTGATATTAACAGATAATGCTATGGGACCTGTTTCCAAGGAGATCCATAATCCCATCAGCTACAGTCAAGGCAGGAGTAGGAAGAGACTGCAAACGTGCTTACAGATAACGCTGGGTCTATGGTTAGAGCCGTGCAAAGCTGAAAGCTGGCAAAGGTCCCAGCCCTCTCGGACACAGGATGAGCATGATGTGTAGCCCCCCGTGATACCATGCTGCCAGAGCTAAGATGGGATGAGTGAAGATGGTGACCAATACATTTTTAAAAAATCTTTCTCTAAAAGCCCGGTCCTTCACACAGAAAGGATGATGGAGGAGGTGGAGCGGCCGTTATGGATCCTCAGAGGAAAGGATGGTGATTCATCCCAGTGGAGGAGATAATGGGTCGGCAGATTGTTAACAGGCTGTAGCAGAATTAGAAAAAAGGAGACACATATGGTTCCGCTAAGGTATGATAGGTGAGAGAGGAAGTCAGAATTATGACTCTTTGGAATACGGGGAATGAAGCAAAGACAATCATCCAGAGACACCAGGAGCTAGTTATTAATAGGCTCTTCTTAAAGGAAGGTGGCCTGGGGCCTAGAGGTGCTTAGCACTCCTTGTCACAAGGGTCACTTCGACCCCTGCTCTGGAACACCTCCACCATTCCATGGCCATCTCCTGACCCTGTAGTTTCTCTTGTCTTTCTTTCCTAGGCCATTCAGAGCATCCCTCAGCCAGTCAGGCCTGTCTGGCGTTAGACATTTTTCTCAAGGACTAAAGAGACTAAGGGCCAACAGAGGCCATCCTTCTAGGTGACATGAAAACCTAAGATACCAGCAAGACCCTTTTTTTGTGACTCACCAAATGAGTAGTTCTCACAGTCCGTGAACAATTATCATACCCACTACAAAATGAATTCATAAGGATAAGGACTAATTAAAAAAGGACCCAGTTCTTTATAATACTGATTCTTGATAGTCTCTGAAGTGGTTTCATGACCATATCATGGGAACAAAGTAAAGGACAGAAACCCCACTGGGAACAGAGAACGGGAGAACGGAAGGCCCATAGTGTTTATAGGAGACCCAGCTTCCTTATTTCACATCTGAGCCAGTGTCTTCCCTTGTATTTCCAGACCATAAGAAGAGTTGACTTGAGAATACAGTGAAGTCCTGGCGATCTAGGTCTGCCCTAAGATTTCAGGATTCTTCAAGGTGCACCATCAAACGATTAGGAGCAAATGGGATGTCAGATGCATTCCTTCTGGATCACAGCTCTTGGGATGATGAGGTCCAAAAGCATTAGAAGACACAGATTGAATGTGCCTACGGTAGGGCAACAGAGAGCTCCAACAACTCAGGCGGCCCTTCTGTGGCCCACCAGCCACCTCAGCACAGGTGACCCACAGAAAAGATGCCGTCTTCATGGCCTGCCTTTACATAAGTGAATATGCTATCCTGTGTTCCACTCTAGCAGAGGAAAAAGACATGGGGCAAGAAGGAAGAGTAAAGCATGCGTCTTGAGGTGCCTCCAGCCTACTCTGGGAATGAGGTTTGAGATGTGGGAGGGGGTCAGAGGAGAAACATGGTGCGGCTTGAGCCTGTGTAACTGCCCTGAGACCCTTTCAGGAAGCAGTGGACATCAGCTTTCAGATCATATTGTTGAACTTAGCAACCCAGCGTCAGGGCAAGAAACTTGATTTAAATCACCAGGTGCATGATGTTCTCTCTGCAAGACAGGGATGAGTTGAGAGCCACCTCAAAAGCTGGATGGGATAGGTGCAACTGTGCAGGTGTGGTCTTAAGCCCTGTGATAGTTCTGGTTTTAGTTTGTTCAATTTCACTTTGAGTGGTTTGGTCTGGTCTGGGTTTTGTTTTGTTTTGTTTTGTTTTGTTTGTTTGTTTTGTTTTGTTTTGTTTTGTTTTGTTTTTTTGTTTTGTTTTTTGGCTCACACTCTCCTCCTGTTTTGATAGATCCTCCTCTTTATCTGCCCAGTCCTGGAAAAGTTTCCCAAAGTTACCACCATGCTTAGTTTTACGTATTACACTTCTGTAGATAAACTGTTCTTTATGTTTTTAAATTCATAACTCAAAATGTGATCAACTCTATGTTCAACCTAAACTGCTGCCCCCAGCCTTTTAGACTTTGTTGCTTTTGTCTTTGAGACCAGTAGCAGGAAATCCCCGGCCTCTTACCCCCTAGTAGCCATTTGCTTCTTCTTGCTGCTGACTCTTGACCTAGAGGCCTTGCTTCCACGCTAAACCAAAAATCTCCAATTATCAAACCAAGGAGGATGAATCTTGTTTATCTGTCATCTGTTTGGTTTTCTGGGTTTTCATGGCACAGACTAAGGAAAACATTTTAGCAAAGCAGTGATGGTAACACAACTGAAAGACTCAGTGTACTTTACTCATGCACAGTGTGCTAGCCTGTGCTGGCCCATTCCATGTCTGTGCTAACCAGTTATGGCTTGCAACCAGTTTTCAGAAATCTGCCCTCTGTCAACTTGACCTCATTCTTGAAGTCCAAATACTCTCCCAAATCTGCCAGTGCTATCGCTGCATTTCATTCTAAATCAGAACAAGGACTCAGATCCCTCCATCCTGGTAACGCTGACCATGTGGAAGTGCCTGGTTACCTGGGTTCCACATGAGCCCCTTGTGTTTGGCTCCTCTGTAGCTGTTCACTATGAATGTATATCAAAGGTGCTTTCTGTAATCGCCAAGGATCTCTACAAGGCTAATTTTAATTTTGATAACTGTTTGGAAAATTTAGAATTTTATGACTGAATGTATTTACTTGGTTAAAGATAAATAAAGAGACAAGCTTCCCAATAGAATTCACTGGAGTCTTCTGAAGTCAAAATATCCCTTGAAATCTAGTGAAGAGGAAATAATACTATAATATCCAATATCTGTGTAGTTATAAGGATGGATAGTGATGGCTCTAGTAGGAAATCTGCGAATACCTTCAGCATTTAACCTCAAGGAACGTCATGGTCTCCACATGATGTCTTCGTGAGTTTTGGAGTGGTCGTGGGGACACATGGTATAATCTCTAATCTAGAACACAGGCTTGAGAACAACAGAGACAGACAAGGAGAATCAAGAATATGTTGGCAAAGTCATTATTTGTGGGAGTCGGTGAGTTCATGAGGACTAATGGGAGAAAGGGGGCAATGAATGCCAGATCCTTCAATTACAAGGACCCTTCATTTCATTCTATTTAGAGGAACAGAAGTCCTGTCTATCACCACCACCCCATTCATATCCTAGGTCTCACATTCCTATCGTGTACGGTAGAAACTGCCAGGTCTTCCTTCTTTCATATGCAACACAACCACACCTTCAATTCTGATCATTTTTAAAGGCTCTTTGTCACCTTGGTAGGGAAGAGGAAACATAACCAAGAAGAAAACGTTCCCTTCATAAATATCACCGTGGTCTTATTTTCTTATATCATGGCGCTATGATAACTCACAAGAATGATTAATTGTTGTCTTGGACGCTAGAAAGAAGGATCCTATAGCTGGTTGCTTCTTAGATTCTCCCACTTCTGGCTCCTTTTCACTTGAGAATTTCTCACAAGTCCTACAGTATGTGCTGTATAAAATAGTTCTATTTAAAATATTCAGTGATAAATCATTTATTTAAACACAATTCTTTTATAGGCATATAATATTAACAAATTTCCATACAAATGAGCCAGATGAGCTTATTTGTTTTTGCATAAATAATTTGTAGCTGAATCTTTAATAGTGTGGGATGCAGATGTAGTTTATATTTTTCAGAGTTGATCAGTCTTTTGATTTTGTAATTTTCATTATCACCTCTTTGTATAAATACATATGCTTAAGTCGTACAAGTAGTCCAGAACCATTTCAGAAATTACTGAAAATTCTTTCCTAATCCCAACTCAGACATCAATTTAAAAATCAAACTTTCTAACACAATCCAAAGATACAAAGGAGAGGGAGGGAGGGGAGGGAGGAGAGGAAGAAAGGAAGAAATCTTTGTTTTCCATAACTGAACCATGGTGTTTCTGTGAGAACAGGATACTGTGTATATATGAAAAATATGATGTATGAGATATTATCATCTCAAAATTGAGCTGCAATGCTAGGGCAGCAGTTGCTGGCACTATGTGCCATGGTGACATGTGTACTATACCATTCCATGTGTGTTCAGACCCAAGGCTACTGTACAGCTGTGCAGTGCAGCCCAGGAACACACTGCCAGGGACTCCTTTGGATTCATTACACATTAGAATTTCAGTTATTCTTTGGCTGTTGCACAATTGAGAACTTTTTAATGCTTTTAGATGGTGTATAAATATCACATTCAAATACACAGCCTATGGCACCACACCTTTGGGTTGTTTTGGAAGAAGTTGGCATTTTTGTGGTTAAGAAATTGTGACTATGCCCCAGATCATCCTACAGAGTTCTTCTTTGTCCTGGAGGCATGTGGAGACTATTGACAAGACATAGGGCAAAGTGAGACTTAGGCCTGATGTTCACATGTGGGCTTCATCTTGTAATTGTGTTGAATGTTGTTTGAAAGAACTGGAGGGATCATAGAGGATAGATGGGTGGTCTTTAACAATGAAAAAAATCTTAGCTCTGAGGTTGCTTTTATTAGCTATGAGCTGCAAGATAAAGAAAGACTCTCAGATTTACCAGAAAGTTTATCTTCGTAGTGGGGTCCAAGAATTGGCTCAGCAGTTAAGAGCACTTGTTGCTCTTGCAAAACAGCAAGTCTGAGTTCCTATCCCCCATACAAGCTAACTATTTTTAACTCCAGTTCCAGGGGATTCAATGCCCTCTTCTAGCCTCCATGAGCAGTACACGCATGTGGTACACAGACATATATGCAAGCAAAACACCCATGCATACAAAATAAAAACAAATAAATCTTTGGTAAAAGAAATTTAATATTCATAATCCTGATTTACAGGTAAATGTCAAAGTATTCCAGAAACTCAACAGCTGAGTCCTTGGTCTTTAAAACTACTTAACTATATTTTATCTTGAGGCTATAAGAGATGTTCAATTGTCAATTATTTGTCAGTAATAAATTCTTCTAGGCTTATGTTTACATTAAATGACAGAAGGAAGACAGAATCATTGCACATTTTTGTTATCCACCAGCAATTCAATAAACACTGCTAAAAATATCAAAAAGAAAGAAAGACAAAAGAAATTCATTGGTATATTTTTGTATTGTTTTCTTATATAATATTTCAAAATATACAATTTCTTATAGAATATACAAAATATACAGATTTCTCATCACACAACAGGAGACGAAGACTGTGGTAAAGAAGGAAGGAAGGGAGGGAGGGGAGGGAGGGGGAAGGGAAAAAGTCATATAAGCCATTATTCACACTGATCATGAGCCACTTGACAGGCAAGACCCAACAATCTTGAGACAAAAATAACACACAGTTCCTGGAAGATTCTGGCAACGTCTGCTCGCAGAGGAGGCAGCAGCTGGTCCCATGGCTCCTAATACTTCTCAACACAAACGACCTGTTGGACTAAAGCAGCTAGCCATCCGAGTCAGCTGTATAGATTATTAACGTCTGAATAGAGTAGAGCTCCCGAGACTCTGACAGTTTTGGAGCCAATGAAGTTCAAGCCAATAAAGAGGCCCAATAGGTATCAATAGATATACAGGGCGATTATCAATCTGGAAACCTGCTTTTTGTTCTTTCTCTTTAAAAAAAATCCGTATCTGAGAAAAAGTCAATCTCAATTTTCTTTTTATCTCAGATGCATGCAATCTATTTGAATGGTGTTCACAGAAGATATGTTAAGTATTCTACTCCTAGTCAAAAAGTCCTGTGACTAAACTTGAGCTTACTATATGCTCCAAGATGTGGCTCTGGTGCCATCATGATTACAAGAGAGGGGGTGACTTAACATAAAGAGTATGATTTGGGTCGTGCGCTGAGCTGGGTAGATAAGTGTCCAGGGCCACAGAAGCTGACAGGGAAAAACTTCAAGAATCACAGTTGCTTCACAACTAATCAGAGTTATTTCCTAGATGCTATCCTGAAGTGAGTAGGAAACAGCAATTGATTGAAATGAGATTGTGACATATATTGGGGATTCTAAGATCTACTAGAAATGTGAAGTAAAAGATACAGGAAAAAAGGACCAAAAGAGTCACAAGGGAGGAAGAGAAAAAACACAGAAGAGTGGGGGAGGGAAGGAGGAAAAAAAAATCATTTTTTTAAGATAGTTCAAACCACAAGAGGGTCTCGAGATCTTCAAAGCTAAACATTACCAGACACACTCCTGAATGCCTAAGATCTATCCTCCCTTAACTAAACAGCAACAGATATCCAAAGAGCTTGAGGGACATGGAAGAGTCAATAGGGTTAACAGAATGCCAGCCTTGAGGTTTGGACATAGGATTCCTATGAGCCATTAAGCCTGTGTAAGATGATTAGAGGCTTGTTATGTACTGGGGGAGATTTCAGCATCCTAAGGAGACGTTTTGGATCTGAAATTCCTACCAGATTATAGAAAATATCGAGAAACATCAACATATGAAAGGACCTGTGCCCACCCAACTCACTGATTAAATGCAAAAATTCACTCAAGAGCTCCTTAAATTTGATTGCACCACTAAATACATGAATGTGTAGCCTCAACACCCAGCTTGCCCTGCACTCTTTCTAACAATCTTTCCTCTTTCCTGCCCAAAGCATAACACCAACCTATGATCATTTACCGGAACAACAATAAGACATAAGTGAGAGCACAGAGAAAAATGTAACTATTTTAAGAACCACCTCCTTCTCTCTATCTGACAATCAAAACCCCAAACATCTTCTATGAGCAGACTTTATTCTTCTGCACAAACTGTCTGCAAAGATATAGTGACACAGAGTGACCCATCTGCTGTGCAGTCTTCTTGGGAAGCCTTTCTGTCTTTCCTCGTTGAGATTACATGAAAACACAGTCAACAGCTCTGGGCATTGGTCAATGACATGACCATAAATCAAGCGATGAACTCCCTGACCTTCATACTACTTCATGCAGAGCAGATGATTATTTGTCTAGATTCTCCCAGACCTAAGTTCAGCCATGCCATTTGAAAATTAGTTCCTCTAGCTTCCCAAAGCATCCCAGTGGTTGGAGCACTGGAAGATGATGTATAGGTCACTACTATGGAGACAGGAGTTTGGATGTCAGAACAAGAAGGCTCAGCAGTCTCCTGCTGTCCACGGGTGTGAGGTAAAGAACTGCTTTGTTATCTACAGAGACACAAGTCCTGCTTATGAGAGCATAACCTGGGACTCAGCCACAGCCTGGAGTATTAGCTTCCTGCTGAAGCTATAACAAATTACTACAAATCCAGCTGCTTCATATTAAATAAAGTTGTCATTGTAAAGGTCTGGAGGAATTGAGTCCAAAATTGGCCACTTTAAGCTGAAACCTACTGCTTAATAAGCAAGTTTTATGTTCCTTTTCATAGAAATTGCTGTGTAGAGGCTATTTGCTGCTGCTGCCTGCCTTCCTTCCTTCCTTCCTTCCTCTTCCTCCTCCTCCTCCTACTTTCTTCTTCTCTGACTTCTAATGGTTTCCATTGGTTCATAGCACTGTCACTCTTCCAATCCTGCAATCTCTAGTTGAATCTTCCTTACATTGTCATCTCCCTGATTCAAAATATTTTAGCTTACTCTATCACGTTATGCTCCGCCCAGGAAGTAGCACTATTAGAAGTTGTGGTCTTGTTGGGGTAGGTGTGTCACTGTGGGCATGGGCTTTAAAGACCCTCAGCCTAGCTTCCTGGAAGTCAGTCTTTCACTAGCAGCCTTCAGATGAAGATGTAGAACTCTCAGTGCCTCCTGCACCATGTCTGCCTGGATGCTGCCATGTTCCTACCTTGATGATAATGGACTGAACCTATGAACTTGTAAGTCGGCCCCAATTAAATGTTGTCACTTATAAGAGTTGCCTTGGTCATGGTATCTGTTCACAGCAATAAAACCCTAACTAAGACAATCACATTAAAAGTAACTTTGATTTTCTGTTGGATCCTTCAAAGCAGTGCAGTTTAAGTCTTTATTTTGAGTCCAACTGATCACTACCTCATTCCATCAGTAATGTGAACTCTGCATTGTCAAGTAGCATATTCACAGACACCAGAATTATACATGAATATCTTATGGCACCAGGAATAGGAGCCATTGTTCTTAATACTGCAGCTTCTTAGATCAAAGAAATATTTCTCTTAGGACGAGCCCTGGGAAGTTGTAGCTCGGAAGGAAGATTCTCCTGTGGCCTTGTTTTGTGGAGTTGCCTTTCCTCAGATAAGCTTCAGGACTCCCTGACTAGGATATGGGCATAAGTCTTTTCCTTCATGATGACTATGTGGTCTTCAGCATTAATTGCATTGATCACATACCCCAACACTCATCATGACGAATCCTCTTTCAAAGACTTGACTGAATGATCAGTTTCCTTGATCTTCACATTCTAGTTTACCATGTTCCACTCATGTAAGTCTACATTAACAAACCCCATGCAGTTTTTTTTTTAATATCTCCAAGAGAAAAACAGAACTGATGTTTTCTTAACCCTGCCAGATTCTCTGGCTCTAGATAGAATTTTTCTGCAACGAACATCCTAAGAAATGAATCAATAGATGATAATTTGTTTTGCAATTCAAATTTCTCTGTTTTAATATTTTAATTCTGTCTTCAACCCAGAAGAGTGACAGCAGAATGTGAAAATTTTTCATTATGAATAATCTCCCTTATTGTTCTGACTTTTTTCTGTGTCTTTACCCTATAACCCAGGCACACCTCATAGAAATCAGAATTCATGTACAGATTTGAGTGATACCGATTTCACATGATTTTATATATTTTTACATTATGGCAAACAAGACATCTGCATATCTATAATTAGATAACATATTCAGGATCAGCCGCTATAAACAAGTCACAGGTGCACAGAGTACACAAGTGCAGTGGTGGCATTTACTTGTGGCAAAATTACTGTTGCTTCGCAAATGAAAAAGTTCTGAGAAAAAGACTTTCACATATGTAAAACGTTTATCTGAGCTCTGCCTACATTTTCGGGATTGTATAATATTCTAAAACTATGAAATAGCTTCTTGGACACCGAAGTCTTTGTAAGATACTGTTTTGCTTGGTATATATGTTCCGAAAGGGGAGACTTGACAAATAGATGATTATTATAAAAGTTTCAAAGTTGAAGGTTAAAGCTTCATTCTTCAAACAAACATGAAGTGTTTGTTTGCTCAGTGCCAGATATTCTTCCGTACCCTGAAAAATTGAGTTTATTATCTCTGTTCTCAGAGGTTATGCCCCCTAGACTTAGGATGGAAGCAGAAGTTCAGGGATGCACATACAAAATATAATCAGGAAAGAAGTGAGAAGCATAATGAGGCCTAAAGAAGGGGACCTGAGGCCGAGGAAGGAGTTCCAGGTCTCAGTAGCTTTGCAATCTTTCCGATGGAAAGGAGGCAATCTGCAGCCCTTTTGGACCTTGTCTACATGCACAACAGTGTCCAGAACCTAGAGCAACAAATGCCAAATGTCGTCAAAAGGAATGAGGGCAGAGAGAAGGCAGGGGAGAGTGGGCAGAGCCAGGTCAGGGGTTGATGATCTTCTGAACTGGGATGTGGAGGATTCTTAGCAGTGATTGACATGTCTGATTATGTGTGTTCAAGTAAAACAGCTGTAATTACCATGTATCCATAATTTATAACCCAAACATTCTGCACTACCATTCGCTTTGTTACATATCCTCAGGGTCCATCAAGCAGTTAAAAACTCAGTGTGAACCACTCCCTGCCTTTGAGCTTGGAGAGAAACTTCATTCAGCAGCACAGAGATCTCACTGGACAATTCTTGATGAATTAAAAACAGAACCAGGTTGCTTGTATAGACTATGCTCCTTTAAATGCATAGCTAGAAAATCACTCAAGAAAGAAACTTGATAGCTTAAGCACAGGATTTTGAACATTAAAGAGTGTGAGTTCTTGATAAGCTACGTGATTCAAGAGGTGAGGTTTGAAAGCAGAGTAAATTCAGAGCATTTAGTTACTTACAATGTAGGTTGCAGACATTTAATCTGATCGTCTCCAGTGAATGTCTTTGAACTGAAGTTATCAATGGAAAGACATAATTGTTTCTCAGCCTTGGTGGCTACTCTATCTGTTGGAACGCTACACACTTCAGGGACCTTGCAAGTGATGAGTTAAAAGAACAAAGAATATCAATGTTATATATTTTTAATTGAAGCTAAATAAATGAGTCATACTCATTATGGTGAGGAAGCAGAGGCCTTTCTTATTTTGTCTTTTAAAATTATAAAAAATATACACACACATATATATAAATTATATATATATGTATTACATATGATTTATATTATATAAAAACACATATGTGTGTATATGATTATATTATATAAAACATATATATAAATATATAATCTTGTTATATAATTATAAACATGTATGATAGTTACTTTTCTATCTGTGATAAAATTCTATGACAAAGGCAACTTCTAGAAGAAGGAATTTATTTGGGCATATGGTTCCTGAGAGATCAGTCTATCATGGTGGCAGTCATGGCAGCAGAAAAAATGAGAGCTCATATCTTGAACTTCAAGCAGGAAGCCAAGAGTGAACTGCAATAACACCTGATTTTTAAAACATCAAAGCTCACCCACTCCCAGTGACACACTTCCTCCAGCAATGCCACACCTCCTAAAAACAGTAGAGCATTGCCTCTACTGTTACCTTCTGTGCTCTGGAAACAGAACTATCGAATTAAAAATAGCAATAATTTACACAGTTGAGATGTGTGGAAACCCCCACATTTGTGTTAATATTTATAAAATCACAGATGTGAAAGGTGGGAAAATAGACTCTAAGACATATCTACACATTCTAAAATAAAATCACGGAGTCACTGGCATGCCTTCCCAGGTGGGCTCTGGTCCCTGAAGCTACAACCTCCATCTCCTCTACTCAGGAGCCTGACGCTGCTCCTCACACACTCCCCTCCTCCAAGTCAGCATCTTCCTAGTGCTTCCGGGGCCCTCAGTATCTACCTCTAGGAAATGTTCTGTTCAGCCTGGTGCCATTCATCACCCACCTTCTCCAACCCTGAAGTCACTCAGTGTGCACACAGACTGAAAGGCACTGGCCTGCTAGCCAAAGGTGCTTGCTTTGATCACATGACTCGATTTGGTTCTCTGCTTTTCTTTTACCCAACAGTCTTGAATTCTGTGCCACTAGGAATCCAAAGCATCCCCAGTCACGTATCAATTTTGAAATTTGAAGATCAGGAGAACATACTGTCACCTAACGCTAATGCTAACCCTTGCCCCAAGGCTACCACGTGGGTACACGACACAAAATGTGTGGCTCTCTGGACCCAGGTGGCTCCGTGACAAAGACTGTTTCTGTCAAGCCTGAAGGCCCAAGTTCAAACACCCAGAACTGACATGGCACTGGGGGGGAGTTGACACCTGCAGGTTATCTTCTGATTTCCATAATGTACACTAACACTTGTGCATCCACATGCATACACATACTTCCATGAACACAAAGAGTATATGTAAAAGGAATAAAGTTTGGACCTGGCCGGTGGTGGCACACGCCCTTAATCCCAGCACTTGGGAGGCAGAGGCAGGCGGATTTCTGAGTTCGAGGTCAGCCTGGTCTACAGAGTGAGTTCCAGACAGCCAGGGCTACACAGAGAAACCCTGTCTCAAAAAAAAAAAAAAACAACAACAACAACAAAAAAATTAGTGAAGTTTGGACCAGTATACCATAAGCATTTTAGAGTTTAGTTGCATGTGGTTTGCCTCTCTGATAGCCTTTCCATTTCAGTGGCCTCTACAGTTCAGTCATTCAATCTACAGTCCCACACAAACATTTAATAAATATTCTTTCTCACCATAATTTAATTCCCTGGATATTGGTTATTAGTATGACAAAAAAGAATAGGTTTTTGGAACATATAGGATGCTTCATAACTGCACACAGGAAGGGAAAATAAATAAGTGTATAACATGAAGACCTTTTCCATCATGTAATTCATATAATAAAGCCGATTTTGGGTGCGATGCAATTTCCGGAGTTTTAGTGAAAATCTTACTTGAAGCAGCACTTTTTAAAAAAGATATGTAATTTTAAAATAAAATAACCGTGAAGGGAATTTTCTCTAAGCATCCACCATTGCTCTTTCAGTGGAACGTGTTTCCTTTTCTTTAATATTTATCATCAGTTAAAACTGTGGACTATCTGAGACACAAAACGATTTCTCTATCATCTTTTCTGAGAGATGCCATTTTTCCATTTTGCCCGGACAAGGGAATAGTAATTTTTAAATGCATGCTTTTGTGTCAACACAATGAAATTTAAATGAGGGGCTGTGTCTCTCATAAGTGCCTTGCCATCTGTCAATCAACCAGAAAGTATGGCTGCGATGATTATCAACAGCCTGTTATGAAAAATGAAAAGAGCCACAGATCACAGTCAGCCCCGATTCCCTCCTTTAAGTCAGACATCATACTCACAACCCTATCTGCCAAGCTGGTCTGGAATCCGACACCGCACAGTCATCTTCCTGTCCCTCATATGGAAGCTGCTGGGTTTCTCTCGCTGAAGTGGTCCTACTGCCCTTTGCCTGGTACCTACTCTGTCCTCATTCACATTCTCTAGTTGGTAAGGGAGTATTTTAGAGCATCTCTGCTTCGTACTTGCTCAGAGTAAAGCCAGCACCCTGTAATTGCCAAAGTCCCAGATCCAGCCTGATCTCATAGTACAGCCTACCTCTCTCTCTCTGCTCCCCGCTCTCTCTTCTGTCTCTCTGTCTCTCTCCTCTCCTCTCTCTCTCTCTCTCTCTCTCTCTCTCTCTCTCTCTTCTGCTCCATCCCGCAGTCCCAGGCCTCTGGCCTCCTTGTTTATCTCAGTGACCCTCATGACTTTCCTTCATCCCCTGTTTGTACACACTCCTGAAGCAGTCTGCTGCCTACACCCTGGTTCTGGTTCTATTATCTTTTGGAACTGTACATGCAATTTGCCTGACCTTCTGTAAGGGGAGACTGCAGAATGACAGCTAGCTAATTGCCAGCTTCCAGGTAAAGCTGCCCCCAGTTCCACTGTTCATTTGTCATATTTGCTGCTTTTCTGGCTTTCAGTCTCTGAGTCCTGGCTAGCTAAGCATGTTGCCTCCTTAAAAGGAAAGTCTTGGCCATCTAACCCTCCCATAAAGGCCAGAGAGAAAGATGGATCAAATAAACAGTGGCTTGACCCTTACAAAACCCAAACGGCTTTGGGAGAATATCTGTGGACTTCTTCTATTCTGACCTGGTTTAGTAGTTTCCAGATAGGTTGTATCTCTCCCTTCCTATATTCCGACATGATTTGGCAATTTTCAGAGAGTTACTTTGTATCTCTACCTTTTGGACTTTGGATCTTTGAAAAATCACACTAGTGCATGCTCAGAACTCTGTCCCATGCTAAACCACACGTGAATTTCAGTGTTCTATACACAAACCTGTGAGAGTATATGTGTTTCCCAGTGAAGAAATGCACAACGGTTTGTCACTGTTAATTTGAAGGGATAAATGTTTAGACTCAAAGGAGCTATCTAATGTTTTTCCTTAAGGTCAGAATTTGAAGAGGATTTTGAGTTGACACTTAATCTTTGAGTCAATTATAAACATAAACCCGCTCAGCCTTGCCCATGTTGGTGCCAAGAGATGGGGAAGGAAGGGAAGGAGAGAAAAGCGAGTGACTATCTGGGTCATGAGTCAGATGAGGGTGTCTCCCCACCTAAGCATGTACCCTCTAATAGTTTATGTCCCAGTCTTCCTCAAACTTCTAAGATTGGTGCTTCAAGGATCTGAAACCCTGAGGCAATTCCTTGTATCTGCAAACAAGCATGGTTGGGAGGGGGCATGGATAAGCTATTTATATTATTATTTGTGACATTTGTAGGATTCCCTGTTGATCTTTGAAATCATTTTTATGTTCATCCCAATTAACTTTAGCTTATTTTGGTATATTTAGCTCTCGGTACACATGGCACGTGACCACCTCCCGCCTGAGCCTTCTGTCATGTAACTCAATCCTCCCATATTGGGTTTTAATGTTGCCTTTTATTTGCACAGTAGATTCTAAGCGCAGCCAGTGCTTTTCTTCAACCATCCCTCAGCCATTTTGACTCTGTCATCAATACCCCAATGTTTTGTTTATTGAAACACTATGCAACATTCATCCAAGATATAAAATAATCCCTCTCCTTCCTCCTTATTGAAATGGCCTTTATTTTATGACGTGTGGAGACTACAGATCAAAGTTATGCTATGTTCCCCCCCACAAAAAAAATCCACTTCGATCTAAATTTTGTTAAAACTATACATACATTTTGGCAAACGTTGACTTTTCAATATCTAGTCTTTCCATGTATCATCTGAGCATTTTGTTCTATCTATTAATGTATTTGCTTGTGTTGCTTAGCAAAGCTGTCTGATTCCATGCACATGGTTGAGAGAGTTTATTCGAAGACTTGGCCTCATCACTAAGAAGATGATTAACAGTTAAGACTGACGTTGTTTAGTATAAAGTAGATTGGGAAGTGAAAAGAACTTTAAGTAGTGAACGGCGTAGAATGCCTCTTGCTCACCGCAGAAGAGTGTAAATTACTGTGACCTCTCAGACCACATCAAGTGAACATGCAAAATCGCTAACCCACCAACCCCAAGCATTTGTGGAAATGTCTTCACTGTGCAGTTGTTGCTTGTATACCAAAAAGAGGCATCACAAAAGGTCTGTCTTCATGGGAGTGTGAAAAGAAGCTGCAGTCTACACCTACAGAGGAGCACATGTGTGCCATTAAATGCAGATGGGGGGTCACTTGGTCTTGAGATAAATACCACTTATACCTTAGCTCAAATAAATATCACCAACATAATTTGCAAGTAAGCTCACCACAAGACCACCCCAAGGCCCCTTTGTGAATAAGCCCCCAAAGTATGTGGGCATTAGAAGCATAAACTAAATTCAAACCTTGATACCCTGCCTACCTCAGCCTCCTCATTTAAAATACCATCATAAGCATTTTGTCCATCATTTTCACAGCCAATAATTTCCCTGCTCTGTCCCTAATGCTTGCTGATATGGCAAGCCACATTGGTCTTTCACTCTGCCATTTTTATGCCTTTTATGTCATCCTTAGCTCCCCCAGCATTATCCACTCAAGCCTTTTTCTGATACTATTCTGCTTCATGCTTTATGTCTATCTTTATCTGTCTATCTATTATCTATCATCTGCCTATCTGTCATCTGTCTGTTATCTATCATCTATTTATCTATAATCTATCATCTATTACTTGTCTGTCATCTATCATCTATCTATTATCTATCATCTATTACTTGTCTGTCATCTATCATCTGTCTATCTATCTATTATCTATTATCTATCTATCTATCTATCTATCTATCTATCTATCTATCTTAAAGGTAGATCTCATGCATCATCCTATGGCTTCTCACTATGTAGTCAATCCAATCTCTAATTCGAATTTCCTTTATGCTAATTTGAAGAATGGAACCTCGCCTGCTGTGTGAATCTGTCCTCATTAATTCCAGTTAAACTCCTGCTATTTTAGGACCACATCTTAACTTTTTAAAATACATGGTTCTTTCGGGGTGTCTTTTTTTTTTCCTTGTTCTCCATTCTTGGTCTGTCACCATGCTGGTCTGCTGCTTGGTGATTTAAACTGTGTTCATCCATCCGTAGTCCTGTAGTTTCCCTATGATGTTTCACCTGTATTAATTCTTCTAGATTTTGTTTACTGTCATTGTGTCCAAAACAACTTTGACACATGAATTGACTTCGGATTAGAAGAGCTCTAGTCTTTATCCCTATGTGGGCAAAGGAAAGTCTAACAGACGTGAAAGCTTTCAGGAATGTGGTCCTTCAGACACATTTATTCACAGATACTCCTTTGTCCCTCAGTGATCCATTCAAATTTCCTCTCACAAAGTGCTTGATCTTGGTTTACATCTACAGAAGTCTATATATTGTGGTCTGTTTCTTTATTGAAGTTGTGATTCTTTTTAATACACATAAATATATGATAACTATTGAGACAGACAAAGTTAGATAAGGAAAGTGTTCCATTTTCAACCTTATTAGGCTTATGTCTTGCTGGATTCTCTAAGCAATTCCTAAGGCATTTTCAGTAGATTGTGATCATTGGGAATCTGTTTTCCAATAGGCTTATTTCCTTACATCACTTTTTCCAGTCTAAGGGACCATTGCATCCATACCACGATAAGCTTGGTCAGCAGCGTTTTCACAGTTTCTCCTTTGAAGTGAGAATGATTCCTGTGCTGTGTAAATACTTGGTAGTGACGTTTGCTATGTCATATTCAAAGTTTGAAGGGTTTCTCACTGAGCCTTAAGGCAAGTGTTCTCAAAGGCAAACTTAAGTCCCAGACAGAAGCTCAGGAAAAGCAGCTCTAAGAACAGCCCAGTCCCAAGCTATGCCCCATGGAGAGAAATGTGTGCCCTTCCTGGTAGGGCAACACCAGCAGCTCTCTGACCCTGGATGATTTGGAGACAGGAGTCTTCTGGAAGAGAAGAGGAGCTAAGCAAGGAAGACTTAAACCCATGTTAAGCCCAAGTGCAGTAAGATCGTGTCTCTCCTTGAATTGAGCTGTCAAGGACAAAGTCCTCTTATCATGTTCTGCACATACAGAAGAGAACAGGGAGTATATGTGCTTCTAAGTATTGGATGACAGATCGTCCTGGGTTACATAATAGCCCATCTGTCAGTCTCCATGCTGGGGATCCCTCTTTCCTACCCTTGTGTCCTGAAAAGAACACACACACACACACACACACACACACACACACACACACTACACATACTACTATGCATTCTTTCCAGTTTACTGTTTGACCCTCAAAGAACCTAGACATCCTATCATGGGACACCCTGAAATCTCCTCAAATAACATTTGGGAAAAGAACTTAGGGAACCACCTAATATTTTTTCTTCTATTTTCTTTAAAAGGAGGTCCTTCCTTGACTGCTTTGAAGAATAAATAATGCTGAGACTGTCTTTGGGGTTCAGTAATAATGGTCACTGAGGACTGCAATGAGGACATGAGATCAGAGCCCTCAGGAAGATGCCTTGAGATGCATTTGACCCCTGTGCTTGGTTCATCGACAGACAGCAGACTGCTCCTACAATCTCACCTGACCTTAGCACCTTCTCACACAGTGCAGCTGAGCAGGAACCCTCACTGTGGTCACTGTTAGCAAAATGGAAGGCAGCACCCCGCAGTGGACGGGAGGGTGGGGGGAGGGATTTCTTTGTGGTGTTGTGAGTATTTTTGTGCCTTTTAAGTATCTGATATAAATGTTTCACCATGTGGAAGTCAGTGATTCATGTTCAGTTCAAAATACAGGGTTTCCCCCTCTCCTTTATCTCCATAAATGATGGGACCCTGAGATGATGTGAACTTGAAAGTTAACACGGAGATAAAATAGATCATTTCAGAGGTTCCCATGACAAATGGTTTTCTTTAACCAGTTACAGACAGAAACTTTCACTGATATTTACTGGAATAGCCGCCACTCCCCTTAAAGGAAAGGTAATTTTAAAAGATTAAAAATGTCAGAGCCTCTTTTCCAAGGTATTCTTTCTGTCACATGTCCCCAAAGCAGCCTCTCTGGTAGTCTTTTCTGATGCCCATGCCCGCTGAGGAAGGACAGGTTGATGGCTTTAGAGTCTGCCTTGAAACCTGTACAGGGTGACAAGGTTGCTATGAATTATGGAGACTTTCTAGTGGATGCTTTTGTGAAAAGAAGAAAAGAAATAACAAATATTAATGCATCTGTAGAGTTGGTTCCTACTCTAGCATACCTCTGGGCTGTCTCTAAGTAGGTAGGGCAGAAGGACACACTGCAAAAATTAGTTTTGTGTCAAATGCAGGTAGATATTAAACTTGAAGCACTATGCTCTCCCCACCAAGGTGCATGAGCAGCCCCTGGGAGACCTCCAAAACCCTTCTGCCCTGTTTAAGTTCTCAGTGGGGCGTCAGTTGGTACATCTACTTATTAGAAGTTACTTTGTTAAAGGAATGAAAAGTGTTCATCTCTTCAGTCTGTTTTTCTATTCAACAGAAAATACCTGAGAATAAGAGTCTGAGTACTTTTTGAGCAATCAAAGCTCTTGAAAGGAAATGCTTTTCTTAAATATACAGAGAGGTCAGGCATACTCAAAATTACTTAGATGCCTTTAAGAAAATGTATTGTTATCATGACAAGAAAAGTGAGTATTACACTACCCTTTATAGCATAAATTAATTGTTTTTATGTTAGGAATAGAGCTAGCAAAACAATCTGACTGGGCAGTATTTGTATTTCTACAATTATTTCTTAAATGACCGGTACAATCAATACCATTGATTAGAACAATAAAGCCCATATTGATTTCATTAGCTACATACCGATGGGATTTTGAATGTATTAGATGACATTTTTAATTTACACTAAACCACTTTATTAAGATATAGCTAGGAACTGCATTTCTTTCATTGACTACTAAATGTTATGCTATTCTATTGATAAATAATTTATATATTAACCAGGTAATAAGTTGCATAAGAAGAACCTTTAACAAGATAGTTTGCAGTTATAGTTTCTTGAAAGATAATCTTTTTGTAAATATTTTATTTCCTTGAGAGTTTTGTGTTTTATGTATTCTAATGGTATTGCCTGTTTCCAGTGATTCCCGATCCACAGCCACCTCTACCAAACTCACTTTGAGCCTTTGAATTTTAAAAATAGTAATTTTAAAAAAATCATCAAGTCTAATTTGTGCTATTCTCATACTCTTAGGAATGGGGCCATCTCATAGACCATGGCAGTCTGACCTGGCAGGGTCATGTCTTTAAAGAAACCTGACTCTCTCCCACTATCTATCAACTGACAATAGATCCTTATCTAGGGGCAAGACTTCGTGCCCTCTCCCCCTGCTCCATGCCAGAATCTTGGCTTGGCTTGAGCTTGCTCAGGTCTTGTGCATGCTGTCATAGGGACATATCACTGTATGCATAGATTAGTGCCATCTCTCAACCCTCGCCACAGAAGATTCTGCTTACAGTAGATGGTTATTAACACAGGGACTTAGAACTGGTCAGTGTGAAGAGATTAAGAGGCCAGGTTGTGGAAATGCACACCTTTAATCCCAACACTCAGGAGTCAGAGGGTGGTAGATCGCAGAGTCCCAGGTCTACAGAGAGAGTTCCGGGACAGCCAGAGTAACATAGGGAAACCCTGCCTCGAGACTCAAAAACAAAGGAGATGGGGGTGATGGAGGGAATGAAAGGAGACTACAGAGTGCTTAGTCCAAATCATACATCTGTATCACACCACACCCATTCTCCTGGGTGTCATGGAGCATCATAGAAGAGCAGGTAGAAAAACTATAGGGGCCAGAGATGGTAGATGAATTCAAGACAATAATGATTCCTAGACAGAGAATACTTACTGAGTTCTTTGTTGAATAATTCACATTTTATATCCTGAAACTAACTCCGTGAAGCATTGCAGTGATATCATGTTTATAGACAAGCAACTTTCTAGAAAGGTACAGAGGAACTACAATTTAGACTCTAGGGCATCATAATTCGCACACTGTGCTCCATTTCTGATAGATGATATAAAAACAAATATAATTCATTTTGATATAGCTGTTAGGCAAAGGAAGCAAATGGTTTCACGTAGTTGCAAGGAGAGAAAGAGCGAATAGAATCTCTCTCAAATTCTTCAAAATAGCTTCTACCATATAACTAAAGCACATTCTGGCTTTTGTGTAGTATACCTTCTTATTATTCAGAGGTAAGTACATGGGCCTATGTTAATTCAGATTCTTTAGAAACATCCATTTTTTCACTGATTTAATTTCATAAGCTCAGCATTCAGGATCATAAAGTTCTTGAGTTTAAACCCAGCCTGGGACACTTAAAAGGTAAAGAGGAAAAAAAAAGAGCAAAGAAGTCGGGCAGTAGTGGCACACGCCTTTAATCCCAGCACTTGGGAGGCAGAGGCAGGCGGATTTCTGAGTTCGAGGCCAGCCTGGTCTACAGAGTAAGTTCCAGGACAGCCAGGGCTACACAGAGAAACCCTGTCTCGAAAAAACAACAACAACAACAAAAAACAAAAACAAAAAACAAAAGAAAAGTATATCCTGTCTGTCAACAACCCAACAGGACATTTCAGGACAATAGGTAGTTTTGCTTTCATTAGCTCATTCACACCCCATCACTGGAGGCGGTCTGCCTCTACCCTTTTAATTCTTGATGGACCAGATCCCAGCTAGACTCTAACAAGGCAGAGAAATAGATATGAGATATTGACATAGACACCATTGACCAAACATATCATACATCAAAGAGCTATGTGATAACCAAATTAAGGCTGGCTATCTGGCTTAGGAATAAAAACCCTTTGTGATCATTTTCTGATTCTATCAGGTTCAGAGATGGTAGTCTATTCAAATGAAGCTGTGATTATCCCATCTGTATGTCAATATTGATTTTAGTCAGCCATTTGCATTGGCACAAATAAATGTCACTTATCCAGGAAATCTTAAAAGAAGGGAAATACACTGTCATTTCACTGCACACTTATCGAGTGGTGAAAATCTAAGCCCTGAGAACTTCAAATGCTCTGTGGTCACGGAGGAACAGAAAGCTATGCACACTGGCACAGCTGCTTGGCAGGACTATGTGGCTGCATTTACAAAACTGTTTATTTTCATAAGATTCAACAGTCACTCTCTTGGATTTACCCAGAGGAATTCAAAAGTTGAGTACATACAAAATTGAGCATATGTTTACTTGGCTTTGTACATAATTTCCAAAAAGCTGGAAGTAACCAATACAATAACACCCTGTCTAATAGAAAAGCAGATAAATTCACTATACTATATCCAGAAATGGGAGTGTGATTCTATACTAAAAAATGGATGGAGTCAGCAGAAGACAGAGAGGAACCTGAAACGCATACCAACTGTTACAAAAAGAAGCCAGCTTGGACATGCCGTAGACCACCTTTTAATCCATAATAAATATCAATTCACTTATGACTAATGTGATAGATATTTTCTAACTGAATTTTATTTTATTGTTGTAATATATAAAACATTACATACTAGCTAACATAAAGTTGTATTGTAATCATTTGAAACCTAGTCTTTTAAGATTTGGCTTTTAAAGATTCATGCAGAGAGAGCTGGGAAGATACCTCAGTCAGTAAAGTCTTTGCTAGGCAACCGTGAGAACTTGAGTTCAGATCCCTAGTACTCACATAAGAAGCTGGATATAGGGATATCCATATGTAATCCCAGCTCCGGGAGGGTGTGACAGACCCTGGGGCTTGCTGGCCAGTCAGCTTAGCTGAATCCATAAAATCCATATTCAGTTAGAGAGCATGTCTCAAAACATATTGTAGAGATTGGGAAATGTGATTGAATAAGACACCCAACCTCACCCTCTGGCCTGAGCACCACACATTCCCATGTCTGTAACACATGTGCACATCCAGAGTTTTAAACAGAACTGATTATAGAAGTAAAAGGCGAGGTGAACCCTCCTGCAGTAACAGTGTGTAGATGAAAACCTCACCCCAGTCTGATGGAGGCTGAGTGAAACCTCACCCCAATCTGATGGAGGCTGAGTGACCAATGAGGAATGATCGATGGAAATCTGGACTGCCGATTACTCTGTGGAACAGAAAAGAAAAAATAAAAAAATAAATAAAAGAGGTTTCCCAAAAGATTTTCAGAATAAAAATTTTATTACTGTTTAACATAGATATGTTTAAAGTCTTAAATGATTTCAGATTAGGTACAAGAAGAAGGAAGAAGGTTTCTGAGTAAGCCGGGCTAGAGGGAGACAAAATCTAGGAGCTAAGCAAAGCAAGGAGGAAGTAAATGCAAGGGATGTGGGGAGGAAGGGCTGGAGCTACCAATCAGGGCTTAGGTCCTCTTAGAAGAGGGGAGGTAAGGAAACAAAGTACCCAGGCAAGGACCTGCCTTTCAACTTCCAGGATTATAGATAGGAACTTAAAGTTAGGCCAGAAAGAGGTATCAGTTACTTTCTGTTGCAATGATAAAAAATGCAGTGTATAAAAATGACTTATGGAATAAAGACTTTATTTTGTCCTACAGTTACACAGACACACACACACACACAAAGAGAGAGAGAGAGAGACAGAGAATGTCAGAGTCTGTAATTGCAAGGACTTATGATAGCAGGAAGTTAGAGCAGGTTACCTCTTCAGCCATATAAAGAAAGAGCACACTGAAATATGGGACAAGGCTGTAAAGTCCCAAGGCCCACCCCCAGTGGCATACTTCTTCTAGCAAGATTCCGCCTCCTAAAGATTCCAGAACCTTCCTCCATACAGTGTCACCAACTGGGACCTAGTGTTCAAATACATGAGTCCCTGGGGGCCATTCTCATTCAAACAGCAAGAATCTCATATTCTTAGAGAACACTCAGCTACTAGAAAGCAAAAGCTTTTAATTTAGATGTTCTGAGTAAAAATAACAAAAGCAAAAGATTATTGCCCAACTTGGATCCCTCTAGATAGATTATATTAGAACATAAAATCTAATATTAAGTTGGAGTGTATGGCATTAATTAGGACTAAACAGAAAAGACTGTCCCTCATTTTATTACTAGGGGTTCACAGTACATTCCAGTTTGTGTTCCCTTATAAAATGAGTTGAAATAATATTTTTGTTTATTACTTTATTAAGTCATGTAAGTGCAAAGAACATTTTCACAAATTAAAGACGGTTACAAACTTTAAAATTAATTAGCTGATTGATTTACTCACACTTTTAGTATCTATGCCTGACAGGTTCACTAATGATTAGATTCATTTCTTCTTTCTCAGTCATCATCTTCATCATTATTTGAGAGAATTGTAAAGCACAGTACACACATGTGAATACACACAGAAAGGGAAAAGGACATTCTGTTGACCTTTCTGTACCCGTGGAGTACCCTCTGAGGTGAGGTTCTAAGTGACTGGGGCTATAATACAGATGTGCTCAGTTCATGTCACACAGACAGCTGTCTTCATGCTGTCAGACCAGCCCGCGGTAAAATTGCTAAGGCTGGACATCGTTTCTGGCCCCATTGGTTTTTTTAAAATCAATTCAGTGATCCTTTGAGCCTTCCCAGGGCATCCTAAGCACCTGCAGGCAGTGCAGACAGTTTGAGGGCAGAACCCTGCATTCATTCAGCGGTGCTGTGCCCTGAGAGGCCTCCCCTCCCTCTTCTCTCGGGCTTTTCTCACGGGGCGCAGGATACACAAGGCACTACATCAGGCCTTCCGGATTGAAGAATTTAGGTTCTGTGAGCACCGTAAGGCTTTCTTTCTTCTCTTTATGTTTGCATTTTGTGGATGAGTGAAAACGCTTGCTGTGGGCTCTTAATGAATCATGAGCGTTCCACCCTGCGTGCATGAAGCCTGCCCTCCTTGTGTGTGTAACCTACTATAGGAAATGCCACAGGAGATCCCTGCATACACCCTTGACTGCTCACAAAAGGACTCTTTTCTCCTTAACAGAGCATAGTACTCAATTATGAACAGCAGCATTTTAGCAAATCCATAGAATCCAACTGCAGCAAGCCATGTATTAATTAACCTCTTCATTCATTCAGCATGTATGTGGTGAGCATTTACTGTGAGCATGGCATTGCCCTTGGGAGTAAAACCATGCTGGGGAAACAAAGGAAGAACACAGTCCTATGGGACCTTGTAATGATGGTTTGAGGAGTAGGTGGGCTCAGATTGCAACTTGGAGTGGTGTGGTTGAGCACCATAGAGACTGGCAGGATGCAGCCATGTGTCCTAGCACATCTGTGGGATGAATACATTTTCTGGAATCTGAAAATTTAACTGTGGAGGTGTCAATGCTTCAATTCCTAGTAATACTGAAGTCTAAAGAAAGGAAAAAGAAGTCCTCAAGAGTGAATCAGGTGACTTCACACAAATGCAGCAGTGTTCAGGTGATGACTTTCATGTAAGAGCCTGTGTATTAATTAGCGGCTTTGTTCTCTTTTCAATTTAAATACGTAAGTTTTGCAATGCCCCCCCACCCCAGTGTCAATGGGTAGCAAAAAAAACATATATCTGGAAACATATCACCGGGACATTTCTTGTATCCATCTCTAGAAGATTGCAATTTTTTTCAACAGATAGAACACTAAAATGTAATTATTTTTCACTGTTGTTAATCAAAGACTTAAACAAGACATGCCACCCTTGGTCAACCATGCTACACCTCTTGTTCTGAGTGACCCTCTTATGTCCCCAAAGCTCCTGAGACAAAAATCCTTCTGTCACTTACTTGAGAGTCTCATCTAATTCCAGGGTCTTTTGTGTGTTCTTAGTATTTTCCTATTAAGTAGAATACTTTTCAGTGTTTCCTATATCAATACTACTGGCCTTTAACTCAGCAGTAAAATTTACTTTAATCTCAGGAATGGTAATCGTTCTAAGTCCGTGAACATGCAACAACTTTTTTTTTTTTTTTTTTTTTTTTTGTAAAAAAAGAAATGTCTGAGGCACCTATTATGAAGTTAAAATCATCTTTCAAGATTCTATAATTCTGCACTAGAATTTCTTATCGGTCCCGCTTTCAATTTCTTATTGGTAGCATGCTAGAGCGGTTGCTGGTAATGGAATCTAAGGAGAGCACTTAGTAATTTTCTGTTCTTTGATAAGCCTTAATTTGGTTCATTCAGTTGTCTGTAGTGGGTTTCCAGAGGAAAACAATGTCTGTGCTCAGGCAGGAACCTGAGTCTCCAAGGCCAAAGCTATGTCCCTTGTTCTTTCAGATAAGGAGACAAGGAGGGATACAGCTCCTGGTGGACCTGCTGGATCACCGGATGACAGAAGTCCACCGTAGTGCCTGTGGGGCTCTGAGGAACCTGGTATATGGGAAGGCCAATGATGATAACAAAATCGCCCTGAAAAACTGTGGTGGTATCCCAGCGCTGGTGAGACTCCTTCGCAAGACCACAGACCTGGAGATCCGGGAGCTGGTCACAGGTTAGACATCTTACTCAATGATTTATCTGTTTTATCTCAAGAGACTTGTTTCAGTATCTAACCCATTAGTAAATGCATAAACCAAGTATTACAAGTCAGAGCCTCTTGGTGCTGATGACATGGTCATTCTGCACTGGTATTTTTCAAATGACTGAGTAAAATACCATTAAACACACATAGGTTGATCTTATTCAATTATTAGAATCCAGTAAGTATACCTATCACTAAAATTCTCTGATCTTACCTCAGTCTTTGTCATTTGCTTTAGAAGTAGTTAAGTATCTTACAGTATCCATAAGCCATCATTAGAGTAACATTAAAATGGCTGGTAAAAGGACAAGCCATTCAAGCTATTGGCAATAAGCCATATGTTCTGGTTTATAAGTGCACCGAGCATATTGTACTTTTAGTGTTAATTATTGAGTAAAACATCCCATACATGCTCAAAGTTCCAGGGCCATATTACTGAATATCAATGAATTGTTCGAAAGTTCATCTGAATGCCTTTCCACTTTCATAGAATTTTGAGTTTTGGATTTAATAATAGTAGCTTGTGGAGCAATGAGGACATAAGGACTGAGAATGTTGAGCACATTCAGTCCGTCCCTTTCTTGGAATCACTGGGCACAGCAACTGTTCACCATTAGCTCTTATCCCTCACTTGGTGAGTGTGCCGTCTTAACTTGTTGCAGTTCGAATGACATCCATGTCCCCAGTGTGGGATTCCAAATCGCTCTGAAGTTTCCTCCTGTTTATTGTGCTCACTGCTGATGTAGGTGATGTTTGGATTCTGGTTCCTTAGAGTACCCCTGTAAGCAAGTATTTGACAAATGAATTGCAAATGAGACTCTCCCAAAGCTCTCTTAATTATCCACCGTAGCATTGCGTTGACCTTCGGTCTGAAAGTCTCCTGTATCTATCTGTGCTAATGAAGTATGTGAAGGACACATACCTCAAGCTACGAAACCATCAATGGGCACACAACGCTCCTACTCGAAATCCACTTCTTTGTTTCCTTCCTTCAAGGGAGTTGTTCCATCTCTTCCTTGCTCTTTGCTAAGTTTAAACTAGACCCAAATTGGTTCATTCTTTTTTTTTTCTTCTTTTTTCATTGTCTTCTCCTGTAACCCTTACTTGCTTGACCTTTACTTGATTGCTGGCTTTATTTCATCTTCATTTTCCTATAAGTAGAGAGTTTTCCTTGTGGAAATAAGTATTGGCCGGGGTTGGAGTGTTATTAAAGTAATGTTTCATACTAAACCACTAAACTCAGATGGGTCAAGCAAGGTAAAATGGTCATTATGAGTGTTTTGTGATTTTTGACAACTGTTTTGAGGTGAGTTACATAACTTAACGTATTCCCTGCCATTATGGTTTCCCTGCCATTATGGTTATGCAAGCCCATCCATCTTTATTTTCATGGTTTGCGTGTTAGCTGGTCCTGCCCAGAAGAAAAGGATTCAATACGTGTGTTGGAAACAAGATGATTGGTGCATAAAGATTTCTCAACTGGATGCACAAAGCCGGAAGGAAGGAAGCCTTGCAGAATGTCTTCTGCAAATGCTGTACCTGTCATTTCGTGCTGAGAAAAGATTTGGAACTTAGTCAACTTTGTATTATCTCCAACAAAAACCGTTACCCTGAAGCTACCTCAGTGGCATTCATCCCATTACCAAAGAAACTGGGTAAAAGGTTGAGATGTCTGATGACTTAAGGAGGTAAAAAAAAAAAAAAAAAAAAAAAAAAAAAAAAAAAACCGCAAGGGCCCCCATTCCCCCGTTGCATGGTACATGAGTGGCTGCTGGCATTTGAGGTGGTTATAAAGGAGTTGAGAGAAGCCGTAACTTGCCCTGGCTGCTTTTGGAAGATTTTGGAGACCATCATTTTAAGCTCAAACAATGATAGAAATGTCTCTCTAAGCTCCATTCAGAAAGATGAAAAGCATACATCCTTAGGAGGTCAAGAAGATTCCACTTGTGGTGAAGCTTTGACTTCAGGGAGAATGTAGCACTTGGTATCCAGATGGAGACCTCTTCTTACTCCACTTCTCCAGGGGAGAGCCAAGTAAGCCTGTCCCCATTGCGGCCAAAACTTTCTTTACTTCCCTCCCGGAAAAGAACACTGCCTTTGCAGTCAGTGAATCAGTTATGAGCACTCGAAGTTCGTTGTAGATGTTCTCTGCCTTCCCAGCGTTAAGGGGTTATATTCTCACAGTGGCTGGAGTTAGCACTGGAGGGTGCTGTTAATGAAATGGCAGTGCTTTGGCCACAGTACCATCCCGCAGAAGATTATGGTAAGGAGACACATATGATGACAGGCTTGTGCAGACATGGGTGCTGGGAGCACAGAGCCTTCTGAGTTTCTCCAGACAAGGGCACCAGGAAGACTGCAGGACTCAGCTGACTTCTGTTTAGACATCACAACCTCCCTCCCTCCCTGAGGAAAAGGAAAAGGAAGTGAGTTAAATGTATCTCAGAGAGCCATAGAAACAAGTTTTCATCTTCAGCACTGGCCCATGGTCATCTGCTGTAGAGAGCCTTTGGTGCTGCTTATAGAAATTTTGCTGCTTATAGAAACTTGGCAAGTACTTCTCACAAGGCTCTGGAGAAGGAAGTAGGATTAGATAAGAGTATTCACAATGCAAGGATCAAGGTAAACACAGCCAGGAATGTGTGACTTCCCTTTTGTCTTGGTAATCCTGATAAGCCCCCAGACTTAGTGACTGGGGACTTTGCTTATTGGTTGTTTTGATTACCACCTGGTGTGATCTCTTTGTTCTTTGTCTGATTTGCTTACTTTGTCTTTGAATCTAAGAACTGACCCTGTTCTCTGCAAGTACCTAGAATGGTATCAAAGCTGAGTGGGAAAAGTTAAAGCCGCTTTAGCCTCAGCACTGACTGTGTAATTGTCTTTGTCTTTTCAATCCTCACCCCTGCCCTTTTAGACATTGTTGACTGACAGTGGGCTGCCAAAGACCTTGAGGAGTTCAGTAGTTTAGTTCAGTAACCCAGTTTAACCTGAAGGTCAGGGAACCCTCCATTCCTCCCTTCCTCTACTCTTGTTCACGCTCCTCTGAGACACTTATCTCTACAGAAATCCAATGGTGTCTTTGGTAGAGTAAGCCTGCTTGTGTGCACTCAAGAACTTCATCCCTTCCGTTCATCTCTCCAGTCTTTAGAGTGTACAGGTGTTAGTTGTTCTGCTAAGCCATGTTAGCTAGCTAAAGCTCCATCTAGAACTCACTGCCAGGGTGAAGCCCTCCTCTGAATGACCAGTGCCTGAGCGTTCTTGAATGCTAACTATGTAAAGACACATCCTGACAAGTTGTCCACATTTTATAAACTTACTAGAGGAGCAGTGAAGAGGCTAGTGTCTATGGAGGGCAGAGAGGAATGCAAGAGATGCTGGCTTTGCTTCCTTTGCTCCAAGGTGCTTCCACACCTTCTTTTGGGGATGAGGTCAAACGACCATGATGTGAATTCAATAAACTCGTGCCTATCAGTTCTCCAGGAAGCATGAGGCAGAATCCATCAAGGACTCATGACACGCTGTGTTACAGGAGTTCCTTTACGTTAAGGGAATTATTTCTGTCTCATTCCTTCCTTCTGCCTCTGAGCTCATACATGGGAATGACATGCATTGGAAAAGTTTGAGGAAGAGGAGAAGGGGGGTTCTTTAGCATTGTTCCATATATATTTATAGACTAGGATGTGCATAACTGTAAGATGATTAATTTATGATTTTTAGCATGTTTTATGAAATCTACCTAGTAAGTCTTAGAATCAGCCTGTGTGTAACAGCAGAGAAATTAGTAAACAAAATGTATACAAAAGAAATTAGCAAACACACACACAATGGAATTTCATTCTTCAGTAAAGAACGTTTTGTTATTCATAGGAAAGCAGGTAGGTACAAGTGGAGATTATCATATATGAAGGATGTTGTGGATAGCCCAGCCTTGTATTTTGATAGTGGTTCCACCCCTCTGGGAGGGGCTGCAGAGGATGATTGAATCTGTACACAGGTGACGTCTTGTAAACCTTCTGTCCAATTAAAACCTGTAAAATAAAGGCTAGAGCCAGAGATTAGGCAGTAGAAGGAAGCCGACAGAAGAAGGAAGAGAGAGCAAGAGGACAGGAGAAGTAGAAGCAGAAGCGAGCAGAAGCAGAGAGAAGAAAGGAGAGGCAGGAGCAAGCAGGCAGAAGGAAGCCGGAGATAGAAGGAAGCCGACAACGGGGGAGCCAGAGCTGGAGGACAACCACGAGGCCTGGGTGAACCGCAAGTTATAAGGGATCTCATAGCACGGGATTAGAGTAGTGTAGTGTATCTGCCAATCAGGAGTGCAATTTTCCAATAATTATTGAGTTGTGTCTTCCTTTACTGGTCTCCTTCGGGTAGGAGATTCTACAGCAACAAATTCGGCGGCTTAAATAATTTCTTCTACTACAAATTTGGGATTTTAATAATTTCCTCTACTACAGAAGGAAATTTCATCAGGTCCAGAAAGAAAATTATTACCCTTTTCTCTTACCTGTAGATCATAGAATTTATAAACATACATAAAATTGTATATGTGTATTTGTGAGAAAAATAGAAGTGAACTCTCTAGGGAAACAAAAGGGAGTCACAGGAGAGGGAAGGGTGAGTCGGGGCATGACATGCCAAGTGCCTTACATACTTGCATGAAAATGTCCATATGAAATGCATTACCATGTGCATGGTGGATACAATAACTAAAAACAGATACACAAACAATAGAAGGCTAAAATAAAGCAATCGTCTTGCAGTCCTTAAATTACTTATTGAATAAATCTTGAAAAACTGTTGGAACAGTGATAAAATGTTAAAATAAATAAAAGTTTCTGCCTGCAACACACAATCATATATGTTGGAAAACAACTGCCCTCTCTTGCTGCTGCCTCATCTCACAAGCAGCATACATTTTGTCGATGCCTAGTAGGCCTGGGAATACATAATTTTCCTTACATGCAATCATTATGATGAGGTAATGATAAGCATCGTATTTAACCCTAGTTGAAGTTGTTCTCTGCTGTCCATCACTCACAATGCTTGGGACCAAACGAACCAATTAGAAATGCTGCGTGTCCTTTGGGCTTGACTAATGTAAGGTTTTTTTCTCTCTCTAAATGTGGAAATAATCAACGTAAATTTTGAAACACACAACTGGAGTTTTGAGAATGCTTCACAAATCACCACAAAACAGTGTTTACTGAAGCATAAAACTTGGTTCGTAAGTTATACATTGGTTTAAAGCAAGCGTCCCTGGGAGCATCACTCCTCCAGCCGTAGGAATTATTCTGCCTGTGCTGTGTGTACCCAAATGGCCCTTCGTTTTAATTAAGAAAACCAGCCACTGACTCAGCCTTGCCAGTAATTTATTTTGCTTTATTGGTTTTTAAGTTGCCATACAAAGCAATGAGTTTCAATACAGTATTTTCATATATAATATGTCATGTCATAGACTAAATTCTTGTTCGTCCTACCCACACTGCTGCCCATCCTTCACCTTCCTCTCTTTTTACTTATTTTATTTCATAGTCATTGTTTTGCCTTCACATATGTCTGTGTGAGGATGTCAGATCTAACTGAGGTTACAAACAGTCGTGAGCTGCCGTAGGTGCTGGGAATTGAACCTGGGTCCTTTCTTTGGAGGACCAACCAGTGCCCTCAACTGATGAGCCATCTCTCCAGCCCCACCTTCCTTGTTAAAATGTATTTATTTCCTCCACATAAATAGTTCCCTTTTCTTTCATATTATGTATCATATTACCTGTTCTTGTTCCCCAAGTCTAATACACAGCAGCCTTAGAGCATCTGCTCCTGGATCTCAGTACTCTCCTCTCTAGTGTTTTACTGTCTTACGTATTCCTAAACATGGGCATTCAGGAGATGTAATTAAGAAAGTTTCCATTTTAAAGTCTATGATGTAATTGAACTATCCTGGATGTGGAAATTAAGGTCGAAAGTTATTATTTTTCTTAGGAACATTTCATAAGCTTAATTTATCTTTGATATTATAGGATTCTGTGAAGATGTATGCTGATATATTTAGCTGTGTGCTCCTTTTAAAAGTCTTCCTTGGTGCTGAACATTTCCAGTTCAAAGAGTGACCTTCTCCAGTGCTGAAGTATTACCTTTTTAAAGTCCCTAATTCCCACAGCCTCCTTTCCCTGTCTTCTGTGTAATTAGTCAGATTTTGACCCTCAAGTTATTCCTTTTATTACGTAATTTGGAGACCTTTGCCATTTCTATTACATAATCTCTGATAAACTTGCCCTGCCTGACATGTACTTGTGGCGTGGGTTTTCCTCACTGTGTGTTAGCCTCAGGGAGGAGGGTCACAGAGTAGCATATGATCTCATTGCCATTAGTCTGAGAACGTGCTTTCTCATCTCAGAGCCTCTGTTGATGTTTTCCTTATAATGCTATTCAAGAATTTCCCTAAGGATGTTCCGCAGTGTGAACTGTCTCGCTCTTCCCTAGTGTTCAGCTTTCTGTGTGGGTGTGATTTTCCCATCAGCTTTTTAGGCATGCTTTGGCTGTGACAATAACCCTAGACTTGCTAGCCTTTAAGATAGAAGGAAGCTGATGTTTGCTGAGCTCCACGCACACTAATGAAACGTACTAGCTGTGTGGTGAACTTTTACTCAAGGTGGACTAGTAGGCTACAATCTGTGGTGAATAGTCTTCAAATGTCATTGTTAGGTATGCTTTCGTTTAAGATGGAATTTTAGCTAGGGAAGCTTTTTGGCCCACCCTTATACAATCTTTATTTATTTATCTATTTATTTATTTATTTATTCATTCATTCATTCATTTTTCTGAAGTTCTTTGGAGTTCTCACTTCTGTGTAAACTGTTCTGACCTACACATTCCTGCCTGTTAGTATTCCTTGCACTTATGTAGCTGTGCTGAAGCAGGGATTGGGCCACTGTCTCTATCCAAACCCTTCATAGCTTCTCATTGCCTGTCTCCTTTCCATATGCCACATGCCTGCCTTCTGTGAAAACCTTCCCAAAGGTATACCAGGACAGCCAGACAAGGAAATAGAGAACCCTGTATAGACCCTAGCCCTCACTGGCTCTCCCTGCAGCCCAGATAGTCCACTGAACTCCCTCTGGGCCTTAACTGGCTCCCTGCATAGCCTGACTTGTCCCCTGAACCCCCTCTATATGCTTGTTGCTCACATGGAGTGAGATTTCTCATCAGCTGGAGTTCATCTTTCCATTCTCTTTTCTCTTTCTAATTCCATAACATTCCTGATGAATAACATCTTTCCTCCATGAGTTCCAAACAGTTTGACAGATAAAACAAAATAGAAATATTAGTGAATATTATCCCTCTTCCCGGTAGAAAGCAGGTTGGAGGCGTTACTCCGGGTATAACATCTCAGTGAGCTTACTAATTCAAGAGATATCTGTGCCGAAAATTAATTGCCAGGATGCACATAAAGGGTTATTAAAAGAAAAAGCAAACCACATTCTCACCGCACCTTCTGGCTTTTGACATTTGTTTGTTTGTTTTTCTTTGGTTAGTTGGATTGAAGCCACACTCCATTATATTCTACCACTGACCTACCCCACTGACCTACGCCCACTGACAGCATCCACTGACCTACCCCACTGACCTACGCCCACTGACCTACGCCCACTGACCCACGCCCACTGACCTATGCCCACTGACCCACATCCACTGACCTACATCCACTGACCTAGCCCATTGACCACGCCCACTGACCTAGCCCACTGACCTACATCCACTGACCCACATCCACTCCACTGACCTCATGCCTCACCTGACCTACGCCACTGACCTACCATCCACATGACCTACTCCACTGACCTACACCCACTGACCTACGCCCACTGACCTACTCCACTGACCTACACCCACTGACCTACGCCCACTGACCACCCCATGACCTACGCCCACTGACCCTACTACCACATCCACTGACCTACGCCCACTGACCTACACCCACTGACCACACCCACTGACCCACATCCACTGACCTACACCCACTGACCTATGCCCACTGACCTACACCCACTGACCTACGCCCACTGACCCACATCCACTGACCTACACCCACTGACCTACGCCCACTGACCTACGCCCACTGACCTACATCCACTGACTTACATCCACTGACCTACGCCCACTGACCTACATCCACTGACTTACATCCACTGACCTACATCCACTGACCCACGCCCACTGACCTACCCCACTGACCTACATCCACTGACTACATCCACTGACCTACATCCACTGACCTACATCCACTGACCTCATCCACTGACCTACGCCCACTGACCTACGCCCACTGACCTACATCCCTAGCCTGAGGCTCTTTTCATTTTACCCAGTTTTCTTCATCTACTAAGGGTGGGTAGGAACTAAGTAGTTTATCATGAAAGCTTTTCTTCCATCTTAGGTTTTTGAAGGAGAGGGCCACTTATAATTCTGACCAGACAGTTCACACACCACAGTGAGAGTCACTGAAATGCTTAAGAAGAACAAGACTTTAAGTCAAATTCAGAGCCATCATGTTCTTGGGATTCAAAATTAAACCCAATTTCATTTCTTATTCCAAACCACTTCGTCCTGTGTTGTCCAGCACCGTGAACTGGTGCCTCTGTCAGAAGAGAAAGTGAACGCTCAGAGATGAAAACAAACAGCGTGTCCCAGAAGGACTGAGTAACAATGCAGAGATATCAGATTCCCAGGAAGAAGTTAACATCCAAGGGGAAAATCTACTCATGTTGAAATCCAAAGACATTAAAGTTTAAAAAAAATTGAAGATTTAAAAGCCAATCTCTCTTGCTGTTGTGTGTTCTAGACCAAAGTGAGAGGGAGTGTAATCACAGTTAAGGGTCTACAATGAGCACATTGCTCATGGAGCATCATTCTTTTCACTAGAACATCTGGACAAAGGGATACCCTTGAACTTAAGTTGGGGAAACAATACCAATATGATTTCACTTGGCTTCAAGTCTCCATTATCATAAATCTTAAATTTAATCAGCAGAAATACTGTGTAGGTTAATTATGATGTTAAGGGACTAGAGAGATAGCTCAGCAGTTAAGAGCACTGGCTGGTCTTCCAGAAGATACAGGTTGATTTCCAGCATCCACATGGTTGCTCAAAACCGTGTGAAACTCTAGTCTCAGAGAATCTGACCCTTTCTTCTGGCCTCCTCCTATAAAGAACATACATGGTGTACAAACACACATATGTGCAAGCGGAAACAGCCACCATATACACAAAATAAAATTGAATAAATAAATCTTTTATCATAGTGTTAAGCACTTACCATCTGCAGCAGATTGATCTATATCCTGTCGCTTAATTTAAAAAGTGGACCTGTGTCTAAGTCACCTTGCAGTAAGTATTAGAGTATCAGAGTCTGAGATGGAGGCATGGAGACAACCTACCCCATCACCAGGTATATAAGCTGTGCTTTCACTGATGGAGCAGAAACCCTGCAAGTGACATGGAAACAGACCACTGTCAGGATAAGACCTGACATTGTAGTCAGAGCTGGTGAAGAAATCTCTGGAAGGCTTTACCTCTGTGCCTGGTGACACTGTGAGCTGGAAGGTGACACTGGTCAGCAGGCTGCGATCAAGAAGAAAAGCCGACATAATGCATGAGAAAGAACCACAACCAACCAAGATCCAGGAGGACAGACTGATGTCCTCTGCTGCTTGTCACTGACTGTGCTCTGGTCATCAGTGATGCGTCAGAGCTCCCATGGGTATGGGCCTGGGTGTACAATGAATTATGTATTCTAACTAGCCCATATAAACAACATACAGTCCTGGTATTTTATTTACAAGCTTTAACCCTAGGTTAGGCAGGTTTTGAGCTATTCTACCTTACATCCCAGCCATAGGCCCTGTGCTACTTTCTGTTTCATTCTCACCCTAAGGGTCCATTTCTCCTGGCCACAGGCTCATGATCCTCATGGTGACTCTCTCCTGTTCCCCTTCTTCTCCTCCACTCTTAATCTCTTCTGAGACCCTTCATGGATCCTCAAGTCCTGCCTTCCTCTATGGCCCCATCACAGGCTCTAGCCTTTTATTAACCAATTAACTATAAATTGGGGAGGAAGGTTTATATTACAAAGTGGGAATTCACTCATCTTGGTGCAACCAGATCTTGGGATACAGAATGTAACATGTGAACACATAGCAGCACCAGATCAACCGCCCAACACCTGTGGAAGCTGAGAAGAGATGCGGTGTGGCAGACAGATCTGTGTCCCCCCATACTTCCTCCTACCCAGAAGGGGACACACAGGGCAATGATAATGTACACAGGCCAGAGTGTTAGCTCCCTTCTGGCTGCTACCTCACTTATGCCTTCCAGCTGCAGAATTCCCTGTGGACAGCATCACTTGTCAGGCAGGGAAGGGAGTTCTGGGAAGTATACTGCCCACTCAAACAACTCAGTATAACCCACCATTTCAGGACTTAATGAGGCAACACCTTTTCCTTGGTGCATCAGTGTCCACCACGAGCATGCCTGGAGGCCAGAGGAGGATGGATATCTGATGTCCTACTCTCTCACTCTCCACCACATTTCCTTGAAACAGGATCTCCCACTGAACCTGGGCTAGGCTGGATTCTAGAAAGCTCCAGTGTTCTCCAAAGGCTGGGGTTACAGACCTGTATATAGCCACACACAGCTTTTTATGTGGGTATTGGGGATTTGAACTCAAGTCCTATGCTTACACAAGTGGCCACTTATTTGCTGAGCCATCCCTCCAGTCTCTGAGTTTCCTCTCTGGGAGTTTCCATAGTCTAAGTCTGGTGCGTAGACAAAAAGGAACTTACTGTCTGCGGGCAGCCTTCAATGCCCCATGGCTTGTTAACATGATTCCTCCATCCTGAGCCACAGCAGATGCTTTTCTTCTGTTTGCTGTGGAGCGGGTTGGTTCTGCTATCCCCACAAAGTCTGCAAGAGCATGTGCACCTGCCATGGCATAGCTGTTCCATGTCACCAGCTCCCAATTTCTGCTTACTCAAGAGTTCCTAATACCTCCATACTGGGACTTGCTTCTAGCTTTCCTTTCCCTTTTCAAGTCTCCGGCAGATCTCCGGAAGACTCAGCTAAGTATGAGACTCTAACACATACCTTTAGATTCCAGAACAGGAGTTGGCCAAATCTGTAGACTTGTAGCTAGAAAGCTCTTCAGCTTATAGAGGGGCTGCATTAGAATCACTCCGGGAAAATAGTCACAGATTATACACAACTGCATGGATGTGACTGTGTGTATCGGAACATAGGTGGCTGTCCTTCATGTTACAGTTTATAGATGCCTCATTCATAGCTTTTCTTCCATTACCCACTGTGGGTGTTACTATTCCCTAAGTATGTCTCTGCAACTGTAGGCCAACCTAAACCCTTTCTCCCATAAGTTGCTTCTGTAAAACTGTTTCATCACAGGAAAAGTAGCTAACATGGTAGACATACGCAGCAATGGGCAGCTCCTGTGGGGCCTGCCAGCTTCCCCGTCCTACTCTGACGCCTCTTTCGGAGACCAGGAGAACTCAAATTCCCTGTGGTTATCTTTATAAGAGAAAAAAGGCTAGAGCTTGGCCCTACTTAAGTCCCACTAACACTTTGGGAAAGAGTACAAGAGTGTTAGGGAGAAGCCTGTATTACATTAAGTGTGGTCCATTCACAAGAAGGAAGACTTCCTGAGAAGAATATTCCCCTCACTAATCCTCACTAATGCATGGCTGTTAATTCTAGTTGATTACTGAAGGGCTCAGAAAACTGAGTGTGCTTGTTTGGATCTCCTGTGGACCACAAGGCATCTACCTTGCTTCTAATTAGTACATTTATTATAGACAGTATATATTATTATAATATATATTATTATAGACGTTGCCTGTTCTTATCTTTTATAGTGATTATAGTAGCCCCTCTCTACAGTGGTCAGCCCAATGAAATCCACAGGCAAAGAAGCAAAACTTAGAGTCTTCGTCATTATTCTGACTCTCAATTTCCTCCCCCTACCAGCTGAGTCCAATCAAGTTACGAAATGTGCAGTCAAATTCCTGCCTACCTCCCACTCTGTCCTAGAGATGGAGGCAGGATTTTAGATTATTTCACTCATCCATTCATTAAACACACCAGTGACTGCCTACTCCATAGATGTGAGGCCAAGATGCTTGCTATTGCAAGAAAGGAAATCCCAGTTCCCTTCTAGTCGTAGATCAGCTTTCTCACAGGTACAGATTCCTTCTCTATAGCCAAGATGGTGGGGAGGTGTTTTAGAGAACCAATTGGAAGATGAGGTGAGGAAGGAGCCAAATAAAGATTGATCCTGATACTTCAGGAATTATATATAAAACTATGAATACCCTAAGTAGAATCTGATAATCAGTTCATAAAACCATTGCGAGAGGTTTTAAGCTTAAACCCAGAACCTCATCTTCATGGATCATGTCCAGACAAGAAACCAAAGCAATAGGTCTAGGACCATGAAGTGCTGCCATGAAAAACCAAGTGAACTGTTTCCCTAAGATCAGAAAGGGTTATTATATACAACAAAGTTCTAACTGATAAAATGCAGCCTGCATATAGTGATGTATTAAAGAAGAGGGAGTTTTGTTCTCTCACACTTAAACTCTGAGGAAGTGTTTTAGAATGATGGTGCAGCTAAATCTCTTGCAGTCTTCAGACTCATGTTCCTTCATAGCTGTGGCTCCACTTTTTCTTTTTTTTTTTTTTTTTTTTTTTTTTTTTGGTTTTTTCAAGACAGGGCTTCTCTGCGTAGCTCGGGCTGTCCTGGAAACTCACTCTGTAGACCAGGCTGGCCTCAACTCAGAAATCCGCCTGCCTCTGCCTCCCAAGTGCTGGGATTAAAGGCGTATGCCACCACCGCCCGCGGCTCCTCTTTTTCAACAGTATGTCTCTCTTACTAATGACCAAGTAGTAAGAGACTCAAGTAGTAAGAGATTCTGATATAAATTTTACAAGAGTTATAGTTTATATTATGGTAAGATTAGGCCGTTGGTATTTGTATCTAGACAAATCAATCTTATCAATCTTTTTTATTAACTGTAACATAAGACATCACATGTAAACAATTATCATTGATGGTATGCTTCTGTTAGTTATCCTTTACCTACCTAAAAAATACTATAGCGGTCCATCAAAATCCTTTGTATGGGCTGGACAAATGGCTCAGTTTTTGCCCTGCAAAGATGAGGACATGAGTTTGGATCCCCAGAACACAGATCAGTACAAGCCTACAATTCTGCCACTGGAGAGATAAAGAGGCAGGATCGTGCAGTCCAGTCAGCTGGTGAGATCTGGGCTCAGTGAGAGACCCTGTCTCAAAAGAGAATATCAAGGTGAAGAAACAATTGAGAAAGACAACCAACATCAACATCTGATGCATACAGATACACAGACACACAGACACAGAGAGGGAGGGAGAGGAGAGTTTTTATGTCCTTAAGCTAATATTAGGTGATCATTGTCATCCATTTTACATATTAGTGAAGCATCTGAGGTTACCTTCACTATTCATAAAATATTCATCTCCTGGATCAGTAGTGCTGGAAACCTAAGTTAAACCTTCTCCGACATGCATGTGCCAGACATGCTGGAATCTTAAAAAGCTTCACAGGAAACCATTGTTGACCACTGTCGGTTCTCATTGGCTCACCAACCTTCAAATGTACGGTCCATTTGTGCTCCCTGAGTACATCTGTGCTCCCACAATGCATTTGTGTTCCCACGTACAGTGCATTTGTGCTCTCACAGTGCATCTGTACTTTCACAGTGCATTTGTGCTCCTTGGCCTGACAATGCCTAACTGATTTCTATCCCTACTTTGCAACTCAGGAGTTATAAGTTAATTAGATACACTTTTCTCTAATTATATTTAAGAGTTTGCTCTATTTGCTCTACAATTATCATAAAAATTATCATTAACTAGTGTTAACAAACACAGCATAGAAATTCCCACCGTATGTTGAAGATGAGGAGCAAAGCATACAGTGTCAACATCCTGTGCCCAACACCTGGTTTCATTCCTAACAGATGTTTCATTCTATACTTAGAATAAGGCGTCCAGAACAAACTTCCTTCATGCTGTGTCTTAGATGAAACTAGTCAGGCAGAACAGAAGCTTTGGTTTTGCTCCTTCTATACCAGATTTGCTTCGTGATTTGCTTCTCCAGTGGACTGCATTCTCATTGATGCCATGATTGATATTACATATTACTAACTATCAGTCATGTGTCCTCAAAGGAATGTCCAAGGAAAAGGTCTCAGGAAAATGACTTCTTAGCATAGGCACTGTATTCTAGGAACTCAAGAAACAGGAAGTTGGTCTAAGGCTTGGTCTTCCTGTCATCTTTCTTTCTTTGTTGTTTTCCTATATTTCAGTCAAGGTATAGTAGACAATAAAGAAAAATGGGAGATGTGAGCCCTATCTTCAAGGAGTGGTCATCTGAGAGGAATGGAACCATTTCTATAAGATGAACAGTGAGAAAAGGCTAGAGAAGCTCAGAGCAGGAAACATCACCAATCAGTGGGCTGAAGACTTTGTGCTTCTCTATGATATATATTGTGATTAGGCAAAAACCTCTCCAAAAGTTATGTTCTACATTTTAGTAACTCATATTTTCCCCACTGTCTGACAGTATCAAGTAGCATCAGGCTAGAAGCAGCAGCAGGAGCTGTCCTCTAACCTTGCAGTCATTGTGCTGGCCATGGGTATCCAAATCCTTAGTCCTGATGATGGCCAGTGTTAACATCTCTCAGGCCAGGGATCTTCAAGACTTGCCATCTCTCTGGAGCATCTCTAGTGACATTAGCTTTCAAGTTCTCCTCTCTGGCTCCTAGCTACCTTTTGCCAGCTCTCTAGAATCCCTCTTCCTCACTTGGCTTTTACTTCCTTTCTCCAAGCTCAGCCCCAATTGTTGATAACTGCTGCCAGGATGACTTGAGCCCTTGACCCTGTCAGGAAGGCATTTAGGAGCTGAGGTATTTGGAAGGCTGGTCAGGAACTACACATTGGCTTAGGCAAAAGTCAATCAAGTTCAAACAGTCTCCTCCTACTGCTTGGGAGGAGCCTTCTGTGAGATCCTCGAGTTGTCTGGGGGAAGCAGATCCACACTGAGACCACCAGGTGAATTTGAACCTGAGGGTGCTGCTGGCAGGTGGATCTTCAGGCTACATGGGCGACTTTCTGCTCTTGGCAGTATTTCCTCATGTTTTACACTGGGAATCCAGAACCTGGAGCAAACAGCTGTTCCAGAGCCTGGTACTGAGTACCAGAAATGGGGCCCTAACTACTGGACATCTTTGAAGCCCTTGGACCTTTCAGCTGTCAAGACTAGTTCTGGGGAGCCCAGGTAAACATTCTGGGCAGGTTAGAAATCACTGATGATGTAGGAAGTAGTATTAGAAGGTCATCACCTCAAGTTCAGGTAGCACCCCCAGTATCTTCAGCTGTCAAACTGAATGGTGGCATGCACATCTCCTTTGAGATCAAGCTGGTGCCTGTATTGAACTAAATCGGGCACTCATTCAACTCGAGACCACTTGAGATAAACCTTTATTGGACCAGATATGACAACACATGGAAAGTATCAAGAGAGTGTCTCTTGACCTAGTCATGGAGTAAATTAAGCATCTTGCTTATATACCTGGATAAGAAGAAGTGGTTCTACCAGTCACAGCTATTGTTTGGACAGCCTTTGATTCTGGACCAATCATACTCACGAAGGCTTACAAAGCAGTCATAATTTTACTAGCAGTGATAATTGTCTCTCCTCCAAGAGAAGTACCCCTCCCCCTGTGGCCAAAGTAAAAAGGACTCACCAAAATGTGTGATTGGGCAAGTCTAGTTCCAACTGTTCAGAGTACCCTCCTGGCAGTAACTGTGCTGTCAGGAGCTAGGGAAGTCAAGGCGATCTTTACATGGCTGTCTCAGGGAATCTGCAGAATGTTCCAGATGGCTGGTGCTAAGGGCAGTCTGCCTGATGTTACACTGAGTCTTTTTTTTTTTTTTTTTTGTAGCATAGATTGCAAGAGAGTCAAACAGCTGGTAATTAAGAAGTCAAATTGCCTCACTCTCAATATTTTTGTTTATTGTCAGAAAAAATGAGCAGCAGAAAGAAAATCTATATACTTAATAGAATTCATCACTAACAATGATAATTAGCATATTTTAATTTTAATAGATCTTAACAATGCTTTAACATTGCTTATACCTTCCCAGTGCCCACAGAAAGAAGTGTATCCCTGACCTAATCTCCATGAGAAAAATCAAAAGATTTTTCATGAAGAAAGCAATCTGTGGGAAAAGATTTAATAGACGGGAACTTGACCTCAAGGTAGTCATAGTAGGAAAGGAAACCAAGAGTCAAAAAGGTTCTAAATACCAACACTCATGAGCTACTTTGGCAAGAATGTTTGCTTATCTTGGAACATGTGTGCAAACTTGTACACACAGATATACACACATTCCCACTGAGCAGGAATCTTCTTCATGCCTAACACCATCAGTTCCTTTGATCAAGGCCTAATGCTACACATTTCAGCCTGGTTGTCTCTCCTTTTCCATATGTACCCACTAACAGTTTCATCTCTGTGTACTTCTGCATGGAAGGAGAGACAAGAAGTGTGCATCGTGACCCACTTCACACAAATACACACCTGGCCTATGTGTTGCTTGGCTTTAGTCTATGATTGATTGATTGATTGATTGATTGATTGATTGATTTAGCAAATTGGATTTTAATTGAAGAGTTCAGTTCTATTTTCAAGTGGTGTACCTACTCTGTTCACACACACACACACATACACACACACAACACACACACACACACACACACACACAAACATGATGTCCAAGGATTAACTGTGCAGCTGCTCAAGTGAAAGCAGAATTGAGTCTGGATCCCAGTCAGGTGTCCAGTATGGAATAGTCTCTGAACCCTGACATGTGAGGCTTCAAAATACAAATCACCACACATCCAAACATTAATAAAATAGGATCCTGGACACGACAGCTAGCATTTTGCTGGTGCTGAAGATGGGTTCTTTTGCTATTGTTGTTTTGTTGTTTTTATTGTTTTAGGTTTTTTTCTCTTTTAATAATTCTATACCCTTCGCACAGCAGATGCTTTGGCACTAAGCATTCTCAGGGCACTCAGAAAAAAGAATAGAGTAAGTGAGAAGAAAAGAACAGAAAATTGAGAGGGGTTGGAGTTACAATGATGGCATTCTAGCATCTCCTGGACACTCATCTCTTCCAAAACAGGAGTCCAGTGGCTTGCACACATAGGCACGCATAAATACAGGTGTCTGCACACAGGCGTGCATACATAGGGAGTCCTCATCTCCAGTGCTGCTTTCCCAAATAACTGTTGAGTGTGAATGCTTTTCCTTCTTTCTCTTGGCTACTGACCTTGACCCTAGGAGTGTTTACTGCATTGTGTAATTACCACATACAGCTGATCTCATCCACCCCTTTTTAAGAATGTTTGTGGCAGAATGTTTTAGGACATCTTATCCTCCATGCAGCCTTCAGGAGACTCCTGATTCCTTTTTATACTCACAAGAAGTAGGGACTTGGATTTAACACATATTTGTGCTTCTGAGATGAGTGTGGATCATTTAGGCTCTGTGAGCAGTTAATCAATTTAATAACTTTCTGCAAAACTGTCTTTGCTATTAACTTAGTTATCGGAGTGTGTAAACACAGATGTGAAGTTTTACTGTCATGGGGAAAAACTTTGCATTAAGAATGCCATGTTATTTATAAGTTGAATCTGACAAAAAAAAAAATGTGATTGAAAAGGGAAAACTGTATGGTTTCTGAAGAGGAACCACCCCACAGCAAACACAAAGCTTCACTAAGCCCAACAGTAAACAGGAAAGAACAGTCTCTTTTTTGCCAGCCAACCTAAGTGGTGGTTTGAATGAGAAATGTTGCCTGTGAGATTAGGGATTTGAACAGCTGGTTCCTGGCTGTTGGTACTCTTCAGGAGATTTAGAAGGGGTGGCCTTCCTGGAGGAGGTGTGTGCTTGGCTACTTGGTGCTGTGCCTTCCACCACAACAGACTCCTCTCTCTGGGACCAAATACAATGCTTTAGTTATGGTATTTTATCACAGCAAAGAAAATTAAGTTGTTGCAGCTTCCAAATATTCCAAAGGTCTCTCTGCCTCCAGAGAGTTTCCCTCATCATCTCCAAGTAGCTAGCACCCATCAGGGCTGCATGGTATTTATATTTGAGGAGGCAGTGTTTGCTATGGCCACAGCCAACTCTATGCAAAGACCTTTCAAATAAAAAAGGAATAGGCCACCGTAAGTGTGCATGACATGGAATTTACAGGTACCCCACCTCATAGCTACCCTTGGAAGCCCCCTTCCCCACTTATCTATTAGTTGATTTTTCTATGCGGTTTCTTCTTCAGAGATAATACTACTGAAGCCTGGGGGGGAACACTGACCCTAGGAGTTGAGGACAGGAAGTGAGAGCTCAGCCACCTACAGGAAGGAGCTGGGAGACATCCACAGGAAGGAGGTGTGGTAAAATGAAGCCCCCAGACATGGATGAGGAGAGAAGTTAAAGTTAGCGCATATTCGCTGAGCAAAACAAAGAGAAATCAAGTCTTCTACAAGGACGAGTTGTCTCATCCGTTATAGAGTCCAGCACGGTCAGCACCAAACACGTATGCAGAGGAATAGTAGTGAAGGGACTCAGCAGGTTGTATTTAAAGATGTGTGTGTGTGTGTGTGTGTGTGTGTGTGTGTGTATCTAACAATAATGGAAGAATTATAGGCCATGAAATTGAGAGGATGTGGAGCAGAAGACAACATGAAAGTAGTTGGAGAGACAATGAGAGGCAGAAAATGATATTAAATGTCATCCTCATATATGAAATTCTAAATATATATATTTAGAATTCTTAATATATATATATATTAAGCCAACAATTATCTCCTGTACATCTATCGACTCCAAGACAGTGATTCACTGGCTTTCAAACACATGTGCACACACAGGTATGCACATACATGGGCATTTAATCATGCCTGTGCAATATAGGCATGTTCGGACATGCATGCGTAGGCATGCAAACACATATCCAGTTGTGTATACACAGCTGTGCACACCAACACACAACAACACACACACACACACGCCCAATCAGTGTGACCTTGGGTTTATCATGCATTTGTAAGCTTCTTCAGATAGAAGTTCTGCCTTTGAAGGTTTTCTGACTTTATTTCTGCATGGTTTTGTACACCATCCTAGCAGATCCTCTGCAATGCTCCTGGAGATCTGCAGGCTGTTCCTCTCATTGTCACTGCTCTCCGGGGCACTATGCATTGCTGCTCTGCTGATTGCTATAGTCCTATTGGCTGTTCTATAGGCAGAGTGTCCCATGAGTATCAGACTCAAGTCCCCAGAGAGCTGTACCTGCAAGCTGTTATGTGACCCAGAAAGAATGGCTTGCTGCCCCCTTACAATATGGTTTATATAGAAATCCCTGAAGAGTGTTCCCAAAGCCCCAAGCATGAAGGAAACAAAGATTTCTATCTGCCTTTTCCCCTGAGATGGGATAATGCTCTCCTTGCTGGGCTGGGAAAGATTCTGTTCTAGTCTTTCAAACCCTCACCCGCCTCAATCAGATTGTCTGAAGATAATCTTATATACCTTTAAATAATTTTGTACCTGGGAGTGGGCCTTATTTTCCCTTGGTGACACTCCATAAACCATGTGATGCTCTTGCATTTTTATTGCAACTTGTCACATAAACTCAGGTGTCTAATTTTCCACCCAAGCCTTGTGCCAGCCCTGGAGACCTTCATATTTAGAATCATTTTGTGTTGAGGTTGTCAGATTAGGAATATGGTTAACCTGGAGTGGATTCTGTCAGCCCTCTGTCTCCAGACCCCTGGAGAGATGGGTACTGTCTAATCTCATCAGTGGACAGAGGCATTCTGGCTCACAGACATTGCCAGGCTGAGTCACTACAAGTGCATGCATTTGTTTGGCTGTCTACAGATTTGGACCGGGTTTTCAGTGTTTTCCAGGGAGTGACAGGCCAAGAGAGTTTTTGCTCCACTAAGCCTCTGGTCAAAGATATAAAAGGACTGGTTGTTACTTACCCCATCCTTCAGGTCACATAAGGTCTTTCTCTGCCCTACATCCTTCACTGAAGGGACATGAACAGAACATACTGTTGCATAAGCATCATGATGCTGAAATGCTATATGTGAGGCACAAAGTCCTCACACTTTTACTAGGTAACACTTAAAAATGAGTGACATTGAGAGTAAGGGTAACTGAGGTTGGAGACACGACTTCTAGCGTAGGGAGCAAGCTCCATTCAGATCTTGAGATGCTGGACAGTGAGCACCATATAAGTCCTCAAGCATTTGGTTTAGGGTGTGAGAAGGAAGCAGATACAGACTCTAACCCGGTAAGCACAACTATCTTTAGATCAATCTGTTGGAGACTCCACCCCAGTGTTCCCCTTAAGCTGCCTCACTGTATCTCAAAGTGGTCAGCTAATAACTACTACTATGTTCTTCTAATTTTCTGAGAAAAGGCTTAATTCTACTGTAGGCTTCTCTGTATTTGATGGCTGCCCACTGGGGGATAGCGTATCAGCCAATCAACAATAAAAAATATTTCCTACCTTGCTTAAAATATTAACTTAAAAATCTCCTTCTAAAAAATTCTTACATGCTAAGAACATATGCCCAATTTGCTTTGCTAATGTCAAAGACTTGGTAAATAATGCAAGAAATTTCTCAGAAAGCAGAACCGCTAGACTGATATTCAAAGAAAATAAGAAGTGATTACCACTATTACCCCATGTTGAGTAGAAGAGACATTTAAACAATTAATGTCATTATTTCCAAACTAATATAAATTTGGTATACAAATCTATTTGCCAAGAAAAATATGTACATTTTTTATAAAATGGTATGAATTAGACATGTTCGCAATCTGAGACCTTCTGACAAGAATAGAGGCTAGTATATAGTGTTAAAGAATATATTTATTATAAGAATCTATCCCTTTGTGAAATAATTTAAATTGAATATGTTGCAGATGCCAGCATTATAAACAGTTAGATTTGTATACTTAAAAGATAGTCTGGGTTTTTAATGGGATTGCTTCAAGTTTCTCTCCATTTAGTTTGATGTTGGCTACTGGCTTGCTGTATATTGCTTTTACTATGTTTAGGTATGGACCTTGAATTCCTGATCTTTCCAAGACTTTTATCATGAAGGGGTGTTGAATTTTGTCAAATGCTTTCTCAGCGTCAAGAGATATGATCATGTGGTTTTTTTCTTTGAGTTTATTTATGTAGTGGATTATGTTGATGGATTTCCGTATATTGAACCAACCCTGCATTCCTGGGATAAAACCTACTTGATCATGGTGGATAAGTGTTTTGATGTGTTCTTGGATTCGGTTCGAGAGAATTTTATTCAGTATTTTTGCATCGATATTCATAAGGGAGATTGGTCTGAAGTTCTCTTTTCTTGTTGGATCTTTGTGTGGTTTAGGTATAAGCGTAATTGTGGCTTCATAGAATGAATTAGGTAGTGTTCCTTCCGTTTCTATTTTGTGGAATAGTTTGAAGAGAATTGGTATTAGATCTTCCTTGAAGGTTTGATAGAATTCTGCACTAAAACCATCTGGACCTGGACTTTTTTTGATGGGGAGACTTTTAATGACTGCTTCTATTTCTTTCGCAGTTATGGGACTGTTAAGATGGTTTATCTGATCCTGATTTAACATTGGTAACTGATACTTGTCTAGAAAATTGTCCATTTCATCCAGATTTTCCAATTTTGTTGAGTATAGGCTTTTGTAGTAGGATCTGATGATTTGTTGAATTTCCTCGGTTTCTGTTTATAGCGGCCTTATTTATAATAGCCAGAAGCTGGAAAGAACCCAGATGTCCTTCAACAGAAGAATGGATACAGAAAATGTGGTACATTTACACAATGGAGTACTACTCAGCTATTAAAAATAATGAGCTCATGAAATTCTTAGACAAATGGATGGAGCTAGAAAATATCATCCTGAGTGAGATGACCCAATCACAAAAGAACACACATGGTATGCACTCACTGATAAGCGGATATTAGCCCCAAAACACACAATACCTAAGATGCAACGCATAAACCTCATGAAACTCAAGAAGAAGGAGGAAGACCAAAGTGAGGGTGTTTTTGTCCTTTTTAGAACGAGTATCAAAAGATTCAACCAGAGCTCCCAGAATCTAAACCTCCAGCCTGAGAACAGACAGGGGCAAGCTGTCCTCTGAGAGGCTCTAACCAGCAGCTGACTCAGACAGATACAGACATCCAGAGCCAAACAGTGGATGGAGCTTGAGGACTCTTATAGAAGAATAGGGGAAGGATTGTGGGCCCTAAGGAGTTAGGAACTGCACAGGAAGATCAACAGAGTAAACGAACCTGAACCCTTGGAGCTCTCAGAGACTGAATCACCAACCGTGGAGCATACCTAGTCTACACAGATCTACCTCCATGGGCTGAACCTAGGCCTCCCTGCACATATGTTGTAAATGTGCAGCTTGGTTTTCATGTAGGTCTCAAACATCTGGAGTGGGGGCTATCCCAAAACATGCAGCCTGTATATGGAGTATGGTCTTCTAAAAAAAAAAAAAACAACAGTTATTCAGTTATTCATGGAATATTATTTTTTTATATCTCTTGTATTCAGTTTGCAACTACTTCATTGAGAATTTTTGTATGTATACTCATGAGGGATACTGGACTATAATTTATATATTTTTGTTGGGTTTACACTTGATTTCACTATTTCAATATTATTTGCTTTGTGAAGGAAAAAAAATTCTTAATAAAGTTTTTTTTTTAAGTAAAAAGAAAAAAAAAAAAAAAGATAGTCTGGGGCTGGAGAGATGATGGCTCACCGGTTAAAAGCACTGACTGCTCTTCTTAGGGTCCTAAGTTCAATTCCCAGCAACCACATGGTGGCTCACAACCATTTGTAATGGGATGTAGTGCCCTCTTCTGGTGTGTCTGAAGTGAGCAACAGTGTACTCGCACACATTAAATAAATAAAATCTTTTAAAAAATAAAATAAAGGATGGTCTGTATTGTAAACAGTAGCCTTGTATTGGAAAACATAATAAAGTACTCTTTTATCTTTAAGAAAAAGTTCACATCTCTTATCTAAAAATATCCTCACACTGAAAAAAAATGTAGCTTCTTAAAAACTAATGTAACAAAGCTATGAGGAATGATCAATATTTCTATGATGCCATTTTCATAATTAATAACTGTAAAGTATGAATTGTTATCTTAATTAATTTTAAATAAGTATTATCCAATTATGAGCTATCAAAGTTCTATATTCTACAGAACATGACCAAGACATGGAGTTATATAACAATTTCAAGACTTGTCATGTTTTTCTTTCTTGAGCACCATTACATTATCTCCAGCCTCAATGATTAGATGCGGTGATACCTCTTGGCCCAGTTAAATTTAACACCACCATTTTGTGTGCTATAAGCCATAACATGAATATATTGTTTTGGAAAGGGTTGTTGTATGGACTTCTGTCTTCACATGTCAGGGTCTTGGTCATCCATGCTTACCTCTGCTTTGCTAGGACTCACTGCCCTAAGAGACATTCTTAATGACATTGCTCTGATCAGGATTAATTGATCAAATCCCATGTCAGGTGAAACTACAGATATTTGTTTTTTTCTCTCCCATGAACATATATACATAACTTCTTTGAAGGTTTTAGAAATGATATATCAACAATGGACCATCCTTGGATCAATCTGGAGGAAACTCTACTCCAGTTTTCCCTCTAGGCTTCCTAACTACATCTCAACACAGTCTTCAGCTAATAACCACTGCTATGTTCACTCTCTAGCTTGCTCAGAAAGGCTTTGCCCATTGTAGGTGTGCCTGTGTTTGCTGGATGCTCTCTGTCTACCTGTGATGACATGGCAAGACCTCACCTGCTGTGTCAGTTGTTGTGGGTAGTTATATCCAGTCACTTCTGTAGATGCCTTAACACCTCTGTAGGAATGGAAACAGGCACCCAGAGATTCCATTTCTTTTCTCCAACACTATCAATCTAACTTGAATACAGGGCCAACTCTTAGTATTCTTCCTTTTACAATTCTGCTTCTTTATCCCTATCCCCACTAGCTCCACCATACCACTGGATACCAGGAATCAGCAAGTGCTACCTGTGTTCATTTGTCTTACATAACTACTCAGCGCAGTTTTAAAAGTCATGCTTTTCTAATTCCGTGTAAGAGAATTCATATTATTTTTCATCTGATTAGTTTATTTCAGCCACATTTGTCCATTACATATCTGGAAAAATGATTAATTCCACTCTCTAATTTATTGCAGTAAAGAAGAACTCTGCCTCATGGATCATAGATGTTATGTTGACAAGCTATTTTCCAGAATTTAAATTAATTATATAAATGATTCCATCTAATGTTAATTCTGCATGATATAATGAGAAATATTATAGATCTAATGAACATTTCATAGACTGAAAACATGGAATCTTTCAAAAGGCTCACTCTCCTCAAGTATTTTTAATCTTCCTAAGATGACATGTATCTTAATAATTTGTTATGCCTGTGTTTTGAAGTATATATTTATTTTTGTTGAGTGAACTTAATAGTTTCAAATAATTCATTTTTCAGGACTACAAGTATTAATCTTTTATTTTCTAAGATGTTTTCGTTTTTGTTATTGCTATTTTTTATAGATATTATGTTGACAAAGCTATTTTCCAGAGTTTAAATTAATTATATAAATGATTCCATCTAATGTTAATTCTGCATGATATAATGAGAAATATTATAGATCTAATGAGCTTTTCATAGACTGAAAACATGGAATCTTGCTGTTGGATACTGGGAGACCCAACTTTGGTCAGTGTGAGAGGTATATTCAGTAATGGAGTTCGTCAGAAACTGAATAATACCCTGAGGTTTATGATGAAGTTCATTTCCCTAGCTGGAGACCTGGGGAAAATGCTCCAGGATTCCCGTGTGTGTGTGTGTGTGTGTGTGTGTGTGTGTGTGTGTCCAGTATGCACATCTCACTTCCTATTGGAAACCACAGCGCATTGGGATATGTTGTGGCTAATTGAGAGACCTAATCTTCATTCATCTTTGCAGGTGCTTATGTGCTTTGGTTATAACATTCGCAATCACAGGGTTGTGTGACTGTACGTTATTCTTTCATTCCCGAGAAAGGTTATTTTAATGTTTTTTTTTTAATTTACTCTTATTAGGATTCTTATTAGGATTATAAGGAGTAAAAACTTGATCAGAAAATCCCACAGACTTGCTCTTCTAGGTTCTCTCTAATCTGTCATTTGTTCCCAAATCTGCAGATGATGGATACAAGCAGATGGTTGTTGAGTAGGGCAGTGACATGAATTCCTCCTGCATGGTAGCAACATTAATCTGACAGCAGAGGTGTGATGGATTGGAAATGTCTGCCTCGCGATAGGCAGAATTACTGGGAACCGTTGGTTATTGTGATTTTTTTAAAGCTAGACATCATGACTGAAGACTCCATTTAAGTTCATTCCAGATCTTGTGTTTCCAATTACAAATTAGGGAAAGAAAACTGGTCTTCACAGGATAGGATGGCTTGAATAGAAGAATAAAAGCAGTCGTCTTGATGGGCAACAGCCTCAGTGCATGAAAAATATCATCCTGCTTTCAACCATGTCAGCAGTACCCTCCTCAACCTACAGATGCAAGTGAAGCCATATGCCTACAATAACAAACAGCTCAAAGCTTCACACACTTAAACTCTAGTGACAGAGGAAAGTCCATTATTGGAGTTGTAAATGCCAATGCCCATTGATGATAGTGTATGTATGTATTCGATGACATTTGTTTTCAGAGCCTGTGTATTCATAGTATTTATAGTTGTAGAACCTAGTTATTATCAGGACACCCAATAGAAGAATTATGTGTGGAGGAAACAGTAAAAACTATCCATAGATTATTTTTTTTAATTTGGATCAATTATAGAAAACAAAATAATTCAATAACACCGTGAAAAATATTGCAGCAATATCAATATACAAATGTTCCCCAAAAAAAGATTAAGAAAAGAAAAACTAATAGTTTTGCACATCATTTTGATACTTTCTGAACTGTTTGGTGGCTCCACTGCTTTTCAATTTAATGTTTACTCTTAATTGCAGTCAACCAGAAAGGTACTAGAAACCAACCTGAAGGTAGCTGAAACACACTGCTTATAGTGAGGAAATACCACCTATGTCGTGAGAATCCCCATAAGATTTGCTTAGTCCAGATAGAGAAGATCTCACACCAAATATTGTTGGCTGGAATTGTCATAGCTTTGTGGAGCGTGTTGGCAGTTTATTACTATTTAAAGTATCGGGGACCTTTACCCAGATATTTAAGTTTCTTGAGCTTATACTCATAGATATGAAGAGCAGTTTTCAGTGAAGTAGAATTAAATATACAATGTATTTAAAACACTTTGATGGCATGGTGTGAACTGATGTAAGAAAGAAGAAAAGAAAAAAAAAATCCACAGCTCAAGATCCATCTGTAGTGATTGGCTTAAAATGGACCTGTTCACGGGCAGCCTGCTCTCTGAAGCCAATTCCTGGCCCACCAAAACTACATAGTAAAACCAGCTCAGTCAACCAATCAATAATATTGTCCGTCCAAAAGACCATTAGTAAGCATTAAAATTAAACGTCTACATATTTGTTGATATCAAAATACATTAGTGCTATGTGCCAAGTGTGAAAACACAAGCAGGCATCGTGTGTTGATTTCTGTAAAATTACTTGTGTCTGCTAAGCAAAGAGAGATCATGGGAGACTGTCCTAGTGACTCTAAGAATTTGGGGCTGGAGTTCTTTTTCACGTTATCTCTTTTTTTCCTACCTGGACGTTTTAACCTTGCTATGTAATTAAATTTAAAGTTAGAGGGGAAAAACAACACCTTATTCTCTTAGAAAGCTTTAAAATATATATTCCAAGGCATGCACTTTTTTGTGAACTTGAAATCTGATAATATTTAACTGCAATGTTAATTGAAATTATTATGCAGTCTACATATCCATATAGGAGAAATAAGGAAAGCCCAAAGTAGCAGCCTTGTAAAAGCTTGCTTGAAGGAGACAAAGCATGGAACCTCTACATTTCAGCGTAATGGCTCAGTAAAAGCTGCCTTTGATTCCCGGGGAACAATACCGTTTCCACGCACCTGGGGGTTAGTCAACAGATAAATGCATTACATGTGTTCCGCATATTCAACAATATCTCTGGAAGTCATTTTTATCAATTCTGTGATTTACCTGGAGGAGTAATGCTGAATGTCACACGGCATTTAAATAAGCAAGATTGTCACTTTCCCTAAATTGTTTTCTGAAAATCCTATTACACTTTACATTCCAGTCATAATAGCAGGTCCCCGTCATTACGCATCCTGGGCCGCGCTCTGTTCTTGTTGCCGCTGCTGCTTTGATTCAGAAAACGCCTAAAATAAGCGATTTTCTCCCCTCCTGTCATTTGTTCTGCTTATAGTCGCGAAGCCTGACGAGCCTGACGTAATGATCAACCTTCTAACTCGCATCTCTTTGTCCTCAGTCAGCCCACCGATGGGCCTCAACCAGACGCTGTGCAGGGACAATTGTGACTCAGGTTTTGGTGGGATTGGTGTTTTAGGGGGAGGTGCATAATAAAAGGGAGCTATGGGCTCCAGTCAGGAAAGTGCCTGCCTCACAAGCATGGGGGCCTGAGTTTGGATCCCTAAAAGCCCTGGGAAAAGCCAGGCATTATGGCAGGGTGCCTGTAATTCTAGTGTGTGGGAGAGCAGAGTCAGGGGCATCTGAGGAGTTGTCAGCAAGCCTGCCTTCGCAAATCCATGAGCTGCAGCTTCAGTCACAGTCCATGCCTCAAAAAATAAAGAGAGCAAGCAGACAGTGATGTCTGCCTGTGGCCTTCCATGTGGTGCACCTACACGCACCCAGGCACATACACACCAACAAGTGCACACGTCACATTCAAACAAAACCGCACACCAATACCACACATACACACAAAGACTCACACCACAAACATTGATACTCACCCACACACAGCACACACACACTCACTATGCACACATACATTATGTAACACATGCATACCAATACCACACACATACATGACATGTTCTCATACGTACCAACACCATACACACACATAGATGCATACACTCACATACATTTTACAAATACATACACTCACCACATGTACTAACTATACACATGTATACACACTAAAAGGAGACTTATACTTTCCTATTATGTTTCTATTTTTGAAAATATCTGAGCACTTGTAAGTTACCACAAGTGTTAGCTTAGATCACAGACCCATACCACTGTAAGACTAATAGTTTGTAGAGCTACAGCTTCGCTGATGCTTTTCTTCTGAGACCAAATGGCCTTTACCATTACCCCCTTAAATGCTGACATGCTAAGGACCAGCCCTGGGCTGTTGGCATTTTATCTGAACTCTATCTCTGTGATTTCATCCTATCCTGCGGCTCCAGATAGCACCGAAGTGCTGAGGCCTCTGTATTTCTATCTTTAGCTGTGTGCTTCAGCTCACCCAGCAGCTGTCCCCTGCTACCTCTCCTGGATAGTTACCTGGCATCTCAAGCTTAAAACATCCCATCCTAGAACCCACAGTTTCCTGCCATGTCTCTTTCTTCCTATCTTTCAAGACGCAAATGTCTGATTTCCCCCCAGCTTCCTCCTTAGTGCAGTCAGACATGCAGTCCCCAAAGCTAACTGAAGGATTTATCCCATGGATTCACAACATAATCTGCAACTTGTTTTGCTTATTTCTGACCTCTGAGAAACAAAATCTGGGTTGAGCACATCCAGAACAGTGCCTCTTCCCTAAATGTCACATCTTGCTAGGGTGACGAAAGCATGCTCTTCTAGGTAGGGGTGACACCCATCCCTGTGAATGATGCCCCTGAACTGTACACTTCAAAATAGTAAACTGTTTACAATTTAAGAGTCTTTAGAAGACGTTTAGACATGTATAAAAACCCAAAAGCATAAAGTTAATTAATAAAATAAAATCTAAAAGAAGGAAGTACCAGACATAGTAGTTACTCAGAAATATTTGTTGAACTGAAAAAAAAAAAAAAAAAAAAAACCAACCCTTAGCGGTAAGAAGCCAGTACTTCATTTTGTAGAACTGATGTACCAGAGAGAAGTAAACATTGAAAACAAACTTAAGAGCTAGTGAGATGGTTTAGTGGATAAACGTGCTTGCTGTCAAGCCTGACGACTTGAGTTTAATCTCTGGAACCCACATGATAGGAGAGAATCAACTTCTACAAATTGTCTTCTGACCTCCAAACCCAAACATTCAATGTGAGACAACATACACACACTTACACTCACTCACACACACACACACACACACACACACACACACACTGACACTCACACACACACATCACTATAAATAAATGTGATTAAAAGCCTGTTTAATAAACAAAACCAGACACTAATCATGATAGCTAACCTACTCCACCTATAGGAAACCTTCAGAGGTTGTGCCTCTCCTCTCTGGCTTTCACCACAAGCCCAGGAGAGACAGAAATGGGGGGCAAAAGGCAACTGAGCTTGAATTTCCCAGAAAATCTGATGAAGGGATCCTTCTCCTGGGGTATGATCAGGGCTGACTTAGGGCTGGTCAGACAGCTTGTGTCTCCTAAATAAGAGACAAGAAACCTTAGGTGGGGCCATCACCAGAAAGGCTCTCAGCTTCAAGTGCCGGATTGAGGAGACATTCTCTGATCTCTTCCTCCATATCCTCGGCTGACGGTGTAGGGAAGGACAGAGGTTCCATGGAGTTCCATGGCATCTTCTTTTCAACTTCTTTAACAATTGTATCCGTGTAGAGTGTACTGTGGTTGCCACTCACTATCCTCTCCTCTCCTCTCTCTCTCCCTCTAACTCTTGCTAACCCCCCATCCTACCCTGTACCCATGTTTGCGTGCAGATCTTGCCTTTAGAAGATCATAGACAGCAAGATGCCAGGGTGCCATATAGTGAGAACAGCACAGTGCCTTGGATGGTACTTGCCTGTCAATCTAGACAGGAAATCACAAAGACAAAAGAGTTTGCCTGGGGTCTAACACATAATATCTGTGCATGTTCTCAACTTGGAGTCGCATCCTTGTTGAAAATCTGACAGCATGTGCAGGCATCCAATGGAGTGTCTGCCACACCTCCTCCCCTGCAGTCCATCACTTAATTCCTGAGTAATATGGTCTTTCTGTCTGGGTAACATTTATAACCTGTTTAGACATCCTGGTCTGGAGAGGTAGCGTAGCATCACTGACCCAAGTCTTCTGTTTACCATGCCACCACGGTTGCTCTCCCTAGCGCTGCTCCTGCCTTTAATAAAACAACACGCATTTGTCCTCTTGGCTCAGCCTCTCTGCCGTATGACAAAACAAAACTGGTGCCTCCTCTTTTTCTCTTCTCTTCCTTGTCTCCCGCAGCTCCACAAAGAACTGTCACAAACTACAGAATGTCGGTACAACGAACCCCCTACCAGATTACTACTTTCTAATACAGTTCCTCATGTGGGGGTGACTCCCCCCACCATAAAATTATTTTGTTGCTACTTCATAAGTATAATTTTGCTACTATTATGAATCATAATGTAAATATCTGTGTTTTCTGATGGTCTTAGGTGACTTCTGCTAAAGGGTCATTCGATACACACACACACACACATCCCCAAGGGTTTGCAGTCCACAAGTTGAGAACCACTTCTCTAGGGCTTCAGAGAGTTTAGTTGAAAACTATCTTCTTTACTGACAAATGGATAATAAAGTGGATCTAGAAGTAGATGAAGACGTTAAGTGACGATGGAGGATACTGAAGTCCAAACATCTCCCTTATCACATCCTTCCATCTTAACAGTTTTTCTCCTCAGGAGGTTGCATGGGAGCTGGTGTTGACAAACATTCAATCAGTTAGAACGAAGATACAATCATGGGCAACCTCAATGGTTCTGTTTAAACAATTCTTTAAATCATGGTGGCATTCTGGGCTGAAGAGATGGCTCAGCAGTTAAAATCACTTGTTGCTCTGACAGAGAATCCTGGTTCAGTTCCCAGCATCCACATAACAGCTCATAACCGTCTGTAACTCCAGTTCCAGAGGATTCAATGCCCTGCTCTGCCCTCTATGTGCACTAGGCACATAAGTGGTGCACATAAGTACATGAAAATAAAACACTTGTACACATACAATAAAATACTTGTAAAATAATGGTGGTGCCCACTCAGTCCCTAAGCCATTTCCATTAGAGAGATGGAAACTAGAGACATATGTCTGAATTTCCCTGTGCTGGAGATTTTAGCTACTCTTTGAGTATATGGTTGCAATTGCCCAAGTGGTAGGTATCTTTTAGATAGTTGAAAATGTACTCCTTGACATCCACCATGCAAGTAAGCCTCTAGACACCAAGATTTTACCCATTCATGGCTTCAGATTTTGCTGTGGCTTTCTTTTCTCCTGAATGACTCTGTCCTTCCCTGGATAGTTGTGTGAGTCACTCAAGGGTCATCTTATGGGTGACCTCCGGCATTGAACCATCTTTTATTTCCTTCCAGGGAGATTTTTCTTACCTGTATTTCTTGGCATGCTTTCTCCAATGGCTCATGAATTTTGTTATGTAAGGCCCTATAGAGTCATTTTTAAATTGTCACTGACCAAATGCACATAAATTTTTATCTCCACAGGTGGCCTCAGCTTCATTGCCTGTATATACCTCAGAATGATTAGCAATGCCTTGTTTGAGCAGGTATTCATAAATTATCTACTGAAAAATTAAATCCATTTTTAAAATGACATAAGGAACAGAAGTGTCCCTGAGTGTCTGATGAAGCAGTAGATGGGTTTATGGAAAGTGAATGCGAAGAACACTTACTACTAATCTGTAGTTATAAAAGGGAAACTAGAACCATGAATCTGAAGGTGATCACCAGTGATTAGAGCTGTCTTCGTGGTTGAATCCACTGCTTTCATATATTTCCCATGAAATAACCGCCAGGAGTATCTCTAAGGGACAGTAGAGTTTGGAGCAGGGGGAACAGTATTTATATCTGTGCTCTCTCACTCCAATTTATAACTTCTTGGGAAACTTTTCTAAATTCTTTAATTGTTGCACATAAATCTAAGAAATGACACCCACAGCTATACTTCTTTCCTAGGCTATAGTCAGATTTATGAAATAGTGCAGGTTCACAGTAGAGCATAATATCTGATAGTTCTTATTTAACTGAAAACAGAGATAATGTTGACATAATTATGGTATATAGATGGGATTTAGTTGGAGGTTACTTCCCATTCCATCTTTTATTTCTTTACCTTTCCACTATAGAAGACTAGGATTATTTTCCATTGTTCTTTGTTTTGTTTTTTAAATAGAGATAATAGAATTAAATATTTACCAAAAATTATTAGCAAAAATAGTTTCACAGCTCCAAACATTCCTGATTTTGAGAATTAAAGTGACTTCTTGAAACTTCTCAAGCTACCTGACCTGAGTCTAAACAGAAACTGGAGAAAATCTGAGAAGCAGAAGAGCCTCCTGCGTTCATGCGTGCTGCTCCAAACAATGACAAATTACAGCGCCTCTTTAATTCAAGTCTCAAATCTGTGCGCCTGACATCTGTCTGACTGCTCACATGTACCCTGTCACACCTGATCTTCATTCACAGCTACAAGTAGAATGACTCTGGGCAAGAGATTCAACTCTCTTCCTCTGGGTTTTCTTATCTGTCAAAGGCAGTTGGTGGAAGTTTGCGAGAGTCAGCGTATACAAGGTGCTTAGCAAAGACCCTGGAGAATAATAAGAACTCAAGAATGTGAGATTGGCCATTTCAACAATGATCTTTCTTTATTTCTCCTTTTACTGCAGATAGCTTTCTTCTCATGTTATATTTTTTGATTATGGTTTTTCCTCCCCTTCTCTGCTCTTCCCAGTTCCTCCCCACCTCCGCTCCCATCTGGAATCACTCCTCTTTATATTTCTCATTAGAGAACAAACAGGTTTCTAAGTGATAATAATAAAATAAAATATACGGTAAAACAAATACATTGGAATGGGAGAAAACAAACAGAAGGAAAAGAAGGCAAGAAAAAGCACAAGAAATGATTATAAATGAAGAGAACTACTCACTCACAAACATAGGAATCCCATTAAAAACACTAAACTGGAAGCTGCAATTAATAGATAGGTAGGTAGATGGGTAGATTAATAAATTCTTTCTGCCTCCTCCTCCATAGGATTCCCTGAGCTCTGAGGGGAGGGTGTGATGGAAATATTTTATTTAGGACTGAGTGTTCCAAGGCATTTATCTAGGAGTACAGCAGAATGTTATTATGAGCCATTTTGGTGCTTTTGTTGTTGTTGTCGTCGTCGTCGTTGTTGTTAAAAACAGACATATTTGGTTTTTTCCCCTAGATCCCTGGTCTAACTAGTTTCAGGTTCTTGGTCACCCAAGCAATGTTGAGTATGTATTTTGTATTTTGGAGTGGGCCTTAAGTCAAGTCAGACATTGGTTGCTTACTCCCACAAGCTTTGACTCACCATTACAGGCAGGCAGGACACCATTAGAGATCATAGGATTGGTAACTAGATTGACATTTATATTTCTCCTTATGGTAGCATGCAGAATACATTTCATACCAAACCAAACTGAACAGAACAGAACAGAACAAAAAGCTAAAATGTCCCCCTTAGGATTCAAGACTCTATATAGGCACCAGCTCAACTTCTCCATGTTGAAGGAGCTATGTAGGTGTTATCTTCAACAGGGAGACCTTGTTGTCTGTTTGTGGAATGCAACCTGTAGCCTTGGCAACAGCCTGCATTGTTTAGTGGTTCCAATTGATCCCTTTAGGCAACAACTCAAATAGATGTAACCCAATCTCTGTACACTTCATTTGGTGACAAGAGATGGCCAGTAGGGGTTCTGTCTCCCCCTTTATTTGGCAATTTCATGTAGATCCCTTTCTTAATATATACATAGTATAATAATATATTTATATGTATAAATATATATATTTATATCAAAGCTTCTATTGTATTGTGGTTTTATACTACCCCTTACATGGCCCCTATTTTTGGCTGTCTTTCTCCGTATTCACTCCTTTGTCCCTCTCTTCCTTTACCCTCTCCATTTAATTCTCCTGTTCCAGCCTCCCCCACCCCATCCATCCATAACTACCCTCTTTCCCTTTCCTAGAGAGATCTATCTGCTCCCTGCAACACACACAGTCCCTTACTGTATACCTAAACTCTGTGCTTCTACAGATTGTAACTTGGCTATCATTGATTTAACAGCTAAGATTCATATATAAACAAATACATGGCATATTTGTCTTTCTGGATCTGGGTTACCTCACTCAGAGTGAATGTTTTCTAGTTTCATTCATTTGTTTGTGAATATCCTGATCTCATTTTATTAAACTGAGGAATATTCCATTGTGTAGATGTACCACATTTTGTTTGGATAATGAAATTCATTCATCTCTTGAGGACCATCTAGGTTGTTTTCCATTTCTGACTATTATGAGTAGAGTAGCAAGGAAAATGATTGACTAAGGACTCTGTGGTAGGGTGAAGCATCCTTTGGGTATATGTCCAAGAGTGGTATGGTTAGATCTTGTGATAGATCAATTTTTATCTTCCTAAAGAACCTCACACTGATTTCCATAGTAACTGTACATGGTTACCCTCCTCCACTGCTGATGGTGCAATGGAGAAGAGTTCCCCTCCCTCCGCATCCTTACCAGCATGAGCTGTCACTTGTTTGATTGTTCTTAACCATTCTGACAGGTGCATTTCCCTGATTGCCAAGAGTCTTCAACATTTCTTTGGGTGTTTCGTAGCCATTTGAGTTTTCTCTTTTGAGAATTCTCCATTTAGATCTGTATCCTGTTTTTGATTGAGTAACTTGCTTTTTTTATATCTAGTTTTTAGGTTTTTTTTTTTTTATTCCTTATATATTTTGGATATTAGTTCTTTATCAAATGTGTAGTTGCTAAAAAGTCTCTCCCCGTTCTGTAGGCTGCCACCTTGAATGATGCTGTCCTTTGCCTTACAGAAGCTTTTCAGTGTCTTGAGCTGCCATGATTAATCGTTGGTCTTAGTGCCTATGCTAATGCTGTTCTCATCAGAAAGTCTTCTCCTGGGCCAATGAATTCAAGGCTATTCTCCACTTTCTCTTCTATCAGGTTCAGTGAAGTTTGTTTTATGTTAAGGTCTTTGAGGCATTTGGAATTAAATTTTGTGCACAGTGATAAATATGGATCTATTTGCATGTTTTATAAGCAGCCATCCAGTTTGACCAGCACCATTTGTTGAAGATGTTGTCTTTTTTTTCCAAGTGTTTATTTCTGGTTTCTCTATCAGAAATCGGGTATCTGCACGTGTGTGAATTGATGTCTTGGTCTTCAGTGATTTTTCCAATGTGGCCTTATTTTAGACATCTCTCTCAATTCTCCTATGTGGTAATTTACATATTAGCATTTGTATGGTCCAATAGCTTTCTTCTCAACACCTATTGCAGATGCATGCAGGCTATTTCTTAATTGTGAGAGCTGAAATATCAACTTTAGTCTTTGGTTTTCAGCTGTTAGTGTTAGTGTTTTTATTCTGCTATATAACTTCATAAAGGCTAGTGGCTCCTCCCTCTTCTCCTCTTCTCCTCCCCTCCTCCTTCTTCTTTTCAAGTCATAGGACCAAGAACATTCTTTAAAACAGACCCAATAGAAAAAGAGTTGTTCCCAGTCACCCTTCCCTAAGAGTTTATTAGTGCATTTTCCATAGCATAATCACATATCATCTGAATCTAGACAACTTTATAAAGAAAGTTATAAATATTATTTTGTTCATAGTTTTGAAGACTAAAACTAAAGAAGAATATCTGACACCCCATCTGTCTAGCTTTGAATTAAGGACTTAGCATAAATGTCACCATAGTGAGCTTTCATATAGGAACAAGACTTTCCATGGCAATTCTGGAAGCCAGGGAGCTCGTGTCCCAGGATACCTTGCTAGGTCATGCCTTCAATGATCTAAGAAACTCCTCCATATTCCACTATTTTAAATGCTGACCTCCACACTGAGGCCCTTGCCTTCAGAAGTGAACCACTGAGAGACAAACCAGGTCCAAACCAGAACACAGGGATGCGTAGCTATGAAAGGTTCAAACTCTGATGTCTTTACCAATAGCCCCAAAATAGGCTACTGTGCTAGACATGGTATAACACAGAAACTCCCAAGGCATCCTATTTTATATAAAAGTTCTATAGCTTCACCTTATTTTCTTTTTATTAATTCTAGAGAGAGACTCCAGAATAGCTGTGAGGAGTACTGCCCACATGTGAGTCTGTGTGAAGCTTGGGATATGACCTTTAATGGAGCTGCAGATATCTTACCCAGCACCCTGCACCAGAATAAGATCTCCATAGTTAAAGGCTCTCCCTATGCATTCAGGAACTCATAAGCTCTCTGTTGACAAAACTAAGAGTCTGACCATTCTCAGACATTCATATGATTTGCCAAATTCCCCAAATAGCAACAAGCAAAAACTTATTGATCAACAAAGCTAAGCTTAATAGACATACATTCATAATATTGCTAGTCTTAAACATGAATTATGTCAATGAGTGAGTTGTATGAGATATTAATCAGGTTCTTGGGACCTTGGGCAGTAAGTGAGGGGTAAGAATATTTGCTGTACAGGCATAGGGATATAAATCTAGATATCTAGCACCTACAGAAAAAGCTGAGCACAGGTACACATGCATATAACCCCAGCATTAGGGTGGGGTCCAGTGGATCCTGAATGCTCACTGCCCAGCTAGCCAAATTAGAAAAGGAGTTTCTAGTTGAGATAAAGACAGTGTTGAGGCAAGACAGGGAGTAAAGAAAGGAGACACCCAGTGCCCAGTTGTGGTCTCCAGATGTGCATGAAAAGGCATGCAAACACACACACTCACATGTATGAACCACATAAACATGCACCACCTATACAACATGTACACACACACACACACACACACACACGCACACACATATCCCAATGAGTTGGGCTCATTGCTGCATGATTAAAAGTGGGTGTTGCTCTGTCATGGGCCAGGGTTTCTGTTGATAGCACACCACAGGGAGGGTGTTGATAAATAAACTCTTAGCTTGTGAGAAGCCCATTTTCCAGGCATCTTCTTCTGACCTTCACAGACTCCAGACACATATATGCATTCAGGCCAGACACACACATAAGGCACATGCATACACATGTAGGCCAGACATACACGTGAGACACATGTAAACATGCAGGACAGACATACACATGAAGCACATGAATACATTCAGGCTAAACACAAGCATAAAAATTAAAAAATAAGTGAATCTTGAAAAAAATTGAGGATAGTTTCTAAAGTCAAAAGCGTAGCTGCATATAGGTGTCTTGTCTATATTCAGCTAACAAGCTTGGGCTACACTTTTAGCATATGTAGTTGGTACAGAAATTTGAACATGAGTTCATTGCTGGACTCAATTCTGGCTTTAAAGCAGGTGATACTCAAATGTGATGGCTGCATCTTTGCAGCAAGTTGTTTTAGAAGGTTGGCAGTTAAAACACCTTGTGGATACTAGGTAGATTTAGTCTCCTCAAACTAGAGTATGCCAGTAGACATCAGAATCAGTTTGAAAAGTAAGAAACAATTCATGCTTTATTTAAATTTGCAATTAAACTCTGTAATTAAATTTGATGATAGACAAACCAACTGATTGATAGATTGATTGATTTTCTTTGAAAACAATCAGTAACTGACTTAGTCTCCGCCTTTATCTGTATGTGACTATTTAAGATAACCTGGAGTTTAGACCAGAATCCATACATGACAGTAGTGGGAAGAGAATGTTTGTCAGCGCTGGTGAGGGTCCGACCACTTTACTTCCTCTTTGCCCCCAAGTTGACTGCTCCCCACAACCTGATCCTCTCATCTCTAATGCTAACTGTTTCAGTGAGATGAAGCTCCCAGAGGCTTATCCTTTTCTCTGCCCCCACTGCAGAGAATGAGGAGGTTCGCTCTTTGGAAAGATGAAGGAGAACCGATAGTCTCTTGGTTCTGCTTCCTGAGCCCTTGCATTCCCAAAGGAAAACTTGAGGAGTCTGAACCTAAAGAATTGCCCCGTTTATAAGTGTCATTGTGGTAAATGTGTGCATAAAGTTGAGATAAATTATCTTATGAAACAACATTGTGCAAGTGTCAGGCATATGTGCTCTGCATTCAGAAGGGCTCTCACTGTATGTACATCCACACCTCGAGGACTTTGCTTCTTGGGTGGACATTCGGGTTGTATGAGCAGTCAGTGTGAGCACAGTATTCAGATGTACACAGTGTACCGACAGACAGACTAACAGGAGTTCAGTAGCTCCTGGGCCCAGAGTTTGATCAATCCCACTCACAGACTATCGGTTTGAATGAGTCAATGTGGGAAAGGAAGCTATAGGTTCATTTGCTCTTGGCTCCCTCCAGACAACCTCATTAAGCCCAACTCTGACTTTGTTATAAAATAAACTGTTTAGAGAATGGAAAGATGGCATAGTAGTAAAAACTACTGACGGCTCTCTCCAAAGACCTGAATTTGAGTTCCAGCCAGCACCCACACAGCGACTCACAACTGCTTGTAACTCTAGTTCCAAAGGATCTGACACTGTCTTCTTGCTTCCGTGGGTGCTGGATGACTGTGCTGCACAGATATACATACGGCCAAAACACTCAAACCGTGCCTAGAGTTCATGCAAATCCCCCTGCTTCTATGTGCACCACCACACCTAACCTTTAGGCCTACGTTGTAAAATTTTTAATTAAAAAAAAGAATTCGATCAAGTACAAACTGTCACTCTCAAAATTAAATACATGGAAGTCTTCTTTAAACTAAATCCTTATAAATGCATACATTAATTTTTCATGAGTGGATTAGTTTTAAATAAATAATTTAAAAAAAAACATATAAAAGAAAGCTCAGACTTCTTCTGGTCATGATTTTACACCCCCACTTTTGTTAGAATTCTTCCTTGAGTCTTATAGTAAAAGTAAAAATAGGCTAAAGTAAAGGGAAGATGGACAAAAGCCCTAAATAGCCCAAGGCCATGTCTGAGACTTGCTGTTATTAAAGTGTGGGCTATCTTCATTTTTTTGCACAGAGATAGTCATCTCTTTCAAGTTAAAAAACCCCACAATTAAATGCTATTAAAACAAAATAAAGGATCAAATGAAAGTAATTAAGACCTTATTAAAGAAATTTTAATAAACCAATTACTGCTCATGAATATGATAATCTCAAGAAAAAGAGCCATCCTTTGCCTGAAATAAAAAAAAAAAAAATGGCATCTCTTAAATATATTTAGTATACATCATTAGTTATTTAAATTTCTTCTGAACTAAATCAACTGTCAATTATATTTGGAACAGTAATAACTTTATACTGATAAAAGGATGCTTATGGATGATGTAATTAATGGAACATTCCATAAAAACAATTTTATTACAGATTATTATCAGAAATAAATTAGCATACCTTCCTCATGTAAATTAAAATTTGCCAGTTACCAGTTACAACATTTTTTATGTAACCTCTCATGAATGCTCATATTTTGTGAATTCAGTTTATTCCACAGTTTTTCTGTGAGTTGCGATTCAGTATCACCCTGAGTAATTTAGAATTATTAGTAAGTTAAAATAATGAAACTACACCAATCAAAACTGCAAGAGATGAAACTCCTAGTGCTATATTGATTAGTGTTGTTCTGAGATATAAATATTCTCTTCCAGCCACAAGAAGAGTGTCTGCAGACTCGGGGCATATAATACCACTTAAATAGCATTTTTTATATTCGCACCTGGATTTATTATTTGCCTTGCATCTGCTGTTTTATACTTTCAGTTCCTTACACCATCTTGATAGCACTGTAAGGCTTTAGAAACGCGTGACGCTCAGAGCCCCTGGCATCCTGTAGGGTCGCATCTTGCAGTTACTCACTAGGCTTGCTTCTTTGCAGTAACTACCTGGCAAACGCCTCCTGGGTGTTAGAGCACATTCTGTGTGCTACAGATGCTGAATGCTGAGTGTCTTCTGCATCCTTCAAACACTCAAACAACTGCCTGCTATCCTCATGGCTGAGAAGGAAAGAGAAGACAGATGCATCTTAGTAAATTAAGGAGCGACCGGGGGATGTATAGATATCCAAGGTGAGGTGAGCCCATCCAACAAAGGGTAGGAACAGGAGAGGGATAAAGAGAGAGACAGAAGGGTTTGAAAGAAATGCAGTGTAACAGATGATACTCCAGAACGTTAGAGCTAGAAACAGCAAACACGCATCTCACACAGTGTCTCTGGGTCAGGGATCCAAGACCAGCCATGTTGAGTAGCCCTGACTGTGCTCATTTGCGAGATGCAAGTCTCCATAGGCTTGAGTATAGCGGAAGGACCTGCTTATAGAATGGGGCAGTAATGTCACTGCTCAATGAAGCCCTCTATCTTCACTGTAGCTGCCTGTCTGTGGGCTGCCTGTAGATCTTGTTGCAGACAGCAGGCTGCAGGACAGGAAGCAACCCCACAGGAAATCCAGAAAAAGCCATAATGCCGCACACTAGAACCTGGTGTGGGCTCTCAGAGTGCGATTCTGCTCTACTGGACACAGGAAGTCATGGAGTCCAGTTCTCTCTCTTATGTTCATGGCTGCTCGATCCCCTAGAAGGGACTATAAAAATCTGTGACTATGACCTAAGCCATCACTGAAGAAAGGGGGAAAAGGGATTGGAGAATTTGAGCAAAATCCCATCCTCATTTACTCAGAGAGCAGATACCTGGTTGTCGAGTTCCTCATACAAATCTTGAATCTTGTTTCTTCCAGTGTATTCTTTCTCTCCCTTCCCCACCTCTGATGTGTATGTTTTTAGCAGGACAGCTGTGGACCCAACTGTTGCCCAGTTTTGGTCTCTCTCATTATATCAACCATTGTGCCAACTGTCTCCAGAAACTCTTGGTTTGATATTCAAGTTTCTATGTGTGTTCAGAACCCAAACTGATGTTCTGAGAGCACATGGAATATTTGTATCACGTGGTATCCACTTTCCCAGCTCTTCCTTTAGAGGTGATAGCTTCTGCTTGGTAGGGTCACGGTTCTCCTTTCAGTAGGTGCGCTGTGGGTCACAGAGACTCATGAAATTAGGTGTGGTCTGCTTGGAGTTGCAGACCAAGGGCTGCAATAGGTGTACTGGACTGTGATACACAATACAGTCCATGTAGACTGGGACTGCAATAAGTGTACTGGACTGTGATACACAGTACAGTCAGTGTAGACCGTATACAAATTGAGGAATGGCCCTATGCTCAAGTATGAACTAGTTTGAACCCACTGATAAATTAACAAGAAAAGTGAGGGAGACAGAACAGTCCAATGAAGACATCTATTTTCACCTTCTCACTTCTTGTCAAACGATAGATTAGCCCTTGTGGCTTTTCTTGATTTTTACCTCTTTTTCTTGATTTTATCTCCCCCCAATTCTTCTCTATTCAGTAAAATAGAAAAAATTATTCGTTATCACAGAGTGGCTTTAGACTCCTATATATTCCCTATATGTAAAAAATGTACATTTTTATTACTTAGTTATATTTTGCCGTAAAACGTGTTATCCATATTTTAAAGCACTCACTCACAGGCTTCAATTGGTCTGTTAGTATTTTCAATCAGGAGCTGGTAATGAAAATACCTATTATCATCTGTCACCATTTTTTACGTTCAGTGCACACAAATGCTTCAACACGGTTCTCTGGCAAGGTACCCTCAAATACTGAGATAAATATAACTGATTTTCATATTCTTTTTAATACCGAAAGATCACTTCTTTTGCTATACAGTAGTATTGTGACGCTACAGACGAATGCTAGTACACTATTTTGATTATTTCAGTGATCAGAATTTAGTAAAAATAATCCATCATGGATGAATCAAAGCCTTTTTTATTTTTCAGAATGATATGTTAATATTCTTAGTGTCATAAATCAGCCCCACTCAAAACATATTTCCTACACCTACTGTTTCCCATTGAACACTTTGTATAATGAGAAAAGGAATTCATACACAGAGCATATGGAGAATCACTGATACACTCAAAGGAGGTTGGGTAAACTTTTTTCTAGATAGGGCAGGATGGCAAGTTGTATATAGACAAAACTGGAGATAGGACGAGTGAATGGACAAGGGTGGCTGGTTCAAGTACAACTGTGTCTGTAGAAACAGGCAAACCAAATCTGTCCTCGTAGCCCTGCACGAAAGCGATGGTTTCCGTATGCAAGGTAATTGCACTCACTTAAATGAAATTCTCAGTAAATGTTACTTTTGCAGACAGTTGAGAGTTTATCTGTAAAGTAGTCTTGATGCAACTGTATAGTCCCTGGTTTAATTAACAATCAGGTTTGTGTTATCAGTGGATTTGTTTAGTAGAACATGGAATGCAAGAATTAATCAAAATGTCAGGAAAAATGTTCTGCTCACCTTGCGCGGTGGCTGAGGTGATGTTTCATCTCATTAAAAGATCGCAAGCCCCTTAAACAAATAGTCTGAAGTTTGGTAGTTAGCCCAGGTTAAGCACAGAAGCTTCCTGCTCCTTTATATCTGTATTTCAGAACTAAACCGAAGTAGGACAGTTATTTTTAAAGCATTCTTTTAAATGACGGCATAACATAAAGGCAGTATCTGTGACCTCGTCTAGAATCAGTGTTGTTTTAGATAATTCATATTTTAAAACTCAAAACATTCTTTCCGCTCATCATTTTACTTTTGCTCTGTCTACGTTAATTACTGTTACACTCGGTCTCCCCCCCTCACTTGCTCTCTTTTTTTAAAGTTATTTTTTTTATTTTTATAAAGATCAAAATGTAATCATTTCTCCCTTTCGCTTTCTTCCCTCCAACCTCTCCCATGAACCTGCTGACTCTGCTGTCTTTCAAATACATCACAGCCTCTTTTTCTTTAACTGTTGGGTTTACACATATATATTCCTAAACCCATAAATACAACCTGCACTGTATGTTACTTGTCTATATGTTTTCAGGAATGATCATTCAGTATTGTATAACCAATTAGTGTGTTCTTTCCTAGGGAAGAATATTGCTGCCTGTAGTTCTATGTCTGGGGTTGAGGCCTTGTGCGCTTTCCCCTTTCCATGTCAACATGTCTATTGGCGTCATACTTGTTTATGCAGCCATAATAGTAAGACTTCATGAGTACAACTCCTCTGACTTTTGCTCTCACTTTTTATCACAATGAAGTCCCTGTACCTCTGTCTCTTACAGTCTTCCTGTCCCCTCTTCTACAATGACACCTGAGCCTCAGGTGACGGAGTTGTGATGTATCAGTTAAGTTAAGCTCCACAACTCTGTATTTTGATCACTTGTGAGTTCTGTAGCTGTTTCTGACTGTTGCAAGAAGTTTCCTTGATGAGGGGTGAAGACAACACTTATCTGTGGGTATAAGGACAAATATTTACAAGGAGTGAAGGACTGTGCTAGATTAACTAAATGGCAGTTGTACATTCTCCTCCAAAATCTGTAACTTCACTATCCTCATGTGACCTGCTAGATTTCAGTACTAGTCATGATTTCTATTTTTGAGTTGGAGTGTTGTTGGTTACCACAAAGTTATGTGTGCCATTACTGCACCCTCAGGATAATGGCCTATGCTGGAGGCCGTGGTATCATAGCCAAATTGGTCTGTTGGTTCCTTCTCTCCTTTGGAAGATTGTATGTCTCTTTCTGGTACCAAAAATGTTAGTCCTCAGGGAGGAAAATCTTTCAGGTCAGATCCAGTTTAGGTCCTCTGGATCCTATGTTCTATTCAATGTGGATGGTGTCTTTAGCAATAGACACTTACCTTCTATTTCTAAAGTGCAACCAAGAGTAACAGGAATAGCTTATAATGTTTTGGGGGGTCTCTTAGATAACCCTAACCAACATCTCCAAAGAGGCTTCTCATACCTGATGATGGGATTGTTGTCAGATAGCAGTAACTTCATAGTGCTGCTCCCCTTCTTGGTGTTGTGTTAATTTTCTATGAAGATATGAATAAAACACCTTCTGACCCCACACAGGGCACCGTGAAAGACCAAAGCATTAACTCAACAGCATTAATTAATGAAAGTTCATCTTCATGTTGATCTGCAGGGAATTTGCCCAATAATTAATTTTCCCATGAGTTAATACTTCCACCCAAATTCAGCTGTCTAAACCAATGAATTTACTTGCCTTATTTATGGAACCATGGGTGAGTGGTTACCTAAGGTAGCTTAAAATACCTCCATCACCAAAGCCTCTCACCCCAGCACAGATGATATCCTCACAAATGCTGCATTGCTAGGATCCCTCACCCACCACCAGCCTTCAGCTCTGTATATCTAGAACCTCTCAATCCCTGAGCATCTGGGAAAGACAGAAGGGAGGAAGTGGCTTGGGTCTCATGTGAGGGTCTGAAGAGCTTTCTCTTCATCCTACAGAGGAAGTTTTGAAAGGAGGAAGTGACTGGGGTCTCAAGTGAGAGTCTGAAGAGTTTTCTCTTCCTCCTACAGGTGAAGCTTAATTGGTCCAATTTAATGAGGCTCTCATGGGGTAATTACAGCTACGATAATTTCAGACAGCAGTAGCCTCGTGCATTCCAATGAACAGGGGGTTCCAGAATAATCAGTGTTCATGAGGTAGAGCATTCTACAGTTCTTCTTGCAGTACTGAACTCAGAGTGAAGCTATCAACACTGTCATGGCGATGATGTTTAAATTGCTCCCTGAGCCTTTGACAGGGGATCTGATGCTGGATTCTCATGGTTTCTAACAAATAGCAGCTGCATATTTTAAAGCAGATGCAAATAGACTAAATACGTAGACTGAGATGATCTTGGTTAAAATGAAGAACTACCAGCCTGTTGTGGATATCATTCCTTCTATTCACTCTTGGATAGAATGGAGAAGCTTGTGTCCCCCTTATGTTAACAATGTGCTAAAGTCTGGTGAATCCATCAGTTCAGTCAGATCCCTCAAGCTGGGTTTTCACCCTGGCAAAATGAAAAATGATTGTGACAGTTTTCTTTAAAAAATCCTGTTTCCTGTCAGTAGCCATCTAGGAAAGGCTAAAGGCATGCAAGTGAGTTTTCTGGAGATGGCCTGCCATTTTTGCATGGTCTGTGCTCTAAGAATGCAGGATCCTTAGAGACTTCATCCCAGGATAGCTTCTTGCCTTTCCTGTTACTATTATATAGTCTAATGACTCCTGGGCCCACCCTATTGGCCAAATTACCTACAGATCAACATGAAGATGGGCTTTCATGAATTAATGCTGTTTAGATGAATTAATGACTTTATAGATGTTCTGATTTGATTCAAATAATTTTAGAAAGAAAGTTTTAGGAGATGGTTTTAGTTGTTTTACCAGAAAAAAATGTAATAAAGTTACAATCAAGAATAAAATGTGCACCCTCCTCATAGAACAGTAAGTAAAGGCTGCATTATAGGGAATACAATGCACTTTTGCAATTACACTAAGAAGAGAAATAAACTTGGAACAAATTTCTAATCAAGGAAAACATTCATTCTAGGTCAGGTCCAAGGATGAAGCCACAGGTGTGCACTATGATAAAGCAAGGCCATGGAAACTGTCGTTTTGAATTTTTTTTTGTTGGAATCTGGACTTTAACTATGTACATAAATAGTGATATAAGAATGAGGAGTTCTGAGGCTTGTACATTATTTCCATGTAAAAGATTGTAGATTAGTTGGCTTGTAATATGGCATCACCCAAAACAGCAAAAAGGCTTAGTGTTGTTTTTTCTGAAGAAAGCCAGTTTACTCTATCCAATACTGATTCTGCCATTTGTCTGTAGAAATACTGATTTACCGTCTGGAGTTTCCAATGTTTATCTATAACTGATTAAAATGGGCAGAGCATGAAGTTTTCTATTTATTTCCAGGTGAATTCTTCACATTTCTTGGCTTCTGAAAATTATGCTTCCACAAGTCTTTTACGACTATGTACCCTCGTAATCCCCAGTCATATAACTTCTCCCCAGTGATCTGGGCAATAGTGATGGCTTGTTGTGGGTAATAGACAGAGGCACCTAATCCTATGAAAACAGGAGGATACACCAGCTTCTTTATTTTTGAACCTCTAGCAAGAAGGACTCCAACAAAACCAGCAAAACAAATAACACTGAGTCTTGGGAAAAATCCAGGAGGCGCATTTTCAAGATAGTTATAGTTGTCTACTCCCCACTGGACAAAGTGTTCCACCTTGGGTTTAGTATGGGAGTATACTTCCTGACACAAACTTGTGTATGGCTCACAACGATGTCGGAGTTGTGAGATGTTTTCTTCAAGTTGAGTCCTTGGCTCCTCCACATATTTAGAATGAGCCTCAGGAACTGAGTAGAGTGAAAGCTCATCGATCTTCATGTAACTTTTGTGAGGCGAATCCTTTTTGGGTGCTGCATAGACTCTGAAGGTGAGCAGGCTCAGGCTGGCTGGCCCCACAGATCTCTGAATTACCTTGAACATGTCGCTGGCAGCTGCCTTGTTTTGAATTTATAATGAGCTTGTAGAATGAAACACTGCTTTCAAATTACTGTCAACATACTTTTGTAACTTCCTTTTTGTGTAACATTTTATCTATGAGGTAATTTTCTAAAAAGCTTTTGTCTAAAAAAAATAAGAAGGCTAGAGAGAAGGAATAAAGTGTGGCCTGGGAACCTCTGCTCTGTCCACCAAATCTGTTCTGTTTCTGTCTGTTCATTTATGTGTTTGTACACTGTCTTAGTCAGCATTTCTATTCCTGCACAAAACATCATGACCAAGAAGCAAGCTGGGGAGAAAGGGTTTATTTGTCTTACATTTCCACATTGCTGTTCATCACCAAAGGAAGTCAGGACTGGAATTCAAGCAGGTCAGGAAGCAGGAGCTGATGCAGAGGCTATGGAGGGATGTTACTTACTGGCTTGCTTCCCCTGGCTTGCTCAGCTTGTTTCCTTATAGAACCCAGGACTACCAGCCCAGGGATGACACCACCCACAGTGAGCCCGCCCCCCTTGATCACTAATTGAGAAAATGCCTTACAGCTGGATCTCATGGAGGTATTTCCTCAAGGGAGGCCCCTTTCTCTGTGATAACTCCAACTTGTATCAAGATGACACGAAAAACCAGCCAGTACATACACTTAAGACTTAAAAAAAAAAAAGTTCAGAGTTTCTAACTGAGCATTCTTGGCAGCCCCAGATAAGTAAGTTTTGTTCCATCAGTAGTTCTGACCCTGTAAATGGCTTGCTCATCCCTGTCTCCAGGCCCCATCTGCTACTGACATAATCCCAATCACCAAGGCCAGAAGCCCTTTTTGCTGCCTGCCTCTGTGAACCCTCTGATGTCAAATCTGGCCTTTGACAATTTCCAGAGCATGTCTCTTAATGGTTCAATACAGGTGTTTTAAAATTAAGGGCAGCCTCTTAAGACACATGTGCCAATCTTTTTGTTTATAGTGTGTGTGTGTGTGTGTGTGTGTGTGTGTGTGTGTGTGTACACATATAGATGTCAGAGAAAACTGTGTAGGAGGCTGGGTCCTATTCATTGAACTCAACTCAGGTGACCAACCTCAGTAGCAAGCATCCTTACCTACTAAGCCATCTCACTGGCCCAACCTATACTGTGCACTCCTTCCTGCCCGTGCTGCCATCTCCAATAAGAAAATCTGGCTGAGGTGAGGAGGAGTGGTACCCACTGAGTGTCTCTCCTTGTGTGTCTCTTGCAGGAGTCCTTTGGAACCTCTCATCATGTGATGCGCTCAAAATGCCAATCATCCAGGATGCCCTGGCAGTGCTGACCAATGCGGTGATTATTCCTCACTCGGGCTGGGAGAATTCACCGCTTCAGGACGATCGGAAAATACAGCTGCATTCATCACAGGTGCTGCGCAACGCCACTGGGTGCCTAAGGTCAGTCCCCTCCCTGCTCAGCCTGGCACAGGGACACTGCTTCCTGTCACTTTGATTGCTGTTTCCTGAGCATCACTGTTCTGCAGAGATAGATGTTGTCATGGGAAAGTCCTGCAACCTCTTCCTGAAGAGGTAGGGGCGTTTCCCACAGCTCTAGACCTGCAGTGTTTAGCTGAGTTAGACTGCTGTCTTAAGCCTAGGAGAAAACAGTTTCATTTCAACCAAAACCGAGTCACTTTCTTTCACTGAAAATAATGGTTTATCAGGAACCTGACATGACATTTTACTTGTAAAATAACCAGGCAATTGTTTGGGGAGAGTCTGTAACGAATGTATAGGGATATAATTAGATACTACCAGGAATTGCTTTTATTCTAGACCCCTCCACACATGCTTCTTTGTATGACTACAAGAGTCCATAACCTTCTTTGAAATAGCTCCCTAATAAGGCCTGTTTTACTTGGTGTTTTCAAGTGTATAATTTTTTTCCTAGTGCATTAAAAAAAGGACATCGCCCAGAAATCTATGGAGTCTCCTTAGACTTGCCTGTAGACCTTCATTGACTAAGCAGGATAGACATTCTTCTAAAGCCAACCTGTGTTTCTAGGGAAGGTTTATATTAAAGTCAGAATCTTCTAGCAGATGGGTTCATTATGGGGTAGGAATAATAAAGCTTGTTGAACATGCTTAACCAGATATATTTCAAAACTAAAATGTTCAGAGTGGTTTTAGCTGTGCTGTCACTGACCAGCAGTTTCTCCTGCAATCGTTCTGTTTCCAGATGTAGATCAGATTCTGTTAAGAAGGAGCAAAAGCACCTCAGGAAAAATTAATAATAGCCATCTTGTGAATATCCATAGCAGTCCTCTGGTGCTGGCATTGGAAGACATCTTGTGTTAGTGTGCAGAGCTGGGCTCACAGCCAGCCGGGGAATATCTTCCATACTCAGAAACAGAACAGGAGTCCTCTGTCACCTTCGCTTTTCCTCCACATGGCATATTAACCTTTGGCGTGAGTTCTCTGGTTCGTCTCTACCATGACCTAGATTTATACTTCTCCAGAGTTCCCTGTGGTAGCATCCTTTTATGACTTCTTAAATTCTCTTATCCTTCCGAGGTCCCCCGTCTACATGAGAGCTCTAACTCCTGTGGTACTGACGATACAGAAACTCCTGACCTTCTGTGCCTGCTTATCTGTCTCGGTCACCTGCATCTATTAAGAATAATTTTCCTCCTTTTTAACATCTCCTGCTTGCAAAGCCTGTTGGCACATATAAAAAAAAAGCCTGGGGAAGGAGGAGCCTCAGATTCAGTTGCAGAGTAACCGGTAGAGACCGGACCGGCTCTGCAGAGGAAACATGAATGATAGCTGCATCGATGCATCTTCATGACATTTGACTCACAGATGAGGGCGCAGACGCTGTGAGTGTGTGCTCTGCGCCTCTGATGATAAAGGAGAAGGGCCAGTCTCTGTCATACGACCGTTTCATAAGGCCTCTGGCTGCATGTAAGGTCTAGGGTGTGACCCAGAGTAAGGTGAGATCAGACCAGGTGAAATCCCATACTTCTCCACACACAGACCTGTGTCTGTGACTTGAAGAAGAGAAGCAAAGCGAAGATTGAACCGATTCGTGTTTTACTTCACGATTTTACTTTTCAGAGATAAATGTGAGTTTATGGATGTAGGCCATACTGAGCCCCACTGTTCAAAAGCTCAACAGAAAAAAAAAATTCAAGCAAAATAAATTTAATTTTAAGAAACCAAATCTGGAAACTGTCTTGTCTCAGACAACTCATGTCCTTAACCGACAGTTCAGGCTCTTGTGTGTCTCAGTGGTAAATGGTTCAGTGTATCCATAGAGACCACCTCTCCATCTGGCTCTCAGAAGACATATTCACAGAGTAATTTCCAGGGAAGAGCCACTGTCCTCTGCCATCCCTTGAGATCATCTCCTGTGGACACAGCAGCAACTTTAAGCACAGGGGATATTTATAGTGAAGGCACCACACCCTTAGTCCTTTCCATTTAGAATTCATTTTGTGTAGGAAATGTCAGTTTTCTCAGGCAGATCCATCTTTCTATTTCCAAAATACCTATTTATCACTGATGAAATAAGATAGAAATGGGGGCAAGGAGAGCTTGTAAATTTTATTGAAGGAGTGAGTTAATAGGAAAAAAATGATGGTAGCTGGATTATAGGATGGGAGACCAGGCCTTAGAACCATGAGCCAACAAGATGCAGGGCAGGACAAAGTCTAACTCCATGCACTGCCTCCACCATGCCTTCTTCCCCCACCCCAAACAGTCACACACATCCTTGCTTATTTCTTTCTATATTATAATTTCATATTTTGCTCCACCTCTGCTATGTCCAAACTTTATATTTATATAAAACCATTTTTAAAATCTTGTTCAAGATAAAACAAAAACCACTTTAACATATTGTCTAAAATAAATGTTAGCAATTATTAGGAAGACTTGGGGCATAAATCTGAGTGGAATTATTATTTTTTTTCTTCCTTCTTTCATGATTAAGAACTCCTCCAAAGGAAAAAAAAATGACTTCATGCAGACCAGGTCAGACCTGGGAATACATTTGGGTTTGTACTGATGACTGTTTTGCTGAGCAGTGTGTAATCAAATGTGCCTCTTAACCTTTGGCCGTCGTAATGATCACCTTCAACTGAAACACATATTAGCTACAAAGAGACCAGACTCCCTGTCTGTGGGAAGGGCTTGCTGGCCGAAGTCAGTGTAGTGGCTGACATAAATCCTGTCTGTCTGTCTGTAACCTTGGAAGGTGACCCTGCTTGGACATTACGTATTTGGAGACCTGATTGGTTAACTTAGCATGACCCAAAGTGCAAGTGTGCCCTTTTAAGGAGAGAGCACATAAATGCACAGAGGAAGAGGCCTTAGAAAACATGCAGGCAATGAGGCAGCTACATGCTAAGGAACCATGAAGATATCTAAAAACCACCATAGAAAAGGTATTCTTCCCTAGAGCCTTCAGTTGGACCATGGGCCTACTGTCATCTGGATTTTGGAATCTATCCTCTAGAATCCTGAGAAGATACATTTCTATTGTTCTCGCTGTGAGTTTTCTGAGACTCTGCTCCGGCAGACCCAGAAAACAACTGTTTCTCATATTTCCAGAGCGACTGTCCGAGCCAGGGGACACCTTAGGGCACAGGATAAGGAGAAAAATGAAAAAAAAAAAAAAAAAAAACCATTGTTCCCAAACAGTCTTCACAAACTGGCACAGGAGGTCCAGTGGGGGACTTGGTTCTTTCTGTGTGTAAACCCAGTTGCCTCTCTAGCTCAGTTTGGGAAGAAAGGGATTACCCATGCACGGCGGAGGTCTGCATGTCCAGATGTGATTGTCTCAGACTAAGGTTTGACCCTGAATTGTGTGTGCATGAAGTAAGAGGCTTCCTGTGTGCCCTGCTCCTGCCCAGGAGCCTTTTTTTTTTTTCACTTTCTCCCCCAACGTTGACTCAGCTTCAGAGCTCAGCTTGGATTTATAGGAGACTGTGTGCAGCTAGAAGATATCCTAGGTTCCCGTTACAGGGAACGTGACATGATACATACATCATCTCACAGTTCACTCCAGCAGCCGCCGGCAGCACGGATGCTTCCTGAATTTTCTCAGAAAGATGACTGTGTTTCCCATTTAAAACATCGCAAATCAATACCCTAAAGATCCTTGGTGTGACCATAATCATCGATTTGAGAACGAGCTGTAGCGAAGCTTTGATAAGCGGCCCCCTTTTCTCCCTTTTCATCCAGCGACTAGCTCAGTACGACAGCTTGTTCACATTCCTCTGGCTGTGCTATATTTCGTCACGGGAACTCGGGTCTTTATCAGCAGTGGGAGCTGTGCATGAGGCCGGCTCGTTAACTTCCGCCGCTCCTTTGCCCATGCCACCAGGTCATTTATTTATTTTTATTATTCTATTCCCACTTCAATATCTTGTCCTGAAGGACAACAATATACAACCCCAATTTTTCTCATCTATCTTTGTGTACACAGAATGTTATTAAGCCTGTCAAAGGAGCTCCACTGTGCCTGTGCTTATGAGTGTAATTAAACTCACACTCTCAATTAGTCATTTTAACCCATATAATGGATGAGCGCCTGGCCCCACGGTGCCACTAATTCTAGATGACCTTGAGAAAACCCATCACAAAGTAACGCTGATGATAATCACACGGAGGATAGAGGCTCTGAGGACATTATTTTTATCTGGTTTACTCTCTCATTAGCCACAGGTAAGAAGAAGAAAAGTAATTTTATTTTATTTTTTTATGTTAGCATCATGCCCATATTATCCACCTACTCAGATGAATGTTCTTTTTAGTATTTCATTTTATATCCGTACATGCATATAATGTGCTTGGATCAAATCTACTCCCCCATTCTTTTCCCTCCAATCTCTCTCTTGTCTTCCTTACTACATTTACCTCCCAACTTATGTGCTTTCTATTAAAACTCATTTAGTGCTGCCTGTATGTGTATGGCTTGGGACCATGTACTAGAATATGGAGAGTGTCTCAAGGCCCACATCCCTGTGGCCTCTTCCCACAGTAATAAATGTCAGTAACTCTTGAGATATGGGTGGACCTCATGAGTCCCTCCCCATCCATGCTTAGCTTTTGCCTGGCTAATCTTATGGCAGAGTCTGCATGCAGCCCAAGCCACTATGAATTCACGTGTGCAACTACGTTATCATTTCTGTCAAATATTGCTCTTGCTACAGACATTTACTCCCTTTGGCTCATACAATCCCCCTCTTCTCTCCCCCTCTTCCCCCTCTCCCTCTTCCCTCTTCCCCCTTCTCCCCCTCTTCCCCCTCTCCCTCTTCCCCCTCTTCCCCTCTTCCCTCTTCCCCTCTTCCCCTCTTCTCCCTCTCTCCTCTTCTGTGATGATCTATGCACCTTGGAGGGAGGAAATGTGATTCAGATGTCCTAATTAGAATTGAGTGCTCCGTAGTTTCGTATGCTCTGCACATCGACCAGTTGTGCCTCTCCATATGAATCGCCATCTACTATAAAAAGAATCTTCCGAGATGATAGCTGAAAAATGCACTCTTTTGCTGGTATGAAGATAAGAACCAACAGTATGGTTTATGATTATGTGTCCATTTAACTGAATAATAGTACAGTGTTCTTTCTAGTCCTATGACCAGTTTTGGGGGACCCAGTTAATTCCAGTGGTCTATCTCTTGAGGTGGTCCTTACATCCAATCAGAAAATAATTGTCTGCTCTCAAAATTATACCACTGGTGGTCATAGCCAGCCAGGCCAGTTGTTACTGAAAGGCAGGGTTCGTAGCTGCTCTTCATGAATCATCTCCCCTGCAGCATTGAAGGACCTTCCAGAACTACGCAGATGGCCCATAGGACTGCACCTTCATATATTGAAGGTGTAGGATGTTAAACTCTGGGCTGGCTTACCATCTGCACCGGGATGTGGGCATGTGCTAACTGCATAGAGTACTCTTTACCTGGATGCTTGGAATAGAAATGGAATTTCTCTCTGAGTAGTAAGCAGATGCTGCACCGTTTGCTCCCCCGCCTTCTCTTCACATCTGGACCTCAAACAGCAGCACCTCCTTCCCTGGCAGCTGCTCACTGGCCAGAGGGTCTGATGTGTGTGGGATATGGTCTAATTGAGTCATGTCTCAGCAGCAAAGACTATCCAGGATAAGGCCACAGAGGTCAGCAGTGAAGAACTAGGGAACCTGAGAGCTCATAGACTAAAGTGGTTGCTGCCTAGCTATCACACACACTGGTAGCAGAAGATAGGAAGTCATTTATACTTGCTCAGTCGCTATATCAAAGTATCATAGGCTGTGTGACTTAAGTCATTGGATCTCCTTCCTCACAACTGTGTGGCTGGAAGTCAGATATCAAAATGACTGGGCTTGTTCCTCTAAGGGCCCTCTCCTGAACTAGCAGGCTTCTGTCTTCCATGGATCTTCATGTGGTCTTCTCTCAGGGCATCTGTACCCAAATTTTCATTTCCTTTAAGGGCATTCATCAGACCAGGCTAAGATCAAAGACTTTATTCTAACAAGACTGCTTCATCTTAAAGGCCCCACCTATAAATACAGTCGCATCCTAGAAATTCCACACCTCTGAGGAAATATGGACAGAGAAACCAGCCATCAAAGCAAAATTCAGGTTTCCCTCAAATGAGTAGAAAAGGGAAGGAGGATGGGGAAGAAAGAGGAAGCAATGAGGCAGAGGTGGGCACTGGAATGTCTTAGCCTGACAGAACATATCAAGCCACTGGAGATTTCCTAAGTCCAGTCATCCTTTACAGGAGCCGAGTCTCCCAGAGATAAGCTTGCCTTGTGAAGGCTGCAGGTCTGTCAGTCACTGGCTCCCATACATGGGAGATGAAGCCCTAGTGTGAAGGCAGACACAGTGATGGATTTCAGGGCAAAACAGACAGGTCCCATCATTCAGTGACACTCCTTCTTCTGTAATCTAGCAGTGCTCTCTCCTGGAGCCCACACCAGTGTGTCCGTTCTCTGTAGACTAACTGCACGAAGTTGCAATGCACAATCAGGAAGTTACCTCGTGAAATTCACACAAGGGAAGTGAGTGAGATCAACTGAAAGCCTGGGTCTCCTTCATGTGCCAGACCACAGAGGGCATGCTCTGGCAATGCTGGTGAAGCAAAAGGGTGGGATCCACAGGGTTAGCCCCAGGCAGCCTTGCCTGTCTAACCTGAGGTAGATAGATGGGTTATTTTCTCTAATTAATATATCACAAGACTGTGTGTGTGTGTGTGTGTGTGTGTGTTCCTGATCCGATATCTGTATGCATATATAAGCTACAAGGCAATGGTGACTGTCTTCCTTAGTTTCTTGCCACCTTATTTATTAAAGACAAGGTCTACCAGACTAACTGTGCAGCCTTGCTGAGCAGCAAGTCCCATGGATCTTCATGTTGCCATCTCCCCATAGCTGTGGTTATTGACCCATGCTGACAACCATGGGTTTTTACATGTCACTCTGTATATAGGTCCCTGGCTCAAGTGTCCATGCTTTTATGGAAGGGACTCACTCTAATTATCCAAAATTCTTTCCAGCATTCATATTTTATTAACCAGTAACGAGGACCACTTCCTCCAAAGCATATATTGTTTCCCTTAGCCAGAAAAGGTGAGTATATAATGAATATGATTGCACCTTAAATGTAAACGATTGACGGAAAATATCCCATCATGCCATTTTTCCATATTATACTCAGTAACTAAAGTTTTTCATTTCTTTTCTGTTTTTTTAAAAATTTTGTTGTAAATATGTGCTTCTTATGGTCATGTTTCCTACATATTGAGATTAGCTCCATGTTTAGCTAGGGAGAAAGAATCAGGCTCCCTGGTTGTCATTCTGTGAGTACCTATAAGCCCTTAGTTGATTCTCTGGTCCATGTTCTCATGGGGCCCTCCACCCCTCTGGCTCTACAGTCCTCCCTCCCTCCCTCTTCTGCAGGGTTCCCTCAGCTCTGCCTAATGTTTGGCTGTGGGTCTCTGCACATTGTTTAAATCTGGTCTGAAAGTTAGGTAGAAAAGATTCTGGATGTACTAATTAAAAACTTTTTTTGAAGTGCCAACAGGAAGGGTGTCCTGTCTAGGCTTCATAATGTATGCACAAATTCTTTTATTTTTTCTGTAAGAGTTAAGTAACAATACTTAAGTGTAATGGTTAATAAATGAAGTAACAATACTTATGGATACAGTAGTACCTTGATACCTTCGTCTTTGTCTTGTTGGGACTCTGTACTTTTCTGTCTGTGTCATGAATATATCTCTCAGTCTCTTGGACTGCCATGAAATCGGACAGACATGCTGGGACTTCCGATTAACCCGTGTCCTTCATTATTGTCCCCGGGAGGTGCAGATGCGTCATTATTCCCCATTAACAAGCTCTGTACCAGCACGAAAGACATGCTGCCACGGAGGCACTGACTGAAGCTAATGAATTCCTACAATTAATTACACTTCTCTTAAGGTAACTGATGACCAAAAGAAGCTACGCTGGCACAAAGAGTTGATGTGAGAATGGCTACACCCGGAGAGGCCAGCCGATTCATCATGCTGCATGATGCTTCATGAATGTTCTATGTGGGCTTTCACGTCCTGACCGTTGTTCTTCCTGGGGTTCCGTTTTTTTACCTGACCTTATTTTGGAACAACAGTGTAGTCACTAATTGCCAGCTAATTTAATTAAAGCAGGCGAAGGTCCTGTCAGATGAAAGTGTCGCCAGCAAAAGTGGTCCTGATTGCTCTTACCGCTCTGTTTTGCACAAGGGTGTGTCAGGTGGTTGGAGCAAATGGAGCTTACTGAAAAAAAAAGGTAATTATTTCAAGTAAAAGTAAAAAGCACAGTGTCCTTTTGGAGTCTGCCGGGAGGCGGGGCTTGTGACCTGTCACAGTGGGTGAATACGCATGGATATGGAATATTGGTTCCGAATCTGGCAATACCTGAAGGTCAGACTTTCTCCCTGGCGTGTGGGAGAGCAGCGCCGCTAAGCTGCTTTCTAGAACAGACGGGAATTTTATTTCTTTCCACTATGAGCAACACTGTCTCCTGGTCTGGCAAACATGCTTAGATGCCATGTGTCCTTGGCCCCTGTCACTCCTGAGGAGATGAAACAGATGAACAGGGATGCACTCCCCCAGTTAGGTGGGGTGCTGAAAGTCTCATCCAGCCCAAAACCTACTGGTTTAAGGAAGAAAGGATACAGGTTATAGGACTTTTCAGGGCTAATTCCCTTATAGGGCAGATCATTGAGACGGATCATCCTCTCATTCCCTATCAAACACCCAGTGGGGAAGCTCTGCAGCTTCAGGTGGAGACCTTTAGGCACAGCCTGTGTGAGCGCCTACCCCAGGCCTTTAAGGTACAAAGGCTGCAGCTGGGAATCAGGAGACTGATGGAGAAAGGGGCGCTTTCCTGCTCACCTTGCAAGCTTCTTTCTCTTTCCTTAGAAACTCGCTGAGCTGCGAGGACTCATTCAGGAGCCTCCACAGGCCAAGGGACACAGAGACTCCTAGAGATCCAATCTTCCTGGCCTGAGTATGAGTCTTATCCATGGCTTCATATCAATGTCCGTGAATTCTTAGAAGAAAGTACTGTTTATCAATGAGGGGGAAAAAATGGTTGAACCATCTGGTGTCCAGCCTCACAGAAGTCCTCTGCCCCTGAATTGTCGTGTTTGCAATAACAGCTGACTGCTCTGACACTGAATGCTAGGTCCTGCTCTACTCTTTGATCTTCTTGCCTCTTCACATCTCAACTTAAATGGCTCCTATTCATAGGCTTCCCATGACAGATTGAGGTTTCCCTGACTCCTTTCAAAGCTTCCCTGCCTTTGATGCCTATGGGCCCAGTGAAACCCAGCCACATGACAAACTGTGTTCCCACGTAGCTGAGGATCATGACTGGTCACCAATTCATTGTCCCTAAAATATCATCATTCACCTGGCAAATGCCTAGCTCAGCAACGACAAAGTGACTGAATCCCTAGATGTGCCTAATACCTGCTGTGCTTCATGCCTAGTAACTGCTCTCGTTTCCTGCTCACTCAGAGATCTCCCCAGTTGGAGAGAGAGAGAGAGAGAGAGAGAGAGAGGAGAGAGAGAGAGAGAGAGAGAGAGAGAGAGATATCTGCATGACCTCATGTTTGCCCATGAGAGCCGTATCTTGGTTATTGCCATATGTTTGCCTGTTTTCCAGTGTGAGTGGTGTTTGTGATATATCCACTAAAAGGTCTACTTTTAGTGGACAGTTAGTTCTATGGAGCCACAGAATGCTTTTCTGTAACACAACCATCACTGTCCTCTCAACTCATTTGTATTACTCTTGGTTCTTTGTTCAATCATCTACCTAATTTGAAGGAGACCATTGGACCTTACCGACACAGATTAAAAACCAGTAAATAGTACCACTATAGAGCTTTAGGAACAAAATCTACATTTCTTTCCAATTAAAATAAAAATTAAGCTTGAATGCTTAAATGACTAGTCCTCGAAGTCCTAATAAAGTTCCACACATCAGATTCCAACCTGAGTTCCCAGAGTCTAAATAGGAAGCCCTTCTCATGGTGCCTTGACCATGAAGTCCGCTGGCAACACTCAACTCATGGTGTCCGCTGACACCAGATAAATGCTAAATCAATATAGCTTAGCTAACTTAAAGGGTGGTCTCTTGTTCCACTATATATGAAATGAACTTCTAAGCTATGTCAAGGACATTGCTAGATACCATTAAAAAAAGATTAATTAAACATGATATTTGTGGTCTGAAAGAATCAAAGAAGTTTGAGTCTTGGTGAATCGTCAGTGTTCATGGTGCCATGATTAAGGCCTTTGTAGCATTGTTGAAATTCCCTGGGTTTGGGGTCATAGGTCACCCTACAGTACACTAGCAAGACTCCCAGGTGGTGTTTCTGGGTATGCAGAGCATAGAAAGGCTAAAAAGCAGAGAAGAGTCAGCTTTTCATACCTTAGAATGGGCAAAGAATGGCTATCTAGGATATGGTCAATGGGGAGGGACCTGAAAGAGCAAAAGTCTCCAATACCAATGTTTAGAGTTCAAGGAGAGACATTTGGAAAAAGTCTCTTTATTTTGTAAACTACCTGGAACCATTAGAAATTAGAGGTGCCATGTTTTCTGTGCTATGTAAATGTAGCTATGTGCACAGTTGGAGGATGGAACAGAGAGATGAGCAAGGGCATCAAGAGGGGGGATAATGAGGTTGGTTGGGGGCAGGTGGGATCTAGGAGAGCATTGACCCTACTTGCTTCTCATGAACTATACCCTAGAAGTTATAGGGAGAGCTTCAGTCAGATGTCCTGCTTTTGATGTTGATATGAGATAGCTTCAGAAGTCTACATGTCAGGTATTGAAAAGATATTCCAATCTAGATGTGATTGGAAAGTCACTTGCTGTGTGATCTTGAATCACTGTCGTATCTACATCTTTCTCCACTTGTAAAGGATGAGCCAGTCATGTACATATCACAGCCCTATCCCCAAGGTTCAAAAGAATTCATGTAAGCAGGGTGTGGAAAGAGTATCTATGTATTTTTTTTATATTCCCTTCCAAATTATCACTTACTTTATATGATGACATATAACATCTTCACCACACTGGTGTGAGATCCAACTTTTCTGAGTATTTTATAAGCATCTAAGGAAGTTCTTACATTTATGGCATCACTTAACAAGTTAAAACTGTTTGACTGGTGAGTAGATGAATTATCCCTGTGGTTTGTCTATCAACCCCTTCTGATAAATTGGGGATACACGTGTTTCTTTGTCTAGGGTTTGAATGGGGATAAATGGTATGTAGTCTTTATTCAGCAAATGTGTATAAAAGTGACTGTGCTAAGCACTGCTATAGACTCTGATGACATTACTGTCATGAAGGGCACGTGCACGCACCACACACACACACACACAAGCAGTAAGTGGGACCAAATGTAAAAGGGGACCCTGAAGGAACATAGAACAATTGGCTTCAACCTGGTTGGAGAGTAAAGGACATCTTCCCATCATTTACCATGCTAAGGACTTTGAGTTTGACCAAGAACAAAATGAAAGATCTTAAAGAGGACTGTACTTCAGTGTATGTTTTCCAAGAATCACAGCTGTGGTTCCATGGAGCTTCCATGGGAAGCAAGGAAGGAGGAAAAGCATAGAGCCTGTATTGGAGATAGCAGGTGGTAGGTAGATAACGCAGTGGCCATAGAGGTTGACTAGTGGCTAGCTGTGAGCTGCAGCTGATGGTGACAGTTGGATGAGCTTTTGTGGGAAAGAGTCAAGAACTAGAAACCTATGCAGCTGACAGGTATGCATGGGACAGAGTAGCACTTAGGGAAACTCTCAAATCAGTCAGTTCTGGTTAACACCTCCAGGCTTAACCCCATGTCTCCTCACACGTATCCTCCTCCCCTCCCATCCTCTGTCCTTCTCCCTCCTCTCAGATTGCTTCTTGCCTCCCATCTCCTCTATATGGTATTTCTTCAACATGGTAGCCACAGACACACCTTGGAAGGCCTATGTTTTCCTCATATTATTTCTTTTCTATTGGCACTAATTTAATCCATGGTTTCCTGGCAAATTTCATAACTAAAGAGAAAAAGAAAGGTTGGTTATCCTTGTGCAGGCTGCCATAACAAAATACTTTCACTTGTGTAGTTCAAAGACAATAGAAATTTGTTCCTCCGTCCTGGAGGCTGGGAAGATGGAGGGGCCAACATGTTCACTGTCTCAAGATGGTTGCTTTCTGCATGGAACATGACGGCTTCTTGCTGTGTCTTCACATAGGAGAAAGGGCAAACATGTTCCCCGGGCCTCTTTTATAAGAACAGTGATCCTATTGATGAGGGTTCCACTCTCCACCTATTCTCCTCTCAGAAACCACACCTCTGCATACCCTCACCTTGGAGGTTAGTTTCAGCATAAGAATTTGGGATAGAGTAAGTGGTGACACAAGTATCTGTACCTTTGCACTGGCCAGCGCAACTCTAGAGGTAGTTGATGTTTCCTAACCCACTTCCAAAATTCAGATCAAATGGACAGTGACAGTACATCTCCCTTGCTTGTAACTTCATGGAACTGCAATGTGCCGTGTCTCACTCTGTAGAAAGTACCGAGGGTTAATAAAGAGTGTGAGCTATGACCACACCACCTGTCGGATGTGACTGTGTGCACCAAAAGACCGGGAACTGTTGCTTTGAAGGTGGTAGTAGCAATTTGTAATTTCTTTGAACTTGGAACAACCCAATGCTGTGTGTTTGATTTTTTGTTCAGATTCTATAAAAAATATTCCATGTTGAGTGCTTGTGATTAAAGTTAAAGTGGCACAGTGTGTTTCCCAGGGATTTTTAGCAAATTACCAGATTAAGGGAAGTCATTCAGTGCCTCCTTGACACAGCCACAGCCTGTGCATTTGTATAGCACATAAGAATCTTCTGGCATTCTGGCAGTATACATTTTAAACAAACAAACACAAAAATTCACCTACTGTGCCTTCTTGTGGCTATGTTCTTTACCAGTCAACAGATCTCTAAAACTTTTCTATTTTAGTACTCATAAAAGGATTTGTCATCAGGGCAATTAGATTAAGATGAGGTTTAAGAAAATCCTGAGTTTCTAGCTTCTGTTTTCTAGTTATTGCTACACCACACTGATGTCTTGGTGTCGTTTGTGCCCACCTTCTAAGAATGTAATTATCTACAAAGAACAGCAAGGATGTGACAGGGAGACGTGCCCTAGGCTGAGTCTCAAGAACAAACACCTTCTCTTTTGTTTTCTTGGTTTTTCTTAGTGAAGACACTAAATTGGTTAAATATATAATTTTAAATAAAATAGTCATTTATATTGTATTTGCTCAAAACCAAGGCTGATGAAAGAACTGAAACCCCTTAGGTGGTAGCACTTGTTTAGTGTTGCTTTTGCTTAACCATGGAACTCAGCTCCTAAAAGCCATCTTTTGACCTGCTTACAATGATGCTTTGTGGATTCTCAAAGTGTCTTTATATCCGACCTTTTGACACAGCTGTTATAATCCTTGGATTTTCAAAGCATAATTCTTTCCATGGGCCACAGCAGTGAAATGAGACGGTGCCCCCCAGGTCCCATTATCCCACACTCACACTGAGTGCCAGCCATCTGGTGGCAGTAAACTGGGAGGAGCTACTCTCAGGTATCACCTAGCGTCGGTGAGATCCTTGCTCAGATTGAATTGCTGCAGCAAGAGGCCACTAAAAGTCCTAATGACTGCCTCCCATCTTGTTTCTCAGAGCTTCTAAAATGTTCCCATGAGAAGAAACAGAATGCTCGCCTAATATCCATTAAGTCTTGCACAGAAATGCTAAAATGAGCATTTATGTAACATTGCATGGTGAGTCTCAGGCTTTGAGGATCTGTCATGACATGTTACTGCAGACGAGACTCACAGAATGTACAGTTTGATGGCCACAGAGTTCTGTGCCCCAGAAGTACAAGAGGCTTGCTTGATTTCTCTGCTTGAAACTGATCACATTTGATATTATGGTGTCTACCATGGCACTTCCTGAGAAACTCCGGAAAGGTCTTGTTTTCAGGCTCAACTAGCTGCTGACCAAATTCAGTTCAGGCAGCTTCAGACTAACAACTCAATTTCCACACTGGCGGTTGAACAGGAGTTGCTCTCAGATCCTTGAGGCAGCCATTGTGTTCCTTGCCCCATTGACCTATAAGCCACCACGGAGGCCCTCCTGCATCCCAATTCACATCTCTTCTGTTCCGTCATCTCCAACTCTCACTCCACAGCTCCTCTCTCTTCCTCTGCTGCTTGGAAGACATTTTGGGTGGTTATACAGATCCCGTCAAAACACTCCTGAATCTTAAGAGCAGGCGCTATCTTCCAGGCATCTCTACTACCATGCCTAGATATTTATTTCATTCAGCAAGGAAGTGAAAATCTCCAGGCTACATCTTAAGAGTTCCTCCTAACATGAGGAATGAAAAAAGTCCAGATGAACCACATGATAGCCTTGCTTTCGAGAGTCAGAGACTAAACTGCTCATTGGCTTCCCCAACATTCTATAAAACATGTTATTTATCCTTGGCAATGCCTTCTAAGTGTGGATGTAGGGTGCTATCCATTGCTGCTTGGGCAACCTTCTGTGGGCTATGCCTATGAAGAAAACTGAGTCTTTCTCAACCCTCAATCTCCTCCCACCTAGCCATCATTTGTTAATTGTTCCTCAGCTCTTTCCTGATCTGAGCTGGAGTGCCCAGTTCTTAAGTAGAAATTCAGACCAGTTTATGAACTTAAAGGCCTACATCTAAGAGAGTAATGCTAGGCTTCAGCTGCCGTTCCCACCATGGTACCTTCAGCAATCACAGATACTGACTAGTGGCTAACTGAGATGTCACCTATGAATCCCTAGCCATGTTGTCTGTCTCTGATGCTACAGCCTGAACCATCCATGGTGTTGTCTGTCTGTCATCTGCCCACTACATTACTAACTCATCTAATAAACTTCCTAGACAGCAATCCATTTCATTGTGCCCTCTAACCTCCATCTGAGCCCCTTATGTATTCTTCTTTATGAAAGCATACTCCTGCTTCTAGAAAATTCTGCAGAAAAAGAAAATGAGCACAGTTCAATAATTAAAGCTAAAAGTATATCTGTTCTTTCAGGAACAAGAGATCCAAGTTATTTTTGTTTTCCTAGGTTGTCTGTGCAGTGTTCTCTTACATGGAGCACAAATGTACTCAAGAACTTTCTGCCTCTTTGTTCATCTCCTTTCTTTATCTTCAAATAAAGGGTGGACTATACACTCTTGAACTTGTCATTAGCTAAAAATTCAGATTGTTTCCAAAAGGCAGTGTTCACCTAGCAGAACTACCCAGTTGTCTGTAGCCCATTTACTAGAAGCTGGGTTTTCTACTTGTGACATCATTTTGTCTATGTAACTCTACCAAATGACTTTCCAAACTTGTATCATGATTTAGGAATTTGCAGAGATGGATATATTTCTAAGAAAATAAAAGAAAGATACATTTTATTTTTTTAAAATTTCTTCCATTTTGAACATAGAGCTTTTAAGCTCTTTTGATCAGTGACGTTCTTATGAGCATTTTTACCATAAATTAAAGAGTACCCTTCTCCCCGCAGAGAAGAAGATTGGCCTAGTTAATTTAGGCTGCCATAACAATGTGTTTTAATGGGTAGCTTATAACCAACATAAATGTGTCACAACTCTGAAGGCTTGCCATCTGATACAGAGAACAAGAGTGGATGGATTCTTACAAGTGTGTTGTTCCAAAAACTGACGGTGGCTGATCCTGTGTCTTCACAAGGTAGAGAAAGAGCTAGCCAGATCTCTGGAGTCTCCTTTAGAAGAGGAATGATTCACCCTTATAATCTAATGGACAACAAAGATATCACCTCCTGGAATCAGCACTCTGAGAGAAACTCACCATTTGAATGTTGTGAGTCCACTGCCAAGCAGCAAAAATTCAAAGGAAAAGGACACAGCTGGGCCTGGCCACAGAACGTGGGACTTCCACTGCCCTTCTCCTGCCCTGGGGATATTTATTCCACTGCACTAAGCAGGGCAAAAACCCTTATAGTCAGGTTAGGGGAATGCTGGCGTCAGCAGGTAGGAGGGCTGGGTACCCACACAGGTGGAAAGGGTAAGATCCAGAGGCACTCACGGTTCTTTTTCTAAAGATACGTTCGAGTTCTTGTGGTTGTTATTGGTACCCAACAAACTGTCGTGTGTGATCAAAGCAATCATCCAAATAGGAAATGGCCTGGAGAGAAACTGAGCTTCTAGATAGAGATCCTAAGAAACAACAAACAAACAAACAACAACTTAGGTTTCCCTGATTTAGTAAGTCTTTGAAGTACAGTTTGTTAAAATTTCCTTCAAATAAATAACTTTAAAATCCATGACCACATACAGAAAACTAGGTGAAGAATAGAAATGGAGGATCGAAAAGGAAGTTAAAAGGCCAGCTTTAGTATCTAGTAGCATCTATTAGATAGTATATATCTATCCATAGCACAGCTACTGAGAGTCTTCAAACTACAATCTGACACCTACCAAGCATATGGCTGTTCCCAATGGCTCTTTATTGGTCAATATTGTTCTTCTGCTCTTCAGAAGATGCAGAATTAAAACTGGATGTAGCCATGCCCACCATTAGTCCTAGCAATTGAGAGGCAGAGGAAGGTGGATCTCTGTGAGTTTGAGGCCAATCCTGTCTATATAGTAAGCTCCATGACAGGCACAGCTATGTAGAAAGTCCCTGTCTCAGAAAACATCAATCCCCCAAAGTGAGCAAGCAAAGAACAAAACAGATCCATGGAGAATAACACAACGACTAGGATTATATCATCATTTGATTCTTGGCTTCCTGGAGGCTCGGTGAAGTTAACACTGAATTTATATCTTCAGTGTTTCTGTCTATGCCACCCAAACACAGCTGTCACTGCAGAAGCAACAAGTTATAGTTTATTCTTGAGCCAAATATGAGTGACCATGACCCTGGAAACATAGCTTCACATTGCCCTGGATACCATGTTTCAATATGGAAATGGTTTTGTGAGACATTGAGTTACAGAGCAAAAGAAACTCATGAAGCAAACCATTTTCCCAGTACAACAGTGGGAGTATCAGGCTACCCCGAAGGGGAGAAATCCCTATCATAGGTTCAGGGTCTGTTGGAGAGTATTCTTAGCTTTGGGGTTGATGATCTACATAGTTAACACATTCTAAATGGTCATATTTGATAGTCACAAGTCTTCTTGATCACAGATAGAAATGGGCAATGAGTAGCTATTAGGAGGCTAATCATAACCCAAGACATCCTGACCTTGCATTTGTAACACTGCAATGCATTGTAATCACTGTTCCAAATAGTCAATGCCCTACCTTCATTTCTGTTGCTGTGATAAAACCATGAGACAAAACCTAACTCAGAGGAGAAAGGATTTGAATGGAGCCCAGTTCCAGGCTATGGTTAATGACTGAGGGATGGAGCAAGATTCTGGTCACACCACATTCACGATGAAGAGCAGAAAGAAAGAGATGCATGATACTCGTTTGCCATCTCCACTTGTGCTGGGCTTCGTCTCTCTGCTCATATATAGTTCAGGACTCCTCACCTTGGGAAAGCCTTTGCCCGTGATGGGCTGGGTCTTCCCACATCAATTAATTTAGTTAAGACAATACCCTACCAGCACGTCCATAGGCTAGCCAATGCAGAAAGTACTTAAGATTCTTCCTAAGTGGTCATAGATTATTTCAAGCTGAAAATTAAAGACAATTATCAGAGCACCGTAGACTCCTCAACGCAGCTGTAGGGTTTGCTGGGAACTTCAATCTCTTTGCCCTGGCATATTAATTTACGTACCTATGCATGTATATTTCGTATAACACACTCGTGTTGTCTCTGTGTTGTGTGTGTGTGTGTGTGTGTGTAAACTGCAAAATTTCGATTTCTCTTATGAAACCACATCTGTCTGATGACTAATTTGAATTAGCAGAAAAGGAAGAAAATGCTTTCTTTTATCAGTCTTTGCACTTAATTTTCTTTGGACCTTTGACTCTTTTCGTTACCTGCAGTTCCACTTATAACTGGGCCACCAACGGCTTTTTTAGGCATGGTCTACGTGCTTGCTTTGGTGTAAGTACTACAGAAAGGCAGAGTCACCAGATCTGTAGTTAACACAGTGGCTTCCACATGTAACGTACCCTGGCTTCCAAGCCCATCCCAAACTATAAGTAAAAGTCTTTGTAAATTAGTGTAATCAAAGAAGGTGGACACTGTCTGGAAGTTGAAGTACGTGGAAACACTTCATAGTCTAGAAGTGGTCACCGAAAGATCGATTGCCAGAGAGTACAGCTTCTACAGTTAGTAGAGCCAGATAGGAAAGAACTGTGAACAGTGTGGCTGTGTTTGGGGAGCACACAGGACCACGGGCACAATTAGGTTCCCAGCTAATGGTTTTAGCCACACGGCTTTCGTGTTCTTATCCCTGTGATTTCCCTGTAATTTAGCCCCATGGAAAACTTTTAGCAGACATTTCATGGGGCAGTTAACTCTGTGGCAACCATCTAGTCTAATTGGAATCATGTAGCTAAAGCCCCGGGTAGTACTTGAGAGTGAAAAGGTGTCTTTCAACTCAGGTAACTCTGGTTGTGCTGTGGGCTTCCCTGGAACAATGTTCCCTGATGCATGGCTGACTGCAGCAGGCACATACCCAGGCAGCCTTAAACAGAACACTGGTTAATCATCAGCAAAGGAGAAGCTCATCCATCTCCCCCTGATACTCTTCATTTATGAGGAGACCTGGGGGCTGTCGGGGAGCTCATGCAACAGTGATGGCTCTGAGGACTGAGTGGCAGCAGGGTTCTCTGCTGGCCGCAATAGGTAGCTGGTCTTTGGCCACTGAAGCATTCTGTCCCTGCAGTTCCGCAAAGCAATTACCAAGCCCTCGTCGTCGTCGTCGTTGTCGTTGTCTTGATTTATAAAGAAATTGCCTTCCTCAGGGAGAGACCATCAGGCACACAGTAATCCAAACAGCTAGACTATGCTAATCCTTTAAAAATTAAGGAAATTCGAATCTCAGGAAACAGTTCTGGCTGGGCTCTGATGAGGTTACCATTTGTACTCAGCTGTGGAAAGAGAGACAGAGAAAGAAATCAGGAGCTTTAAGTCAATTCAGCTCCCCAGTGAAATATACAGAAGTGTGGCTAATCCTAACATAGTTAATATTGCTCGTTATGTATGGCTGGTATTTCAGATAATGCTTTTTAAAACTTTGATTTTTTTTTTTTTTAATTAGCACACAAAGTAACAGCTTTTGTTATGGAATTTTCATACATAAGTTTTTGGCTGATCTTCCTCCCATCTTATCCCAAATCTGTCCCTTCTTGTGTCTTTGCACCATTGGGAGCCTCTTCTGTGCTCCCATGTCATGTGTGTTTAGTTATAAACACATACATGTGTGCATGCTTCCTTCAAACCTCTTTTCCCTTGTTTAGTTTTATAATCCTCACCCCACATTTACACTGACACAGAGATGTGCATGTACACGCATGCATGCACGCACATTTGAGAGAGAATATACAGTATTTGTCTTTCTGAGACTGAGTTACGTTACTTAGCATAATGATTTCCAAAGTGACCTTGTTTCTTAAAATTTTTCATAATTTCACCTTGCCTTAAGGCTGAACATATATACACCTTTATACAGGTTTCATTCAACATTCTCCTGATGATGGGCATCTGGAATTGTGACTACCTTACTATTGTGAATAGTGCTAAAGTCAACATACAAAAGCAGCTGTCTTTGGGATAGGACAGGGAGTCACTTCAGTGTATGTCCACAAGTGTTGTAGCTGAGTCATGTGGTAGTTCTAATTTTAACTAGCTAAGAAATCTTCAGATAGAGGATAGATAGATGGATGGATGGATGGATGGATAGGGAGGGAGGGAGGGAGGGAGGGAGGGAGGAGATAGATAGATAGATAGATAGATAGATAGATAGATAGGAGGTAGATAGGTAGATAGGTAGATAGGTAGATCGTCAGTATGGAGCCACTTTTATAGTGGCTAAATCAGTCAGCAGTGAGGAAGGATTCCTCTTTTCCCACACTCACAGCAGAATTTGTTGCCATTCACTGCTCCCCCCACCTTGATAGTCATTCTGACTAGACTAGACAATGATGGAATCTTAAAGTACTTTCAATATGAATTTTTCTGACGTCTAAGGATACTAAACAACTTCCTAGAGGTTGGCTGGATATTTGTGTTTCTTCTTTTAATGAACTGTTCACTTGCTTAACCTATGCATTGGTAGTTTGAGGTGGGCGGTATTTAATTTTGCATTCTTTATATGTAGTCTAGATATTTACCTCCAATCTAAAGACAGCTGGTCAAGGTTCTCTTCTGTTCTTGCTGCTATCTGATCTCTCTTGTGATAGTTTCTTTTGTGGTGCAGAATCTTTGTCGTTTCCTATGCAGAAGCTTTGTGACTTCATGTAATCCCATCTCCTGGCTACAGAACTCCTAGTCCAAAGCTTTAGCTTACAACTATATAACGATATCTTGACTTGTCTCACCTGTTTTCCTCTAGCAGTTTCTTCATTTCAGATGAAATGTACGTCCTCTGTTCTTTTGCAATTGATTGATTGTGTGTGTGTGTGTGTGTGTGTGTTGTGTGTGTGTGTGTGTGTGTGTGTGTGTCTGTGTGCAGAGTGAGAAATATGGATCTAATTTCACCCTCTCTGTAGGTGGGTGTTCAGACAGCATTGTTTGTGGAATAGGCTGCTTCCCGTCCCCCCCCCCAATATAAGTTTTTCAGAGCTTTGGCAAATATTAGGTGGCAAAAGCTGTAGGGAATTCTGTCTGTGCATTCTATTCTGTTTTATTGGTCTGTGCGTGTGTGCTATTGCAGTACTATAATGTTCTTGTTATTATGGCTCCTGGAGTAGGTATGGCGATATGATATCTCCAGCGTGTGCTTTCCGACTCTGGTTGTATCTATCCTGGTTCCGCCTATCTGTCGTCTATGTGTTTCCCTGTAAATTTTAGAGTTTTCATTACCGCTGCTATTCCAGTGCTATGATAAATGTCAGTGAAGCCTTCATAGGGGTTGCACAGTTAGTAGACTGAGTTTGGAACTCAGTAGTTAGCTGTTTTCACTCAATGCATTCCGTCAGTCCACAAGCTGGGTGACTGAGGGTATCACGGAATATATCTAATTTATTTTTTCAATATTTAACTTTTCCTTGTAGAGGCATCTCACCCCCTTGGTTAGGTATAGTCCAAGTATTTCTTATTTTTAGATGTTGTGTGTAAAATATTTATTACTAATTCCTTTCTTAGCAGATTCGTTGTTGATACATAGAAAAGCTAATGAATTTTGGATGCTACTGTTTCAGGCTCAAAGTCTATACAAAATTTCAATGTTTTGTGATAGGGTCTGTGGTTTCTTTTAAATATAGAGTTGTGTTATGTAAAAAGAAGGAAAATTCTACTTCATCCTTTCCTATCTATATCCATTCATATCTTTCTCTTGTCTTATTTCCATGGCTGTGACTTCCAACACTATATTGAATAAGAGGGAGAGAGTGGACATCTAGTCTTGTTCTAGTTTTTAGAGGACATAATTTTCTTAATTTTTCCTACTTTGGTTCAGAGTTTATCTGTAAGTTAGTTATATTCCATCTTTATTATGTAGAGATATGATTCATCTATTACTTTCTTCAGGAATTTCATCATAACAGTATGTTGAACTTTGAGGTGATTTCTGCCCCTAAGACTATTTATATGATATTTTTAATTTATTGAATGGTATGATATGTTGAACCAACCCTGATTCCCTGAGTTAAAAACAATTTGGTCACAATGTATGACCCTCTAATGTCTTCTTGAACTGAGTTTGAAAGTATTTTGTTCTGAAAATTTATATCTCTGCTCATCAGCAAAATTGATCGGCCATTTCCATGCCACCCCCAACTTCTTTCCTCCTCCCCCTCCCTCTTTCTTTCTTCCTTCATCTCTCCTTCTCTTCTTCCCTCTTTCCCTCTCTTCCTTCTTTACTTCCTTTTTGCTTTTGTTTTACATCTTTATCAAAATGGGGTATCATGGTAATATAGGCTTTATAGAATGCATTTGGTGGTGTTCTCTCCCTTGGTGGTTTGTGGGACAGTATAAGAAGTATAGCTGTTAGATCTTACACACTTTAGTAGAATTCAGCAGTAAACCTGTCTCTTCTTGGATTTTTCTTTGTGGGGAGATTTCTAATTATTGTTTGAAACTTACGCTTCTTATGGGTGTGTTGAAATTTTCTACATATCCTGGTTTTAATTTTGGTAGTTTGTATAAGTTTGGAAATGTATCCTTTTTTCTTCTAGATTTTCAAATATAAGTTTTTAAAATATTCCCTAATGATCTGGATCTCACCAGCAGTGGAGGGAAGAGTATGTGAGGGTGAGACTTGGAGAAGAGGAGAGAGAGGGGTGTAAAGTGAATGAATAAATAAATAATGTCTTAAAAAAGGCTTGCTTTGTAGCCTGTGATGTATATATTCAAGTTTAGAGAAAGTGCCACATACTGTTGAAAAGAAAGTTTATCCCTGCCCTATAGATGTCATAGTCTGCAGATACCCAACAGATCTGTGACTTTCTTTTCTAAGTTTTAGTTTAGAAAATCTAAAATACGGGAGTAAGATATTAAAGTCTCCAAGTATCATTTTATCAGAAACCATGTTATATTTTTACACCTTTGGTGTTTGTTTTATGAAATTGGGAGTCCCAAGATTTAGTTCATAAATATTTACAATGTAATATCTTCTCAATGACTTGCTCTCATTATTAAACTATAATGGCCCTCTTCATCTCTTTCTGACTAGTTATGTTTTGACGTCTTATGAGATTTAAGAAATGATGTGCCAGTTATTTGCATCTTCTCTTTGCCTGGCAGGTTATTTCCATCCATTGACTTTCTAGTTCTGGATGGCTTTACAATATGTGTTTCTTGTAGACAGCAGGCAGTTGGATATTGTTTTCTAAATAGTCAGCTAGCCTGTATTGCTTGATGAATTGAGACTGCTTGGATTTAACACTGTTACTGAGAGGAGTTTGCTGTTTACTGTGATTTTGTTAGCTGATGTATAGGTTGATTGGATTATTGGCATTTCTCTTCTTCAAACCGTTAGTGTTAGAAGTTTACTGGTTTGGTATTATTGGACATAATTGATTCCTTCCCAACTTGTGTCTGTTTATTTGTTTCTCTCTTGTAATATAGTGCTTCCTGTGTTCTCCTGAATGGGAATGGCTTCCTTCCTACTCCCTGTACATTGTTCTTTTAAGACGTTTTCTGCAAAACTGATTTACTTAGCATGAATTGTCTTAATTTGTACTTTTCTTGAAATGTTCATTTTTTAACCAATGTTAAAAAAACCAACTTCACCAGATACAGTGTTCTTGGTTGGCATTACTTTTCTGGCTTGGCATAGCATGCTTTGCTTTTAAGGTAGCTGATGAAAGGCATGATGCTATTCTTGCATTTCTACCTTTGCAAATGAGCTAGCATTTTTCCATATATGCTTTTAATATTGTTGCTTTGCTTTTTTGGCACATTATCTATATGTCTTAGCTTGGGTTTTATTACTGTGAAGGGATACCATGACCATAGGCAACTCTTATAAAGAAAAACATTTAATTGGACCATTCTAAATTGGAGGAAATGGAGCATAGTAAGGAAACACTAGGCCAAACAATACTGAAAACCATCTGGGCGAATTCCAAACTCTATCTCCATGTCTGATATCAAAGCACTTTTCAGACCTCCAACTCTGTTCCGATTTGTTGACTGCAACAACCTTCTCTCTTATGGCCTGTTTCCACTCCTTGTTAGCAGCTTCCCTTGGCTGCTATCCCATAGTTCTTGAATCTCCTACATCTTGGAGACCCCAAGGCAATCCAGGCTTCACCTTCACAGCTTCACACCATGTCCTCTCTAAGCATCCAGGCAGGAACACCCCTAATACATGCCTTACAATTCAGTCAGGATTACATAGGTTATTTCTAGGAGCTAGACATTGTATATATATATATTTGAGTTTGTTTTTTTTTTTTTTTTTTTTTTTACAAAGAATCTTCAGGAAGTTTTTTTTGATGCTGTTGTTATATATATAATTTTGTTGCATAATTTCTAAAGATATATTGTTTCCCCCATGATAGGCATAAAATGGTTTAAGTGCAATGGTCATAGGGACTCTTATTTTGGGAATTGGCTAGCTTTGAATTCACAGAGCTCTGCTTACCTCTAACTCTCAAGTACTAGTATTAAATATGTGTCACCAAACCTGACTCTTATTTCTTAGTACCTTGCACATTTCAAAATAAGGACCTCTGTGTGTGTGCGTGTGCGTGTGCGTGTGGTGTGTGTGTCTGTGTGTGTCTGTGTGTGTGTAATTTTTGGAGAAGGCTTATCTGGAATCAAATAAAAACTAGGGTAAAGAAAAGTGTTGTAATTACTATTGGAAACATCTAGTGTTCATGAAGTTGTTCATTCCTTTTACTTCTTGTTGGCTGCATTTGTTGAGCACCAGTGAAACTAGCCTGATCATCATAAAGTCTTGTGAAAGGAAGCAGTTTGCTCCCATCATGAGCATGCACAGAGAATTGACTGACTGAGTTTATCCGTGAAGAGGGGGTACAAACACTAGGCTATATATGGACCATTAGATCCAGAGTCTGGATCTATAATTATTTGGAAACCCCACCACTACCACCAAGCAAAAGTAATACATATATTGCTACCCAATATTCTTCTTGCTGTGAAAAACTATCTGGAATTTTTGATAAGCTTCCTGAATGTCAGGAAGAATGTGGCTTTAAAGCACAACCTGGTAGAAATCCTTTCTAGGTGGCATGATCTAGAACTTTCTTTTATAATGTCCTTTGTAGTTTGAATAACATCACTATGCATCACACACATTTTTCCTAGCAGAGGCTAGCTCCTCCTCCCCCTCCTTCTCCTCTTCCTCTTCCTTCTCCTTCTCCTCCTTCTTCCCCACCAGATATCTTCTCAGAAACAAAGGTTGAAATTTATAAGAAATCCTATTAAAATGTTTTTAATATTTACCTAGTTGCTTTTTCTAAGTAACTAAAATCTTCTATTTATATTTTAAGATCAGTAAAAAAAAAAAATCCTATTTAAATTGAATAACCTTTCATAGTGTTATATTAAAGGACTATTTTAACCCTTCCTATAAAACATTTAGATACCAAAGTAAATAGTAGGATCAGTAGCCTTTTAACCGCATTAGTCCTGTTTTCCTTTAATTAACATAAAATCCCCTCAAAACCAGTCACCCAGATCCCCCCATCAGCCTGTAGCCCTCAGTTTTCCTTCTTCCACTGATCTGTGTTGCATTGCATCTCCTTCACTGACTCACAAAGAAGAACCTCTCTGGGCGGTGAGGATGTTACCCCCTTTATCTTTAGAAGTGTTCAGGGCCAACAAAAGAAGTTGGAAATGGAATGAGAAAGCACCATGCAAGCCAAGGTGATGGAATGAAGTCCTATAACCTGTCCAAAAGCACAGATTCTTGTGGTTTGCCCCTTCGGCTCCCAGCAATGAGTAGAGAGCACTACACCTGCAGTAAATCCGTCCATGGAGTTTGAATGCAGAACACATGCTCTGTGTTATCCAGGAGGTAACTTTAACCCATCTCCATCCAAGCCTCCAGGGTCAGACTCCAGAGTGGAATTCATCGCAGCATTTCTAGATGCCTTTCAGGTCAATGTTAGGATTCCCAAAGTTGGGCACCATTGTACTGTCTCAGTCTCTTCTCCCCATCTTCCTTGTGCTCTCCAATTCTTCCAATATTGTCCTACCTTCCATGAATTCACATACATATCTTCCAGCATTCTTTCTATGTTGTCAATAGCCATTGCAAGAAATCTCTACCGGAGCTGAATCTTAAACATAGCGAGAACGTTTTCAAGTGACAGAATAACTAAATCACTCCAAGGATTCTCTCTGACAATGTGCCAGAGATTCTCCATCTACTTGGACATCACGTGTCTCTTATAGAGCTAGAGGAATGCCCATCTGTGTCATAACCATGTGAGGTATTACAACAGGCACCTCCTGTTGTCCTTAGCTCAGGATATGTGACATGGGAAAGAGTGTGGTGCATCTCCTTCCTGTGGGCTATGTCAGAGACAACCTAATGACACAGAAACATGACATCCCTAAAATGAGTTACTACAAATATACTTCTGGCATAGCCATGGAAGGTATAGGTTTAGGACAGAAAAAAAAAAGTATGTCTCTAAAATATTTAGTAAGTTGAAAGTTCTGTCTGCAAATATACTGGAGACTTCTTACAGAAGTCTAGAATTCCTAGAAGTCTCTAATTATCAAGAGTTCTGGAACTCTGACATATCATGTTGGGAATTCTGTATGCTCTATTTGCAGTAGATGCTTACAACTTAGCTCCAAGATGTGATTGTTGCAGTCACGTTTACTCATTAGCGCTACACCATCATGGAAGATTGCAGAAAGGAAACCAGCTTCCTTAGGAAAGGGTGTTCTCTTGGAGACCACAGTGAGGATCCATGACATGTTCATTTGCTTTTCAGGAATGTAAGTTCAGCTGGAGAGGAGGCCCGCCGAAGGATGCGGGAGTGTGATGGGCTCACGGATGCCTTGCTGTACGTGATTCAGTCTGCACTGGGAAGCAGTGAGATCGATAGCAAGGTTGGTGATGTTTGCATAGCTCCAGTTTCTTACTGGCTAAAGGGACCCCAGAGATTAAACAATGGCTAGCAGCCATGGGAAGTGATCATGGTATTTCATGCTTGTGTTCTGAGCCCTATTCTTAGAAATGCCAACATGGTCTAAACGGTATGCTCATTGAGAGAACCAGCACTTGAATTTTCTACCAGCAGTAAGTGAAAATTCAGATTGGTATAAGTAACTCAACCCATTGGTGTACAGGATGAGTGTAAGCTATCACACAGACCTCAGCTTCCACACTGCATGTTTAGTGTATGTATATATATATACTTTTTAAAGATAAAGATACTGAAGTTCTCTGAGATTTGAACAATTATACATTCTTAAGGGGTGTTCTTACAAAATCTTTCCTAAATTTTCAAAATGTTTAATCAAAGCTTCCAGCATGCTATGGCTCAAAGGCACTGTGCTGTGTTAGTTCATAGACTCAAAGAGAATTAGGTATTGGGTTGTCTTTCCCAGTATTCAAGATATTTTGTTTTGTCTTTATTATATTAGTTTTAATTCACAACAGCTAGAAACTTGTAATCTTATAGTAATCCAGATATGAAGCCATATGTCACCTATACGTTTAAAAATAATACATGCAAAATTGTCACTCTTTAGTAAGGACTACTCTGGAGCTACTGTTATAGACATTTAGATCAGAGGAAGCCTATGTGCTGAGTGAGTGGATGGTTTGTTAAGGACACTCCTGGCCTCTCGCCATCCACTCAATGCCAATAGCTTTCCCTACACCCATCCGCCAGAGCTCTCAACTCAAAGGGGATGAGAGAGAATTTATTTACCATGAAGCCTGACTTGAGTGGCCATGGTCTGGGAACATGTGTTTAGGTTACTCAAAATTCCAATTTTACAACATGGAATTAGTTTCATGGAGGTTTTTTTTTTTTTTCACAATATTTTTTATCAATTATTTGGGAATTTCACATCATAAACCATAATTATACTCACCTCCCAGTCCTCCCAGGTCCACCCTTCAATCCTTGAAACCTACTCCTTCCTCCAAAAAAGAAGAAGGAAAAAGATCCAGTTTGTGTTACCCACATTCTTACTAGATGAGAAAGGGCTTGGTTTTCCTTAAGGGGTTGGCCACAGGGAGTTTTATGGAGCTTTTAAGGTAATAAAATACAGAAAATTATAAAGCAGGGCTTTTAAAAGTACATTGGTAGGAAAATCGGAGGAGGTGGTTTACAATAAACTGGAAAACTTTGTTTTAGGTCCCAAATGCTCTTTGATGACACTCTTAGCCCTTTCATCGGTAGAAAACTAGAGTTCTGTTAATACATTTCAAATCCAAAAGGCCTGACTAGTATGGGGGATATTAGGTCTGATGGTACAAGGGACCAAGAAGATAAAGGATGCTTATTTAATATGTTAAATATCACCCATAATAAATTGTACAGTCTCTGGATCTGTAACATTCCCAACAGTTTGCAGTCATTGAGGTTTTAGTCAGTCAGTCCCTGCAAACATTTTCTCTTCAGGAATCCATAGCACCAAACAACAGTGTCTCCAAGTATGGAAGACGTCCTGTGATGAGCTCAGGTGGCATGGCCATGAGCGCTTCCTTGATCCCATGCTTTCCGGTACTAACTCTTCATCAGAGTTGCCTTTGGAACAACTGGTGAAGACATCTGCTGGAACCTTATTATCCCCACTGGAACCCAATCAACACCCTTCAAATCTAAATACCCAACGTTGGCCACAGTATTTATCCTTTTATAAGTGAATCATGATCTGTTGGTATTATGGATTAAAATCTTGGCTGAATAGAGGGAGCTTTGAGATAGAGTACTTAGGAAGTGTGCATAAGGTAATGTAGCTGTAAAGTCAGATGGGAGACAAATGAGTGGGGCTCAGTCTTCATGATACTTGCTTCCAGTCCTTGAAGGATGCCCTCCCTGTCTTCAAGCCCCAGCACCACATACACTGGATATAGTAGCACATGCCTGGAATTCCAGCACTTGAGAAGTGAAGGCTGGAAGATCAGAAGTCCAAGGCCATCCTCAGCCATATTGAATTCAGTGTGAGCCTGGGCTATATAAACTCTCTCTCTCTCTCTCCCTCCCTCCCTCCCTCCTTTCCTCCCTCTTTCCCTCTCTCTTTCCCTGTCTCTCTCTTTCTCTCTCTCTCTCTCTCTCACATACACACACACACACACACACACACACAAATAGAACAATAAAGAAACAAGAATTTAGGAGCTGGAGAAGTGGCTCAGCAGTTAAGAGCACTTACTGCTCTTGCAGAGGACCTCAATTCACTTTACAGATCTCACATTGCAGCTCATAACTGTTTATCACTCTAGTTCCAAGGAATCCAGTGCCCCTTCTGGCATCTGTCAGCTCCAGGCACATCCATGGTACATATGCTTACCAGCAAGCAAAGCAATCATGTGTGTAAAATAAAAATAAATTTTAAATAACAATGCAATAGACTTACCCATGGATCACCTTCATGGGTGAATTAGCCTAGCCCTTCTTAATCTTGACTGTATATAACAGTTACCAAGAAATTTAAAAAAAAATTGTACTGGTGTCTGAGACTGTTGCCCTTAAGATTCGGGTTCAAGGTATTATTTGAGAATATGATTCCGTGAACAGTGGCTTGGTCCAGTTGTGAACACCAGTTTTTCTCCCATCCCTGGTGCTCACTAGGCCTGGGGCAGTCATGGACCAAATACTACTAATTTCAAATATGGGATGTGATATAATAAAGACGTAAGCATCCCTCCTCTCTAAAGGCTGTTTAGTAATCATAGGAGACCTATTAATACCATTGACAAGAAAATTAAATCCCTAAAATTGTGACCAGTCAAGAAACCTTGAGTATCTACAGGGCCTGTTAGTGTAATCGGTGCATGAGTTATGAAAGAGCTCATGTAAATAGCTCGCTGTCACAGCAATGCTGAGCGGTTTAATATTCACTCAGCAAAAGGCTGAGGCGTGGACATGCTAAGCCTGTTAGTCTGATGGACAGCAAACAGCTTTCCACTATCTGGACCTTGCAGGTGAATAAAAATCAAAGCTACTGCCTCATGTCCCAGCCAATCTCCCTGGCTCCCATCTCTGAAGACATGTGGCTTAGGCACCAACATGCTCTGTGGCAGAAGCATCGTTTTCTGACTCTTTGACTGGTCAGACTCCTAATAATCCTGGAATAGCTAGGAGATGATCTGTTTTCACTTCTATGTTTTATTTCCCAAAAGAGAAAGTTGAAATGGAGGGCTTCGCCAACCTAGACTGAGAAGCTCTGCTGTGTCCCTGATGAGTAGGGACACGGCAACCTGGATGCCAGAACAGGGTCCAGTGCCCTCTCCATCCCCTACTCACTAGGACACTGAACCCAAGTGCCCCTAGCTTGTGACAGGAAGGATTGTCATAAACACACGCCCTGAGTGTTGGAGGACCCCGTCCATTGTGATGAATTACTCCACCAAGCTTTGCTGGCTGGATTGTACCATTGACTTTTAACGTATTATTATTGCACCGTAATTTTCCACTCAGCCCTCGGCTTGGCCGCTTCTGAGCTTTCACCATGACAAGTTAGAGAGGGAGACATGAGCGCACATTCTCTTTAAGGCCAGAGAAGTTAATGATCAAGAGCCTGGATTCCATGCAAGCTCGTGGCTCTGCTCCTGTAAATTGGGACAGTTTATTGAGTGGATAACATATGGCAGAGCACTCCACAGACGACTTCCAAATTAGCCCATTCTAATAGAAAATAAGGAGTCAAGATGACCCTGGTGACCAAGAAGAGCACTAAAAAACTGCTGTTGACAGTAATGGATGTCACACACAGTGTCACCAGACGCCACACGCCTTCTGCTGGTGTCTCTGGTCTTTGTTCTCTTCTTTTCCACATTCCCTTTTGAGGAACAGTCTTCAGATGGGAACCTACCTAATGCCAGCCAGATTATCCAGCTCCAGGAAGCCGTAGAAGAGGCAAGAGTTTGCTCTCTGAACCCTCTCCTTCCCACCCTCCCGAGTTCCCTCTTCATGTCTCTCCAGTTTCTCCCCACACCACCTCCCTAGACGCAGAGTAATTATATAAAGCACTTCTTGAAAACTGCAGATTTAGTCTCCTTGTCCTGATAGAGGAACAGTAAAGCCCCAGGGGAGATAAACAACCAGTTGAGAATGAAGCATATTCCCCCAAGTCCTTGAGGGAAGAGAAATCAGTTCGAGATGATTTAAAATTTGTCCTGACTTGTGCCATAACATTTTCCTTTCAAGGAGAGACGTGTCTGTCTTTCATGCGTCGTCTAGTGCTTACCTGCTTTCATGCCAGCTTCCTTCCTGATGTGGAAAGGATGCTTGAAACTGAAAATCAAATTGGCTCAAAGCCTGTGGGATTAGCAGCCATGAAACCTTGGCAAGCTGACAAATAATAGCCAAGGATGGCATTGGTCCCAGAGTGTGTCCAGAGAACTGCTTTTCCTGACTGACAGTCACATTGACACCCCTAATCAGGTAAAGAACACGGGCTGCCCTTTACTGACTTCAAGTCCATGAAGGAAGCAGTCCCTTGGCCTCTGCCTCTTCTAACACTGTACCCAGACCAGAGGGGAATAGCTTTCAGCAGTGTGTTACCCAAAATTTGGCTCACCCATACTCCGCCCTCTACAACATGAAACTAGTTCCTGCCTTCAATGGCCATGTAGTGACTTTCTGAAACATGGCCAAGGTACAAGGGTTTTCAAAATAAAATTGGGGTCTTTTTTTTCTTCCCCTTTTTGTTTTCTCTTTCTTAAGATGAGAATTTTATTCCTCTATCTCCACTGACCCATTTCTTAAGTCCAGAACAAAATTTAAAAGGTCAATTTTGGGGCCCTGTGATATAACTTAGCTAGTAAACATGCTTGCTGCACTAGGCTGGCAGCAGGACTTTGATCCACAGATCCCAGAAGCTTCTCCAGAATGTCGTCTTCTGGCATACATGTATGTGCTGTGGTACACAGACACACACAGACACAAATATATAGACATACACATAGACACAGAGACACAGAAGACATATACACAGACACAAATATGTAGACACACACATATACATAAAGTCAGTTTTCTTTTAGGGAAGCACTTTCTGCAGAAGGTCAAAGGACAAAGGCTTTGGGCTCTGTGGGTCATACAGCCTCTGTCACAACACTCTTGTCACTCAGTAACAGCTGGAAGTGGTCATCAACACTTAGGCATGTTGGGTTTGCGAAAGCGTTATTATAAAACAAGCCTCAGGTTGGCTCTGGCTTGCAGGATGAACTGTACTGAGCCTTTCCCTTAAAGTCTGGAACCTGTTTTGCATCACCTCCACAATACACTGGTGACAGCGACCAACGGTGCCCTGTCTCTAGCCATATCCTGTCCTCTCCACAGCCCTATGAAGCTGGTGCTTTTATCATTACTGTTTTACCAATGAAGAAACAGAGGCACAGAAGGTTTAGTGACTGTGTCCAAAGCCACACAGCCATTGGGCAGAGCTAGGACTCCCACCAAAGCCAAGACAAAATGTTGTACGTCCCATATTCAGAGCCTCCCTTGTGTGGTCTCTGGCATTACTGAACTGTATATTTCTTGGTAAGTGGTGTGCTACAGCATCCCGAACCAGAGCCAAACTATGTCCACTACTTGTGATTTTAATGACTCAGGCACCTTAAACTCCAAGCAGGAGTAGCCTGTTAATGGCTTGTGATCTTGTAGTTGCAAATGTGTCCGATTCTTACAAGTTCATTCCAATGACCCATGACTGGTGTTTGTTGAAGTATCTAGTGTTGATGATTATTGTCTCTCAAGTGAGAAATCATCATAGGACCTTCTAAGCTTGCTCAAATTCTTTCTGCTGCAGCTGTGAACGGAGCTAAGTGAATCTGAGGACAATGTGTCTGTGGAGACTAGACTGCCTGCTTTTCCAGGGTAGAGCCGTCTGCTGATTCGCCATCTGCTGATTCGTTTACACTCATTCCTCCATTTCCCTCTTTCTTTTGGGGATGCTGCAGACCGTTGAAAACTGTGTGTGCATCTTGAGGAACCTCTCATACCGGCTAGCAGCAGAAACGTCTCAGGGACAGCACATGGGCACAGATGAACTGGATGGGCTGCTCTGCGGGGAGGCCAACGGCAAGGACGCAGAGAGTTCTGGGTGCTGGGCAAGAAGAAGAAGAAAAAGAAATCCCAGGATCAGGTGATGCTACCCACTCACAACTGCATGCAGTTATCCCCTTCCTCAATACAACATCAACACTGCATTGGTAGATGGATAGACAGACAGACAGACAGACAGACAGACAGACAGACAGACAGATAGATAGATAGATAGATAGAGGACTCTGCATTTACGGTGTATGATAAAATCATTAGCACATCTGCAGAATTTCCCTGCAGGAATTTCACGGCTGAAATAGTGGAAGTTAAGAAATTCCCCTTATATGTCTTCTAGTTCAGCCAGGATAGGAACTTCCAAAGTAAAGAAAAAGCCATCCAGTACACTCTGATGACCCAGTTCCTAGACTGGAGGTAGAAGCAAGTACTGATTGATGCTTCTGCAAAATGCCTCTTTGGGGCTGAGGAAGGAGCCTGCCATGCAGGTGGCGGAATGCCCAGACAGGAGAAGGTTGGTAAGAAGGGAAGTTGACAGAGGAGGCATAAGATACAGTATGTGTTTGATAGCAGGTTTCAGAAGGCCTGGTTATTGTCTTGCTTAACCCTGGGAAGTGGAGATAAGAATTCATGTGCTACAACTGGATGATATCAGAAGTTTAGTCTTGGGGCACAATGTTGGGAAGTTCAGAACACTGCAGCTTGAGAAGAAGGTCTCCTCAACATGAAATGCTCTGTGCTGTTGACACCTGTAAGGAGGTTTGCCTGCTGTGCAGCAAAGGCCTGAAGGCAGCTCTCCTCAGGCTGGTAGTGAGGACAGCCTTCACTCCATTCCTGAGGTCCCTGGGATATAAAATCCCTCACACACAATCCTCTAGAAGGGATGGTGGAACTGCTAGCAAGTCAAAGTGTGCACTGGAGAAAGCTGTGTTTCCAGATACTGCGCCCATCCAATGGACACTGAGGCTCTTAACCCTACACAGTCATGTCCACCTTTCCTTGGACATGAAAGTCTTCATTTGGCAGGCACACTTCCAGTGTCTTTCTCTAGACACTGACGTCACATGGCCAGCTATTCCTGGATACTGTAATTATGCATCAATTGGTGAGAGTTTTGCCAACCCATCACCTGACTGACCCATGGAAGTATCTGCTAAAGAGAGACAGGGCCTATCGCCCTCTCTGTAACCAAATTTTGAATCTTAGATAGCATACCAATATGTTTGTTTAGATTCTAGTACAGCATTTTCTAAACTATTTGAGAAATAGTTTTACTTCAAGTAAAATTTAAAGAAAGAGTTTTCCTTAGAGCAAGGATTAATAGGAATGACCTTTACATCTTGTTCGGGAATTTTCCTGGAAGAATTCAGTATCAGAAATCTGTAGTTGTGAATAGTAGCTATGCAAGAACTTCTCAGATATCTCCCAGAACACCTGGACCTGCATGCCTCTGCCTCTGTAAGGACCACACTCCCTGCCTCCTTTCCACTCTGAGACACGCTCCCCAGTTCTACTTTTTCCTCTGTGACAAGTCAGAACTTTGTTTCTCTGATCTCCTTCCTGTGTGGATTGAAGCACTGCTCTGTGATTCTCAACCCAGCCACTTAATACCCACCACCACCATGGAGGTGCAAAGGGCATCTCATGGATGTTCACTAAATATTTAAATGCTGCCATTATACTAGCTGCTTACTATCTCTCACCCTTTGGTGTTGTGCTAGGACATCAGGGAGCCAGAACATATAGTACTGCACATTCTCACCTTGAGTCAACTACAACAGGAACTTATGGAAATACAATGCGTTCTCTCTGTCTTCAACCGGGCTCTGTGACCACAGGACCAACACTGCTTTCCCCTGGAAATATCAGCCACAGTTTAAGGGCCCATAGGGAAAAACATCTCCCAGCCCCTAAAGGCTGGACCACCTAGATGGACCACATAATTCTGGAAGGCACTTTCAGGAAACAAGTCTAAAATAAGCTCAGTCTTAACCAGAGACAACTTAGACTGGCATTGCATCCATTCCCATATCCAGCTTCACCCCAAGGTTGGAGCAGCTACACCCTTGTCAGAGCCTCTAGTCTGCCATTGGTGTGTCACTTTCTAAGACCCTGACTTGACAGAGAACCATCCTAGCTCTTCCCTGATGCCTCTTATAAAGTTTGAGCTCTCAGATGACTGAGAGGATCTGTGTTGATCGGGTTCCACGAAATGAGCAGCCAGAAGAGAAGGAACTCCACGAGACTCACCCAATCACAGTCCTTCTCTTGGGGTGTGAGCTGTCCTGGGAAGCCCCAGGGAGGAGCCTTTGCAGTCCTCACACTGTACGTGAAGCCACACCCTATGATATGCTTCAACTTTTCAACATTGAATATGATGACACCATTCATAGAATTTTATGATTTTTACCACTAGTCATTATAAAATTGTTTACAATTCATTGCTCCCATTTTTTTCTAAGTATTTTCTTGAAGAATATTGTGCTGAATCTTTCAAAAGTTAAAATGCAGTGGGAGGCTGATGTTCACAGACTCTTCAGGCTTAAATCTCATAGTTTGGGAATCTGGAGGGGTCTTTTGGTTTTAATTTTCACCACAAGCTAAACACGTATAGAAATGTTTTGAAGTGCCAAAAATCAATGTCAAATTTAATTGGGATGTATACTTAAAACTATTCTTCTTTGGAAAACTATCTACTGTATTTTGTCCATTTCAGTATATTGTTGAATAGACAAAAGTGAAAACTATCTTGCAGTTTCAGACTGGTAGAAGTGAAACAGGGTGAAGTTCTAAGGTGATGACTGGTCCTGCTTACATTTAGTAACACCATTTACAAGTAATGGTCAAACTGGGTGCTGGTGGGACACACCTGTGATCCCAACAGTCCTGTTGTCTCAACAAAAACAAGATGTACGGATATCGTTCACCTGTAGAAAGCATGCTAGCATGCATGCAATCCTGAGTCTGAGCCCCAACTCTTATATATAATTCCTAAAGGTCCCAGGAAATGAATTCCATGTATTACTATAAAAATGCGTGATTCTTTACTACAGAGCAAGGTAGGGCCTATATAAAATCAAAGGATTCGTATCCGCAACACAGACCTCCCACTCCAGAGGAGCCAGATGCTGCCCAGGAAGCAAAGCAGTGACTTCACAGCAGTTCCTTTAATGATGGCCCTGCTTCGTTCTGTACATTTGCATTTGTATGTTACATATACATTTGTACCTGCCTTTACATTTAGCTTTATTCCATGGTAGTACACTCCTTTAATCCCCACATTCCAGAGGCAGAGGCAAGTGCATCTCTGAATTTGAAGCCAGCCAGTCTATGCCACAAGTTCCTGACTAGCCAATGCTACATAGTGATATGCTGTCAAAATTAAAATGGCATTTGTATTTTGAATCATAGAAGAACTTATACCATTCTGCAGGTCAGATTTAGTTATAAGACAAATTCTCAGAAATGTTTCTTTTTAAATCCTTAATCTAGATAATTCAGAAAATGTATACTATGAAAGTAGGCTATATTGTCGGTTTTATTTAATTTAAGTGATTGCTGTGCAAACATGCCTGAATTGATTGTCACACATGTGTGCCTTACGCAAGTGTGAAAAAGCCTTGGCAGCTAACTCTTCTCAGTACCTGTTGCTAAACCATGAAGCCAGTAGTTCTTGGTGTCCCTTTCTTGATAAAACTTCCCAGTGTGTCAACCCAGTACAGTACAGTATTATGCTGACAATCTAGCATCTCAGATCGGTGGGCAAGCTGGAAAACTAGAAGACAAAATTAATATATCTCCTCTTTTGTACAAAAAATCCATTTTGGGTTTGTTTTTCAGCTTGGCAAGTGGCCAAATCCCTAGTGACAATGCCCTGATGGGTTTCTGCTCAGTCCTAGCGGAAGGGTCACATCACACTGTCCTGCTACTGGCTGCAAGCCAAGCAGACCTTGGTCTCACTCAGCATGGGCCTGATGCCAACGGAGAACAACTGCTGAGATAGAGCAAGCAAAAGCAACAGGATATACTAGAGCTCAAATCCCCTGTCCCAAGAGCCACCAGGAAAATCACCTCTCAAAGGGATGAACAGTCAGCTATGTGTTCAGATGAGTGGCAGGCAGTTGATCAGGCTACACACATGATGCTTCTAACCCAGCATTTTAAAAACTTTTTCTCTTGTGATCGTCTTGGTTGCATGATCATTGCATCATTATCAATGTAAGAGATAATGTTTTGTTGGTGTGTAGGTCTCCTTTAGTTGTAGAGAAGTTTCATCTGTGAAACCCCTGTTGGAATTCCTTAACCGCTTCAGTGGGAAAATGATTTCTCTCAACCAAGTTAAACCTCGGTTCCACCCTTCCAAACAAACCCCATGTAAAAAAAAAAATGCCCACTGGTCCCTAATTTACTGTCCATCCTTATATTTAGTTAGATTCCTCTCCTGGTTCTTATGTCTGGAGTTGAATATTTTAGTGGATCCCACAGTGGATAGAAGGTCTGTATAGATCTTATTTCCATATGTGACTTGCAGTGCAACACCTGACACCAATAATATTGTATGGCCATCAAAGTGTGGCCTCTGGTGACTCTAGGTCTGGCTGATGTCTTGTTTTAAGTAGACTTTCACAGCCAGGATTTGTCCAGACTTAATTTTTTCTTTGCTGAAGAGATTTTTTTATCCAAGTAGCTGTGAGATAGTATACCTCACTGTCTTCTCTTTCCTGGGTTTTCATCTCCTCTAAATAAATTCTGTCATATAAATTGTCAATTCTGTCATATAAAATGTCAATAAATAGGTTGACAACCAGCATCTGGAATTATAAAGAAACCCAACCCAACCCTCATTCTACATTATCATCAGTTAAGAGCTTAGAATATGTGGACTGGGAAGATGACTCAGTCATTGAAGTATTCAGTTCTTTCTCTAGAGTCCATGTAAAATGAGCTGAGCATAGTGGTGTGTGGTTCCAATCCAGCCCTAGGGGTGAGGAGATGGGATCCCTAGCCTGCTTATGTGTTTGTCCTTGTTGGAAAAACACTGTCTAAAATCATTAAAAGATGCATTGTGCCTTAGTATCAACACCTGAAGTTATCCTCTTGTCTACATACATGTACACACACCTGACACAGACATGCAAACCTGTATACATGCACACACACAAATAGATACATATATACATACATACATACATACATACATATGCATATCTAACTTACAATTTGCGTGCATGAAGAGTAAGTACATGTATGTCAAAGCATCCTTGTAAATGTTGTTTTAGATCATATTGGACGAAAGGAGTACTTGGATGCTGGCATTTTTGAATCCTACAGGTACCCCACCACATGACAGATATATGATGTTGGCCTGAAAATGAGAATCTGATACTAATAGTATGCAATGTCTCAAGGCAAAACTGTGAACTTTATTACTTATCCAAATATTACAGTAGAGATTTGAATTCATTTCACTCTGTTCCCTCTCAGACAAAGCAACTGTTGATTATGAAAAGAAATTTAAGTGGTCTCCACCTCTGGATTCTGCACCTACAGATGCAACCAATTATAGAAGAAATAACTAAGAAAAACTCTGTTCCAAACTTGCAGTTATTCCTGAAATATTATATAGGACCTGTGTACACATAATGTCCACAATGTTATATGCAATATCTAGAGCAATTTAAAGCAAACAAGCATTAGGTCTAGGTTATATGAAAACACTACAACATGTTTGTGAGAGATTTTGATCATGGATCGAGTCCTAGAACTGATGCCCAAAACGCTAAAGGATGCGTGTATATATTTACCATCATGGGTAAATCACATGTAGATAAAATAGAAGTACACTCTAAGAAAAATACACATGCATGCACAGCATCCTCTTCTGTGGCAATTTGCAATTACAGCTCCTAGGAGAGCGTCCACCATTTTAGATCCTATTCATTATGCATCTGTCCATAGCTTTGTTTGACCATCCAGAGGGCAATAACACTCCATCAACTGTGTGCAGACATGGAGGGTTTTCTAGCAGATCTTCCCCACAGGTGCAGATGACCACCCTACAGTTGTCAGGGGCAGATACTATATATCTTCCAGGGCGCTTATCTTTTGGATGCTGGACTCCTCTTCCTGATTCGAGAGACCTTCACATTCACAGTCCATAGGTCAAAACAGAAAAAGAAGATGAGCTTTCCTTCCCACCAGGGGCTGCACCTGGAAGCTGCACACATCACTGATATCCAGGTGGTCTATGCTTCACAGCAGCTCCTTGGCTTTTAGGAGTGCTGTGAAGTATAGCGCTTTTCTAGAACCGTCCATGTCCTGTGTAAACCACCCTTCAGCAGCACCTCTATGAATAAAGAGTGACGCAATGGAGTATTAAGTAGGTCTTGTGCGAGATCTCTCTGAGGGAAGTGTCATCATTTAAGTTGTATAGAAATACTTACACATGGTAGCCATAATGGAACCTTTAGTCATCTCATTGTTCATAAACTCTCTGAAAAGAGTGAAGCCCCTTCTTGCCTGCACTCCTGTGGCCCCTCCACTGCCTGCCTTGCCCCATCTGTGATGAGGAGAGAAAGAGAAAGCCCACTGCACTACAGCCAGCCACTTATCACCTGATACAGCATGGCCTGTTTCCTTCCTGGCAAATAGCCCTTTAAACTGGAAAACAGAAAAGCTACTGAAGGTTCCATCCTGGACTCATGCCATGGTGTGCTAACCCAAGCCCATACTTATAGAAAATTTTTGTTGCTTCTAAATATTTACTGATATACCTGTGTAGTTAAATCTCATCTATCTCTTTAACCAATTCTTAAAGATTTATTCTCAACCATGAAACCCCTAGACCCAAATGAATGTTTATGTTTTTTACATGCATGTGGCATATGTAAATATGATCCTGTTCAAATGTACACAAACATGTTCACATATAGGTTTATCACACATACATGTGGAGACCACATGTTCCTCAGTTGTACTCCTTATTTTTGTGGACAGAGTCCCTCACTGTACCTGAAGCCCACACACCCATATGGCTGGACCAGCTAGCCAGCCAGCTCCAAACATCCTTTGTCCTTGCCTCCCCAGTACAGAAATTGCAAGTGGATGTCACCATGCCTGGCTTTTTTCATTGGGTCCTAGAATTCTCATGTTTGAATACACTAACTGAGCCCCAGTATTTGGCTTAATTACCCCATGCCTGATAATTGGAGTAGATAAATTTGGTTTTACACATATAAGCACTGTATTATTCAGAGTTCTCTAGAGTCACAGAATGTATGGAATGTCTCTGTATATTGAGAGAATTTATTGTGATGACTTACAGTGTATAGTCCAACTAACCCAACAATGGGCAGCTGTGGATGGGAAGCCCAAGAATCTAGTAGTTGCTCAGTCCCACGAGGCTACTTGTTTAAGATGGTCTTCTGTAGAAGTAGATTCTAACAAATGTGCTGGCAAGTAAGTGGAAGCAGTTGAAGAAGACTGAGTTTTCCTTCTTCCCATGTTCTTATGTAGGTCTCCAGCAGAAGGTATGGCCCAGATTCATGGTGTGTACCACCTTGCCTGGATCAGAGACTTGCTTTGTCCCAGGCTGACCTTGAACTCAGATATCTCCTTGCCTTAGTCTCCTGGGATTAAAGGCATGTAATATCTTACCAGGGTCTAAGCTTTTCATGGTCACTATGCCTCAAGAACTCCAAGTCAAGATCCAGGTCAGAAACTTGTATCTTCCAGCCTCAAGATCTGGATCACGGGTGAGACCTCCAATTCTGGATTGTAGTTCATTCCAGATACAGTCAAGTTGACAACCAGAAATAGCCATTACAAGCACCAATGACTATCCTTTATGAAACTGTTGATGGCCTTAAATGTTCATGTCTTAGTGTCACAATTGCTTGCTCCTTCTCAGACAGTTTTCCTTGTATTAGTAACCACATTTTATTTTGCTGCTTAATACCACTTCCTTTCCAACCATCTGCTGCTTTCTGTCACTCCCTGCTGCTGGCTGCAGCCTTGTCTCACTCGCCTCTCACCCCACCATATGCTAGGATCTTTTTGACTCAAGACACCACACTCAGTGTCCCGAAAGGAGCATATTGCACATTCCAAAGAAGCTGGACTGCACAGATCCACTGCTCCTATCCACTCAAGAGGTTCTTCTCCTTCTTTATCACTTCTAATAGCACCTGAAAGGACTCCTTTACATGCACTGAGTCCACAGACTAAAAAACATGTCTGACTTAATTTGCTTAGTTAATACCTTACTGCTCACTACACCACGCCATCAAAACTGTTACTGAGCCTATTGGACCAGGGCTTCCAGGTGCTGAAAACGTTTTGTGCTAAATAGTTCTCTGTGTTGGGTATGTCCTACACATTAGTGTTAGTTAGTGTCCATAGGCTCTACCAGTAGATGCCAGTAGCACCACCTCCACCAGTTATAAGGATCCAAACTCCTTCTAGACCTTTCCTACTGCCCCTTTGAAAGGGACAGCTCTCCGGTTGGGCAAGACCATCTGAATCAGCAAATACCTGAGACAAGAGGATTTCAAAAGATGTCAACATGTCAGTGACAGAACCTCTACAGACAGATCTTAGCTTTCCCAAGGCTAGGATGGAAAGTTAGGAGCAGGAGAATTCAAGATAAGAAGAATACTGTTCCAGTGTTCCCAACATAGTAATGTAGAAAGGGTTGCAAATGAGTCTAGTGAGGGTAAGCAGTCCTAGAAATATAGCTTTCATCCTGAGGGATGCGTGTCCACCCAAGAAGTGTGGGGGTGCAGACCATATAAGGAGGTGAAGCAACAGGGCTGTCCTGGGATGCCTTTTTCCTAATACTTTGTAAAGAAAGCCCCCTATCTTGTCTCTTCCCTGGCAGAAGTATCCAGTCTCTCAATGACAAACCTCTTCCAGTCATCTATAAACAGAGCTAGGGCAACACGCAGTGTCTGGAAAACACAGCTGACTAGCCATTAGCTCTGCCCAGCTTCAGCTGTATACTATGTCCTCTGCACAGTACTTGGAGAAATTCAGACAACTGAGCTACCCTCGATTTTCAAATTCCCAAGAGAGAGCACGAAGTATCCTTTCTCTTCTGTCTTCTTACAAGTAGGATTTTTAAATCCCCATCTCCTCCATTCCTCAAAGGCTGGGAGTGGTCAGGAAACACTCTGAAGATAAAATCATCTTGTGCTGTTCAGACCAATGGCAGTGAATGTATTTGGGATTTGATTGATACTTCCGGGGACATTTCATCCAGGCTACAGCCCAATTAAATCAAACTCAGCTTGAGCAAACATTCGGACTGCATACTAACTTACTTTGTCTCCCTACATTATACAACCTGTGACTTCACTGGGAAGGAAAATTGGGATCTTAAAATCAGACTGCTCCCCGTTGCTGCAAACCCATTCCCTTTATCTTGCAACGTTCCCTGCCTCGTCTGTTCTTTCATTCACTGAGATTTCTTTGGTAGAGTTTTCCTGCACATATGTAATGGCTGCTGTTGTCAGTTAATTGGCTGAGAAATTCTGGGAACGAGATATGTATTCTGCTGCTGGTATGGCTGGCCTTTGCTGTCTGTGTTCATATTTTCAGAGTATAAACTTAACCAGCTGAGACTAGAGCAAGGCTATGGCACTTTGGGGAGAAGATGCCAGCCTTTCAACGCTTTTCCTTAGGTGGGAATCCTTCTACCAGTATAAGTGGTTTTTATTTGTTCGCAAGTCCATGATGCACAGCTTAGGGCATGAGAGACTAGTCAGGGCGAGCTGTAAAGCGGAGCTGGAATTGTCCATAGCTCGTCACATACAGCAGATGCTTTGGAATGTGATAAAAAGAACTCACCCACAGTCTTCTTAGAACCCTGTTTGCAGAGTACATTTGTAAATGATACTGACCTGGATTTACTGATTTCTGATTTTTATCCCTAAGTTATGTCTTTGTCTTCATAGAAAGGAGAAATGACTTCTACTTTCAATCCTCAACCTGACTGTTACAGAAACATTTTAAATAGACTCTGAACATTGCAGCCAAAGAGAATGTTAATAGTTTTAACTGCCCCTCGGTAATTGTATATACTCTGGGTACAGTATGATACTCTGGTCCATCTGGAGAGCTGTAATAGTCACATCAACACGATTCACACGTTTCCCTCCTAAAGCATGTGTCATTTCTTTGTATTGGAAACGTTCAAAGTCTTCTCCACCAGCTATTTTTAAAGTGATTTTAAATACATTTCTTCTTTTATTGAAAAATAGATGCTTTTCACACCATCTTCAGACTCAGTGTGTAGCTTCAGCGTGGCTGGGATTTCTTACCCGCCCACTTTCTCTCCCCACTGAGGGATTCCAGGTGTGCAGTGCCGAGACCACCTCCCTGCTATGCTGTTTTCTTCTATCCCAGTTTGTTTGTTTATGTTGTATCTCATTTTTTAATTATTATTCCTTACATGAATGTTCGTTTTCTATAAAGAAATAGCAAGGGTGTGGATTCTGATAGGTGGGGAGATGGAAATAATGTCTACTAGCTATTTTGAAGTACATGATGACTTCTTGTCAATTACTATTACAGCCCTGTGCTCTAGAATATTGACAGTTACTCTTGCTACATTTAGTAAGTTACTTTCGGCTCATATTTATCATGTCCTTGTACATTTGAAGGTGGTGTTTCCCAGTTCTTTTCTTTATAATGTAGAAGGTCCTCTCTCTTGGTTTCATAACATTTTCACATTGCAATAATTTTGTAACTTTGTAACCTGTCTTGAAGATACAGTGAAGAATGTAGCTTGCACAAGGTTTGTAAACTGAGTCCTGTGTTCTAAGATTGACTTAGCTGTGTGGCAAGCACTTGGAGACTGACAAAAGATTTGTCCATGGGCTACATGTAGTAGTTACAATCCCCAGCACATAAGACAGAGAAGCAGGAGGTGACCGTAAATTTGTGGCCATTTTGGAATACACAGGGAGTTGCAGTCAGCATGTTCAATATAAGGAAATCCAGTGTCAAAAAAAAAAAAAAAAAAAAACAGACAAACCAACATAAAACCAATTAAGTGCCACTTCGTTCACTCAATTCCCCACTTTTGCAGAAATGAGAAGCCTGGTGTATTTAAACTTATAGATGATATATTTCCATTACTGTAAAGAGTCAAAGATCCTACAGTTGCTCATAAATGCTTTCCCAGAAACAGATTAACACTGATAGTTTGTTCCATTTCTGTGGAGGTAGAATTTGGATTTGGGATTCTGTTGACTGTGTATATTCTTGTTGACAGAGTTTTCATTTTCACAATATTAATTCTACCGACCCATGACCATGGGAGGTCGTTCTCTATTCTAGTGTCTGCCTCAATCTCTTTCTTCAGACAGATATTTTCATTGTTTTGGTTTTCTCCTCTTTCGTTAGGTCTATTGCCCAATAATTTTTGAGAAGCTATTGTGAATAGGAGTGTTTTTCCACTCATTATCTCTTTCTTGGTGTATTTGTTATTGGAATATAAAATGGCTACTGACTTTTATAAGTTGATTTTGTACCCTGCAACTTAAAATTTTTTTTAAAAAAATTCTAAAATTTTATGGAACACAAAAGACCCCATATAGTCAAAGCAGTCCTGAGCAAAATGAACAATTCAGAAGGGATCACCTTACTAGATCCTATGATACACTGTAGAGCTGTAGTGATAAAAATCACAATGTACTGGTACCAAAAATACACATGGAGATCAATAAAAAATAAAATAAAAAACATGAACATAATCCACAAACCTATAGCTATTCGATTTGACAAGGATGCCAAAAAAAAAATCCATGCTCACTGATGAAAAGACAGCATCTTCACCAAAATGATGCTTGGAAGATGAGGTGTCCACATGCATAAGAATGAAATTTCCACCCTTATCTGTCACTCTACACAAAAGTCAACTGCAAATATATCAAAGGCCTTTATGATAAACCTGAAAGCATTAGAAGAAAACATAGGCAGTACTGTACATGAAAAAAGCACAAGAAATGATGTTCTCAGTAGAACTCCATTTATGCAGGAATTAAGGCCAACAATTAACAAACGGGACCTCATGAAACTAGAAATGTCTGTACAGCAAAGAGAGTGCTCTGCCACATGAAGTGGAAGCCCAAGGAATGGGGAGGAATTCTCTACATTTGATAAGAGTTAATATCCTGAATATACAAATTAAAAAAAAAAACAGTAAAACATGACTGGGTTTTAAAAATTGGGATACAGATCTGAACAGAGAATTCACAAAAGAAGAAATAAAAACTGAGTAAGAAATACCTTTTGAAAGTATTTTTATCCTTAGCAATTGGGAACATATGAATGATAACTTCTTTGAGATAACATCTTACCCCAGGCAGAATGACTAAGTTCAAGACAACAACTAGTAAAAGGATAAAATAGAGGGAGAAATAGTGTACATACATTACTAATCTGTGAAAGCAGATCCTACGACATATCACCATATGATCTATTTTTAGCTTCATGAGAATTCTCCATCCTGATTTCCATAATGGCTGACCCAATTTGCAATCACAACCGTGACTGATGGTTCTCCTTCTTCTGCATACCTGTCAGCATTTGCTGTTTATAAACAGAGATATGAGAACACACTCCATAATTGAAGACACCACACAGTTTGGACACAGGACTTGAGGAAGTCAGTGGAAGTGGCCCAAAAGGTTCCTGTCTGTGGACTGGCTCTCATAATATCTAACGAGGCTATGAAGCTGCCAAAGGAGAAAAGCGATGAGCAATCCTCCCTGTTGTAAAGTATATGAACCACAACAATTTGTAGCATAGCAAGATATACACAAGGGTACAATAATGGCATATCTTATAAGTAACCAACAACTGTCTAATAGATGTTACAATCTGTTAATGGGAAAAATTCACACCTAGTCTTAAAAACCCACCCAACTACCTATTGCTGTGAGGTCTTGGGCCCTGGTGGAAAGCCTATTACTGTCTCTTTCCTAATCAGTTTAATTTCTAACTTCACTCTAAATACTTAACTGTGTACCCAGAAATCAGTGTAGTTCTTACCCACTACCAAAGAAGAAAGGTCTTTTTTTCCCCAGAAGATGGAGACCACTACAGAAATGTAAACTTGTCAAAGCACAGAGAGCAAGCAACTGAGTGATACCAGTTCCAGTTGATACATCTACAGCTCACATCTACACCTATTCAGGGGTTTAGGGGCTATTGTGGAAAATGGAGCAGAAAGGTTGTAAGAACCAGAGACTAGAACATCTGCTGGGAGATAGTATCAACTGTATATTACAAAGGGTCTAGCTATACCTATGGAGTCTCAAAAATATAGTCACCTGAACAAGACCAGCACCAACTGACATCCAACATGGATGGAAGAAATCTCATAAGGCCTCACTTCTATATGAAGAGCTCCAAGCAATTAATGGTTACTGAGAGAGGGAGAATCCATCTTCCCCAAGGACAAGACCCCTGATTAGTTATTTAATCCCAAGCACTCAGCCCTAAACACATAGGACTCAACAGGATATATTCATCATTCATTCATTCATATGTATTCAACAATAATAATTAAAGAAGTAAAAGGTCGTGAATTTGAGAGGAAGTGTGGAGGCATGGGAGGAGTTGGAGGAAGAGGAGACGTGGAAATGATGTAAATATGGTGATCATGTGTGAAAGTCTAAAGAAAATATTAAATAAGCTCTTTCTACTAGAATAGTTTCACCTGCATCCGTTAAATCCACAGCCCCATTGATCTACACCTTCTTATGTTGATCAACTGGCTGAACAAGGTCAAGTATATCGGCGTAGTCCTTAAAGAAGGCTTCCAGCTGTTTTTTAATGGAAAATTGATGCTCTCCCTTTTGATTAGCTCAATAAAAGTTCAGAGAATGTGCCCAGATAAAAGTCAGTTACATTGACTGGCTTTGAAACGATTCTTTTTCTTCAATTTTAACATGTGTGGGTTTCATCAACTTTCTGAAATAAAGACGATTCCCCTTTAAACTCTAGCCCCTGATCATCATCCAAGATTCTCCACATACACATCAGCTGTTCTTTCCTCTCCCCAGATCCCCTCTGAAGCAGTTAAGACATGAGTGTAATAAAAGATATTTAAGGCTTACATAGATGACACAAACATCAGAGCAGAAGAAAACTCTCTAGTGGGCTAATCAGTTATCCTGCTTTCCAGAACAGAAGTCAGGAAAAGGAAAACCAGTTGAATCCCAGACAAAGAGAAAGCAACAGTCACCCCCTGTACACGTCAGCTGCCACACGCCATAGCAAGCATGCCATCATGCCTTCCATCTATGTGTGGCCATCCTGTTAGTTCTCACAGAGGCAAAGCTAGTCCAGGCGCAGCTGAAATTTTATGTTCTGAACCCTGAGGATATGAGGGCTTCCTGTGAGGAGAATAACTGAAATGTTCCAAGAGATGACAAACTAGAAAACGAAACAAACAAAAGACAAGTGAAATCTTTGTTTCTTGTTGTGCTATCAGATAGGCTTGATATGCCAGGCTGAACTTGTGAGAAGTGAACTTCATTGGAGCAGACGCTGTATAGGATGGCTGCTCTTTCCTCGATGCTGTCTTTCTATTCAGTACAACAAGCCAGTTTCAAATAAAGACCCAGATGCCATGTGGCAGGCCTGGGTTACTTTCTTCCTAGTATTTATAAAGTGTAGACGTCTTCTGCTTGCAGCCATTCACAGACTCCGAGGCATCTTGAAGTAGTCAAGATGAGATTTTGATGAAAAGAACAAGAAGCCACATACACTCAAGTGTCCTTATTCTAAAGTTGAAATTGAGTGTCACTAATTAGGAAGGGCATTTTATTGTTTAGCCAGCATCCATCTGCAGGATAACATTCATTACCAAATCACAGCCTGACTTAAACCAAGCTACAGCATATTTGAGAGAGAGAGAGAGAGAGAAAGAGAGAGAGAGAGGACATGAGTGCTTTGTCTTTATCTTGGCAAATAATGAAATTCCTTAAACTGTTTCTGATGGTTAAGTAACTTCAAAGTCTCTCTCACAGGTTTCCATTTTTATGTAGCTAGGATACAAAGTAAGCCTTATCTGAAACACTCAGTAGGCATACTCAGATCCTGAAATAGACTATTATTTTCATGTTGGTTCACCTGCAGACATATCTGCAGATATATGTATGTACATAAAATGGATGTAAGAACACTAAATACATACCAACTGTGTTTATTTTAATGTAATTATTAATATACATATTAAACCAAATAGCTTAGCTTAACTTCTACTTCAATTTGAAAGGAATTGCTATGTCTGTACATTATGTCAGGATTAAATATAGTATTTTTTTTTGAGTAAATATCATGTTTTACCCTGAACTCCCTGCTTTTGGCTTCTGCAGAGGATAAGTTTAGGTGATAAAAAATTAGTATAATTATCTCAATATTGTTATTTTTAAGAGTAATAATGATACAAGACTTGATATGTAAATAATAGAATTGAATCGGTTTATTAGTGCATTTTATGGTTTTTGCAGGATTTTATAATACATTTCCTTGGGATAAAGCATTAATACCCACAATGATCCTTACTTTACTTTGTTCATTTAAATTTTACTGCTAGCATTTGTTCAAACAGCTACAGTACTTGTGACTATCATTCTTAATGGTGAATTTGTATTTCTTTGTGAATATAAGCCTTAGTTTTTAAGTTATGGAGAGTTAACCTAGTTAAAAATCCTCTCATTATTCATTGCATTCCATAGAAAACAAATTGAACTGTTAGGATGGCTGTAAAAATATAAATTTACTGCCTGGTGTTGTGGTACATGCCCTTAATCCCTACACCCAAGAGGCAAAGGAAGGTAGATCTCTGTGAATTCAAGGCCAGCCTGGTTGGTCTACACAGCAAGCTCCAGAACAGCCAGGACTACATTTGCCTAGTTCATGTCACTACCAAATGTAACAGTCTTCTCTCCTTTGTATACTTTTCTTGTTTGTTGATGGCTGACAGAGCCCACATCAAGCATAACTTACCAAAGCTTTGCAAAAGTTATCACAATTATGCAAAATAAGTGAAAGAATTGGATAGGGCAGCCTGTAACTTCTCTGCAATGTCGGCGATATGCCGATGGTAAAACACATGACCTTGACCTTCGAGTTCTTCCAGTTCATCTGTTTCCCTCCTTGCTCTGGCAGTTGTGTTGGACAGTTTCCAAAAGCAGACCTCATTCGGCTGCTTGGTGCGATCACTTCTGAACTCCATCCAATCCCCTCCATCCTTGATCCGAAGTTCTGTCTCAAGGATAACGCTCTTGGTTTTAGTGGTGATTAGACCCCTGACTCTCTTGGTTCCATTGATTTTCAGCAGTCACTGTAATGCCTGCTTCTGTGTTTACTTGTGGTTTGTGCAGGGGGCAGTATCACGAAGCATAAAGATGTTAAAGGTATTTACTCTCATTTTTCTCTCACCAGTGGGATGGAGTAGGACCTCTTCCAGACTGTGCAGAACCACCAAAAGGGATCCAGATGCTGTGGCACCCATCCATAGTCAAACCCTACCTCACACTGCTCTCTGAGTGCTCAAACCCAGACACGCTGGAAGGGGCAGCGGGCGCCCTGCAGAACTTGGCTGCAGGGACCTGGAAGGTATGGCTAGTTCATTGCAATACAAAAAAACGATCTGGAATTAGGAGTGAGCAAGCCTTAAAAACGATACAAGTATAGGTTTGAAAAATGCAATTCTAATAAATATTTTAGAATGTTAGAGAAAAAAAACAATTATAGTGGGCTGTTGAGCTTAGAATGGCCTTAATTTTTTTCTCTTAGGTGCTCCAGTGCCCTTGAAGACCATTGCAAATATAAAGGTCTCATAGATAGGAGTAAAGCACACCAAAAACACTCTGAAATGCTTATGATTCTACATGAATAGCTAACCTGCTTCTCTTTCAGGAATTATTATAATTTGTTGATGTTTCGAAGCATTGTCATTGACCACCAAGGGAGCTAAATCTAAACATCTTTTTTTAAAAAAAGGATGTGAACCTATGAAGGGTGTTGTGTCAATTCCTGGCGCTTAAAGCTGAGAACCCCCCCTGCCTCTTAAAAGTATAGATTTTTCTGAAAGGAATCAGCAAGCGAATGAGTTTAAGGACCAGAAAGAGACCCCTTTCCTCCAAGGTGTTACAAACCGATATTGCTCCTGACTGATTTTTTTTTCATAAGAAATTACTAGCCTTTTGTTTTTGGGTAGAAAGGACGCTCCTTAATTAAAAAAAAAAAAATCCATGCATATATTCACTAACAGTTGCATGTTCCAGCCTAACCTGTTGAATAAAAAACAGTGGTCACTGAGAAAGCTGAGGATATGTGGGGCGGAGATCAAGAAGAGAAAGCTTTGAGGTTTGCATCATGTTCAGTCCGTTTCATGCCAATGCCCGGATTCGGAATGTTCGTGATTACTTTTTTTCTGTGGACATTCATTCTCTTTAAAAACACGTTTGCACTGACACATAGGCACACATATTACCCAGAATCTCAGTGCCAGCGATGCACCAGGCACAGTGTAGTCACACAGCCTTCTGCCATACTTTCCCGTGTCTGCCTTATTCTCCTCTCATCCTTCCTTTCTGCTGCTGCAGCCCGAGTTTCTGCTATTCCTTTTTCCTCATCTGTGTCATCTCTGGGCACAGATGAGCCGGAATAACTGCTCTTGAGGTTGCTAGTGGGTGGGTAGCACACCTCTCCTCTTGAAGACCATAGGGATAACCAAAATTGATCTTTTCATCCCACCCATGAGGCACCCTGGTGTTTAAAGAATTCAGGTTGGGCAGGGCTGCAAGTGAAATTGTATCTTATTTTCAAGCAGAGATTGGGAGAAAAGTTTTAAAAGAAGAGTCACACGTTTCAGAAGGCCAGCACATAGCATGCCACACCTAAGAAGATACTAGGAGAAGCCACTCTTTTAACTAGTCCTCAGATCTTACAGTTCTCTAAGCTTTCATGGTCTCAGAAGCTTTGAGTCAAATCACAGTTCAAATCTAGTCTGGCCCCATCTTTCCTGAGCATAAAAGCCTAGGCAAATTATAGCTGTCCTGTGTGCCATATGATGTCTCCTTAAACAGAGATCCCTGTGACTGCCTCGCTCTGCAGCATGCAGAGACATCCGGAGACTGGATGCAAAGGTGTTAGGAAATGGAGTAAACCAAACAGTTGTTTCTCTGTGAGATCAAGAGCGCTCAACACACCCATTGCCTCCTTCCGGCTTCCCTTCTGCAAGCATGAACTGGACAAGCTTGAGAAACGGGTTCTGGGGTAAATCTAACGTGAGGTATGAAGATTTAGGTGGCAGCAAATCACACATACCATCATAAGATACGATTTTATTCTTTTTGGGAGGGGGGTTAGATTTATTGTTTTATGCACATGAGTACACTGTAATTGTCTTCAGATACATCAGAAGAGGGCATGGATCCCATTACTGATGGTTGTGAGCTACCATGTGGTTGCTGGCAATTGAACTCAGGACCTCTGGAAGAGCAGTCAGTGCTCTTAACCTCTGAGCCATCTCTCCAGCCCATAAGATACGATTTTAAATTAGTATATTCATCAATATGCTTTTCTGTTTTTACCATTTTTCATGTTCCTTGGGAAATTCTCACGTCCTTAGGACATTTACAAAGTGGAGAAATGTCTTGGGCGCTACAAGATTTTGAATGTAAAGATTTTAACATAAATTCTCTATGTCATGTAGTTCTAAAAGTTATGGGGGGATAGGTAGAAGACCTAAAGCAAGTCTCTGGAGTCCTCCTGAAAGTGATGTCTGAAATTAAAACTGCAGAGAATAGAATCAAAGGAAGACTAAATAATGCAAAAGGAAAAAAAAAAAAAAACCAGTGAACTTGAGGATGGTATAGAACACTATTGAAAATAAAACACACAGAGAAGGAAAACGACGGACACATAGCTGTAGTAAGTATGCGGATGTATGTGAATGATTCCCCACATAAAGGAGAGAGCAAGGGAGGGAGCGAGAATAGTTAAATAAAGTGGGTCTTTTCATATTTAATGAAAACTATAGATTTATATATCGAGTAAGTTAGGAAACTCCATTCACAAAGACAGGAACCTACACAAAGAGCATTGTAATCAAATGTCTCAGAAGGAGTCTCAGAAGGAGTTATAAAGAAAAACCGTTAAAAGGTATCCAGAGGAAAGAGAATTGTTATGCAAAGCAATGCACTGTGTCTGAGCTCAGCTTACAGTCAGTATCACAAGGCAACCATTCAGTAAGCTGGAAGGTCTTGCTGAGCACCCACCGACTCTTCTCTAGAAGAGAGTGTGTTCTGGCCCATGAGGCCCTGAACAACTGAAGCCAAGACACACTTATTCCCTTTTCCCTGGTGCTCTATGAACTGGCCTGTGCTTGGATTAGCAGAACTAGTACTAAACCCTAGCAGCCTCTGTCCACACATCTTCTCCATACACAGCTATCAGTTTTGACTCTTAGAGTATCAGGAAAGTATTTGACTCTTAGAGTGTCAATAAAACATTTTTTACACATCTTTTTCCCAGACCCATTCTTAGAGGGTCACATTTTTATGGTTCATCATTTGATGTTGACACACTTTTTTATATTTTCATCTCTCTATCTATCTATCTATCTATCTATCTATCTATCTATCTTTGTGAGTGTGTGTGTGTGAGAGAGAGAGAGAGAGAGAGAGAGAGAGAGAGAGAGATAACACATATGTGAGAGAGAGATAACACATATGTGGAGGTCAGACAGCAACTTGCAAGAGTTGATTCTCAATCCTTCCACCATAGTGATCTCAGAGATTGGACTTGGGTCCTCAGGATTAACAGCAAGTGCCTTTACTTATTGAGCCATCTCATCGGCCTCTGACTTGCTCTTTTATGGGAAGCTGACAGAGGGAGTCAAAGTAGAATGATGGTTTCCCCGGTGCCTAGGTTTACCAATGCTCAGTAGTGCCACTTGGGTCCACAGTATCTGCCTGCAATGTGGAATATGCAGTGTTTCTTACTGGTCTCTGTACGGGGTAACCAAGGTAGTTTCCTGGGTATAGTCTGAGTACTTAATTAGAGAGATAAAATTATAGGGTTTTAAAAATTAGCTATCTCTATATTTTCAAATTATTTCCTAAGTTGGATCATTCAGTGGACAGGATGGAGGACACATGACATCCCTCCAGGACTTCTGCCAACCACACTCTGCTGCTCTCGGCATGTGAGCCTGCACATTAGCTCAACACAGTTCTACATCCCCACTGCGTGTCTATCCCCACATGTCCAGAGACTGTTTGCTAAATTTTCTATTATCAATAAGGTAGAGATTAGTAAGGAAGAGAGGAAGGAACTTAAGGGAGTTGAGCTAACCATCCCAGAAACCTGGATAAAGTTTAGAGAGCTATGACCACTGGACTTTTCAAGTGTACATTAGATTGCAGACATGAATTAGGAATGCACAAAGATGCACCCAGAAGAAATGCAGTAGGTACCCGATGACCCAGTGGCAAAGAAGGGTAGAAAATGTAAATGTATATATACAAGAAAGATAACTGGCAGAGACTGTTCCAAAAACCCTGTTTCTTTGCTTCTCAAAAACAAAAACAAAACAGTCTGAGTGATTGTCACAAGGCCACGCCACTATCATCAGGACAGTTGTTATTGGCCATCTAAAAAGATAGAAAAAGATAAAAAGATTTTTATCCTGGATAGACAAAGTAGAGTATTAGGGTGTCGATTTTACTGTAAACCCTTCTTCCCTAGCAATTCAAAACAAATGAGTCAGTCCTCGGTCACAGCAGAAGGCTACTGAATAATGTTTCTGTGCATTTACATGAATCCATGTATACAGAAGTAGGTAGGTAAGTATGTATGCCTGCAGATTCCACTTGTGTACATAGGAATCAAGCACATTCCCACCACCTATCATATATATTAGTCACTCTGTTTGGGGGGGGAAAGGAGATAGACAGTTCTTGGAGAAGAACAGAGATTATAATTACACCAAACGCTGATATATTATTACAATCAAAACATTAAGGAAATCTAATACAAAAACTGAGCAGAAAAATCTTTCCTTGACAGAGACAGTCTCAGGTCGAGGGAAATAGCTCAGCCACTTTATGCAGAAGCATAAAATCCTGAGATCAAATTTATAGAATCCATGTAAAGAATCCACTGCAGTTCCATGGCTGGGAGCTGGAGACAGGAAGATCCATGGAGCTTGCTTCACAGCCAGTACAGCCAGACTGATGAGCCTTAGGCTCAAGGAAAAACTTTGTCTCAAAGAATAAGGTAGAAAGTGACTGAGAAAGACACCTGATGTTGTCTCCTGGCCTCTGTGTGCACCTTCACACAAACGTATGAATGTATAGACATACAGACAGCACACTCCCACAAGCAAAATAGATTTTTATCATACATATCCCAGACAATCACAGGGCATATAGTGACATTCGAACAACACTCCCGTCAGCAAGCTAGTTCTCTAAGAATGTGTTTTTATAGCAACTGTCAAAATTTAGTGGCATTTCTTAGTAGTCCTTAACTTTTTATGACCCAACAAAACAGAAATGAGGAGGTAAAACCAGAAAACTTTGCATGGAGAGAGCTCTTTATAGACCTCCTTGTCTGACACAATAACTTCTCTTTATGGGAAGTACGTGATCACTCTTTGGCTGTGACAAATTGACTAGCAAACTAGACATTCCTAATGGCCCTAAACACGTTCTAAAGTTAAAAATGTTCATTACTTGGTTCATGAACATCAGACAAATGTAATGATATTACGGCAGAAACGAAGTGATAAATGTTTCCCAGAAACGGCATGGACTTTACTTGCATTATTCTTGTTCACACAACAGTGAATTTATTTGTGACACAATATTAGAATGAGTGGATACGGTAATTTGAAGATTTCCAAAATGTAAATGAATGCTCTTTCAACTCCTATTTGTAGATTTTTTCCCTGTTGTAGTTGGGGCTTATGAACATCCAGCCTTTGAGTTGTACTGTAGAAATATATCTGTAATGGAAATGAACCTAAATATGTAGGTAGCTCTATACAGTCAGACTCCACTAAAATAGGAGTGTGCTCTAGGATCATTATCAACATATTTGTTTTAAGAAATAAAATAGAATAAAAGGCACATAGATAATATCACATGTTTATGAAGCATCGTGATAGCAACAGAACTTTAAGGAAAAAGAAACAATCTCCAGCCATAAGGCCCAACTGTGTGTTTTTTAATGTAAGAGAACTTGGAATTTAAGACTTATTCCTAGCGAAATAAATGACAGCCTTTGAGAGGCACTGTGAATTTAGCTTAGTCCAGCAGTCACTGTGTATTGTAAGAGAACCAGGGGAGATTAGTAGACTACATTAAAAAAAAAGCAATACTCATGCTTTGACATGTAAGACAGAGTGAATCATCTTTGCCCTAGTTTATGTCACAGACTATCTAAAGCTTCTGCCTACATAGAGGTTATGAAAGTCTGTATACTAGGAGATGAGGACAAGATGACCAAGCTAAGGAGCAGGACGGAAGGGACCTAGCCTATGGCCAACTCTTGACTCTAGTCATGTGTGGCTCAGTAGCTTCTGCCTACAAGACCTGGGAAGAGCAATTGGCTCATGAACCACAACAGAATTGAAATATTGCAAGTGCCACCCACATCCATTATCAACCTCAAAGAGGCCTGTGCTGTTTGCCCGAGGCTGAGTTTCTCACTGACGATGGATCCTCTGACTTCTGCTCTAGGTCTAGCTTAAGCATGACAGAACTCCTTTCTGAAAGTGGAGGAACTGCTCGACCAGAGATGCCAGACACAGTGACAAGGTCCAAATTTACCTTCTTCTAAGGAAAAGCAACTAATAAAAGAAACACATAGAACAGTGGTGATTTTTTTTGTAACACTGTAAAATTATAATTAGTAACAGACAGAGAACTTGAGGACAAGAAATAAAAAATGTGAGCATGGTAGATGAAATCAAGAAAACTAAAATTCATGGAAGGAATACTAAAGAGCCCAGCTCTATGTAGATATACACAGAAAACTCCCTCTAGCATACATCAGAGAACTCTTAAGTACTTCCCTGTGAGCAAAACACCCAAGACTGGCAAAGTCCACTTCAAATTACAAGAAGGAGAAAAAAATGGCTCCTACATGAGATAGGCATAGTCTGTATTTCCAGGTATTATATGGGAAAACCTCACAATTCACGGGCCATTGGGTAAAGTACTCAGAAAGTCTTGTTTAATTGTAAAGAATATTAGCCATGTGTGCTCTTTCCTTTCTTATAGAACTTTATAAGCGAAATCCACGTTCAGGAACAGTTTAAATTTTATTGACTGCCGTCTAAACAAAATCTTAAAGCATGGGACTGCAGGTATTTTAGGAATGAAATACAAGCTAAAATTAGGACTTCCTGGCATTTACTTGGAAATTACTGTGAATGAAAAAGAAAATTCAGACTATAATGAAAGAAAGGAAAAAAGGAAGAAAAGAGGGAAGGAAGGAAGGAAGGAAGGAAGGAAGGAAGGAAGGAAGGAAGGAGGAGGGAGGGAGGGAGCGAGCAAACTCAGGACTGACAGATGTTAAAATTAGCAAACCTGAGAAGATTATAATGGTATTGTATATAACAAAAAGTTAGAGATGGAGAACATGTGTTTGAAAACCCAAATAAAATATCATGGGTTGGAAGTACCATGTTTGAAATGAAAAATACATGATATGAAATAAGTACAGATTAAACATTGCCCAGCAAAAGTTAGTACACCTAAGGACAGTGCTATATCTCGGAGCCTCAGCTGGCCCGTGCACATATCATTAGGCTCCCCAAATGAAAAGATGCAAGGGTCATGAGAATAGAAAAAATATTGGCAGGAGTAACAGTTGGAATTTTTCCAAACGTAGTGAGAAACCAAAATGGTAGTCTCATAAGCCCAGAAGCTCAAGGAACCTGAAACACAAGAATCTGATTAAATTGCAGCAAGTTCTTGGGAATCAGATCCCTCAATCTCTGCAGTAACAACAAAGGCTCGGGTGGAGATGGGGCTGCTCTCTGTAGTAGGTCTCACTCATGTCAGCACCTTGGACAGCAAAAGGCATTTCTAACAAAGACTAAGGGACTGCAGGACTTTTAGGCAGATACAATTTCACTCAGAGGGGCTGTAAAGCTATCTTTCGGAGCCCTTTAGAAACACACACTATGTTAGGAGCAGACGTTGTCAATCACCCGTGTGGTCATGACAGAGAAATTGTGAATAAGAGCTTCAGTTGAATTGCTGTGGCATTGATCAGGGTATTTATTGATCATGGCACCTCAGTCTCAATATTCTGATCTTTCTATCCTGGAGAAAAACATCTGTGTATAAGTTCTGTTTCAATGGTTCTAGCACCGCACATGGGTACCAAGTTAGGGGATTAATTTGACTACAGAAAAGGCTCCCATGAGAGTGTATAACCACTTAGACCCTAAATGTTTTTCTGTGGAAATGGTTGGAAATCTCTGCCCCCATCAGTGACGGTGGTATCTTCAATTTTTAAGGCATAATCCCTTTCAGTGGAGACAGTGCCGCCTTATGTAACAAGCTCTTGTGCTGCAAATCAACTTGACAGTTTCTTTCATCAATTAAACACTCTTTAATCTTCCAGTATGGACCGGAAGCTGAAGACAATTGAAAGAAAGATGAATGTAACTCAATCTCTACTTTACTCTGTAATAAAGATGTAATGAGTTCAGAAGGCCATTGTCAATACGGTGATGAGAGTATATCAAGGTCCAAGAGTGTCTTCGGGGTCACTTTTACCAGAAAGCAGTAAAGGAGGAGGCAGCATATTCCAGCAGTGCTGTGTAAAACCTCAGTATAGATGATGACTTAGAATTACTTCTGGCAGACTATTACAAGAGTCTGTTATTTAAAGGCATGCCAGTTGCTACAACATGCATAACCCCAAATATACAAAGGCTCAGGCAAGATAGAAGGCGGAAATTATTTTCTTCTGATATCACAGTAAAGGTCAGAGGTGAGAGACAGGAAGCAGTTTACACAGGCTAAGAGCAGTTCTGCCATCTTCCACATATGACTCTACATCATTGACTCTCACCGCTGCACACACCAACAGGAAGAAAAAAACCCGTCAAAACCAGAATCATCCCAAGCAAATCACAGTGGCCTCTCTGTTCCCTACTGATAGTCTAGGAGTCAGGGGACATACGCTTCCATGTGGTTTTCCCCCATCAGAATGACAAGAATTGTAGTAAGGTCCAGATCAAGAATAAATTCATCTTCTTTCATGGAAAAATATTTACTAATATAGTCCACTTATGGACCGCAGAAGAAAGCATTATATTAGTAAAAAGTCATTGCCATTGAGGTGTTCTGCTGCATAGGACTTCTGCAGAATCTACACTTTATGGTTATAAAAATCAAGTCCTCATTAGCAACATCCCTCCAGAATGTTCTGCATAACAAAATACAGATTTCCTTTGTCCACATCACCAAGATAAGAACCACGCTAATATCCCCAAAGTAGACTTCCTCTGGCTCCAGGAGAAAGATATGAAGACCTGTCTCCTATTTTCATGAGAAATTCTATTTACAAAGAAAAACTAAAGGGAAACTTTTAACATAGTATTGAGTAAGGGCGGAAGTAAACTATTTGAATTACTTTTCTTGTCTTATATTGAATAAAATAATATTATTTCCAGCACAGCCTTGCTTATGTACACTGGCTAGAAGCCTGCCAGCTCCACACACCCGGCTGGATACAGGTCAGCGTGCTGTCAGCCTTCTCTCCTCAAGGATGTGTTCACAAGGTGCTACCAGGGGAAAAATCATAGGTAGCTCAGGAAGAAACCTGAGACAGCCTTAGTTTTGTGCATGCAAGACCTATCACCGAAACATTTGCACTAAATTCCCTGAAAGGCACTTTTCAAACCGCAATAACACAGAACTTTTTACGTCCAATGTTTGAATGAAACTTCAGAAAGGTTTATGTGTAAAGATAAGTTGTTTTAATTGATGCTTGCTGCCCCTTGACATGACCAAAGTCAGGGGTCAGGGACAATTGCTCAGCTTAATGAAGGCTGTCTCTAGATAACTGTCAGTTAAGTCTCACCTTCTTTACCTCTTACATGGGCACATCAACATCCTTTTACTTCAGGAAACCATATGACCTGGGAGTTAGTGTTTTCAGCAAATACGTATGATAAAACTTGATCTTCGCATTGCCTGATTTACATGTAAAAAGTATGAATGGGGGAAAAACAACCTTTAGCACACAATATCTGCTGTTGCCTTAACCAACATCTGTGTTTATAAATTATGGCTTTACTAACAAGGAGATTCTTTCACTATTCCCCTTGACTGGAGATCTCATTTCCAAAAGGAAATATTGGGTTTTTGGAGACAAACGTGTATAATCTTATTACATGATTGAACTGAAAGGAGTAAATGCAGAAGAACTCTCAAGGGAAGACCTTTGTGCTGAGACTGCCCATCTATCCCATGAATCCTAGAGTAGCCACCATCCCAGTTCTATTTCAACCATAAAGGCTAGGAATTAGCTACTATACTACTGCTGCTGCTGATTCTGCTGCTGCTGTGCTTAGCTGCTGGTCTACTAACAGTAATACTAACTTGAGCCATGTAACAAAAGCACATGGTTTCTGAATGTCTAATACATTCTTTTTGTAATAAAACTTTGTAATAAAAAATGCCCTAATATAATGCTAATTAGATCCACCTAGAAAATAACATGACATTATAAATAAATTCAGAAGCAAACTTGAGACTTGCATGTAATTTACACTAAAGTTGTTGTTAGGTTTTTTGTTTTTTTTTTTTTTTTTTTTTTTTTCATTTTATGGAGTAAAAACACTGAGGCCCTATGATACAGAAAATGCTAGAGTTTTCTGCAAAGTTTAATTATGGGCTGTGCTAGGTCAGTTGGTAAAGCACTTGCCTTGAAACTCTGAAGACCTGAAATCACTCTCCAGAATCGATGTTTAGAACAAACAAACAGCTGGTCTCACATGCACAATGGGGCGGTTATTAAATTTTGTTTGGAAGCATTAAGTTTTAAAGTCGGACATTTCTTTACCATGTGAAGAGATAAACTGGGGAATGTCTACTTCAATAATTCCAGCGAGGACATGATCATTTAGAAGGTCTTTTAATAGCTCACTGTACTTCCTAAGCAACAAAAATTTGAAAGAACAGGAAATTCATCAGTTCAGAATTTTAGCACTATTATGGCTTCAACTTCCAAAGAGACTATTTTTATACTTAATGGATAAGAATTATCTTCAGTTATTTGGTATAGTATTACGATTTCACTGTGGAGGGAGTGACCTAAGGAAATTACCTCTTACCTGCCTGAGTCAGCTTGAGTGAAATTGTCTCATCTTAAGCATGGTATAACTTTTAGAGATTAATAACCATTTGTGTTTTATTCTGACGGATATTTTTTAATGAAGTCCCAGGAAATCCACATTCAACCAGAATTTAAAGGGTTAAATAACATTGACTTTACTTGATCTTTCAGTTTCTCAGTGTAAGGAAATTTATTAGACAGAAATAACTTTGTTGAGGTAGTTCTTTTTTAGGTTCATCTCTAAGCTTCATTTGCTTAATATAACAAAATGTGGGATGGGAGAGTGGAAAAATCTCGACATTGTCAGTAAATTCAGCAGAACACAGCTTTCTCCCATGTGGGTCATGTGGTCATCCAGTGTCTCCTTGACTTTTGAGGTTCTGTGAGCATCTCTCTGCAGATGGGGCTGGGGTCCATATAGATGCAGAGAAGTCTGTTGATTCTCCATTCTTCCATCTTTGTTGAGTGGAGTAAAGGGGGCAGGAGACCACACACACACACACACACACACAACACAATTGGTGACTTGCACCTGGATACTCCAGGTTTCAGTGATAGCTCTTTGAGTACTGTTATCTTTCTTAGTCTTCATGCGAACAGGAGACTGATATGGCTGTCTCCTGATAGGCTTTGCCAGACCTGGCAAATACAGACGCAGATGCTCACAGTCAACCATTGGACCAATCACAAGGTCCCCAATGGAGGAGTTAGAGAAAGGACTGAAGGAGCTGAAAGGGTTTACAACCCCACAGGAAGAACAACAATATCAACCAACCAGACCCCTTAGAGCTCCCAGAGACGAAACCAACCAGAGTACACATGGAGGGATCCATGACTCCAGCCGCATATGTAGCAGAGGATGGCCTTGTTGGGCATCAGTGGAGGGGAGGCCCTTGGTCCTGTGAAGGCTCAATGCTCCACTGTAGGGAAATGCCAGGGCGGGGAAGTGGGGGTGAGGGAACACCTTCATAGAAGCAGGGGGAGAGAGGAATAGAATAGGGGGAAGAAAAAAGTCTTCCCATACTCTTCTTCCTCACTAGTTTGGAGACTTCGTGTGGACTCTGAAAAGTGAACGGTTATATATGTGAGCTTTTACCTGGAGTTGTGTGCTAGTCTTAAAAGCAAACCATTTGCTTTTTCTTCTCTGTCCCACTCTGACAGCATCTTGTGGAGCCAAACGATGGCTTAAACCCCAGGAGAAATGAGAAGAAAGTAATATTTACTGTCTGAAGTATTGTCTCAATATTCTATGTAAACAGGAGTGACCCTTTTCTGACACAACCGAGATACTCTAGTTACATGTAGGTTTTTGTATCAGTCCTAGTGAATCAGGACAGATGTCCCCAAGAATAAATCAAAGTGCCGGCTGGGCCACTTCATAGTCCTTAACTCTCTTTAACTCAGGATTTCAGAAGGAAGTTAGGTGGATTATTGTCAACTCAAAATAATAAAATGAAAGCCAACATTATTTGATTAATTTGTAAGGAATTCTATAAACTACGAAATGAAGATGTCCGGTAGTTGGTAGTGTCCTTCTGAGGTAAAGTACAATAGAGATAAAGCGCGTTGACTCAGATTCAGTGCTTCATGGGTTCAAGGCCAGGCTGAGTATTCCCAGTCCCCATTGTGCCACACCTCCCTTGTATCACCTGTAAGAAAAGGACTGACAATGGTACCTGCTTCCCAGAGTTGAGGACTAAATGAGTTCAAACATACAAACATATAAACAGAATGTTTCCAAGTAATTGTTTTGTTAGATTTAAGTGAGGATGCTTTGAGGGGTCTTGCTGTCCTGAGCCATCTTTGGGAAATCAGCATGTCAGGAGCAGTATGAATCTGACATCTGGTTCTTCTTTTTGGCTTGGTCCTCATATTCTTCCTCCCTCTTCCCTCATCCATCCTCCCTCCTCCCTCTCGCCCTCCTCTGTCCTCCTCCTCCGGCTCCCTGTTCTTCTCTGCCTTTGACAACACTGAGCCTCTTGTCTTGCGCATGAGTCAGTCTTCTCAGTGGCATCCCTGTCACCCATGGACTGTCCCTCCATTCCATACTGCTTTGCTCAGTGTGTACTCCCATCAGTCTGTTGACAAAATGTAGAGATTCAACCAAGAACTTTCTACTGTTACTTGAGTGACACACCTGTGATGTCCTTTCTTATTGAAGCTTTTGACAACTCATACGCCTTTCAAGCCACCACTGCACTGAAAGAGAAGCAGCTCGGTTCCATCAGGAATACTCTGTGTGCCCCATGATTCTGTCCAGCTTGGTCCTGTGAAGCATCCACTGCTCCAAGGTGTCTTTGTCTACATCATGCCTTCTGTTCCTTTAACTTGTTGTTGGGCAGGACATGGCTTGCCAGTCCATTCCCAGAACTTGCTAGGCTGATGACTTAAGAATATTATAAACTTCTATCTTAGAAAGTCAAGAAAAACTCATCCAAAATTGCACCATCTTTTGAATATGCTGCAGATGGCAGGCCATAAACTGTGGCGATATGAGAAATCTCTCTCTCTCTCTCTCTCTCTCTCTCTCTCTCCTCTCTCTCTCACACCACACACACACACCACACACACACACACACAAACATACACGCACCACAAAGCAGAGAAAGTAAAAAAGTGAAAAGTTCCAGAAACAAACAAAATGTTCTATCCTTGTGTCACCTGAATGTGAATCAAACCCGTTACCTAGTTGTCACTTTTCACGTCACCAAACACACATGTGTAATGCATATAGATTGGAAGCCTACATGGTCATCCGTTCAGTTTTGCTTTGTTTCCCATTAAGTTCCCAACGGAGTCAAATGAACTCTCTTCATGCTCCACTCATCTGACCATCTTTCCATCCATCACGGGAGGGAAGTGTAGAGATGGCCCTTCTGAGCACATCATAGCTGTCCTGTTTGGGGACATTTCGGATATGGCAGCGCACCTCTCTGTGGAAGGATGGAGCTCAAGGATGGATCAGAGTTTGAAGTCTGATCATAGGAATTTAATAGTAAGGCGTGAGGCAGCAGCAAAAGAAAGAGTGTGAAGCCCAAGAAGAAGCAGATTCAGGGACAAGGGTTTTTCCTGTGGTGTAGTTATTTAATATTTCATATTTAAATGCTGTTATTGATAGAGTGATGATGCTGGCCTCTTGGGGAAATTGCAAGAGACCTCAACTGTAGAATCCAGGAGCATGGGACCTGGAAGACTTGATAGTGGAAAGGAGGCCATCTCTAAGGCCCGTGTTTAGGATGCCAGGAACTCTTTGCAATGGTCTTTCAGGTCAAAAGAATCCCAGTCTTATTTATTATTAATATGTACCTTTTAATTTCTCCACGTTGACCAAAATTTTGAATCCTATTCTCTGCAATCCAGGTTCTCTCCTTAGTTTTACAGAAATGACCAACCATAACTGGATGTGTAAGCTTAGGCTTTCGGTCTTTGTTGGGTGCTAGACACTCAGAGGGAAGCAATGAGTCTAGAGGCCATGCTTCTTTGTATGGGACAAGTGCATGCATGGACGTGGACACTTGATGCCAGGAGGAGCACTTCCACTCTGGGAAATGCTATCAGAGTTTAGTGGCATCCAAGCCTCAAGCCTCGGTGTTTCTCCACTGTCACTGGACGCCTGAACAATTGTTGTCTGAATGTGGAGCTGTTGAGTAGTTCTCTGGAGCTGAGACATGTCCCGATGAGTTTTATCTGTGTGCCTACTCCTCAGGCACCAAGGGGAAAGAAGAGAAGCCTGTGTTATTGGATGCTAGTGTTAAGAACAATGTCGATGTGACTTCTAATGTAGGACAGGATGAAGTTGTTTGTTTTTTTCAATCTCATATCTCATGCAGGGCTGGGCTGAGGATGTGGCAGGCACGGCGTATGCCCTACGTTCACTGCCAGAGGGGGCTCCCTGCCTGCCACAGGTGAGAGCCAGCTCTGGGGTGCCTGCCCCTATGGGAATGGGGGGCTGGAGGGGGCCTGGTGAGGGAGGGGTGGGGAGGACTGGTTCCCTCAGAATGAATCCTCTTTTCCTGAATGTATTTTTTTTTCCAGATCGTAAATGAAATTGCAACCAACCAAACCCTTGCCATCAGTTTCTCTCAGAGCTGTCTCCGTACACTGCGGAACAATATAAAACATGCATGCACATTTGCAAAGCTTGGGCTACCTGTGTTTGCTTAAGTGGCTCGGAGTCTGAGGCTTTATCTGCCCAAGGATACTTCTTCCTTCATCAGCTGTTCCATAAGGCACCAACCCAAACTAAAACAAAGTGTGTCTTTAAATAAACTAGGAAATTGAATGATGGCCCTGGAAATAATACATTTTTATCTTAAATGCTCTTTTTTCAAAAAAAAAAATTACTATTTTCAGTCTTGCTTCCCAATATTTCCACTTCTCCCTCCTACATTCTTTTTCTACTTATTTCTTCTGTTATTCAACAAAGACCCTGTTGCTTTGCATGCATGGCAGTTGATCAGTGTGACCACCTCCTCATAGATCTCTACAAAGACCACCCACACGACATTCCACCTCTACCACTCTTTGCGCTTTGGTGGTTCCCTCTCCCCCTCCCTCTCAGTATCAGTGGTCAGCTCTGCCCACCCCAACCTCCACACCCTACAGACAACCCTCCACATCTCATGTGCCTATCCCCCAAGTGCCTTTCAGCCCCAAGTGCTGAAAAATTGTCTCAGAGAAAGGAATTGCGGTCCATGGAGTGACCCGGGAACCTTTACCGTTCAGAGTGGGAAGCAAATACCCTCCAATGCATGTCTAACATATTCAGCCTGTTCTGCAGCAGGTCATGGCAGTTCAACCGTTTGGACTCCTGCAAACAGCCGTCTGACAACCCTCAGAGCTGCTGGCTTTATGGGCCCCTCACCTGTATTTCTAACCTCCTCTGCCTTCTGTCTTTTGCCAGTGGTCCGTGTAATATCCGAGCTGCCGTCCGGAAAGAGAAAGGCCTGCCCATTCTTGTGGAGCTCCTCCCGAATAGACAATGACCGTGTAGTGTGTGCAGTGGCCACAGCACTCCGGAACATGGCCCTGGATGTCAGAAACAAGGAACTCATTGGTATGTCCTCTAACCCAGGGCCCTGGTCATTGCAGGTTGTGTATATGACTGGAGCCTCCACAGAGCATATGCATGGGTGGAATACTGTGTTTATCAGAGGCTCTGTCTTTTCCAGCTCTCCTGCTTTGAGCATGCAGTTTGGCCCTTTAGAGTTTAAAGGGGATATGTGGTTACTAATCCTTGCAAATGGAAAATGATCTCTGTGCTTCATGTTTAATCCTATGCTCCCAACATTCCAAAGCTCTGCTGGGCCATTCGTTTGTTTCCTATGTGGTGAAATTAGGATGTCTGATGGGGTACCTGTCCCCTTTTCCCCATCTCTCAATTCTTTGCATTTATATGTTTAGCTATCTATTCCTACATTATTTATTTATAAAAACTGAAATCAAAATGAAATAATCTCCAAGGAGGTATTAAAGAGAGAATATACCCTGTGCCTCTTCTGCAAATGATTCTTCATTCAGTATTAGTTCCAGGTCTGTTCTAGGTTCAGGGATTTATACCAATGAGGGAAGGAGACAAGAGGCCTTAGACACGCAGGAAAAGTCCATGTACCATAACCAAAACAAATACACAAGTCACATGCTGGCCAGAACTGTTCTTTCTGGGAAAGAGGTAATGGAAGCTGTCATTGAGGAACTTGCAGCTCCTTTCAGTTGGGTTTAAATTCACCATTTAAAAAATGTGCAATTCCATGTGATTGGATGCTTTTCCAATGTTGGAAAATTGCCTGCTTTTGGTTCCAAAAACCCTTCCTCATCCCAAAAGAAACCTGTACCCACTGGGCAGACTCTCATCCTCCAAGTATGTTGACCGCCAAGCTATTCCATGACAGTAGGCTCCCCTCGTCTGGACGTTCCCGATATGTAGAATCACGTAATGTGTGAGCTTTTGTGTCTTAAGTCTTTGATTTTTAGAATGACCATGGTTTGTTTTATTATACATTAATACATTATAATTTTATAATTGGAACGCAGAGTGCCGTTAATATACACACAGTGCAGAACAGTAAAATCAAGTTACATTAACTTGATTTGTACCTCCCTAACTTGTCATGGTCTCTATATATAGCTCATGCTGTCCTTAAGTAGATTAAATAGCCACGGCTGACATCAACTATTCAATCCTAGTGCTAGAATTATAAACCTGAGCCACCATGCTGGAACCAATATATATATTTGTAATAAAACATTTGAATGTTATTCTATAATTAAAAATATTTTAATTTTAATTGTACCTTCGACCAACATTATCCTCTCCCTCCTAGCCTGCAGCCTCCAGTAACCAACATTCAGGTTTTGCTTCTAAGAGTTCATTCTTTATATTCTACATTTATATTTCTCTTGGCATGGGTGCCCCCAGTTCCATCCCTGATGTCAGAAATGCCATCACTTCCTTCAAGTTGAAGTCTGAAGAACAATCTATTGCATGCCCCACTGTACATTCTTTATACATTCATCCACTGGTGAACACAGGGCATGGCTCTGTGCCCAGAAACTGAGTTACTGGATCATATGGTAATTATATTTTCATTTTTAAAATGTAACTTTCATAACACTTTCCTTGATGTCTGTACTAATTTAAAATCTCACCATTGAAACACAGAAGAATGGATCCTTCTTCCCCATACTCATCATGGCTTTTAAAAGCTGTTCTGACAGATGTGAGGTGATGCTTCATCATTTCATTTCATCATTATTTTCATAATGATTAGTGTGATGGTTTGTATATGATTGGCACTATTTGGAGTTGTGTCCTTGTTTGAGTAGATGTGTCCTTTTTGGAGTAGGTGTGTCACTTTGGGTGTGGGCTATAAGACCCTCATCCTAGTTGCCTGGAAGTCAGTATTCTGCTAGCAGCCTTCAGATGAAGATGTAGAGCTCTCAGCTCCTCCTGTATCATGCCTGCCTGGATGCTGCCATGTTTCTGCCTTGATGATAATGGACTGAATCTCTGAATCTGTAAGCCAGCCCCAACTAAATGTTGTCCTTATAAGAGTTGCATTGGTCATGGTGTCTGTTCACAGTAGTAAAACCCTAGCCAAGACGATTAGTAATTTTGAGTATTTTTTTCAAATATCTCTTGGTCATCTATGTCTCCTTTTGAGACATGCCTACTCATATTCTTTCCTCATTTTTAAGCTGGCTGTTTTCTTGCTATTGGGTTTGATTCTGTGTGTGCTTTGGTATTAACTCCTTGTCAAGTTTAGGCTTTGAGACATTGTATCTCAATCCCAAGGTGACCTTCTGGTGATGTCGGTCATTCACATCTTCAGCAGAACTTCTTTAGTTTGATGCAATCCTGCATGTATGTTTTGAGTTTTCTTGCTCAGCTTTTGGGGTTGGATCTATAAAAATTAATGCTCAGACCATTATTGTATAACTTTCCACTGCATGTATTCTTTAAAATGTTATGTAAATTTTCATTTAACTGTGTAGTATGTTTTGGGCTTAGTTTTATATGTTGGCTGAGATTAGAGTTCACTTTTGTTCTCCTGAATACACAGCCTTTCCACTTTAAGGGTGTGATTTTAAATGAGGGGTTAAGTTGGGAGTGGTTGATAAGGAAATGTCTTAGGAAAGGCCTAAAAGAAGGTGGCTATACATCCCTCTAGAAGGAAGAGAATCCAACCTGAAGCCGAAGGGGCAACCTATGCAGATGATGTCCTGGAATGGGAACTAGGAGCAAGTTGATGGGTTTGGAGCCTTCAAGAGGCCTCGTTTACCTAGCAGAAGTCATGGGATCCTAGATAAGAGAGGCCTTCTTGTGCCTCTCTCAGGAAGTGACAAGGTACAGCCCAAAGGCTGGTTGATGCCTAGAAGCTGAAGAATCCTCAGGAACCTGCAGGGAAATGTCATGAGCCCCATAGATACTGTCACAATGGTGGCATTGGAATCGAGGGATGGCAGAGTTCCTCCTGGGCTTCTTGCATGACTCTGGATAGTTTACAGGCTGAAGTCCAACAGCATTGCAGCAGATGACAGTTAACAGTGGATGGCATCTGGAATCTAATGGATTCTGGTCCAGGAAGCTGGACCAACCACTGCAGCCAAGGTGCTGCATATTGTACCATCTGGCAAGTTTGGAGAAATGATATATGAGTGGAGAAATGGGCAAAACTTCCGTTTGAAGAACCAGGCATGATGTGCCATATAAACACTCAGTGATCCAGGAATTAGAAGTTTTCCCTCTGTCATGTCCCAATGCACATCTGGTCCACCACCCAGAACCAATGTACATGTGGGTTTTCAGCCATTTATTGACTCAGAATAATCTCAGACTTCAGGCCCATGCCTCCTAAGTGCACACACATCATCCTAACCATATATTACAAAGAAGGAAGTAAATGTGAAAATTTGGTATTTGTACTTAGTCTGGGTTTAATTTTGGTATTTGCAGATTCCATGTGCTTCATATATTTAAACTAAGCTATTAGATCAAAAGGTCAAAGACCCCTCTGCATACACACTTTTCCTCTCCGTTTCTTAAATAGTTATTCCAGACAGGACCAGCACTGGGACTTCCAATAAAAGCCTCATCACTCCTCTATGATATAGAGAAAAAAAAAATCAATAGCTAATCAGTCTACTGCCTGGATGCTAAGTACTGCGTATTGTGCAGTTGTGTGTTTTATTTCTTTTGTTGGGTTAATATATAACAGAATAGTGAAATATTGATTGGCCTTCTAGCTCCTGGGTATTCCTTCTTTCTCTGATGCTAGTTATCCTGTTGTCCCTCTGAGCATGGAGCATTTGAAGCTCCATATTGTCCATTAAGCCATTGCTATCAGATGTCACCATCTAGTAAATGGAGGCAGTCATTCAGAAACAGGCTTGAAAGCACCAAACTAACAAGGCTTGAACGCAGTAACTTTTTGTGAATAAGAAGAGTAGAATTTAGCAAAATGTTAGATTCTGTTTAAGAGATAGCACACTTTACTCTTGTCAACTAGTTGACTCTAAATATTATATCAAAAGGATTATTTGTATAGAGAAATGCTATACAGCACTTTACATGTTAAGGAGAAAGAAATGATGACTCTGAGCTAAGAAAGACAAGTGTGGCCATCTTGTGCCTTCTGTTAATTGTCTCTGAAGGTTTTGGTGACCTCACCTGGATTCATGAACTTAAAGGATCCTGTTTCTGAGGTGTCCACACCCTGTGTCCTCCCCACAGCAAAGTGCCCCTTTCCCAAGAGGAACTGCGCCACCATCTACCGAGCCACTCTACCTCCTTCCCTGGTTGTTTCTTAATAGCGATGATCCCTGTTTGTGATGTTTCCTCTTACAGCCTTTTAATTATGATACTATGGCAATAATACGCACTCGGAAACAAAACTTCTTAGAATTTTGAATTTTTATTTATCTCATGCTGATGGTGTGTCATACAATATTCTCTTCCAATACTGGGCAGAGGCATTAAATGACAAACTCAAATCAGGCATGGAAGCACAGGGAAAATCATGGTCTGCCATGTGCCGTGTTGCTAAGTTGTGAGGTTTAGTAAGTTATGTGTATTAAATGCAGTAGCTTGCCACACTGTCAACTTATAATGGCTTGTTGTGACATAATCCCAACATGATGGGGATCACTCTATGTGACATTCCTTACTGGACTTGTTTCTTTCCCCTCCACTGGACATGAGCTAATAAGGAGTGGATGCCTTGTCTTATTCTCTGATGTATTCCACATGTCTGGAATGGTATGTGACCAGTAAGAGGGACTTGATGTGAATATTTGCTGAATGGATAACTAAGCTACCCTTTTCCTGTCCAACTACCATCTTACATATGCCATTGAAGAAAAGCTTAAGGAAACAAATTAAAGGAAACATAAGCCAGAGAAAAGGATTCCATGTTAATGAACATCAAAAGTCTATTCATTTTCTTCTTAACTGTAGTGGTTGCATGGGGGTGGGCCCTCAGACTTTCAGAAGGAATTTAGCTTTTTCCATCATTGGTTCTGAGGTTTCAGTTTAAACTACAGTTCTCTTGGACTATTCTCTTAATTGACATGAGAGTGGGCTGACAGCCACATTTTCACTCCATCATCTTCAGAGGACTCCATTATCAGGAAGTGCTTGAGTAAGCCATGGTCATCTATGGAGAAGCAACTAGTACCACATTCTGGATCATAGTTGCCTCTACTCTCCTTGTCTTCCCATTGGGCTATTTCCATGGATATGTGTATGTCTCTGAAAACTGATATTTAGTGTGCTATATAGATAGGTCCTGAATTATTCTTAGTGGCGTGGAACAGTAGCTAAGGTTAATGCATGTACATACATTCTTTGCAGCATTCAGAAATGTTAATTATGCTATATAATGAAGGTAGAGAGAGAGGGGGAGAGAGATGAGAGAGAAGAGAGAGAGAGAGGAGAGAGAGAGAGAGAGAGGAGAGAGAGAGAGAGAGAGAGAGAGAGAGACTGAGAATTAGCTTTGGTGAAAAGGGTGTATCATACCACATCCCTTCATGTTTTCAGTTTGAAGCTCATTTCAGCACTGGATAGTTCCCAATGGAGCCTCAGTCCTCACCCTTCACTAACAGACAAACCCAACAGAACAGAGTCCCTAAGGCGTATGTGAACTCACACCTTCTAACCTCCCACTTTGCGTGAAGTCCAGCTTGGGTATCCCTCTAATGAAAGCTCTTTCCTTGACTCAGAGCTTTTCACATGTATACTGTACCCTTCCCTGAAGCAAGGAAGAATCCAGTTAGGGATAGAGTTATGTTTAATTATTCATTGTTTTGAACCTTAAAGTTTATTTCCAGAATTTTATACACGATTATTGTCTTTATGATACCTGCCCTTTCCTCTCCCATGTCCCTCCCCTACGCCCTCTCAAATTATTGGCCATAAATCCTTTAATTATTATTATTGCTGTGCGTACCCATACCCACTGAGTCCAGTTAATGTTGATAATAATTAAATTCTTTAATTATCATTGCAAATGAATTCTTTAATTATTTTCACATTTTATGTTTAATAATTGTATTTCATGTTTAATAATTTAATTATTATGGCTGTACATGCACACACCTGCTGAGTCCAGTTAATTTTTCTAGTGTTTGTATGTGCATAGAGCTGACCACTTGGGATGGGATAATCTATCAGGGTTTATCCCTGAGTTGTATTTTTTGTGATATTCCATAATGGCTGGAGCTTTTCTGTGCCTATAATAGGCGCTCAGAATACATTTGCTGAGTCTATTCATCCATCAGTGATGGATGAACAGCACGTTACTTATTATGAAGAGCAGATCTAGAGGGACATTACAGAATCTCAAGCGAGGAGACAAATGAGTGGGGGAATTGTCTGGTTCAGCCTTTTCCTACAGAGTCCAGGAACTTGAGGAGATACTGCAGATGTTCTGTCAAATCCATGATTCTAAACAGACTCATTTAGATGAGATTTGGTGGGAACTAACACTTTCCGCATATGACTTGTCCATTGCCAACAATGTCTGTGTTGGCAAGGCACCTGCATCTCCAAACTGTGTTGACAGAGCCCACAGAGTATCTCTCTTGGATTCCCTGATGGTGGTTCCTAGCCACATCCCTGTCAGGCAAGCCAGGGCTAGAATGCTGTCAGCATCCTTCTAATTTTCTTGTGCATCTCTCTGAGCTAAAGAGGAGAGTTAGCCATCATTTCATAAGCCAGGACCCCTTTGCCTTCTGACTTGCAAGACACTGGCGTCTACACATTGGTGTCTACACTACACACTGGTGTCGCCACAAGAACACAAGCGTTCTTTAACTTGTCCTATTGTATCCTCATATTGTTTGAGTTGTTCTTCACTTTGGCTGACCTTTTTACTTTGCCACCTAATGTGGCTTCTCCCTGGACATTGACCTCCCTGTTTGTCCTAACAGCAAAGGAGGCACAAGGCAGAGCTGGCTGTTTTTGAAGCCAGCAAGGAGCCATTTCCTACCATGTGTCCCTTAAAATGGACACAAGTGGAGCACAGTCTTGCCCTGCGTACCAGGCACCATGCAGCTCCTACTTCCACACAATAATGAGATCCAGGTTGTGAACCCACTGCCCTTCCTCCACCAGGAAACTTTTGAGTCTTTCTTTTCTTTCGTCAGTGGGAATGGAAAACTACTCTGTCCTAACTTTCTTTTCTTGTCCCAATTTATTTTAAATGTTTATGTTTAAAAACTTTTGGGGCCATTCTAAAGACCGAACAGGGTATGCTGGAGACCTTTAAAGAATGACAGAAAAATGCTCCATATTCAACCATAATGAATGAGGAGATGAAGGAAGTGAGAATACTGTCCATAGGATTACAAGTTCATCTCTCTCTACACCAGATCTTTATGCAGTAAGACAGTGTACTTTCTCCTGGATGCCTGCAGGAGGAGCTGCTTTGTGGAGGACAGAGGGGTGGGGAATCTCCATTGGCCACTGCTGCCCTGAGGGACTCAGGCTTGGTAAATGTTCATTATTTTCATCCTATGAGTGGATTCTTGACAAATATCTGCACTTAGGGAGTTCTAGACCTTGCAGTTCTTACTTTCAATAAAAAATGTTGTCACATGTTCTTACCTAAACCTGAAGTCACAAATGTTTGTTTTTGAGGATTAAACAGATACTTGCACCTTTGACATGGCATCCATAGCAATGAGTCCTTTGAAATCATTGCAAAAACTCTTATGTAAATTTGAAAGCTTAGAATTAAGAAGCATCCTAGTCACCACACAATTCCTATTTGGAATATGGTGTTGTGCTGTGTCTCCTGGCAGAACTAAAATGCTAAGAGCTCCATTCATTCACATAGATAAATGCACGTGTGCCTGCATGTGTGGAGTTATTTTCCCATCTTATGGCAGTAGATCAGATGTAGCAAAGGCTTCTGGGCTGTATTAACTCCATTCTGGGAAGCAGACCTCCCAAGCAATATTCGTCACATGACAGCATAGGAACATTCTTCATCTGTGTCCTTGACCCTGACTAATCTGTGAGTCTAGGGAAAGTATTGGACCTCTGGAAAACTCAAGACACTCCAGGAGGCAATGTACCATTTCAATCCTGGGAAAGTATAAACTTCACTTTATTAAGTAGATCTGAGGAAATTTTTTTTTTTAGAATCCTACCTTCTCTGCATCCCAAAACCTGCTCTTTAGCCTAGGGCAGATGTTGTTTTAATTAAAACACATGTAATTTCAATTAGTATTTTAAGAAGAAGCCTGATTTTCCAGACAGGGTGATTTATGAGAACATTCTCTGCTGTCTTACATTAGTAATTTGGTCTCAAACACCAGACCCTAGCAAAAGGAGAGCTCTGTGCTTCAGCCAGACATTTACATCTTCAGGTCAGTTGCCTGTGCCCTAACCCACAGGACCTAGTCTCTCAAAGGCTGCTTCTCCTTTCTGTGAAACCATGACTTCTTTGTTAATTAAGTTTGGACAGTCATTGGGGAATGTTGGTGACTGGGTCTAGCAGATAAGAATTCCTTGGCAGGGTAGTTATAAATAAATCAAAGAGTCAAAAATTACTTTATTAGACATGAATTTAATGATTCATCCCTTGGAAATGTTTCACATAGGTAAAAAGGAAAAATGAGAATTTTTATAGTTGCTTTCAGTTCAGCTTAAAGGCTTCAGAGAAGAGAAGAGAGAAAGGGGGCAGGGTTTCATGTTGACTGGGCACGCATTTAATGCCTAGCCAAACAATTTGAAGAAAATGCTTAGCTAAGAGACTGTGTGGGAAATGAAGTGACTATCTGCAAACAAGCCATCAAATCTTGAGAAGTTAAAAGTAGAGAGAATCTTCAGGAGGACGAGATGATCAAATTGCATTCCCTCTGAAGCATGAACTGTCACCTATTCCCCTTGTCACCTGTCCCCATCCTGGCTTCCACAGACACACAGTCCGGATCCTAGAGTTTTCCTCTCTAATACCAAAAATAATGTCGTACAAAAACTTTAAATTTTTTAAGGTGAGTTTTCTTTTAACCATCAGAGCTTATATTTGTTCTTCACCCTGCTTGATCTTGAGAGGTGGCCAAGCAGGTGAGTACATCTGTCATTAGCAGTCAAAAGGAGTATAATGCTGCCAGACAGTGGCCTAAGTCAAATGGATCTTTAGCATAGCTCACGAAGGACCTGCCTTCTGAGGAATAGTCCTGAGCCAGATGACTGACCTGCTGCTAAACTCATGGAGGAGACAATGATGTGTGTTCACCTAGAATCTACTTAGAGATAGATGCCACTCTTTACTATAACAATATGAAATAGTTTTTACAAGAGCCTGTTTTGATCCTAAGTCCAGTGTGTCAAGAAGAATTATGTGCATGCTGCCAGACAGGAACCAAAGGGACAATTAGTAACAGGCATGGTAAGGCAACAGCGAGGGCAGTGCTCAGGAGGCCCTCCGAAACTCTCCTGAAAACTCTTTCACAGACTTCTGGTGTACAGGAGGATTTTCAACTCTCACACCGTAGGAGGTTCATGATCTATTACTGTGTGATAGAAATGCCTGTCTCTTATTTGTAATAAAATTACTTATTCAATTTTGGATATTGTGCCTTAAATCAGTATCAGGTAAAGCTATTAACTTTGAAGAGCACAACAATTCAGAATACAAAAGGAGCTCATTTCCTGACAACGTACACCTATCTGCTTAACCACAGACAGTATCCCCCTTACCATTATTTGATTAAGATTTGCAACAGAACGACATGGGATGAAGTGGACAGATGCCACTGTGGGATGTGCTGATTTTAAGTAGGAAAGAGTAGCATCAGCTCCAGCATTAGAGAGTGTCCTGTGCTCAAGACAGACCAAAAGATAAAAACTCCAATGGTCCTCACCTTGAGACTTGAGCAGTTTAATTTGCTTGTCAGAAAGAAAAGTTATAGCCATGGAATGGAAAGGAGTGGTGTTAAATTTTTAATTAAGTTCACAGACAAATGTACCCGGTGCCTGTGTGAGTCGGGTCATTTAAAAAGTGACCTTATTACTTTTAAATGTTAGAAACCCAATAGTTTTAACTCTCAGCCACCATCAAGTTCACTCTTCACATTCTAATTCAAACGCTGGTGCACTCTGCTGGCTGCCATTTTCCCAGTGAAGGGTACATTGAAATGCTGATTTTTTTTTTCTTCTGCCTCTTCCTTCACTCCAAGGAGTAAATCTCTAAATCCTAGAGAAGAAGTTGGCAACCGACAAAATGCTACTGTAAATCTGACCAGTTAACTTTGTACTAGGCAGCATAAAATATATGCATTCAAAGTAACAGCAGTAAGCATGAATGACGTATCATTAAAAGTAGGGACTTGCCAAAGAATAAGATATAAAAAAGTAATGGAGAGCAAACACCATCACAATGATATCTTCAAAGGACTCAAAGCTGATGGGCAGGAGCAACACTTCAGACCCCAGTTGGGGACAAGTATATATTCTGACTTATTTGCTTCCCAAGTACCTCCCACCTATGGGAGATCATGCACAGCTGGTCCAGCTGGGTCAAACATATTTGTTTAGAGGCTTGTTATTTTATGTAAATGATAGACTCCTAGACTCAGGCATCTCAGGAAGAATCTGTCCTTGGGCAAGTGGCTAACAAGTTAGAGGTATTTTTTAGGTTTTATAGATTGCTTAGGCACAGTAATTAAAACCTAAAACATAACTTTGGCTCTCACAATTACCACAAATTTGTCTGTAATGATTCTTCTGTGCTCTCATTTTCTTCATTCTGCACATATTGTTATGGTATGCCAGTTATGTTGTGTTAAAAGAATACAATAGACTGAATGACATAACTCCTTCAGTAGAGAACACCCCATTTCTTCAGTTAGGTTGCTAAGTAGGGGACTGGGTTGATTTAATACATAGTTAAGCAATCCCTCTGCTTTATTTAAATTCTGTCTAGTCACAGCTTCCATTAGATGCAGTTGTCATTGAGGTCAAATGATCAGCATTCAACCTTCAGTTGGACACAAAAGAGGGTTGAATAGTTCCAGAGATTTCTACACACTTCAAAGCCCTGCCCAGTACCTAGTTTCTGGGCCTTTCTCTTCCCGGTAATGTTCTTTTCCTTCCCACTCTCTGATGAGCAGTGAAGTTCAGCTGCAGCATTGCCTACATTTCTGGTCTTAAGTAACATTGTGTCTACTGTGTGGCTCAAGTAACATTGTTTCTACTGTGAGGCTCATTAGCTCACACCCTTCCTTCCCACTGGACACACCCCCTTCTCTGTTTCCACTCACCTGCTTCCCATTTGACTCCTGTACTTCAGGTATTTCTCTAACTCTAATTACTCCTTCACCTCTTCTCTACCTGGCCCGACCTACCATCAGGAATAATTCCAGGTGCTACTCTTTCACAAACTGCCTGCAAAAATGCCAACTTTTCCCATCTTTGAACTCTTCCATGATTACGTACACACACTCAGAATTAAAAGCATTCGTGCTATGGATAACACTCATGTATTTCTATGCAAATCATGAGTCCTGGGGTCATCCCCTCATCTGAGCTCATAACTTTTAAGATAAGAAAAATAGAGATATTTTTGGTTTTACCTTTTACACTTCCTTTGAATGCTCTGACTCTGCCCAGCATTGAATAACAGGACATTGGCGGCACAAGTTTGAATCATTTCATCTTCAAACATATGAAGTCCATTACAGCACACACAGCAACTTCTTCACTTGCTGCTACACCCCTAGCACAGAGTGCCTGGGGTTACCTACAACACCTGACTGGAAGTGACTTGAAATCATAGTATTTTGATTTCACAAACTGAGCTTTTATTGTCATGCGTAGATTTTTGAAATTATTTTCAGTAGGTTTGGGGTTATAGCCTATATCATAGCTTCTTTCACAGCTGAGAAGCGCTTAGCTTCACCCTCTTTCTGATCTTGAGCAGCAGCCCCCTTTAGAATACAACTATAGACCTGACTCTCACTATGTGAACCAGGGCAGCACAGCAGCACCCTTTATAGGATGTGACTCCCAACCTTAGAGGTACCCTGTGATCAGAGCCCACACCTAGAGACCTCAGAAGTTAGCATGTATTTTAAGATTCTCTGAATACTTCTGAATATCCAAGACTGAGAACTACTAACTTACAGCTTATAAAACACAATATAGACTAAAACATCTTCCGGAAAACTGTCTTCTTCCAATTTTTAACTATTTTTTAGGAATGCATTTTTAAACTTGGTTTTCTCTAACACATACCTTTGATCAGAAAAGGCACAAAAAAAAGTACAGAAATTAAACTCACCTATACTTTCTCCTTTTTATTATTGATTATATAGGATAATTGTTTGTAACTGAACTGTCGATATCAGCCAACATTGCTACTGATGACAGTATAGCTAGACTTTAATTCGTTTCACAAATACATATGTATATTTCTGTGCCTCTGTGTGTGTGTGTGTGTGTGTGTGTACACTCGTGTGTGTGCAGTAGGAGTATCAAGGGGACATTAGCCCTTGTTCTAGTATAATCTTTGATGACACATATAACATATGATGATACTATGATTCACTTTGCTTTAGCAAAGGACTCTGACTTACCTTTCCACTTAGTGAAATGCCTCCTCTTTGAGGGCCAGTTTAATCAGGGATAGGGGAAGAGCTGCTGAAAATACTGAGTACAGGTGTAAGGCTGACAGCCAGGAGCAGGAATGGTGATGTTGCAGGCAGTCTCTTAGAAAGTGGCCTTTGCACCTCTTCCTGTAGACCTCAGAGCATCCCTAGATGACTTACCATAGTTAATGGTCTATATTAACAAATGTTGCTATTTATAGTATATTGACACACAAATGTCTGTTCCGTACAGACATGGGCTTTTTAGAAAGAATTTGCCAGTCTTCAGTTATTGAATCAGCAGATCTGAAGACCCACAAATGTAGATGGGCAACTGTTGGTCATTCTTTACTTGTTCCTCTGTCATCTCAGAATGGTGGTTTTCAAATGTTCTCTGTCTCTGTCTCTCTATCTCTGCATGTGTGTCTCTGCTTCTCTCTCTATGCCTCTGTCTCTCTCTGTGTCTCTGTCTCTCTCTCTCTCTCTCTCTCTCTGCCTCTCTCTCTCTCTCTCTCTCTCTCTCTCTCTCTCTCTCTCTCTGGTACAGAGGAGATGCAGAGAAGTGTGTGCTTTGAGTGACATGTGAATCTTTAGAATGGTTTTGGTTTTAGTTTTTGCACTATCCTCTATCCTGTCCCCTTCCCATAGCCTCTCTGGTCACATGTGTCCTGTGAAAAGCATCTCTGACCTTCAGTGTGGAGACTGCCTCAGAGTCTAGGCAAGGCTAATTGGTCCTCTTGAAGATCAAGCCTTTGACCTTCCCCCTGGGACTGTTGCTAATCTATTAAAGAGTGACAATGTTAGGGTAAGCCAATGATTAATTATTTTGGCCTGGATTGGCCATTTCCAGGTGGCACTGAACATTCCAGAGTTACAAGGTGTGTGCTACCTTCTATGACGACTCATTTACACACACACACACACACACACACTAAAAAGAAACAAGAAAAATGGAACTGTATTTCTTGGGGAAGAAGAAATAGTCAATTGGAAACAGGGAAGATAGGAGATGAATACTGGCAAATGCTGTTTAATAAAGAAGGAAGGGCATTGTTCCTAATCATATTCATAGCAGAAACAAAAGGAATTTTTTTCCTTGAAGCCAAAGACTAGAATTAGGTAAAAACATTTGAATTATAAGGCAGAGGGAATCAATATTCCACACTGCAAGCCTTGCTGCTCTGAAGTGAACAGTAACGGTCTCTGGGTAAGAGACTGTGCACACAGAGCCTTCATTAAGTGGATCTGTGTCTGCCACTAATGCACTGTGCAGCGAACCTCCGTTCAGTATGTCTTTGTCCTCCAGTGTGTGCATGGGATTTCATCCACAGCAGTGCAGAACAGGAAGGAGAACACAGAGGGAAGAGAGCTTTGGCTTTTCCCCACGTTGGCTTAAGGCAACACTTCTGTGCTACCCAGTTTGTCATTTTCTTCCTGCAAAATTCCCAAAGGGACTCTGATGGGTTTCACGCAGGCATGGAGTGGAGAGTTTAGGAGTTTTGGAAGCAGAGAGATACTTTGGAGAACGTTACCGCTGGTTTTGGCAGTATGAACTTGGAAGAGTGGAGCCTGAACATGAGACAGACTAAAGGCTCACACAATAGCCATCTTTCTCCGGGGCATCAGACAGTTTATATCATGAGGGTTATGCAAAGTCATATGAGCAAAGTTCACTTGAGCTCAAGCCATATAGTCACAAGGGCAAGGTCACGTGACTTTAGGCTGTCTGTTATCCTGAGGACAACTCACACTCAGAAACATCATTCTGAATCATAATGGGTGAGGTGATGGGTAAGATGAAGTAAACCCACTCTTATGTGTCACAACTGTGAGGAACACAAAAGCACATTTCAGAAACAACCCTTGTCTTGGAGAAGTGGGCATTACAAGACTTTTGCCTTGTTTCCTTGGAGTTATCTCACACATTCTGAAAACTTCTCAACAGTTTCATTCATGAGCTGTGTTCCGACAGAACAAAGTAGGAACAAGTGACAGCCACTGTGTCAACCTACAACTGCTGTTTACTCTGAGCTACAAGCTCCTGGGGTCTCCTGAAGGCAGCTCAGCCGCTTGCTTGAATTAAATAAACGTATCATTGACTTAAGTTAATCCACATAGGAAGAACACGACTGAGGTGGGTCCAGACCCAAGCATTTGCTGAAGTCATGACTTGCCCTTAAGCATACCACTGAATTTTCAGGAGAGAATATTTTGTTTCTTTCCTTTCTGTAAGACCAAGAAGACTTTAAGTCATGGAGCCGAACGTAGCTGGCTAGACCCAGCCCAGCTCACAAGCCTTGTACTTACGGTAGAACAGATGAACAGTTCCAGGCCAGCCTTGCCGTAAGGGGCACAAACACAGAAGACTGAGAAAGGGCAGGGCTGGGGAGGGCATGCAGTTGTCTGTTAGGGTGGCACCCCTCTGAAAGCTCCTCTTGTCTTTCTCTCGTCCCCTGCATGCTCACTCCTCAGCATCAGGGTGTGTCAGCTCTGTTGGCCCTGAATTCCCACAGTCAGCACAGTCTCTATTTGTTACTCGGTTCCTCTATGATCTGAGTCACTAGATTTCAGTCGTTGGTCCATTCCTCTCCAACTCCAAAGACATGTGAGGTACCTTACTTTAAACACACAAAGGCAAAGGCTCAAACTAGTACTAAGAAAGAGCACCATCATGGGGCTCAAAATGAGATCATACCTTAGGATGGAGGAGAGATGGGTCAGAACCAGAAGGACTTTGAGGAAGGGAAGAATGTGATCACAGTATGTTTACATTTTAAAAATGCTTTTGAGTGATAAAAAATAAACAAGGAAAGAAATAAGGAAAGAGAATACCCTGCCATTTCTCTACGTCTTTTTGTAAATGTATATTTCTCCCCCTCCCCAAATGCCACTTGGCTTGCTTCCTCAAGTTTCTAAAGTGTTCTCATCTCTCCTCATATCCTGGTAATTTCCTTGGGAAAAGGTATCAGTGCTCAGTCAATGTGACCTGTCCTCCCATGCAGGAAGGGCACACCCAGATCTCTGTATTAATAGATGAAAATCGTGATTCAGCCATAGGACTTGGGGAGCAGGTGTTTGTATTGGATGCATTTATTGCTTGTTACCTTTCTAGAAGACATCTCTGTAGATGTTTACCAACACACACACACAGACTCGCATGCACCCACAGACACGTGTGCACACACACACATGCACACACACACACACACACACACACACACACTTACTTCACATTTTCATTGTAATCATTGCCAAGAATGCATTTTCTTGTGTGGTACTTTAAAAATAAAACTGACTTTTTATTTATATTTTTTATTGAAAATAGACTTTTTTTCTTACAGTATATTCTTAGAGCTTCCCCCTCTCCACTCCTCCTAGATTCTCCCAACCTCCCCACCCACTCAAATCCAGACTTTTTCCTTCTCTCATTAGAAAATAGGCAGCTAAATAAGAAGAATAAAATATAAAAAAACAAATCAGAATAATAAAAAATAACAAAAAAGAACCAAAGAAAAAGCACAAAACCTTACACACACACACACAGACACACACATACACTCATGGAAACTCCACAAAAACACAAAATCAGAAATCATAATATACAAGCTAAAGCTCTAAGGTAAGGGGGAAGGAGCCTAGACAAAGCATTACATGACAGAATATGCCAAAATACCATGGTGCTTGTATTGGCTGTCTACACACATCTACATACGGTCTGCATGTCAGTGCATTAATGTGTGCTATTATCATCTTGACAATATGTACAAACCCTCATTAACGGGATTCAGCTAACTATCGCCACATCATCATTTCAGTTCCTTGAACACGGGGCCCCTATCACAGATCTCCCTCTAAATTTTGCCAACTCACGCAATATTTTTGCTTCAAAGTCTCTTATGGATCATCCTTTCCATGAAAAGTAAAATTAAATCTTCATTTCTGATATTTCTCATGGTATCAATCAATGTCTTAGTTGTTATTACTTTACCTGTTACTGTAGATATTAGCAGAGTACAGTTCATCAAAACAATATGCACGCCATAAATTTTAATTAAAAATTTAAACATAAAAGTAATATTGTATTGGAAATGCATTCCTTGAATGGATGGGCTGTTTTTCCTCAATCAATTTATGTATTCAAAATGGAATACTTCTTCTTGCTTGAATGAACAGCATTCACTATCATTCTGTTTTCATTATTGTTTTGCTTTGATTCATAGATTTAAATCTAGGAAGCAGCCTTCATGAGTCTAAGGTTAAGGCTGACAAAGCCCTACCCTGTAGCTATACCACATCGTTGTTGAACTTCCTTTGCTTTTCATTTCAAAAGTCTCATTACAGTCTATCATTATAAGCTATTTTCAATGCAACTTGATTTACTCTCCCTTTGATATTGTTGAAGTTAAAGGACTGGAAAGTTTTATGCTAGAAAATATTGGTGATCCATCCTTAGATGCAGCGACTTGCAGCCCAGATTTGGGTCACTTTGATTTTCTTTAGTTTCATGTCACATGATATGAATTACCCTAGAGCAGAGAGAGCATGTTTGTCTTGTAAAGAAAAAAATTATCGTGAAGAACACACTAGGTGGTTCCTAGTCAGTAGTCTTTCTGGTAACAGTGTGCGAGGAAACTAAGACTCTGACATGGATCCTCTAAACCCCCATAGACCCTCCAGTAAAACTGCATGAGACCTCAGGGACCATGGACTCCATTTACAAAGCACTGTCCCAAAACAACAGGACCTGGCAGAATGTAGCTATGGCCCTGAGGTTGTGTCCACAGCCCAAGGTCGACTTTGAGAAGCCATGCCTCCCAGGAGCCTGAGCCCCGATTTTCCAAAGCTATTTCTCTGAGTACCTGGGGTCCCCCGAGGGAACACACTGTAGAGAAACTACAGCCACCGAGTGCAGTTAAGACCACACGGTGAGATTTAAGAGTTGCATTTTAAGTTAATAAGTCTACGGGATAGGTTTTATGCTAGATCATCATTTCTTATCTACACATAGAGAGTCGTTATTGGGAAAATGAGTGTAGTATTTAAAACTTTCTGGAGACCAATTAGATATAAAGAGAAGTCTGACTTTCTGAATACAAGTACCACAGTCCAGTTCTTGGGCCATAAAAGTCTAATGAGACTGTTTAACGTAATGGTCTTGGTCCTATAATAAAAATAGTTAACTGTTGTGAGTTTAGTGCCATGTCATTTTCTTCTTGACTATTGACTTCCAAAAAATGGAATTTATTTACTCTTTCTGTGCATCAGTCAGAGTTTAGCATTAAGCACTCTGGTTCACTGAGCCATGGTCTACTGTTTCAGCCAGTCCCCAAGCAAGCAAGCAGTATTGACTTTCCAGTATAAATATGCTAAAATAGGAAAAGAGGCCCCAGAGTATAAAGGAGAAAGGACATGCAGTGTACTGCTCATGATAAGACTCTTGGATAGGAGCTTATCATAGAAGCATCTCCAAGATCTGTGGAAACAAAGAGCATCAAAAAGTACAAAGCCCGTGGTGTAGGAGACAGCTGGCATGCAGCAGAAACAGGGGCATGCCTTATAGCTGGCAACTGACCCAGGAAAGTTTGGGTGCTGGTGCACTGCAACATGCCTGGGTAAGAGCTGGATTGCTCCTCCAGCCTGGATTGACGTAAGGATGTTTCCAGGGTGTGGATTGGATTCTAGGCTATATGGAAGGAGAATGGTCTGGAAGGCTTGACTGCAGAGTCAGGAAGGAGACTTCCTGCCCTGGTCTGGGGCTACAGGGAGAGCACCTGGGAATGGAAACTGTAAGGTGGAACCAAGATGGGCTGATGGACAGAGAGCAAATCGCTTTGGATGGGAAAAGGGCAGAGGTGAGAACGGGTTAGTAGAAAGAAACAGGAGTTCAATTTCGACCTGAAAATTTGAAATATCTATTAGCTATGAAAGGGAAGTGGATAAATAGGAAGTTGAAAATATGGATTTGTAAATCAGGACAGTGGTACTTATGCATCCTTCGTGAAATTTTTAAAGAGTTTAATTATGTTGGTTCCCTAAGTACAGAAATAAATCTCAAAGAAGCTTCCTCTTCATATAAAATGCCCAAGGATCTGGAGACATGGCTCAGTGATTAAAAGCACTGACTGCTCTTCCAGATGGCTGAGTTAGGTTGCTCACCACTGTCCGTAACTCCAATTCCAGGGATCTGATGACCTCTTCAGTGTTCCATGGTACCAGGCATACACATGGTGTGAGCATGCATACAGGAAAAACACCCATGTACATATAATAAATAAAACTTCCAGCCACAAGTAGACAGATATTTTGTAGCCCATTCACCAAAGATGTGTTTCTTAAAACTGTTTTCTTTTTTTTTTTTTTACTTTTAAATTAAAAAACAAACAAACAAACAAACAATAGTGTTGGCCTCATGAAAACTATGAGCCCACATATGTTCACATGATTACTAGATGACCTGTAGGTTAGACTGTAAACTGTTTTGAAAGTCATCGTCTTTATTTAAGTATACCACTTAATCATGAGCTTGTGGATTCGGTACATAAGATCCCTCTTGTTCACCAGCTCTGTAAAAGCCAATCAGCCAACAAGGCTAGGCAGTCTAGGTCTCCCCACAAGTCCCTGAACACACTTGTTGGCTATTATTTACTCCCCTGTGCTCATTATTCTGGAGGGTCATATTTTCCTAGTGAGATTTCCATCTGTCGTATATATGTGAGCAGTTACCCTTCATCTTATCACTTTTGGGGACTGGATACGTACAGAGAGGACAGACAGTCTAGTCAGTCTGTCTAACTCGTTTTTTTTTTTTTTTTTTTTGTGGGGCATGAATTACTTTTGGAGCCTCTATATGAAGTGTCAGGTTATTTATCCTCAGGGTATATTACAATGAATACAAATGGGAGTGTATCTTCGCTGGTGGCTCCATCAGTGTGGAGAAGTGCCTTATCTCCCCCATCCAATGCTCTGGCTGTGAATAAGCTCCTGTTTTTCAGCTGAGTGCAAAGCTTGGTGGGAGACTTAGACAAACATTTACACATGAGAACAGCCTGTGGTGAAGCAGATGCTTCTGGGATGGATAAATGTAATTGGTGGAGGATCGTAGGTAGTCAAGGTCCCTTTATCTTCCAGGAAAATGAAACATTGTACTTCTGTTCTGATTTTAGGTAAGGGTCTACACTCTCTATATAGTTGTGGTATATGCATCATGCATGCATACATACATATACACACATACATATACACATACATACATATACACATACATACATATACACATACATACATATACACATACATACATGTACACACATACATGTACACATATACACACATACATATACACACACATATACACACATTCATGTACACATACATACATATACACACACATACATATACACACACATATACACACTCATACATATATACATATACACACATACCTATACACACACACATACATACATACATACATACATGTGTGAAATAGATTTTCTGTGATACTCCTTTCTCATAAATATAGTGTTCCACTACTTCATTTGAATTTTAGTTGGCTATAAATGGTTTTCTTAATCTCTCCCTCCTCTCAGTATGTGTATATGTGTGTGTGTGTGTGTATCTTTGTATGCCACAGGAGTTTTTAATATAATTTTGCCCAAAGTTATTTTCAGAGATGTATGTGAATAGGAATGAGAACACAGACTAGGAAATCATGTTGGCTCTGCCTTCAGATTCCCGAGACCCTTTACATGTTTGTTTATAACCAAGACTCAACTCTGTAGTACTAATGATCCACACAAGAGACTGTAATGTATACCTTCAAACTGTTTCTACTCGTCTTATTGTTACTGTCACCCTGAGACTTAGTCCTGCTCAGAACAACTCAGGATGCTACTCTTGCATGAAGGAATGCTATGTGCAAAGACATGATTTCTATGATTTGAATCATAGGCATCTAAAGTTATAGATTACAGATAGACAGACATCACTGTGATGTAGCACAAGACAGAATTCAACATGCTGTGGTTAGTAAAAGAAAAAATGTTCAGATTGACTGGGCAGTGGTGGCACACATCTTTAATCCCAGCACTTGGGAGGCAGAGGCAGGTGTATTTCTGAGTTCGAGGCCAGCCTGGTCTACAGAGTAAGTTTCCAGGACAGCCAGGGCTATACCGAAAAACCCTGTCTTGAAAAACAAAACAACAGGAAAAAAATGTTCAGTTTGTAATCGTTCACCTTCAGAAACTTCTACAATGGTATATGCCCTGGTTGACCCCAGAGCTCCTGAGTCTCCTTCAGTGACCCTGGCATCTGTCCGTCTAAGATGCCACTCATGCATAGTCCAGGCTGAGCATCCAGTGCTGGCATATGACTCTTAACAGATCAGCCTTCCATGTCAGAATGATGCTGCTCCTGTCTCTCTGTGGAGAACTATCTTTTCAGCCCTAACTTAGTGCTTCCAAAGGTTTTTCAGACCTTAGAGAGAGGAAACTGAGCAAGTACCAATGAGATGATGCCACAAACTCTGACCCGACCTGCAGGTCTTGGTTATTCATGGGTTGTCAAGGTGGACCGTCATCTGAAAAATAACATGGATGGGAGAGAAAACGGAGACCCTGCTGCAGGAAGTTTTGTCAAGGTCTCACTTTAATGGGGGAGTAGCTTACAATATATAGTCTTCGGTGAGGGAGAAGAATGGGGCGGGGATTCCATTCACTCTCGATCGGCGGAGCACTCCACGCTAGTCCCGGAATGTCCCGGGGCAACGGTTCTTTATGAACAGGAAATCCTTTCTTAGCTGTAGGTCCGGTTCTCCCAAAAGAGGTGGTTTATTGCCCTAGATCATCTCACTGTTGTAACCAGCAGAGAACGTCCTTACTGACTAATCCTTCTAGAACAGTGGGCAATTCCCTGAGGCTCTCTTGGAACAGCAGGTAGCTTCCTGAGCTTGGCTCCCGACAAAACTCATGTGTTTAAAATACTTAACCAATCAGAGTGACAATTGTGTCATTTGTTACACATGAGAATAAAATGTAAATGTCATTCAGGTTCACTTAACTTTACTCGATATCACATTTTAATATTTTATTAGTAGTCGTATTAATTCAGTTGGTGAGCATTAACTGGGTGATTTCAATATTTAAGACATCAGGCTGGGTTCTGTGATTCAATGCCCATTATCTATTTTGAGTCACAATTCAAAAGAAGAATTGCTAAGTAGTATAGAAATGTAAAGTATTTATTCTTGGAAGTAAAAAACTATGGCTCACACATCTCATTTTAATTCAGGCATATGCTTAGCAAAGCACCAGTGGTGGACAACATCTGCACCACACCTCTGTGATCCGGAGTCGTAGAGTGTTACAGTTACACACGCGGATCAGTTAGAACTCGGTGTTCAGCAGTGAGTGTATCTGAGAAGCCTTGCTATATCATGTCTGCTTTGACCACGAAGCACACATCTTACTAAAGCCTGGCCGACAACTGAATCCAAACTTGGCACTGCAGGTTACCCTTCCCTCATCTCAACAAGAGATATCCAAACTCGAACCAACCTTGTAGGATCATACAGCCTGGGCAATATCTGCTGGGGTTCTGCCTTACCCAAAGGAAGCTCAGATGTAGGCTGACAGTAGTCTGTCTCCTGCTTCAGCTCACTTACAATCTTTTCTCTGTCTGAAAGCACTTAGCACAGCATGGCCCAACACAGCTGCCTCTATAGCAATTCCAGCTACCATGGCAGTCTAGGACCAGGGACATTCGGCATAGGGCACCCGGTTCTGGACTTTCATGCACCCATTAAATCCCTGATGGCTAAACACAATGTTGTGTATTGAAGAATCAAGTTATTTGCTTCGTGGAAGTAAGGCGAGGTGGAGTGACAATATCAGGTTACCACGGACAGACAAATTTTATTCTCAGGCATGGAATAAGAAAGTCACTGAACAACTGGGGACAGATTTAACAAGGAAAGGGGGAAGTAGGGTTTCATCCAGTGATCATGAAAGAATGCAGAGGCAGTACAGGAGCCAGTGTCTCACCCCAGTGTTAAGGGTCAGTCTTCTTGCCACTAGATGGCACTTGTATTAGTTTAATTTTCAGAAAGCTCTGCCTTCTCAACGAGGAGGCTGCTTATAAACTCTATCATCGTATCACTCTGAGGGTTCAGTCAGGGCCTTGGCAGAAGCAGTTAGGTAGGCTTCCCTTTTTACATTCTTAACTCCATCATCTCTGATGCCTCTTCACCCCTCCCCACTTCTTTATCAAGATCAGAGGGCGAAGAAGGGAAGCAGGCCTCGCCAGACTTTGGCAAGCCTTTATGTGACTGGGAGGGAAGAGAGCACTTAGTGTTGCTGGGCTCTTTGCTAATACAAAGCTGAATTTGTTGTGCACTAGTCTGTGGCAAAGAAGGACAGTACCCAGACTGGGGATCGGGGGACTCAAAAGGGCAGGGCAGGGTTTGAGAATCTGAAGCCTGGTTACAAGGCAGACCTTTCAATTCTGGGACTGGCCGGAGTTCAGGATTGGTAAAAGCAGGAATTGAAAGTCGTAGGATACAAGCTTATCCTTTGATACTTTCAGTTAAAGCATTGGTGGGTCTTTCCGCAACTTGCTGTATGGAACAATCAAGCTATTCGCCTGGGTCAAAATCTTTTGGAATAGCAAGCAATGCTAATGACGATAATTGAGTAGTGTTAACCAGGAGAGTCCGACTTGGATGTAAATTCGTTGTGAAGCTGTGTGTGTCGGAGCGGCGTCAAGGAAGCAAAAGTGGCGATGCAGGAGGAATTGGGGTCCTCTTTGGGGCTCGTGGTCTCATTAATGAAAGAACTTAGGAACACACTCGAAAACACAAGGACAATACTATTAGAATTAAAAAAAAAAAAAAAACAAGTACAGGCAAGGCATACAACCTCAGCAGCCTGGAGGAGGACGTTAGAGGTGAGAGGAGAAAAAGCCAAGCCACTTATGCCGGCATAGACCTGCGGGCACACAGCAAAAGGGGAGGCTCTAAAGAAAGGGTAAACAGCCCAGAATGTCCGGAGGAAAGCCCATGCTGTTAAAGAAAGCACTCTTAAAAGTGAGAGCCAAGAAAAGAAAAAGTCATGTTTTCCTGAATATCTCAGAGAAGCGGGCAGATAAACAACCTTACATGGTGCTGTGCCCCTGTAAACTTCTGTAAGGTGAAGTGGACATTCTGAGAAGGAAAAAAGACTAATTATTCCGCCTAGGTCTTTGGCCTGGTTTAAAGCTAGCCCACCTTGCCATGGTGGTCCCTTAGCCAATGTGATCTAATCAGGCCAGCTGAAACACCTAAACCAAATGCTCTGTTTTCTTGACCAGGAGTGTCCTCTGTTCTAACCCTGAGAGGTTCTTAGTTTCAGTTCTCTGCAGTCTGGAAGGATGCTTACAACTCAGAACTGGTAAATAGCTAGATGAAACTGAAAAGAAAGACCCGGGTAGATTCTCTGATCTCAGGGAGCGGGTCACTTGGGTGGAGAGTGAGCATTAATGTCTGAAACCCTACTTGCACGTTTATATCACTAAACATTTTTGACAAGTGCTTTGGGAGTTCACATAAGAGCATCCATGATGAGTTGACAGTACTTATAAATGTGTAGCTTTGGGGCCAGCAAGATGCTTTAGAGGGTACCAGTACTGCCAGCCCAAGCTCTGGGACCTGAGGTAAATTCCCAAAAGCCACATATAAGTGGAAGGACAGATCCAATTTCATAGTTGCCCCTGACATCCATGTACATGCAGCCACACATCTTCTAAGAATAAACAAAAAAAATTAATATACAGATTTAAGTCACAGAGAAACAGCAAGCAACAACCAAGGTTTTTAAATCACATTTTAAAGCTGAATTTTAGGTACTTTGTAATACAAGTTCTGAGCACAGAGCTCATATTTGTCATCTGAATGAGCTCAAAGCAACAAAATTTCAGCTTGTCAATGAATATTTGTGGAGTGGAAAAATAATTGTTATTCCTGCTTTAAGTTCATGATGAGCATGCTGGGGAAAGTGGGAAATGACTCAACTCTCAAAACTTGCAGTTGTATCCGGTTCCTGGGGGAACATTGTCACATGCTGTACGCACTTACTGGTCAGTATCCAGTGGCTGTATGTCCTATCCCTGACCCCTGAGGGCTGTAGACACATCAGGAGATGTTACAAGTGCACAACACTAAGCCATGACTCAATGTGGTTCAAGTTCTTGTCAGTGAAGACAAAGGCTTCATCAACTCATGTGCCATTCCTATCAAATCAGTAAAAATTAACCAGGGAGTCACTCACACATTTCTCACATGACGTTGCCATGGACTGATTCCACACTTATTTCCTGTCCCTCATCCAAGATTCTCGTCAACTTCGGGTAACCCTTGAGTCTCTGAGGTGATGTTCTTTAGGGCATCAATGGGCAGTCTGGTCATTGAGAAAACATGTTCCGTTCTAGAGATGGCAATGGTATTTAATTAGGAGCCTTTTGGAGACCTGTGAGGAGGAAACCCACTCGACTCTGGGCAGTTTACAGAAGAATGCACATGTGGATAAGGTAAAGACTTCCACCAAAGAAAGGCAAAGGTCATGTGCTGTAAACTTACTATATAGCAGGGAAGCCAGATCCCATCATTTATACTTGCCAGGCACCTAAAGGCAAGTGCATGTGCCCATGTGTGCCTGTGCAAGTGTGTGTGTGTGTGTGTGTGTGTGTGTGTGTGTGTGTGTGTGTGTGTGTGTGTGTGTGTGTTTCGAGAGGGGGGTCTTTGTGTGTCCCGATTGGAGGCTGAGAGCCTGGGGATGCTGACACCACACAGTGTTCTTGGTGAGCGCTGAAGAATATGCATTTGGCTTTTTTTCTTTTTCTTCCAATTCTAAATTGGGCTCAAACAGAAAAATTAGAGAAGCAGTCAGGCAGTGGATCTTGGTCGTTTGCATCCAGTTATTAATAGACGTTCTGAATGGTGTCTAGAGATAGCATTCTGGTTTCCTGCAAGAATGAGTTTGAGCAGACCAGCTTCCAAGGTCATTTATTATATAGATAAGATTCTGTTTCTCTGGCCAGGTGGCTGTAGACTGTGGGTCGATTTTCTCTTTTACATCAAAATCTGGCTATTGTCCATTTATAGGTTTAGTCTTTCAGCAGAGAAGAGAGAGGGTTTCTTTCCAGGGCCAAAGACCAGACCCAGAGCGTTGGGCTAGCCTTGCAAGCCCTCTGCCAAGGAGCATCTCCCACTCTGGGAGCTGCGTTTGGAGGCGACATAGCTCTTAGCCTAACGCATCTTACATTGATTTCAGTTACAAGTGTAACAAACAAAACAGAGGTTGTTTGGGAATAGATTATGCACTTGCTGTGGGTGTCTCCCCTCTTATGTTCTGTATGAATGTCCTGTTTATAGAAGTTGAGAGAAATTGTAAAAGAGAGTATTTTAGAACTAGCTGAATCAGTGAAAATATCTAACACAGCCTGAGGCCTCTGTCTCCCTTCTGAGTCGAGCCTTGGTGACACTTTGGAGTGAGTCTCTTGTGGGAAAATGTTCATGATCTCTTGGTTCATAGCGATGAGTGAGTAAACCAAGAAGGTAGCAGTGTGGCTTAAAGAAAGGAAGGGGTGCTTCAAGATTTGTAAGGAGAAAGGAGTACAGGCTCCAAATTCCAGGGCTGTAAAATGCATACAATAATTCTGTAGCATAAACTATTTTTAAAAAATAGCATTTAAGAATATGCTTAGAGAAGAACCACATTATTCAATTTCCCTGACTCTTGCAATAAGCATTGCTGGACCCTACTATGAACCTAGTGCCAGCAGTGCCTCCCTCGGGAGTCTTTATTCCTTATCTATAATGCCACAGAGAACACAGCATATATCCTCACTAAGACAAATTGAGTGTAGCATACAATTTAAAAGGAATGACAACAAAGAGATATAAATGGCAAAGTGTATTTCTCTTAAGGAAAAGGCACATTTTATGTTAGTTTCATAAAATTGCTATGAAATCAGGTTATTGACTGAAGGTATACTATGCAGCAAAGGGCAGAGTCATGTAGCTGCAGAGTGGACAGTAGTTACAAATTTGAAGGAATTTCAGAAATCCTTGCAGCTGAGGAACACACCTACATACACACTCCTAACTATCCACAGTTTAAGGGAAAATGCAGGCAGATCAGGGCTTGCCAGTATCTCAGAGGAGCAAAGGGGAATTATCACAATGTACTTGAAAAGTTCATTCCCCAGGTTCAAAGTTTCCCTACATAGCATCTATTTAGTGCATGCTCACACACTTATTTTTCTGCATAGCGTCTATTCTAGTGCATGCTCACACACTTATTTTCCTCTGTGTAGGTGTTCCCTTGTGACTGCACTCTGCAGACAAGTGAGAAGGAATTGACAAGCAATTTGTACTATGTCAGTTAGAGCAAATCACATCTCCCATCTGCCCCTAGAATCACACCAAAGCTTCTCGAACCCACGGGGTATGGAGTGTCCGGGCTTATGAGGTTACTGAACCAGGGAGAGGAATGCAAAGTAGACACCAGGACACTATAGCTCCGTGACTTTCTGAGTTGCCTGCCACCTATCCAGAAGTTGCCTGGTCCCAACTGTGACACTCTGGAACCATTGCTTTAACATGTGGCAGTTCGATTCTCTTGGGACACATTTAACAATGCCTGGAAATAGGTTTTTGGCTTGTGGTATAAACAAGCAATAGAAGCCAGGTATGCATAGGACAGTTCTCACCACCAAAATGTGGGTAGCACCAAGCATCTTAGACTAACTATCAACACTAGAGATCTTAAACGTCTCCTAAGAAGCCTTGGAAACCCAGCAAATGGCATCTTTCCCCCAAAGTCCTTCCTATGATTAAGGAGACATAGATTATTCCACATAAAACTGAAAATAATGACTAGAAAATCCACCGAATGTACTGTGTGATCCAGCCAGATGATACATTTGAACACATCCTTCATCTAATTAATTGCCTAAAAATATGGACTTTATTCTCTACAGATAACATGGGAGCGATACCAGGAAGGCTGAGGTGGGCAAGACTGACCACAAGAAAATATTCTAGAAATAGTTTATGTGCCTATTAGAAATGTTTCTCTCACAGTGTGGTTCCCACGGGCTTCATAGGCAACACAGGTATACTAACAAGTACATGTGTGCAGGAATTCTTTTGGAAAAAAACCATGGTGTGTGGACCACAAGCAAAAACGCAAAAAAGGACAAAATTTTAGATCCCTGGAACCCAGGAAACACTGAGTAGGCATGGAGGCTCAGCTGTAAAATGGAGGCAGAGATTCTTTCAGAGCAACCTGACTGAGGACAACTGTCCATGTTGGTGAGCTCTGGGGTTCACTGAAAGACCATAAAATAATGAATAAAGTGGGAGAATAATTGAGGGTGAGCCAAACATCAACCTTGCCTCCATACATACTCTTCTTCCACGCCCATACCCTGCACACACATGTGATCCACATACACACAGCCACACATGCACATGCACACATGAAGAAAAGACAAATAAAACACAGCACACATCATAATGTTAAATCCAAACAAACATTTCAGACCACGTAAACACCTGAAGATAGCTACTACCATCATTTAAAGAATGAGTTATAATTGACTCTTACAAACTACCATGAGTGACCTGACTTTTGTATACTGTAGTCTGGACTTGTGGTTTATTGATGTCTAAATAGACACAGAGATTGGACCATGTGTGATTTCATACAGTAGTTGGGGATACAGAGCAGTTTCAATTCTGGGAGCTTAAAGGATGCCTCTATCCCATGCCTCAGGGAGACCACTGAGGTGAGCAGAGACTTTGCTGTGCTGAAAGGATGCCTGGATTTGGGGTGGTGAAGAGGACCAGTAAGGATGAATGTGTGGGGAATTCTGAACCATCCCTAAATGATGAGACCCAAGCACGACCCTAGAAAACTTGGAGTTAGTCAGACAAAGGAGCAGACTACACAGGAAACAAGAATACCAGGGGCAATTATTTTTCTCTTCCCTCCACAACAGTGCACATGAGGCACACACATCATGCACACACATCGTGCACACACACTGAGCACCTCCACTTTGTATATTATTCACTAAGTTAAAGAAGGACCGCATGGAGGTAGGGTGGGCTCCAAATTCAAGGGTCCTTTTTCCAGGTTTTCAAAAGCTGGTGTATAATTGATATGTAAAGGAGCCACCCATGTTCATCCCACATTTTTATTGACCTCCCAGTGAACAAAAATCACAACATGTATGTATACATTGTGTGTGTGCTCGTGCGTGCACAAATGTGCATGTTTGTGTGTGTATGCTCACATGCACTGCACACGTGTGTGTGTGTGTGTGTGTGTGTGTGTGTGTGTGTGTGTGTGTATTCTGAGGAGCAGTAGGCCAGCCTCTTCCTGTAACACTTCCCCATGGACAGAAGAAAGCAGGCTCTGGCAGTTTTTTTCAGCTTCTATGAAGCAGTAGAGCACAGCTCCAAGTAATCTTTAATTTCCAGAATAAAAGCCCTAAGCACACATGCATTTCCTTGATAAAAGCACAGCCTCACAGAGATATTTGCAATAATTAAACCCACCTAATTAACCCTTTCAAAATTCCCAGAGGAACCAACACTGAAAGCAGTCACCTGGGATAAAAGTTAAACTCCTTTTCTATCTCCAATATTGTTGGTCCATGGACTTTATATCACTAGGGAAGGGTCTCTGCAGACAGAGAGAGGTTGGGTTTGCTGTCTCACCAGGCTGTGCTTGGTTGACTCCATGGATCTCTGAGCTCTTTCTTCTCAGTGCACTTGGGACAGGAGAACACAGTGTTGTTGGTGACGGTGCCAGCGCTGATGGACTTGCTGAGTCATCCTTATTCCGATGGAACTGTTGTTTCTCTGCCCTTCTTTGTTCTGTCTCAAGCACTAACTGTAGCTCAGTGATGCGCATGCCATTCAAGGAGACGTCAAAGGCACTCTGTGAGGAGTGACAAATCACATGGAATCACCTGTGAGTGGTTGTACGTGCACAGTTGTCAAATAAAACAACGTGCAGTTAACCGTTACTAGTGGTCTCTGGCTCAGAGTCTCTGCTCTGAACATGAACTTAAACCTCAGTATTGACCCAGATGTTTACTTGCTAGGGCTGCCATAGGGAACTGGCACTAACAGGGTGGGTTAAAAGTATATATTTTCTGTTTGTGGGTGTGATCTTATCTGTAAAATGGAATTTTTTTTGAAGATAGAAGCAAAAGTCTGGAGATGAGACCATGGTGAAGCACTCACATGGGTGCTAAGTCCAAAGATGAGAGTCCTCCTGAGACACAGAAACAAGAAGCAAAGTTCTTTGAGGGGAAGGCCAGGCAAAGACACTGAAGCAATGGAAAGGCTGGCTGCTGCCAGCTTCTAGCTAGAGGTGAAGAAATGTTCTTCTCTAGATGTCAGGGGCATATGTTCAAGTCTGCCTGTATCTTGGTTTCTGACAAAGCTCCCAGACGGGTGAAAAGAAATCTATGTCTGACTTTGAAACACTAACATGCTCAAGTCATTTGATGAACAGTCACAGGAAACCAGTGAGAGGGAGTGGGAGAGTCCCATGTGCAGTGTCTCAGGATGGAAGAGTTCCCTGTGCAGTGGCCCTGTTGGTTTCAGCGTCTGCTTGCACTGAGTGCCAACAGGAACACTACCTGTGAGTCCCTCAGTCCTCTCCACCTCTGCTTTACCAGTTTACCTGAGCCGAACTGTTTGCTGCTGATCCTGCAAACAACTTCTCAGGTGACCTTTTCCTTTAGGCTTCATTCAGTATTTATTCTGAACCCACCCATTTGGTATTTAAGAAAATACTTACCTCAGCTTGACCTTAGCAACTTGCCAGTAAACAGTTGTTTTCCTAAACTTGGCTTAACTAATAGAATTATGTCAGCGAATCAAATATCATTGAACCTTCAGACTTGCAAATGTACTAACTGCCCAGATGTTCTTTCAAACATCCTTATAATGTCTAATGATTTTGAATTTAATATAGTAGGGACTGTTCATACTGGATTGCAGAATGTGTATTGAAAATACTCCTCTTACATGCCCCCCCACTCACATTTACCTAATAAGGAACTTTAGTTGTAGCTTCGGTTGTAATTTGTTGGATTACTGACCATGATTATTAAAATAATATTACGTTATTTTGTAGACCAAAGTTCCAGCTTTTGCATGATCCTTACAAGCAATTATTTTCCTTGCTGTTCTCTGACTAAGCATGTTGAAATACACGTGCGAGAATTCCAGGGCAGTGTGCAGCACACACTTGGTGTCCGTGCTTTAGAAGATAACACTGCTAGATAGTCATTCTTACCAACCTCAAGAATAGCCGGAAGAATAAAGAAGGGCAGAGGCAGCTCTCCCCATTCCCAAATAACTCTAGAAGATGTAAGGCCAGTGACCTTTGAGACTTCTGTGAATGACAATGTCACCACCCCTTGCTTGAACTCCACAGTGAATGAGACAAATAGACACTTGGAGATTTCAAAAGCTGCATAGACAAGAAAGACCAAAAAACCAAGCATTTGCTTCTTGGCTTTGGAACAATTGAACTACAGATACCCGGTGCCTAATATTTTTTCTGCTTTTTTTAATCTTCCATGCAATCTCTCCCATTCATCATGTCTTTCTCCTTTGCAGCAAGCGAAATCCCACCACAATAAAGAAATTGCCAAAGGACTGCCCAGCGCCTTTTCTTTCCCTAGAATCTCGCAGTGTTAAATATTGCTTGTAATAAGTGGGCTATCAGCTGGGCTCAGATCTCATATGTAGCCGTTTTGATTGAGAGGGATTAGCAGAAGTAAACTTTGATCTATTCTTTGTCCTCTGAGCTCATTTTTGCTTCCTAATATGTACTTGGCCTCTCCTTTATTTTTCTCTTTATGTCTCCTTCAAAGTAGTTTATATAATTGTTGTTTTCTTTTACTGTACCACAAACACAAAAAAACCCTTCAAATTCATCAAATATAAATCCAATAAGTTTTAATTTTATGCACACATCACAGGCCTGCAGTATATGAGCTGGTAGATTAATAATGCTGGCTGTGCCATTTAGAATGTCCATTGTGGTTAATTCACAGAGAAGCACTCAATATTATGTGGCCCAAGACATTTTACAGTTCATAGGAACACTATTTTCACAAGCTAGGGAATTGGGAGAAATATCTAAAACATAAGCCAACTGTTATTAAAATAATTTTTCAATTTCTTTCGGTTCTAATCTTCTTTCTCTCAAATTCCATGTATTACAAAAATATGAAAGATGCCAAGTGTCTTAAAAAAAAAAAACGCAAAATACATCAATGGTCAGAAACTACACAGTAAGCTTGATGTCAACTTCAAGTTTTAAAAACTTGTATGAGTCAAAAGCCTTCAAAGTAAGAGTGAATGATGTGATGTTCTTTCTGTCTTTTGTTTGAAGCAAAGGTGCTGGTTAGCTAGTTAGCTTAGCTGTCAGCCTGACACAGCCCCAAGTCATTTGAGGGAATCTCAATTGAGGAATTGCCCTTATCCAATTGGCCTGTGACTATGGCTGTGAAAGACTGATGGTGGAGGATTGATAGGGCAGGGTACTGCCCACTGTGGGCAGCTCCATCCCTAGGAAGATGGACCTGGGCTATATTAGAAAACCAGAAGAATATGAGAAAATGAAGGATCAGTAAGCTTCATTTTCCTATGGATTCTGCTTCAAGTCGCTGACGAGAGTTCATGCCCTGACATCCCTGAGTGATGGATTGAGACCTAGCAGCATGAGATAAAATAAATCATTTCCTCACAGAGTTATCACAGAAACAACACCACCCAAACTCAAACAGAGCTATTGCTTTGGTTAGAAGAGGCTACACCCAACCACTCATGCCAGGATAAGGGGAATTACCCCTTCATCATGAGAGAGACAGGGGTTTCAGAAGGTCCAGGGCAGATTTGAGTCTCATGGCCTGTAATTTAGAATTCATCTTGTGGGGGTAAAAGAGAGCAAGTAACTATCCAACCAGCCCCTCCCTCATCCCACCCATCTACCTACATCATGATACTGATAGGCTGGTCTCTGCTCTACAGGGAACCTTTCATAAGCCAGTTTTACAAAGTGAATCATATACTGTGAACCAGTTACAGAACATTGCATAAGACTCTCTAGTACTGATAGCACCTAGTATGAACAGAAGCTCACTGTTGGAGACACTAGGTAGCTTGTTGATAGGTACCAACACAGAAATCAGTTGTTTGAGTTTAGGACAATGAAAACTTAAGTGAATTTAAAATGCGAAAGCTTCCGGCATTTGAATAGCAACTTTGAGAATTCTTCCATATATTCTTAATTGGTTAAGAGAAAGATTAAAGTTTCAGTAAATACTACATCTTCCTTATACATCTTTATGTCTCTAAACAAGGCATGGATGAATAGAGTCACAGGAAGCATGCATATAAAGATAGTGCATTTAGGAATAAGGCAGCCTTGCGGCTCCCATAGCCGATGTAAGCATAAATTTTCTCTTGTCATCTTATTATTTTAATGTTTGAAAGTTTATACATGTATGTAATGTTTGGATAGATATATTCCCATTCTTTCTCCTTTACATTTCTCCAATATCTTCCCCACCATTTATCCTTTCCAACTTTATGTGCTCTTTATAACCCTCTGAGTCTACTTAATGCTGCCTGTGTGCACATGGGCCAGGACCATCTAGTGGAGGAGGAGTAGCCTCTCCGGGCTCACATCCCGAAGAAAACTCTCGAGCAACCACCACTCACCAGTAGCTCCTCAGCTATGAGATTTCCTAACCACCTTGTACACCCATGCTGAATTTTTTCTCAATTGATCTTAACATAGGTCTTGTGTATTCTTTCATATGCACTGTGAGTTCATGTGTGCAATAGCCATGACAGGTTCAGCAAATAAAATTTTGCTGCAGACATTCACTACCTCTGAGTTTTACAGTAGTGTCCCCTCCCACAGATATCTGGGTCTTGGAGAGAGGGGTGTGATCAAGGTGTCTCATTTACAGTTAAGCATTCCTAATCTCTTATTCTTTGCACAATGACCAGTTGTGGGCTTCTATATGAATCTATATCTACTACAAAAAGAATCTTCTCTGGTGAAGACTGAGAGATGCACTAACTTATTAGCATAAAGATAAAAATTTAAAGGGACCTTTTATCTATGTCCATTCAGCAGAAGGTCATTATTTGCTTCTTACCTGTGGCCTAGGACCTTACCAGTCATGGGACTTTGGCCCAGTGAATGATACCAGACATGAGTTTCATCTTATGGCACTGGCTTTGAACCAGATGAGAAGTGGTCAGACTCCTATAACGTCCATGCCACTATCCACCTGTGGGATATGTCATCAGGCCATTTGTTATTTTAGCTCACAGAGTCTGTTTCCACAGTCCAAGTTGATTCCGTCTATTCTGATTTTTATGGTATTAACTACATCGCTCTGAAACTAAAATACGTTTGGTGGTAAAGACTCATGAATACATAGAAATTGCTTCATAAACATGAGCAGGTAGCAAAAACAATAGAGTGATCCCTTGAGTCGTAGTTCTCAAGAAGGGTCGCATATTCTCTCTGTTCAAGTTTGGAGAAGCCTGGATTCAGCTTATTCATCCAAGTAGCTGCATTTGTGGGCTTCTATCAGATAATGCAGGACATTAACTTTTCTAGTTTGAAGCAAACTTACTAATACTAAATCGTGCGTCATTGCCTTGGATATCAATACAGTAGTTCCCACAACCAGGCTACATCTTTTAGCAACATCTTAAGGAAGTTCTGTTCCCAAGACCTTTCATGGACATGGGTGACTGTAGCATGTAAGCATGAACGCAATTCTCAGAGGTCAAAGCACTCTTCCTTCCTACATTGTTTGTCCTTTGCCCGTTCCCAGTTGTTCATTGATTGACTGGTAGACATAATGTTGTTAGATTGTGTCTGGTACTGAGTTTATAACAGTATCAGGAAGGTAAGTCCAACAGACTAGTCACAGGATGGAACTCTGATGAGTGTCTATGGGATACTCAACTGAGTAAAAGATGGTAGACAGCTCTCCCAGTGTTTGAAGGTCTGTCCTGTGAGAGAGCTTCAGGAAAGAATTGAGCAGGGTTACAGTGCAGAAGGAAGTTCCTGCTCATGAGACTTGCAGGTACCGAGATGCAAGAGACGACCTCATACGTGTCATTTAATGTCTCTGAACTGCATTTGTCTTATACATAAGTTGGAAATTTAATGTCTTCTTTCTGTACCCCTAGACACTGCAAAACAGAAGTGCCAGTAACAGATGTGAATGTTCTTGAAAAAGTGGGACTGTTATGTAACACAGACTGTGAGGAGTAGCGTAGTCCTCTCTTGGTAGCCTTATCTGAAGTTCGGTGGTGTTGTTTTGTTTTGTTTTTCCATTTTGGCAGTGGTGCAAATGAATTTGCTAAACCAAGAATGCAAGAATGTAATTTTATTATCCATCATTAGGCTACTTGTTTCACTCAACACAGTATCCCAGTGTGCTTAAGTCAGAGGACAAACCAGACACCATTCCTGAAACCAGACTTTTATTATGGAAATACTAGTTCATGCTGTCTCAGGCAGACTATTGCTTTTATGAGATTTTTGTCTTGGGAAAGGCTTGGATCGTTGATAGATATCAATTCTAACCACAAAGCAGACGCCCTTCTCCTGAAGCTCTCATCAGCTAAGCTTCAAGATTCTTATTTCTGCTAAAATTAGATGACGAGTTGAGATGATTATTTTTGAGGGCTATCATACTTAATATTTAATCAAATTAGTTGAATCCTGTTCAAATGTATCAGCTGCTTACATCATTTTCAATATTTTTAAAAATCAGTTCACGTCTGATTCAGAAAACTCCTGCAGCCAGTCTCCTTTTAATTAGCTGCCATTTTTTATTTTTAGAATGATTCTCATGCTCCTTAAATGTGCACAACCTAAGCACCTACTGCTGCGTTTCCATTCAGTTCCTTACAGTCCTTGACACTCAACAGTGTGATGACTCCTCAGACCTAATTCAGTGACTTCCTCTGAATGCAACCTCAAGGGGCCAAAAATACAATGCATTGTATATTGCCAAGAGATGAAAAAGGCTATTTACTGGGGGGTGAATAACTCTCGGGGAAACATACCACACACAGTAAAGTTAAAACATTCTGCCTCGTTGAATAGTTCATTTCTTTCTCAAAACGCTGCTTACTGTTTGCCCCATTTCCTCAAGCCAACTGCTTATCAATTCAGACATGTGAAATAGATTCTTGTGCATGCTGTAAGTCGGTACTTGTTTTTGAAAATCACACTTATTAGATAAACAATAAGAAACTGTAACCTATCTTCTAGAATGTCTCTCAGGCTCTGTCCACACCGGCCATTGTATTCCTGCCTCCCAGTGCCCCTCCTGACTTCCCACCTTCTCCTTTCCCCATCTATTAAATAAGTGTTTGATCAAGTACAATAACAGACAGATACATAAAAGAAGATCATTAAAATAAATAATCCATCTCTCAAAATAACTGTTCCAATCTAGCATGTGTGGAGCAGGTCCTGTGATAGAACAGGAACTTCTGTGATTAACCCAGGCTGACATTTTAGTGAAAAATGCTGCTTTCCCACAAGTCTGCAGAGGTGAAGAGACAAGAAGAGAGAAACAGTTCTCCCTCCCCTTTGTTAGGTATTTCAGCTAGTGTCATCCCTATTGGGTCCTGGGAACCTCTTGGGTCCCTGGCATCTGGGACTTGTTAGTGGCTACCACCAGTTCCCCATCCCCCACTGCTACACACCTCCTTTCAAATTCCTGACCCCCTGTCCATCTACCATGACTCCTCCCACACCTGATCCTGTCTCCCTTTTTCCCTCCTCTTCCTCCTCTCTCCCTCCCAGATCCCTACCTCCTACTCCCTCCCATGATTACTTTCTTCTCCCTTCTGAGTCAGACTGAAGCATCCACACTTTGGTCTTCCTTCTTCTTGGGTTTTATATGGTCTGTGAATTGTATCACAGGCATTCCGAGGTTTGTTTGTTTTTTTGTTTGTTTGTTTGTTTGTTTGTTTGTTTGTTTTGGCTAGTATCCACTTACCGGTGAGTGTGTACCATATATGTTCTTTTGTGACTGGATAACCTCACTCAGGATGATATTTTCTAGTTCCATCCATTTGCCTGTGAATTTCATGAAGTCGTTGTTTTTATTAGCTGAGTAGTACTCCATTGTGTAAATGTACCACATTTTCTGTATCCATTCCTCTGTTGAAGGAAATCTGGGTTCTTTCCAGCTTCTGGCTATTATAAATAAGGCTGCTAAGAATACAGTGGAGCATGTGTCCTTGTTATATGTTGGAGCATCTTTTGGGTATATACCCAGGAGTGGTATAGCTGGATCCTCAGGTAGTACTATGTCTAATTTTCTGAGGAACCACCAGACTGATTTCCAGACTGGTAGGAGAGAGAACCTGTAGAGACCATATCCAGAGGTGAGCATGGCCCCTGGTTGAGGGATGGGGTCACCCACCCATCTCAAAAATATTAATCCAGAATTGCTCCTGTCAAAAGGAAATGCAGGACAAAGAATGGACCAGAAACTGAAGGAAAGGGAGACTGTCCCACCTAGGGATCCATCCCATTTGCAGACACCAAACCCAGACACTATTGTTGATGCCAAGAAGCGATTGCTGACAGGAGCCTGGTATAGCTGTCCCCTGAGAGGCTGTGCCAGAGCCTGACAAATACAGATGTGGATGCTCACAGCCACCCATCAAACTAAGTGAGGGGATGCTGATGGAGGAGTTAGGGGAAGGAACTGAAGGGGTTTCCAACTCCACAGGAAGAACCACAATATCAACCAACCAGACCCCTCCCGCCAAAGCTGGGGTGGGTGGGGGGAGGGGAGGGGAGGCTTTCTCTGAGGTTTTCAGTGTTACAGCTCTTCTGGACAGGATTCAGTGAAGCAGCTGTCTTAGACAATAGTCAGTGAAAGACTTCCCACTCTTTAGTCGGTGTGAACAAGGACTATATAAACCTTGGGGAGTGGGCAGAGGTTTTCAGGGTGAGTGTCCAGTATTGACTGGAACTGAGGTGCTGGGAATGCTTCATTTATCTGAAGACAAATTCCAGTACTTACCGGACAGTTTCTGAGAGGGGTGGGGGAGAGGAAGAGGGAGGGAGAGAGAGAGAGAGAGAGAGAGAGAGAGAGAGAGAGAGAGAGAAAATTAAACCTGTAATTTGGCCATAGGCTACTTGACTGCCTCAGAGGAGGTGGAAGTGGGGGTCATGATGCCTGGGGTGTGCAGGCCCAGAACAGGGAGAGAGCAGTCTTTACGACTTACCCATGCAGGTCTCAGGGTGAGATTTTCAGAGTTTGGTCATAATCTCTTGCTCATACTCTTGCTCCAGGCAGGCTCCCCAGTCCTATGTACCCACATGTATTTATGTATGTCTGATGTATGTATGTATGTATGTATGTATGCATGTATGTATGTCCCAGACTTATCAATGCATGTTGTTACATTTCCAAGCATAGTAGCAGTAATCTTTGCTGACTGTTGTCTTACCATGTTGCTTTAAGAACTTTCACGAGGATCTTTTCAGTGGATTCTGAAGGTTTCATCAGAAGAGGGCTCCCTTTGAAGAATTCTTCATTCAAATGTTACATTATACTGCACCCTGTTAGATGAGGCACTACACTAAGCACAGAGGAAGTAGAAGAAGACCTTTATAATGAGCTTAATTTGAAATGTAATGTCAACAACAAATTATACATGTTTCATTTAATCACATGTGATCCATTCATCGCTCATAAATCTTTATTTTATTGACCTCGGATTAGTAAGCCATCCAGCTTCTCAGCATGGTCTGATTGGAATCTGAATGAGCTGTGAGACCCCCAACTTCCATGCCATGTTGTTGATGATGGTAATTTTCACAAGAGGCACTGAACGACAGCCTGGTATTTATCACACGGAGTGTGAGCATCCTGTAAGCAGGCTTCTACTTTGATGCTTCAAAAAAAAAAGGGCACTGTGGCTGAGCTGAGACTTTACAGGGGGTCCTAGGTAAGCATCAAGCTTGAAGAAAATGAGAAATTTCTTACGGACAGTAAAGCCGGGTGTCTGTGGTTGTATACCCATTCTAACCAATAATACCAAGGCTCTGACAAGTGTCCGACCATAGGAGTTAGGTGGTGACTGACATGAGAGCAAGCACCCTCTAGACCAGTGGTTCTCAACCTGTGGAAATTGCACATTTTCACAGGGGGTTCCCTAAGGCCATCAGAAAATACAGTTATTTACAGGGCAATTCATAACAATAGCAAAGTTACAGTTATAAAGTACCAATGAAAGTAATTTTATGTTTGATCACCACAACATGAGGAATCATTTCAAAGGGTCGCAGTAAGTTAGGAAGGTTGAGAACCCCTGCTCTAGACGTGAGGAGTGAGAAAGTTCCAGGTCTTAAGCTCATCCATACAAGTGTGTGTCACGGTTACCACCACAGGAAGTAGCTCTCAAACCTTTGTTTTTAAGGGATTGGCCATCATCATCGTCATTCCGTCCTTTAAATGAAGGGAAGCAAGCATCTTTCTGAAACGCCATCAATTACTGCTGACACCTGGTCAAAATGAGGATACCTGTCATAGCTAAATGGGGACTGAATTCTGCTTTTGGTCATTTGTCAAACCATTATTATTATTATTATTATTATTATTATTATTATTATATACAGTCTCACTGCATAGCTCAGCCTGGCCTCTAACTTTGTGTCTCCCAGGACTAAGATGCTGGATGTGAGCTGTCGCACTCAACTCTTCTGTTACATTTTTTATAAATGGGACAGTTATTACCATAAATGTCACATATAAATCTGCAGAATGCTGTACATGTGTAATGTTCGTATCCTATATTTTCTAAGATAAAGGAGAACATATTTTGGTGTCTAGGAAACTCCAAAAATGGTTTACATTTAAATTTTTATTTTATTTATTTGATGGATTGATTGCATGCTACTAGCTTGACTTTGGGATTTAGAAGGCAGTTTCAAAAACAGGTCTTAAAGGACACAAGATGTGAATCTTAGCCCTGAGTGACTAAGGACAGGATATATTAGGAAAGCTGGCTTGCTTCAGAGTGATAATGTTTAAAATAAAACAGTAGTAGTAACTATAGCAAAAACACCTCTCCCACTCTCCCAGTATTAGAGACTTTACTTTTGCACACTTTGCATACATTCAATGCATGGTGTGTATGCGTGAATGCGTGTATGCGTGCGCGTGTGTGTCTGTCTGTGTGTCATGAGTGCCTGTGTGTCTATCTGTGTGTGTGTTGTGCGTGTATGTGTGTTGTGTTTGTGTGTGTGGTGATGTGTGTGTTGTGTGTGTGTGTGTGTGTGTGTATGTGTGTGTTTGTGTGTGCAGGGCCCTGTGGTAAATATTATTCTAAAACATTCACCTATAGCACTTGCTATAGGTGTACTTTTTCCTCACTGGCTGTGAACAGGCCAGAAGGCAGGCACCTGAGTTGGTATTCCAGAGATCAGCTAGAGTCTAGGAAGGCTGCCCTGTTCATCGGATTCGACTGGCACTGCCTCCTTCCATGGTACTCATCTTTCTTGCACCTCCAGAAGGGTAATGTGAATGTGCGTACTGACAACAACACAGTCTGCATCACAAGTGTATGGATGTTCGTGGGCATTTGTCTTTAGTGACCAGGACTTTCTCAAAAGCAGACATTAAAACTATCAAATTGAGTAAGTTAGTTTACAGAATCTGCACAATTATTTTTTATAACAAAATAAAAATAATATACTTTGTAAAACCCCAGTCATGAAATTTCAACCTAAGCACTGTATCAGTTTGTACCATTTTAAATAAACAGAGTCAGATCAACCGCCTGGTAAGACTGTAAGTGGTGACTTACAGTGTCTCTATTAATGCTCAAAAAAAAAATGGGATCTTGCATGAGATAGATCCCACTAAAGAAACCTGAAATTGCATGGACTCTCTTTGCACCTTAGGTGAAGAATACTGAAACCTCTTTAAGTCTTTAAGTAATATGTCCTCTCCCTCGCCTTAGCTAGTCTAACAGCTTGTACTCACAGCATGGGTGACTGTTAGTTTACTCTTTGGGAAACATTTTTGAATTTCACTTTTGTAAAAGGTTTTTTTGAGAAAATATTATTCTTAAAAGACGGCAACTTAAAGTAGTCTGAGACTATACTGTTATTGAATTCTTTCAGTTCTTTAATTGTAATATATTACGACACAACATACATATGTGTGTATACGTACACACATATACATACAGAGTAATGTTGCACACACAAACACAAGAGGGCATTAACTGTTCACCTCTACCTGTCTAGTGTGGTTGCATTCAGGTGCCCAGTAGGTCTCTGGCCCTTGCAGAACTTCCAAGCTGTTTTCTCTTCAGTTTCTAGAAGGACAGTCTCCATCTGCTGCCACACCCTTCGCTCCCTTGGCCCTAGAACCACACATCTCTGACCATTTATATCACTAACGAGAAAAGAAATGAGCAATCCCATCCCTTGATACTATTAAACTGTGAACGTAAGTTTGACCCATTCGACCCTTAGCTCATCCCGCTGCTTCCGACACAAAGATGGACTTCTCGGACCCACAGACCCTAAAGATTAGCTGGGGTTTGGAGAGAGAGGGGACCAGTGTTCTCCTTACTGCAGTGTTCAGGAACACTGGGGGTGCGAGCAGCTGCGGAGCTTGGAGCAGTCAGAGACAGGCCACCTCAAGTCGTGCTGATGATGGTTTCTATAGGGGCCCAGGTCAGAGAGCCCGATTAAGAGAAAGACCACGTTTCTCCCCTTTTAATCTTATTGACCTTTTAATGCAACAGAATGTTTTTATAAAATACCAACCTGATCTTTCCCCTCCCCCGTTTACAGACGATTCTTAACTGAATGTCTACCTCCTGTGAGAAGCCTTCCACAACCACTCCAAACCAAACCAATTTTCATCTTCCCCAAACTGCTCTTATAAGCCCAGGGTAGAGAGTCACTTGTGACTGTCATTATTCTGTGTACCATGTTTCCCTTTCTCCCATTGCTTAGCCTCAGAACTTCCAATACCAGAAAGAGCTGCAAAGCTTTTCTACTGTCCAGATTTCTCATGCTAAAGTATTCCCACTCAGATGGAAGACGGCATGTCATTGTTCTCAACACAGAAACAAAGACATTGAAAGAAGCATTATGTTCTTAAAGTAACCTTCAAAGTCACCCAAGTGGTCTTGTACCTGGGAGTAGTTGCACTCGATTGACTTCTTCACTTGGCTAGTTAAAAGTATAGATAGGCTTGGAGAACTTGAGAAGAATCCCTAGCAGCCCAATAAGTATCTGTGTGCTATATGCTGGGAACAAGATGGTTGCGATGAGTTTCCAGCAACAGTGACTCCTGGTCCTTTTTATGTTGGGCACATGGCATGATACATAGATTGAATGGAAAGCTGACTTCTTGGGGTAGTCTCCCTTTCTCGTGACCATTACAGAACAGTTGTGTCTTATAATCCCTTATAAGTCAGGAAATATGAAGAAACCATATATAATTCCAATATAGTTTTATTTATTTATTTATTACATACTTAGAGACAAGGTCTCAAGTAGTCCATGCTGCCTTCAAGCTTTCTATGTATCCAAGGGTGGATGACCTTGAGCTTTTGATCCTTCTGGCCTCGTCTCCCAAGTGCTAGAGATCAAACCAGGATTTCCACATCATTCCTGGTAAGCAAGCACTCTACTAAGCTATAACTTTGCCCTGTGATTGTTTTAAGTCAAAACAGAAAAAAAAATAAGAAATTCTGCAGGTAGTTCTCTTCTTTCAATATTTTTTGCTTTCAACCCCTGCCAATATTGAGGTCACAAGGCCAGTCTTCCACACTCAATGTAAGTGTAAACATCCTGCATCAGTGAAGTGTCTCTCAATCCCGCTGTCAGAACTCCCTCCCTCTATCACGTTCTGTACAGAGGCAGGAGGAAAGGACATGTCCATCTTCTCATGGTGGTTGACAGATTTGTCTTTCGGTGGCTTACGATAGAATCACAGGCATGCTGAGCTCAAAGGCAGCAAACTCTTCATCAGAGCTGAGTTGATTTCATGATCAATACATCAAGCAATTTGTTCCAAGGACTCTCCACATTCAAAGCATCCTCTCCCAAACACTTTGAATGTCTCCATTAGATAATAAATATGTCACATTTGGGGGGTTTGAGTCAAAGCACTTCTGTCAGACACTTCCTCGGCTGTCATCAACTGAATGCAGATACTCTTCTATTTCTGTAATTTAACATCAGCATTTTCTGTCCATGCTAAAATAAGGATAAGAGCTGATATCAAAATATCATATTACAGAGCCCTGTGTTTTATTTATTATTGCCTGGAGCTAAGATATTGCCTGTTCCCATGGGATTCTTTCTCCTGCCCTGTATTGCCACTTGCTAGACCATTTGTCAACAGAAGAAGGTATTGGTTAGAGGCAGGTTGCAGGTAAATTATTCCATGTAACTATTTGGCTACATATGTCTAGTTGGGGAATCGGAGGTGTGTAAGGGACATAACTTGGAACATTTGCCAATTTCAGACCCTGAAATTTAGGGACAGCCAACTTTGCTGTAGGCTCTTGTTTACCTCCAGAAGTAAATTAAAGGAACAGAATTGGAAGCAGCGGGTGGGACACATTAATTGTCTTGCTGGCCTCTTGGTAATGTCTAAAGTGCTTTGTAGTCTAAAAACACTCCATAAATCTGTCATTGTAAGTACCTTGATCATTGGGAGAAGCAAGATTAGTGATGATAAAGTGAATTAAGGACGCCGAGCTGGGTTTTATTTTATTTTTCACACAAAGAAAAACATGCCAGATTAATAAATGCTGTGTTACAGAACCACGCACTAAAAGCTCATAGAAGAGACAAGGTTACCGCAGTGCACAGGATTGTTTGTCAAGGTCGACTCCCCTGCTTGTGATCCAACTGCTGTTAAATTATACAGCTCCCAGTTGTTGGGAGGCCCACATGGCAACCAAGCTGCGCATCTGCTACATATGTGCAGGGAGCCTAGGCCCAGCCTGTGCTCCCTCTTTGCTTGGTGGTTCAGTCTCTGTGATCCCCCAAGGGTGTAGGTTAGTTGACTCTGTTGGTCTTCCTGTGGAGTCCCTGTCCACTTTAGGTCTCTCTTAACTCTTCCTTAAGGCTCCCAGAGCTCCATCTAATGTTTGAATGTGAGTCTCTGCATTTGTTTCCATTGGCTACTGGGTAGAACCTCTCAGAAGACAGTTATGCTAGGTTCCTGTCTGCAAGCATAACAGAATATCATTAATAGTGCCAGGAATTGGTTCTTGCCCATGGGGCACTCATCCGTTGGTCATTCCCTGAGTCTCTGTTCTATCTTTTCCCTGCACATCTTGCAGGCAGGACACATTTTGTGTCAAAGGTTTTCTAGATGGGTATCTGCCCTTATCCTCTCACAACTGGAGCAGGGCTGTCCCTGAGCCTGTTGCCTGCCTGCCTGTGGATCCCAGAGGCCCCTAAATAGACAGCTTTCTCTGGTCTCAGTGAGAGAGGATGTGTATAGTCCCTCGAAGACTTGACATGTGTGGGGAGGTTGGGGAGGGAGTTGACCTCCAGTGGAATCGGGGAGGATTTGCTTAAGGGAGTACTGGGAAGAGAGAAGGGCTAATACTTGGTTGTAAAGTGAATATATAAATGAATAAATTATCATACAGACCAATCTGCCTTGGCTGTGTCAGTCACCATACATTTTACTTATTTCTGTAGATATCAACATGACATCTGTTGAGGCTGTGGCCTCTGTTGATCATGGAATAAATGCTCGTATGGGTTTTCTCATCTAATTTTAAAATGGTTTTAAACAGTGGGTATCCATTGTTCTTGCTTTAAAGACTGAAAGGCATAAAGTTACTCCTAAAGAGAATCAATCGTCAATCCCAGATCCCAGTCCTTTTCCATGAGCAAGTACAATTGGTTCTCTGTACTATGAGTTTCTCAGACAGAAGTCAGTCAACGGCAAATCAAAATTATTTGATTAATATTCATGTATGTTGATCACATGCAGATTTTTTTCTTTTTAATAATATGGCATCAACTGCTTTCACACAGCATTTATACTGAATCAAGTAAGAAAAGTAGTCAAGACATGACTAAAAGTGTGAAGTGAGAGGCACAGGCTGCCTTCTGTAGGACCTGGGTATCCACAGTGTTACTGAGGATGTCCTGGCCCCAGTGGCCATTGGTGGACACATTTACTGTTCCTTCTATGTGTGTATTTGAAATACCCTGCAAAGTTGAGCATCCAGTATCTGCTTGCATCCTCTTTCCCTCCTCTGTTCCCATCTCTCCATTGTCCATCTTCCTCCACCTTGGCCTTTCCTAAACTGTTCCCTTCTTTTCTTTTCTAAAGGTAAATATGCCATGCGAGACCTAGTCCACCGGCTTCCTGGTGGGAACAATAGCAACAATTCGGGGAGCAAGGCCATGTCAGATGACACCGTGACGGCCGTATGCTGCACCCTGCATGAGGTGATCACCAAGAACATGGAGAATGCCAAGGCCTTACGGGATGCTGGTGGCATCGAGAAGTTGGTCGGCATCTCCAAAAGCAAAGGAGATAAGTAAGTCTGGGTCAGTATGGGGGTTGGGGTGACATTGTCTTTGCATTGGAGTAAGTCAAGAGGGCAACATTGTCTTTGCATTGGAGTAAATCAGGACACCATTAACTCTGTGTTGGAGTAAGTCAGGGAAAACATTGTCTTTGCAGTGGAGTTAGTCAGGAACAACATTGTCTTCACATTGGAGTAAGTCTGGAGAAGACATTGTCTTCCAATTGGAGTAAGTTGGGGCCAACACTGTCTTTGCATTGCTAAGGTAGACTTCTGTCCCAGTCTGCATTCTAGTTCCTTCTGTGCAGGGCATCCGACCAGCTTAGCCCAGATACATGCATAGCATTATCTCCCTGCCACTGAACCTCATTTGTGGTTGCCAATCCCTGGTTCCGTGAACCCTCATCCTTTGGTTCAGGAGTCTTCTCTCTGCATCTTTCCTGTGGAGTCAGAAAGAACTAATATCTAATCTAGTCTCCTCCTTTACTTGCTGTGAGATCCTTGGCAGGTTATTAAACTCAACAAGTTACTATGCCCTCACGTTCCAACCGAAAACTGAAGGCAGGCCCATCATGAGACCGTTCCCAGAATCGGTGATCATCAAATCTGAGGAGATAAGTGGGAGGAGACTGGTAAAGTAGGGCTTTCAGCCAGATGGGGCAAAAAGAGGCAAGACTTGGGACTTGGTATCGAAGCCACTGCACCACCCCAATAATAAGAATGTTTCCTGTGATTTAAGAAACAAGGTACCTTACTGTATGCAAACAACAAAAACAAAACAAAACAAAAAAAAAACCAACCTTCATCTCCCAGAGTGCTCGTGTATCAGCTAGCATATCAACCTTTACAGGAACCTTCTCAGCTCTTAATTAAATTTCGTCTTCTGGAAGTCCCTCCGAGTAATCAGAGAAGATTAAATACAGGAACTTTTTTATTATCAAGACCCTGCCTACTTCTTGTCTTTTCTTCCCCTCTCTCCCATTCCTTTACATCCAAGTGCTAAATAATTAAATTTTTCTTTCGTTATGGTTTTCTTTCGATGGTAAGGAACGCTCTTTGAGGCTCTCTGGAAATTTCATCTCCTTATTTCATTTAACTCAGGTTACTGGCCATGTGTTATAAAAGTTTGGGGAGAGATGTTTGATTATCCTGAGACCCTTAAATAGGTTCATTCAGCAGTACAGTGTAAGATTTAAATATGTTCTCATGTCAAGGAGTGAAGCCCATCGAGTCAGGCAATCATGCCATGTAGATTTGGAGCTTGAATTATATACAACTCACGATGTTCTGTGTAGAACATGAAAATAGAATAAAACACCACAGGTCACAGTCAGGACTCTGTTGCAGAAATAATTTAAAACAGCCACTAGTTGAGCCCACTATGTAACCTGCAGCAGCTCTGCCTAGCTCCAGTTGCCATGTTCTGCGGCCAGAGGCCACAAGCGCCACAGCTGGAAACAGCCAGCCAGAAACACCGGCCCTGCCACCCACGAGATGCCAGCGTGAGAGATAGCTCTGCCAATCTTCCATGCTGTTTCTACAAGGCTGGGCAGTGCCCAGACCATCCCGCCATCCACTCGGGCCCAGTAAGAAAATGAGACTCTAATGCTTAAATATTAATCAAAGACTTTATATGTTTGGTAATGCTTAATAACAGTATGCCCATACAATTAGAGTTGTTTCCCAATTAGCTAACCTAAATATAAGTTGTTACCCGAGACTGCTCTCCATACCTATGTGGCTCTTCATCCTCCTACAACTCTGCCCTCTCTAGCTCCTCCTCTTCCTTTTCCTCGTCCTCTACTCCTCCCACCTTAGCTCCTCCTACAGGATCCACATAGCCTTCTTCGTATTGCTTCACCAGACTTGTGACTCTAGAAAGAGAAGTGCTTACGTGCCTTGAGAGTTGTGAGGCCAATATATAGTTGTTACTGTTTTTTTTTTTAAGCGTATATACACTTAACAGCACACTAAAACCACAGTTGACAAGAACACTCCATTTGCCTGTATTTATGGGACATCTCAAGGTTAAAGAACTTTTTCTGAATTTAAAGACAAGAAAGCTAGGGCTGGGTGGCTGGCCATCTGTCTCATCCCTTCAGTTGTGTGAGTATCTCTCAGCAGTGACACTCACTGAGCCTTGATGAAAATTAAATGCTCTGGTCAGTCTTATGGCCAAAGAAAACTATTTGGCGAAACTATTTAAAAAGTGTTTTTGGAGAAATAATCTATGAAATAAGGCAACTCATCATTGGTAATTCAGAAAATTGCCCTGCAAGATGTGGTCCAGGCTTGGTTGCCATAAATGTGCAGGTGTTTTGTTTTGTTTTGTCTTGTTTTGTTTTGTTTTGTTTTATCTATAGATGATCTTATGAGTGTCCTTTAATCTGACTAAACATTTCTTCACCGATAACCACTTGCTTTACCTGATTGTTCCTTTATCTCTTTTTCTTTGTTGACAGACTGGAGTTGTGACTTTACTAACAGGTGTTAAATGAACTCAATCAGTTCTCTTTCCATTGTAGTGGTCACACTTAGTCAGCCCTTCCATTTTCCCATGTGTTGAATCTCTCTTGTATATAAATATACTGACAATTAGAGGATCTAAATAAGGCTTTTATAACTTCTCATATCCTACCTACATTTTAGTTTATCATGACTTTTCACTGCTTTCTAAATAAAAGTAGTTTAGGGCATTGCTCTGAGTTTTAGCATAAAACTCACAATTCTTGCTAAATCAATCCAATGGTGACTGCTAGCATTAAGACCCACATGAACCTCTAGGCACGCTTTATTAAAACAGAAAATATTTTCAGGAATAGAACTTTTGAACTGGAGATCAATAACATGGTAGGAATACCAGTTTGTTCCATTTAACTTAACAAAGTGTCACAAATATGCCCACACTAAACTGTTCTTTGAAAACTTGCTTCTAGAACTAAGTTCAGTCCAAATATGATTTTTCTTTGAAAAAGCATGGGAACAAAGATGACAAAAAGCAAACAAACAAAAACAAACACAAATATGCCTAGCTGTGGTCCTTAAATGTCTGTGCGTTTGCATCTAAGTTCATGCAAGCCTAACTGTGTAGTGATATGAACACAGTAGACAAGTGAGGTACCATTCATTGTGTATTGGAACCACACCTAATGGTATTGCCAAGACGGTCAAGGCAATGGTGCTCCTCTGTGACTGAGCGGTATAGCCATGAGAAGTCACACCATCAGACAGACATCTTCAACCACCCCTGATAGCTCCCACGAAGCTCAAAGCACTGTGGGATTGATACCAACACTTACAGGAGCCTATTCCACAGTTCTGAAGCTCGATGGCTTACTGCTTTTGCATCATTTTTAAACCCACATTGCGGAATTCTATCATGTCCGTCTGTTTCACATACACATATTCATGATCTCAACAGTCATGTTGAATCTGTTGTTATATTTTATCATAAGGCAGAGAAGCTATTTGCAGACTGAACTGTTGCTTGTCAGTAGAGACCTGTGTACTAAGGCTCAGGCTCAGGTTATAAGCAGTTGGGAACACTCAGTTGTTCTGGTCCTTCAGTTGGTAGTTACAGAGCTTCAAGTAGATATCTTTATGACAAGAGTCTAGTGGAAGGATCAAACAAACAGACTAAGAAGAGGGCAGCATTCCTTTTGACCTTCACAAGTTATTACAATGCCATGCCATACTGGCATTCTAATTGAGAGGCTAGCCTGATTTTCATTACACATTCACAGTGTCTATTTTGTAACTAAGCAAGAAGTTGAAACAAAAAAAAAATTTACACTGTGCTGGAGGAATTTTTCATGCTAAATGTGTCAGCCACACCACCACTACCTGAATTTTAATCATGTTCCTCTATGGTTGCCTGGGCATTGCCAGAGAAAAATATCCAAGTAGCAGAAGTAAATACAAGAGCATTTAGTCTTTGTTTCACCTTGATTACATAAGGCCAAAAGGAAGACTAATCTGTATCCATGAAAAGGTCTAAATTTCTCTAAGTTACAGGGATTTAAAACTATAGCAGGGGGTGTGATATTATCATAAATTATAGAATAATTAAACATCCATTCATCTTAGTGAAATAAAATAAATGTTACCTTGTAACTAATGTATTATGGAGAAAAATCAAACTTATAAGACTTCATTTTTTTGTTATAATACAGCCAACATTGGATTTTTTTTTCTCAGAAATAAAGAGCTGCCACTGCTGCTCTTCTGTAAATGGATGAAGAAGTTTTAATCTTAGCTCATGTAAATTACAAACATGAAGACCCAGAAAAACAGCAGCTAGACTGTGCACCGTGTCCTGATAGCCCATGATCTCAATGCAAAATGCCTGTCCACAAAATGTTCATTTATTTGGCTCTCGAATCCAAGCCCACCCCAACCCATCTACCATCTGCTTCCTTTGAATTTCAAAGGCTGTTTTATTTAAAATATGTATTTTTATTTATTTTTTGAGATTTCATATGTGTTTTATAAAACAATTCCACCCTCTCTTTCCTATTCCCAATGCCCAATCCCTCAACTGCCTCTAAAATTCATGATCTCTTAAGACCCTTAGAATTTGTTTTGTTGAGAGATAGAAATAGAGAGACTGTAATCTAATGGGTATGTTTAGTGTTGCTCTTATGTGCATGTGTTTAGGACTGACCACTTGAGATTGGATGACTTACCAGGAGACCTGTTCCTGAAGAAGACTGATTCTTTCTCTCTAAGCAGCCATTAATTGCCTAAAGATTGTCATCTAGGAGTGGGGCCTTATGAGAGCCCCCCCATGCACACCCATTCACATTGGCTTGTCACTTGGTGGTGGTGTTGTGTAGATCTAGTTTAGGTAGCCATATTGTTGAGATTTCCTGAATACGCCATCCCTGTCTTAACTAGAAGCCACTGTCTAATAACAGGTGTCTCAGCCCTCTGACTGATTGTTTTCAGTGGCTATGTCATCCATAATAGTCAGCTTCTAGACTGTCCATTGCTTTGAAAGCCTCATTAGTTGTAACATCTTGCCCAACACCAGGAATCACATGGACCACAAGCCTGCAGTTCAGATCCTACCCTCTCCTTCTTGTTTTATAATACGGCACTGTATGTACAGAAACAAAGCCTTTCTTGCTTCTTGCTAGAGTGACAGTTAATTGAGTAAATGTGACAAAGGTCTGTATGCCCCCCCCCAAAACTATCTCACTCCTCACAGGAATAAACAAACTGGCCTGTAAGGTAGACTGTATCAATGGTGGCCACTAGTGTAGCCAGTGTCTGCTACTTTGTGGAGTTTTCATTCTTCTTCTCCACCCCTTTTATGTCACTCTTTCAACCCCTAACACTAGATAGGAGAGAAAAAATGGTTAGAGGGGAAAGGGGGCAATGTTATCCTTAGACTACTTCCTGCCAATTAGAGTTCTTGAGTTCCTTAGGGAAACTTTGATCTCTATAGTCAAGATACATAGTTTCTTCTTGTTTCTTCTTTGTACATGACTATTTAACAAACCCATGACCAACAGCAACCAACCAACAATCTAGTCCACCTCTTTGGTCTCTAGCATTTATCTATCCTCTGAAAAGTTTCCAGAATTCCAAACATCATGCAGTCACAGAAACTCTCTGCAGCTGGCAAAATCATGCTTCTGCAAGAACATGAGACAAATCATAGTCAACTGCTACAGACAGTCTGAAGCACCTCCAGATCCCATACCGGGGATTAAAACAAAAACATTCCCATAATATTTCCGTGTTTTTCAAAGAAACCAAAATTCTCACCACAGACCGGAATTAGACAGTTGGTGGTAAAACTAGTCTGTTAAAACTAAGATCTACAAGTAGTTAAAAACTTCTCTCTGAAGCACCTGTCAAAGGGACTTTCAAGAAATCTGATGGGAATTGAATCAATATGGCTGTACTGACCTAGTCTCTGTGTTGACGTACAGATTGGCATTGAAACAAAAAGTAAGAGGTGATGCCTTGGTAACATTTGCAAAGGCAACCTGAGAAAAGATTAATAAACTGTAAGTTCCTATGACCTTGATCTAAAGGACTTGAGCACACAGGTCTTCATAGATTCTTGTTCACGGACATTCTTAGGTATCTATGGTGTGTGTGTGTGTGTGTGTGTGTGTGTGTGTGTGTGTGTGCTTGGCATCAACAGGCAACAAGCAGCAACTGTTTGTGCTATCCTAGGTCAGTATACCAGCCCCACCTGCCCTTGTGTCCTGGGGAAATGGGCATCTCTACTTTTCTTATTACCCATGTGTGGTACAACACTGCTGCTAAACTTTCTAAATCCAGCCAGTCCTACTGAACCACTCTCCCCTAACCCATATTTCTCCTCCATTTTATAGAGGCTGTCTTAGTGAGGGTTTTACTGCTGTGAACAGACACCATGACCAAAGCAACTCTTATAAAGAACAACATTTAATTGGGGCTGGCTTACAGGTTCAGAGGTTCAATCCATTATCATCAAGGCAGGAACATGGCAGTGTCCAGGCAAGCATGGTGTAAGAGGAGCTGAAATTCATATTCATTTGGAGGCTGCTAGTAGAGAATAGCTTCCAGGCAGCTAAGATTAGGGTATTAAAGCCACGGTGACACACCTACTCCAACAAGGTCACACCTTCTAATAATACCACTTCCTGGGCCAAGCACATACAGCATGTACAGACCATCACAGAGCCTATACTGCATTCTCCCTAATTGTCACTGCTTTTGTGTTTGTGTTTTGGAAATTCTTTGCCAAACTCTAGTGCCTTCCTGCCTGTTACCTTTCTAGGCATGTTGCTGAGGAGAATGGGAATTAGGGAAACAATATTTTACTGAAGAGGAAAACCAAGAGGGTGCTGACTTTGATGTTTCCTGAAAATGGTGTGGTTCCAAACCAAGATGCCATCATCACCTGCATTTCCTGTTTTGTTTTGTTTCTTCTGTATCAGGCATTCTCCAAAGGTGGTCAAGGCTGCTTCTCAGGTCCTAAACAGCATGTGGCAGTATCGAGATCTGAGGAGTCTGTACAAGAAGGTAAGATTGCATTTTCTTCCCTGAGGTTCCTGGGCTCACAGGTTTGGGGCTCAAAGATGCCAAATATGACCATAGTAAGAAGTATCCCATATATAGGAGGTGTTCGTCAAAAAGCCTTAGCTGAAACAAGAAAGTCGGGATTATAAGAAGACAGTTTTTATCCATATACCAAGATACCAAGAAGGCTCACACCTTCTTGACTAGCCAGATCTGAACTCATAGAAACTTACACCAAATCATCTCTTTTGATTCCCTTTTAGCCTATAATTTTTCATGTATATGTGTTTGAAAGATTATGGGGTCATATATGCCACGGTGTACATGTGGAGATCAGAGAACAACTTGTATAGTTGGTTTTCCCCTTCCACCTTCACGTGGGTTCCAGACTTGCGCAGTGAACACCTTTGCCTGCTGAGCCGTCTTCTTAGTCCCGTGATTTCTTTTATCTTAAAATGCTCATTTACTTATTCACGTGTTTAGTTATTTTACATGTGTGTGCCTGAGGGTATGTATGTGGATGCAGGAAACCACAGAGGGCTGAGGACAGCGAGTCTACTGTATGTAGAATTAGAGGAGATTGTGAGTCACCATGGGGGTGCTGAGAAAGGAGATGGGGTTCCTAGAAGAGTAAGGAGTGATCTGAACTAGCGAGACACCTCTCCATCCTCCTTCTCTTTCACTTCTCCTTCTCCTAATAAACAGATAATAAATATATGTATTTATAGAGTACAGCATGCTGGCTCAATACGAATATCCATTGGTTATTGGTCCACTCCACATATTTACTTCAACCATGCTCTTAAGCATGTATCATTCTTCATGTTGAAAAAAAAAATCAAGATTCACCCTTCTAGCTATTTTGAACGCCTGATACAATAGTTTCAATAATACTAATTCACTTTATAGAAAAAAAAAAGTTGTAGTAGACCAAAGAATCATACATTTAGGAAATTTGAAAAAAAATAATTTAAAAAACATCAACAGTTTTGAACAAGTAATTGCAGAGAGGACACGGGTCAGGGGGACAAATAACTCAAGAAAAGTTGAAGGAGTCAAAAATATGGCAGCTGGGGAAAAAAAGAAAAGCAAGCTGCAGTAGCTGCTTTGTGTTCCTAGGCCCTAAAGAGGCTGCCCAGAGGCGAGAGATGAAGGTCTTCCTGACCTGCATGGATCCCAGGAGGCTTGGCATTCATTCTGTATGCTCAAATGGTGAGCAGGAAGCCATACTTTGCATTTAAAAGTATCTTCACTCTCAATGTGGTCAAAAACTAAAACCTGGAAAAGTCCCATTTCTGGAGATTTTGGCTCTGTAGTTCAAAGCTTAGTTCCACTGAAGAAAGGATACTTAAGTTTCTTTGGGTTTGGGGGCCAGGTGGGCACTCTTAACAATAATATTTTCTAGGACTTTTGTTTTTGATATTCCTAGTTGAGCATGTGTGGAGAGTTTAAATCTCACTAATCAGTAGAGATGTAGAACATCATAAATGTATAAGGAAGATGACCAAGATTCAGGAAGGAAAAACAGGGCTGGTCAAGGTGGGTGGCCTCCATCCACCAGCCAAGGAGCCTTCTGCTGAAAGAGCCAGCACCACTGTGTGCGTCCCATACCACCAGCCCCTGCAGACCAGCAGTCTCTTGAGCAGGGATGTGAGGTCACACACAGTGTCTCGCATCATAAGGCTTAAGAACCCTCTTGCCAGAGGCACATTTTGTCAACACCAAGCCTGTGGGAAAAATGAAAGATTTAATACCTGGCTCTCGTATGTTTTAGTCTATTTTTAGGTTTCCCCAAGGACCCTCCTTCTCCCCTGAAGCACTTTAAGATTATAAAATGCAACCTGTGCACTTCTCTTTTCAAGTTTTCCTATGCTTCTAGACACGGTGTGCTTAATGTGACACATAGATCATAAAACTATGAGGTGCAGGAATATTTCAGATTGGTGATAAACATTTCTAAATATTTTCCTTTTTAAGATGAGCAAATGTTTGGAGGCTCTTTTCTGTTTTGTCTCAAATTCTAACCTCCATGGTCTTTTCTTAGCTCCTTCTTGAGTTCCTCCAGAAGCCAAGTGAAATCTCCCTCAGAAAAGGTCGTCCTGTTAAACAGATAGGCAGACGTGATGATTGCCCTTAACTTGAATGGAGCTGGTTTTCCAAGCCAATGGCTGCAGAAGCTCCAGGAGATACTACCTCCCACAATGCACCTGTACTCACATCCAGGGCACACCCACTCCTCTGCAGTACACCTGCTCATGCTGTGTGCACCGTGGGAAAGCAGCTTTGAGAAACTCTCAAGCTATTTATTGAATGGTAGTGTGTGCTTTTCACTTGAAGGTTGTTGGTTGGGGTGGGGTTGACTTTGTTGGTAGTAGAGTTCAAAAAGCGTAATGGTCTTCTATTTTCATAAGAAGAAGAGCGAGCGTGTTGACAGGAACTTAACGGAGCTAAACCTCAAGAGCTGAGCTGATTTAAAATGTGTTTCATATGAGCACATTCAAGAAAGATGGGCTGGAGAATGTGATGTTTTTAGTTGGTCCGTGATTAAAAAATGTTGAGAAAGAGCTGTTCTTAATCATTTCCAAATTACGCAGTTGTGAAATGAAACAGGCGCCTCTGGGCTCAGTGTCACGTGTTCTCTGGATAACAAGGCTGAGCATTCAAATCACTTCCCCTTTGAAAGTCCTGCAAAAAAGGCTGGTTTATTCTTCATCTTCCATTGTCTTTAATCGTCAGGGCGACCGATTTCTGTTCTGTGCTTCATTGACAATTTATACACCACTGAAAAGCGGTCTGATCCATATCTTTTAATTATCCTTATTTCAAATCTACTTATTAGGATCTATTAGAGATCAGTAATGAAGGGCTCTAAGGAAAACTTAAAGCACAGAGGCCATGACTGTGGGTGAGTATGAAAGACAGAGCAATTGTTGGCAACTCTATTACTTTCTGAATTGTATACTTTAAGTGTTGAAGTATGGCTCAAAGGGGAAAAAATTATAGAGCTAAATCTTGAAGAATTTTAAATCTTTATAATTAAGAGTTTGAGGTAAGAGCATTATAAGAGGGAACACCTAACGGGGAAATGGAAATTGGAGTATCTGAGATGCAATTTGGGTATCAATTGGGTCTCAAGACCCAGTTCATCACTGGATTCAGTTCACATGCAGCCAGGCCCAGAGGCCAGACATGCACATTGTTAGCTCATCTGTCTTATTTTTCAGAGATGCATTTAATCAGCTAGAATACTTGGGCTCTGTGGGTTCTGAACAAAGTAAAACAAAACTGTGGTTTATTCATGATGAATTTGGTGTCCCCAAAATACATTCGTGTTATCTGGACCTTCAACTGCAGTGGAGCCCATCTGGATTATCCACTTGAGGAAAAATACTCACAGGCTATCACAGGAGCATTACGTAATGCATCAGCCCTTATGTTTAGCTAACCTTACACAGACCTATAAAATCCCTTCTCTGTGAACGACTAGTGAATGGTTCATAAAAGCAAGTAAGGGAAATTTGCAAAGAGTGCTGGATTTATGGGAAACTTGTGAAGTGTTTGTCTTTGTAGAATCTTGGGACTGAAAATAAGCCCCCTGACAAAATGATTGCTTCTGCTTGACCATGTTTGAGGACACTTAGAAATGGTGGCTTGGGGAAACAGGAAATAAACTTGGGAAAGGGGTATCAGAATACAAAAATAGCTACCTAAATTCTATGTGACTCTGGGTGATCTATCCATGAGCAGTACCAATAAACAGCATAGATGTATACAAAGTCACTGTGAAGTGGACTCAGTTATAGAAGATGCACCTAAATAGGCCCCTTCTCCTGCCTTGGATGTGGTCAGGCAGGGGCCCTTCTGTCTTCTCATGTTACCCTGTCACACACTGTAGATTGCATCTCTTCCGTGTAAGTAAAGCTTATTGGATCCCCCAGCCCCGTCTTATTCCAGGCAAATAGTCAAAGAGTTGTGCAGGCAAAGAGTAGAAATCTGCCAAGCTCCTGCTCACGCCCAAGAAGCTAGACCTTAGCCTGGGCCTCTACTCAACTGCCAGGGTGGCCCAGCAACGTGGTTGCCATGACCCCTTTGAAAATTCTATGACAGAAGAAAAGCATTCTCAGCTCCAACAGTCATTTGTATTGTTTAGATATTCCTAGTGTTCATTGCAAACCTGACCCAAAAAAGCATGGTCTTCCACTCCAGGGTAGCTACAATTAACCAGAGCTCTACACACGCACTCTTCTCTTTATCTGCAACTCCTGCCTCTAAGCCTCACTGGGCAAGTGCAATTTCTCATCTCTGTGACAGAAGAGCCATCTGTCTTCAGGTCTCCAGGAGGTCACACCCAAGTGGCCAGACAATCTGAGTTTTAATGCATCAGGATAGCCTAAGCCTTTATCACTGCGGTAACTTATGGGCATGGGCATGCAAGTCCTTTCACATGTCTTCTTGTGATTTAACCTTCCTGAATGAATATGGGCCCAAGGTTCCATGAGACAGAAGAGACAAAGGGAGGCTGTGCTTCCCTGCTGCTAGACACTGAATGTCTGCAAATGACATTTGTCAGCAGATTCCTGTCTAAAAGCCATTACATATTACTTATAGAAATAAAAAGAGCATGGACTCAGAATCAAATGCCCCAAGGTCAAAGGCACAACCCTACCATTTCCTGACATCGTGACCTCGGGTAGACCACCTGTCAAGACTTACAGTAGACCCAAGATGCACAAAATTTCACACCAACACAGAGATATAGTAGCCATTTTCCCATTCCTGACAATTGCCAGAGTATGACATAACCTCTTCCAGTAGTCAAATGTAGTGTGTGATTTACCAGCAGAATCTTCTTTCTGGACACCTGGGCATGCTCGCAGAACCCTGGAGGTCGTTACCCAAATCCATCCTTCTGCACTATGTATCCGACCTCGGAACTTTCCTCAGCCTCCATCAATGACCCTCTGATGGAGTCCATGGCCAAGTGTTCCTTGAACCCTCTCCATCTTTTATATTCCCATGTGCGGCATAAAAGCTATAACCCCTGCCTGGCTGGGATTGTTGATGGTCAAACGGAGAGCAATCATCAATGCTTTGTGGACACGAAAGTAATCTTCACAAGGGTGTCAAGGATGGTGATTCAAAACAACCGTCATGCCATTTGGTGCTCACTGTCCCTGTCATCCTCTCCACAAGCTACTGAGAGTGTGGCGCTAAAGGCTTCACTCCCTTGTCATGATTACAACCAAGATTCGCATCTGTTGTCCTTCTCCTGTCTCCTTTCCCTCTGGTCCCCTGCTGTGTCCTGCTGTCGGGAGATGCTGGGACAGCATCCTTTACCCACAGTCTCTCCTAAGCAACTCCACCTGCTAGTCATTGCTTTGTAATGGAGCCCAGAGGGAAGAATTGTACACAGGCTCAGGGCTTTATGACGTGAACGTGACATGGAAACCAAATGTGGCTTTGTAAATGGGTATTTGTGTTTCATGTCAGCTCCCTTGTGTGTGTGAGTGTGTGTGTGTGTGTGTGTGTGTGTGTGTGTGTGTGTGTGTGTGTGTATGTGTATGGTGGGTTGGGTATACTGAAGAGCACTATTACTTTGAAGGTCAGAGTGAAGCCTAAGGAAGAATAAGACTTGAGTTCAAGCAAAGCCTTCCCCTCAGTGTCCCCCTGGTCCCACATGCTTCTAGTTTGAAATGTCGTGGAACAAATGGACCAAAGCAGTCATCTCATGATTGCCATCACACTGCTATCTTCAACCTCGCCTCGGGCTCTCCGTTGTGCCTTATCCATTCCCGAGCAGCTCATCTTCCTGTTCATTCCTTCCAGTCGATGTGCTGAGCTCTTGATGCTGGGGACTGTTTTGTCTGATATACATATTTCCCCAGAGTGGCCAGAACTCTTCCCTCCTGGGTGCAGTTAACCAAATGTAGCTGTCACTTCAATCTGTTTCCCTAGCCCTAGCCACTCGTTATGCCTTTGGCCTTCTACACAACCCATTTTTATAAACTTTTCTGTAGTACTCCATTGAAATCAGATCCCAGACAATTCGCCCCTCCTGAATTCTGCCTCCCCTTCTCTGTCATCACAAACTATCCCTGCTCCCCACACCAGTACCCAGATATCATCCCTGGCTCTGCTATAGATAGAGCTATAAATTTCAGCCTCTACCTGCCTCGATTTACACTCAAGGTCATATATACAGCCGTCTCATATGCTGGATCATTGGGCTGAGCTCTTATCTGGACTTCCAGTCCTTAGACTTGGTCTTTGCCAGTCCACTCTCCAGAGGACAGCAGGAGTAAACTTTCTAGATGGTCAACGTGATTCATGACTTCCGCCGCCGCATGGTCCTCAGGACAGAGTCTAAATATCTTTACACAGGTTCTGAGTCCTTCCTTCCACAGCCAACCTAGGCTTCTTTCTCTAGCTTCTCCACCTCCTAAAAGGTGAATAAGACATGCAGCCATACCTGAGCTTCCCTCAGGCCATCCATTAAATCTGAATTTCATCCCATGGCCCATCTCAACCTTCATTCTCCCTGTAGTTTTGATATTATCTCCCTTGAACATAAAATTTCCGAACCCTCTTTAATCCAAACTAGGGGCTCTGCTTAGTAATGTGAAACAGTTAAAACTGTGACAAGCTTAAATAAATTATTTCTAATTCACACTTTGAATTACTTTTCAGTATTTTAAACCCATGGCTAAGCATATTCCCGTACCATTTAATGACTACAGAAGTAGCTATGCTTATGGTAGAGTTTCCTTTCCTGGCTCAGATATTCCTTGTGGGAGAGTTTGCACCATGAATTTATTTACATCACAAGTCAGCCATCCCTCCATAAACGTTAAAATCACGCTTGTCTCCAACCCTGGAACAATTAATATTCACCCTAATGGAAAGCACCAAGTGAAGGAATTCCCAATACATAAAGACCTCTGAAAAAAGACTTCATCTTGTATGCATGAGAAATAAGAGTGTAATCAGGGAAAGAAGCCCAGGCTGTGTCTCAGGCAAAAATAATGGAGATGCTTTTTAACTTTTTCTTTTAATAAAAAGTCACAGCTCTTAACTTTATCTCAACTACTTTGATTACTCTCTGTGCCAAACTTAAAATTTCTTCTTACAGACACCAGTATCTGTGAAGATACAGCCCACAGTTTAATGGCATAGAAAATTGAAGCTTATCACATCCCCAGCCAGTGTAGATCACTGTTTTATGGGTCTTCATGAGGCGTTATGTTCACGACCACTTTAGCAGACTTTGCTGAACACAGACTGGGTAACAGGCGTTGAGTTTAAATTTCATGCAGCCCATTCTGCTTCCAGAGCATTATTTACACAGCAGTTGCTTCAAGCGTAAACTTGTTTATCATTTGGACTCTGGACTTTTTTGTTGTTGTTGCTGTTATATCAGAAAAGTTTACTGTTCCTTATTAAAGTTTAAATCTTCGTGTTTCTTAGGGTGATTTTAGGTTCATACAAGAACTAAGAGGGAGCATGGGTATCTCATGTGCTCCCTAATTGATACATAGACAGCTCCCCGCCCCCCATTGTCAGCATGTGTCCCCATAATGGGGCATTTAATTCCACTGATAAACATATCATAATCACCTAGAGTTTCAATGAGGGTGTGTTATTGCTGCGTATAGTCTATGGGTTTAAACAAATGAAGAATGAAAGTGATCTATCACTATAGTGTCCCCTAGGTTTTCACTCCTGAAGGCCTTTTGTGTTCTTCCTGTGGACTCTTGAGAATTGTGTTTGAACAAGACTAAGTGTGTGTATTTGTGTGTGTGTGTGTGCATGCACGCGCTATGGGACTATGTGCATATGGGCTTGTGGGGGGTGGGGGGCTGTCCATGTATGCATGTTTGTGTGTATACATGCAGAGCCTGGAGGAAAACATTGTGTATCCTATTCCTGTTTCTCTGACACAGTCTTTCATTGAGCCTGGAGTTACGTTGTTATCCAGCAAGCCCCAGGAAATCTTCTGTCACCACTTGGTATAGAACTACAGTCCCAGGCACAGGCTCAGCCACTCCCTGATGATTATGTGTGTGCTGGAACTGGAATTCACTTCCTCGTCCTTATGCAACAAGCCTTCCTACTCCCTGAACTGTTTCTCCAGCCAACTAGATTTTCTATTGATATTTTGACATAGGACACAAAACGTAACTAACTTTAGATGTCCTTCCCTTTGTCATCTGGATGGATAGACTCTTGGGTTCTATCATCCGTTCAGGAAGTGGATAAGCCACGCCCTTTCCAGCATTTCTACACAGGTCCTCCTTTTCTTCCTGACGTTTTATTCATTTCATTGGCTCTTGCTACTACTGCACAGACAAACCAAGAAATCAATAAGTAATTATGGATAGGCAAGGGAATGCCGCAGATGCCTTCAAGTTCCCAAGTCACCTCAAGTGATAGAGTGACACAGTCTGGTAGAGTCTTCTGACCACAATGCACAGATGACCAGCCCTAGCCATGCACAGTGGACTGGTGGTACATGTGTAATGTTCCCTCATCACATTCATCTTCTGGGTCCCTGTGCAAATTAGAACACTGCTTTGAGAAACTGCCAAGGAAATTCACCAGCAAGGCCAAAATTCAAAAATGTTGAATTCTCAGATTTGCAGTAAGGAGAGTGAGGACCGCTTCAATGCCTCCTTCGTTCGCTGTTAGCATGCTCAGAACTAATAGATTTTACTTCTTAGCATCTAAGATGGTGATGGAGGAGGACTAAGTCCTCCCTAAAACTCCATTAAACTCCCAGATTGGAAAGCTATTGTTTCCATTAGGGGACTTGCTCACCATTTTCTACTAAGTTAGAAAATTCTTCTCCTAGAAGTGACTAGAAAAATGAAAAGAGTTTGTCCAGATTCTAATAACAAATAAACAAATATCCAAGGTAAAGTTTACGTCTCAAGGCCCTCAAGCGTAGCTCCTCGTGTGTTTTCTTTCTGAATCACTTGATGTCAAGACAGGGTCCAGAAGGAAAGACTGAGGTCAAACTCAGCTATGAAATGCTCCCTCCATAAATCCAGGAATTTACTTGGTGATGTTTGTATTGACAAAAGAAGGTCTTTCTTCATGAAATCCCTTGACCTCTGGGAGACAATTCTCAGACACTCATCATACGATATCTGTCCAAAAACAAATGCACAAATGGGAATAGAAGCAAAAATCAATTGTGCGAAAGTGGAAATCGATGTACGTGGCAGTTGCTGAACATGAAGTGACTAAATTACAGCTCTTGCTCAAATAGATCCCCAAGGAAGGGAAACCCACATAGCCCCACCCAAATTAAACACTTCCTCATTAATCCCGCTCTACTACAGAGCTTCACCCACATGGTTTTAAGTCACAAACTGCAGGGACAAAAGGCAGGGGGGAGGGAAAGACTCAAGTAAACACTAGAAAACTCAACAAGTCAAACTTAAGTTCATATATATATATATATATATATATATATACATATACATGTGTATATATACATATATGTGTATATATACATATATGTGTGTGTGTGTGTGGTGTGTGTGTGTGTATATATATGTATGTATGTATATGTATATATGTATATATGTATGTATGTATGTATATGTATAGGAGAGCTCACTTTGTCCTCTTAATGCAAACTCAGCCACTTGTCTTCTAGCCAATCGGGATAGACTGGATGATGTCACACTGACCTTAAGTTTCTCTCTCTCTCTTTTTTTGTTTGTTTGTTTATTTGACTCCATCATCTCTTTGTTTCATATGTCTGTCCCATGCCTGCAAAGCTGGTTAAATAAAGGAAGAAACAGCCCCATGGTGAGGAAAGCCAGCCTTGCTAACTGCTTTGCATCTGGTTTTGGTCCCTTGCCCCAGGAGACATGTCCACACGTTACTTAGTTCTCTCCGGGGAGACAGTGATAGTGTTTGCTTGGAGGCATAGACCTCACTGAGCTTTTCCCTTCTGTTGATGGACCACTCATGCCTGGACTCCTTCACTGGGCTATGCAGAATCGTCCATTAGCCTCAGACTTCTGCTCAACCACTACAAGCAAACCGCACTAGATACAAAGGCTGTATCCTTATGTCTAGTGCAGTTTTGGAAGTCCTATTTCAAAAGAAACGTCTGTGGTCATGAGATAGTGTGAAACCTTTGGAAGGGTGTCGTGAGGCAGCTTGACCTGAAACCTTACCCACAAGAGCAACAATCCATTCACTTCTGTCACTCAACATGTAGCTCAGTCTGCTAACACCACTCAGGACAACGGCTCTGCAGCCCCCACGTTCTCAGGAACACAGAGCTCAAACTCCTTTTGTCTCTGCCCACGTCTCCTAAGAATGGGCTCTCTGCCCCATATCTCCCATCTCGGTGGAATACTACAGTAGTTAATAGTTGCTTCCATGTCAACAGCAGTCTACATCCACAGTTTCTCAGTGCTGCACAAGACAGTGTGTGGACCAGACTAGGAAAATCCAAGAAGTCTTCAGACGGTCTGTCACAGAGTGAACAGTATGAAGAACATTGTCAGCAGCCAAGAAAAAAGTGAAGTCAAAGAATCCTGCTGCTGCTGCTTTTTTTGTGCTGCTCTCCCTGGGGTAGCATGACCCCCTTAACAGGGTCCTCATGAACACCCAAGACAGACGCTGAAGCCCCATTTCCTTAGTGATAGACTGACTCTTGGTGAGAAGCGTGAGCCCAGTTAGGTTTCTTCCATGTCAGTCTATATTGTGACACTCGTCTCCCCTGTGTCCCATTTGATTTCCCATAGTGCCCCTCTCCCGGGTTTACCAACAAACATCTGTCTCTACATTCATTCAGCACACAACTGGACTCTTATTTCCTTGGCTTTCTTCTAGGTTCTGGAAATTTCTTAGTGAGCATATTCATATTGGGTATGAACATACTTCCTCGTTGTTTAACAGTGTGCTTCTCAACAGTTATTTCTTGAATGTTTCATGATTATTTCTTTCTGGACTCAATCCAAAACGATATATGTTTCTCTTGTTCATGATCTGATATTCTGAGGCTATTTTTTTTTTTTTCTGAAAAGAACTGGGGTGTGTGTGTTTCCCTCTGTTCTGTTTCCCCAGCCTCCTCTATCCATTCTGGCTCTGTAGATGCACATTCTCTTTGTACTGTCTTTGTCACCTCCCCTGACCACCCTGCTCCAGGGTTCACTCTGATATCTGCCTCACATTTAACTTTCCCAATTAAAGATGGAGTTCAGTCTCTGTATCTTCCTGGATTTCTATTTTATACCCCTGTCCCTTGTGGGTGGTCCTCACAGATGCCCTCACACTGTGTTGGAATCATTTCTAAATGCAGAATTGCCTGGATGAGCTAAGGAGGACTCCTGGCTATAACCTCAAGTTTCATGGTTCATGATCTAACACCACAGAGGTTTAATTTGCTGCTCGGGTGGCTTTGTGAGTGGGTGGATCAGTTCCTCCTGCGTGCACATTTGGTACCTGTATTTCCAGTGTGCTCTAAGGCTCATAGCCATTCCTGTCTTTGGTGATACCATCTCCTCCACTGCCCTCTGTTAGCAGGATCTCATTCACCCATGCCGAGTAACACAGGCCCGTAATCTCAGCTACTTCAGAAGCTGAGGCAGGAGGATCACAATCTCTAGACCTGCTTGAGAAACAGAGTAAGATCCTTCCTCAAACTATAAGTAAGAAAGGGAGTGAGGGCAGGAAAATCAGCTTGGTGGCAGAGTACTTGCTTGCATATGCAAGTCCCTGGGTTCAACCCCCAGTACTGCAAATCTTTAAGGAAATTAGATAACAGCCATTGTACGAAAGACAGTCTGGGGAATGTTGTCCAGGTGCCTGTCCAGGAAGAAATAAAAATGAACATTGGAGATCAATTTCTAACACTTCATCCTCTGGGAAATGCTCTCCTCTTGTGTTTTTGATCACTAATTTCCATGCTTTGCTCTGACCTTGCAAGACATCCCTTCTCCTTCTTGTTTTAAGGTCCCTGATCCTCTGTTTGCTTTGCATCTTATCCTGTATATTTGATCTCAGTGGCTCTCATCTGAATGCATTCGAACACGACTGGTTATCCACAATGACTTCTCTAGCTGCTGTCACTCCTCCATTTCAAATGCACATGAGAGACAAGCTGTACAAAACGTCTATGCCTTTGTGATGCTTCCACATTGGGTCGCTGTCCTTCCCAAAGGTCCTCCCATCACCACTTAGCTCTCCGTATCATCCCCAAAGCTAGTCCTCCTCTTTCATTGCTTGGGGCAGTGCCTCCTTGGTTTTATTGCACCATCTTTACTATCTTCAGAATGCACTCCTCTGATTCTATACTTGACCTTGCCAGTCTCCTGTAGAGTCTAGTTTCTCTTAGGGTAACATCCTACCCTAGTCTCTGAGGCTACCTGAGCCAGAGGCAGGAACTGTGATGTAGATGTAACTGTTGAGGCTGGACTCCCAACAATCCAGTTATCTCTGAATCGTGTCCACTTGTGGTTATGTGATGATCTTCATTTGCTATAAAATTTCTTTTATTAGACTTGGTAACTATACTTATCTGTAGGAATAAAGATAAGGCTTAGATTGTAGTGAGGAACTATGCTGGTCTAGTAAAGTTGTAGTAATAGATTCCTTTCTAAGGTCTGGGACCTCACTACTCATGGTAAGCTAGCTAGATTTCCAGTACAAGGCACGATTTGCCTCATGTTGAATTAACTTAACTTAAATTAAATTAAATGATTTGATTAAGTTAAATTAGATGATTTTGATTGCCACCAACATGTGCATAGCACTTATTGCATCTTTGCACATATCTTGCTGCACTGATCATTGTCATGGTTCATGAGTGTTGCAGCTGGAAAGGACCGCTTGGTAGTAGTATTTTCTGGAATCATGGAGTCTAAACCACAGGAAAACAGCTATCATGTCAAGTAGTGTCTTTTGCAATAGGGGCCCACACCCAGCTCCTAAGAAGTAACCCAGGGCTACATCAATAGTGTATATTGTTCTGGGAGTCACTTTGGCTTCCCTCGACAGCTGCTGAAAAGGAGGTTTCTTGTGCTTGACACTGGGGTAGTGTATTGTTCTTGTGGGGAAGTCTCAGTGGCTTAACTCATACATACACACACAAATTTACACACATACATACAAACACATATATGCATAGTAATATGTATAATTTTATGTAAATATAAAATGACATTATTTGTTAAGGCTTTGTCAAACAGCCTTGGTGTTATTTGTCCCTTCTCCTATGGTGACAACCCTCTCTCCTCCATAGTGTTAGCCCCATCTCAGTTATTCTGTTTGTCACTTCACATCACCTGTATCCTACTGTCCCTTCCCAAGACCCCTCCCCAGTATGACTCCTTTCGACTTTCCTGGTTTCTGCAGACATTCCATGCTGTATACTTAAAGTATACCTGAGGATTTGGAGCTAAGAGCCACAGGTAAAAGGTAACATGTGGCATTTGCCTTTCTGGGTCTGGGTTACCTCATTTAGTAGGATCTTTTCTAGGTCCACCCATTTATATTCCTGTTTCATGATATCATTTTTCATTACAGCTGGGGAGTATATATCTGTCATGTTTTCATTCCCCGTCCATCTCTTGCAAGACATTTATGACCTGGCTACCCCACTCCTTGGCATATACCCAACAGACATGTCACCCTACTCCTAAGATACTCACTCAGATGTGTTCCTGGCGGCTCTACTCAGAAATGGCAAATGAAAGTCAGCTCTTTTACCTAAATTCCCAAAAGTGACACAAGACACTGCTGTGGTCTTCCTGTTTCTTAAGATCTTTGTTTTTCTTCTGTTGGTACCTATTGAATGCCAACAAGTAACAGCAGTTTGCCTTCTTTGACTAAAGTATATACAGTTCTTTCCAACTTGTCAAATCTACTGATGACAGTAGGTCTTCAGAATTAGCCAAATTGAATTAAGTTGAGCTCATAAAATGGGTTTATAAGTATTTGCTTATAAAAGATGCTATTTCAGAAGAGGCACATCCTTATGTATACTGTACCTTTAAAACCCAAATCAACTTAATTAAATTTCTTTAGAAGCAACAGGGCTGAAACAAAGTAATGAAAGCCAGGGGTCTGTCAGGTAGTGTTTATTCCTCATTAAACTGCAAACACTCCCTTTTGGCCCTTAACATTTCGTTTAAATATTTAACACTAATGGCTTTTAGAATTGTTTGTAGAATTAGCTTAAATGAATCTTTAACAAACAATTTACCTTAAAATTAAAGAGAATTTTGTATCATTACAACAAAGAACAGCTGAAGGTTTCATTGCTATGTTAAATCTGGCTTGGTTTTCAGTCACCCTGACTATGTATGCATCAAACACTGCAGCCATTGTTTGCGAACAAGTGAGGATTTTCTATAAACATAAGGAGGGAACTGCCCTAATTCCCAGTATTTTCTTTCTCTGCTTAGTGTAGTCACATTAATGAGTTTGTTCCACCTAGAAATGATTGGAAAGGAGCACATCTTTGAACAAGCATTTTTCATGTATGAGCACAATTTGGCCCTCTTCAGAGGATGGCCATGGTGTATGTTTTCACTGTTGTTTGAACCATTGTTTCCACAATGAGGAAGTCTTGAATGTGAATGTGAGTGACAAGCTCTAAGTATCTGAGGTTGATGAGCGGACGAGTCTGAGTTACTAAAAGCCCCAAGGATTTACAACACACTTTCCTTTCTCTCTCAAGTCACTCAGAGAGAATGAGAATTGACAGGCTTCGTAGGCCGTAGAGCCTTCAAGGACAGAAAAGGCGAGAAACTTGTATTTGTTTCTTCGACACTGAATAGTTTCTAGGTGTCCACTGAGAAATCCCTGTTCTGAAGCCAAATAAATCTTATCAGAGGAAGAAAATGTAAGAGCTGTTTATAAAACAAAAGAAAAGGGCCAATGAGTGTACATGGGCAGCCAGGGCTAAGTGTTTATGTTGGGTTTCAGCTGATGTCCCCAGTGTAAATGAACAATGCTTATTGTCAACGTCAATTACTCAATGAAGCTTGTGCCAGGCAGAGATGTCTCTTTATCATCAGTTTGCCAAATCTGAATTCTACGTTCAGAAATCGATACACCAGCACTGGCTGTGTAGGGCTGTCAACAGGGCCACCAACACTGAACTTACCCAGCGGTGGCTCTTCACTGTCACCATGCATCCCGCTCTCACATGGCCTCCCAAGTTCATCTCCCTGAAGCAGAGGTCAGAGGCCACAAAACAAGTAACTCAGAATCCTATCCCCTGCTAGCCCTCGCCTGTTTATTGAGAATTTGCCCTGTTGCTCCATTTTTTCTCTCCTGACCACCAAACCTCCAAACTTTCCTTGTACCAGCTGTTGAGACATGTCTCTTCCTTCTACCTTCTCATAAACTCCATTTTATGACCTGAGACAACTCATCCCCAGTTGCCTTCCTCCTCTGATGTATAGACAGTTGCCCATCCTTCCCCTGACTGACAGGCATTTGGGGAAGAGGCAGTGGGAGTCTGTGTACAACCCCACAGTGCGGGTGTCATTCCATCTCACCCAGTGCTCTCCACCCCTCTGGATGTCATGGTCAGCACACCTTCTGGAGTGTGAGTCTGTCCTCAATTTTCCCTAGCCAGTAAAGATCCCACCAGGTAATGCCTTCAGGAAGCAGTCCCTCAGTCTTGCTAGGCCCACTCGCAGTGGGTGTGAGTGCCTGGACCCAGCCTTGAGAGAAACTGGAGCATGTCTAATGAGAAATGTGATGTGCTCTCCCTTCTCATCCTGTTATCCCCAGTTCTCCGGGGTGGGAGAGTTGTGGCTGGGGAAAGTGCAGTGTCTCCACTATGGGCAGAAGCTTGTGTTTTCTGAGACAGCAGAGATGAAGGAACAGGGCCACATGCTCTAAAAGATGTGCCTGGGATTGGCATCAATGCAGGGGCCAGAGGTACAGACGGATCAATGCTTCAGAATTGCTCTCAAGGTTAGATAAAAATGAGGCAAGTTCGTACACTCCACACTGACGTACGGATGGGCAGCGAAGAGAAGCCACCACTGACCCTGATGGAGCCGCCGAGCTAAAGGCCCCTTCTGAACTATTTGAGCTGAACCAATACTGCTTTGTAGCCCAGCTGTGTGTATATCATGGATCATGGGCAGAAAAAGATTCTCCTGTGATTGCTTTCCACTAAAACAATACCAAAAAAAGATCATAAGGTTCTGAACATCCTCAGGATAGAGTCAGAGAGGACAGAGAGCTCCGAGGCTCCATCGGTGTCGGTGGGCCTTCTCTCTGCTGCCCTGCTCCAGTGTGGACTGTATGAACCTGCAGAAGCTAGCAGGAACACCTATGGAATTGATGAGCACTTCGTTTTACAATAATTACCGCTATCATCTTACATCATAAAATCCAAGTAGCATATGGCAGGCATCGCTGTGTTCCGGCATTAAGCCCAGCGCTAGGGTTTCAAAACCAACAAGGCTATCTGCCTCACAGCAAGAAGACAGACAGGATCACTACAGTCTTTGGTTTCGATGTGAGCATGCAGTGTTGGTAGAGAACAGAAGCTGTACTGTATTCCTGGATTCCCCAAGCCTGGAGACAGCAAACATCGAGCTGTTATGATTTGACGCAACTGCACCTCCTGCCTCCTGCTTACCTGGCACAGACAAGAGTCGGGCTGGTGGTACCTGACAGATTGTGAAGGTGAAGGCGCTGTGCCGGGTCTCTGAGCTAACAACTAGGAAGTGTGCATATGCAAAATTGATCGCAGAGTCAGAGAGGCCACATGCTCAAGTGTGACCAGGCTGAGCATGAGTATGGTATTTCTCAACTCAGAGGTTGTGACCTATTTTTCTTCCTATAGAAGTCAGCATGGAGAAGGCCTTATGTGACCTTGCCAAATCTACAGTAAACTTAAATATATAATAATATATGCGTTGTATGTTCCACTTAACTGTCACCTGTACCTATGCAGAAAAACTGCAGGGCGGTGGTTTGCTACTAAGATGAGTCATAGCATCAACCAGAGAGAGAATGTAGCAAGGAAGTATGCCCAGGCCTTCCTCCGAACAATGTAAACAGAGTCTCAAGGGCGGAGATACAGGCGTGGCTGCTCTTAAAGCCCGTGTGCTCACCAATTCTGTTGCCCTTGGTTAAAGGAGGAGAGAGAAACTAGAGCAGAGCATGTGGGTAATCACACTGCTAACACTGTCAGAGCAGAGCGGAGCTGACTTGTCACAGCCTTCTCCACCTCTCCATAAGAGAGACCTGTCAGGCAGGGGAGAAGGGCCCCGAGAGTACTCTGGGTCTTGACCAGCAACTCTGCTTCAGTCTGTGAGCACACTTAACAAACTCTCCGCAGATGTGAGTTTAGTGCCTTGCAGTTTCTGTAATAAGAAGTTATGAGGCAAATGCATGCTGTCCTAAGCAATTTGTAAGGCGCTCAACCCTGCATCCCATCCTATCAGGGACGGCTCACCATGAAGAGCATTCTGTCTGGAAATGTTTAATATACGATCAAAAATATAAAATGAAGGGGTTGAGGGAACGGCTCGGTGGTTAAAGTACTTGTTGTACAAGCATGCACACGTGAGTTCAGATCATCAGCACCCATGTAAAAAGCCTGGTGTACAATACACACACCTATATCTCAGTGCTGGGAGGGAGAAACAGGCAAACCCTGGGGTTTGCTGCCCATCTAGCCTACGCAAGAGGTGAAGTCCATGCTCAGCTAGAGACCCTGACTCAAAAATAAGGTGGAGAATGGAGGAAAGAAACTCAGCTCTGACCTCTGTATATGTGTATATGTGTGCATGTGAGTGTGTGTGTGTCTATGTGTATATTCTGTATGTGTACTGTTGTCTGTGTGTACCCGTATAGGTGTGTGCATGTGTATGCCTGTGTGTGCAGGTCTATGTGTACATGTCTTTGTATGTTATGTCTATGTCTGTGTGTACAAGTCTATGTGTGCATGTCTGTGTGTGTGACGTATACTGTGTGTAAGGTCTATGTGTGCATGTGTATGTCTATGTGTAGAGGTCTGTGTGTGCATGTCTGTGTGTCTGCATCTGTGTCTGTATGTCTGTATGTGCATGTGTGTCTGTGTTGTGTGTGTCTTGTGTGTCGTCGTGTGTGCATGCTTCTGTGTCTATGTCTGCGTGTGCATCTCTCTCTTGCTCTCTCTCTCCCCGCCCCCATGTGTGTGTATCTGTGACTGTGTCGTGATAGTGTGTGTGTGTGTGTGTGTGTGTGTGTGTGTGTGTGTGTGTCTGGATGTGTGTGTGTGTGTGTGGATTAAGGGCCATCACAACAGAAGCTAGAGTGACAAAGCACTGGATTGATGGTAAAGAACCGAGACCATGAAGTTGAGCTCTGCCCTTGTTCCCCTGCCCGTGAAACCCCTGAAAATGTCACTGTAGAAAACTTCAGCTTCAGGGGATGATAAACTTCCTAAAGAAATATAAGAAATGTTGTCACAGAACCCAGAACTGGTGAAAAGACAATAGGAGGGGACAAAAAAAAAAATGTCAGGTGATTTCTGGTGGCAAGTTGAAGACACAATGACTTTGGACTTCTCTTTTTATTTCCATCTCTATCTACTTGGAGCAATTTAACAGCCTCCAGTTTTAAGTTTAATGTGTTAAAAATAAAAACCAATTTGAGGTGCCAGATATCATATCATATTTTTGACAGCTTAGCTGGGTCTCGAGTTGAAGGGCACATCTTCTGGGTCACTGCTCCAGTTGGCAGAGTCATGGACATTTAAAAAGTTCCTTATCACCAGCCGGGAGGATTAGCACTTCTTCCCTACTTACTGTGGCTACTCCTCAGTCTCCATTTTCCTTCCCTGAGCTTTATCTAACTTCAACAAACCATATGGATGGTACAAAGGTATCTTAGATTAAGCATTTAATATAATAGAATATACGTGTGGGGTGTGTGTGTGTGTGTGTGTGTGTGTACACACACACAGCCAAGAATGAGTTAAAATTTAAACAAGAACAAAAGAGTAAGCAAAGAGACAAATGATAAATGAAAAGATCTCCCAGAGCTGTTTATCTGTATAAACCAGTTCTGAGCCTTTTATAAGTGACATCAAGCAGTAAATAAATGATAGTTTACTGTAGCTAGACTTAAAAAAATGCACATTGCTAGTAACATTTCAAAAATATATCTTCGCTTTCTGAGCTGATTTTGTACAGAAAACTGAATAATCAAGAGTTCAAACAGTAAAAGATGTGGAGAGCAAGAGCGTAGCTTCCCAGGAACTAATTACAGCATAGGCTGCCTGTGATGAGCTGTGATCGATCTACACCATGATCCAGCTGCACCCTGGTCTCCAGCATCCAATGCTACCCCATGCCATGGAGTATGTGTGTTTGTAAGTATGTGACTATGTGCCATCAGAATAGAAATTTTCATGTCCCGTTCAGGCTTTTCCTGATGAAGTCATGTCAAAGTGCTACAGTTTGGCCATTCTACCATTCCTGTGTCACTGAATGAGAGGGAAGACAGAAAAGGTCACCTCTCTTCTAGGGTTATTGTGTATATGATGCTTGCCCATGCATGGGTGCATGGGGAGTTGGAGTGTTCGTGTGTGTGTGTGTGTGTGTGTGTGTGTGTAGTATGCATGTGTACACTTGTGTATGTGAAGGCCTGTGGAGGCTGGAGGTTGATATCCTTTCTCCATTTCAATCACTTGTTGTATAGATTGAGACCCGGTTCACCTTTCCCATATCACCAGAACTCAAGCTGCCACAAGGCTCTGGGGACTTAATTTCACTTCTGGGGCACTGGGATTACAGGTGACTCACCACATCTGCTCAGCATTTCCATGGCTGCTGGGAATGTGACCTCCACTCTTCATGCTTGCTTTGTGTGGCAACTACTTTATCCACTGTACCATCTCCCCAAGAGCTCTTGCTTCTCACTTACCCCTGGAACTGAGCCCCTCCCCAACACACACATACACACACACTTCTCCTTTCCTGCCTTCTCTCCTATTTCTTCTCCTATTGTCTAATCTATGCTCCTTGCTTTCAACAGATGACCTCATTTCTCATTTCCACGGAGAAAACATGCAAAACCAAGGGAGAAGACTCTCACTGTCCTAGCACCAAATCTCCCCACTTCCCCCTCTCGCCTGGACACCTGTCTCTCCTCTGCCTCTCCTCTGTTGCCAGCAACGCTGTGGGTCACTGAATCCTACCAGTCCTCTATCATCCTGCGATGGTCTCTCATCCCCCACGTCACCAGCTTTCTTGTGTTGGGTGTTGAGTCACTCCCATGGGCACACGGAGAGTGTGAGTGTCCTCCAGACCATCTCTTAAGAGCAGCCACGCTAGTGCTCTGTGCTCCCCTCTGCCTGCTCTTCTCCGAGTAGATCCTCACAAACTAATAGCAATATCTTTAACTTGTTTCCTTTTTAACTTTGAGTGCCTCGCTGCCTTCCTTCTCCATGAAAATGGATCCATGAAGAGACTCTGCCACACAATCACTTGCCCAGGATGTGTTAGCAACCTCTTTCAACAAAGTCTGCCTGTAGGCCTGGCATTATTGTATGAGTAAGAAGGGAAGTTATCAAAATCAGATAAACAAAGAGATAAAGATTAAAACGATTATAGGTTTTAATATTGTGCAATGATTCCCACAATGCATCAGATTCTTTTAAAGTCGAAATATTATCTGTTAAAAGATAAAAGAATTGGAAATTCTTTCAGTTTTTTAAAAGATAATATTTAGATTTTAAAAAAAAAAAGAAAAGTAACTGGGAGCAGGGGAGCCTGCTGCTCTGTCTTGCTAGGCCAGCACTCCTTGGGACTGTACTCTGATACAAATCCATTTGAATTGCAAGAGAAAGACAGATGTGAGCCTGTGATATGTCAACAGGAGCTCTGTATCCTCAGCTGCTTTCATTGTCTTCTTAAGTCTCTGTAAATTCACAGCATGACTTGTAATGCATTTGTGTGGGATTTATTATAAAATAGTATGTATGCACTTCAAACACTGACCAGATATTGGGAGGCTAGGGAAGATGTGCTAGAATACATACTGAGGATGTTCTGATTAAAGTGGAATCCCCAGCATCTTCAGGAAATGTGTTATCCAGTGTCTTCTCAGAGCCTCGGGGTCCTAAGGCAGGGGTTTGGGCTTCTGTGACCCAGGGAGGGGTTGGAAATCATGGTAAGGGGATAAGTGAGAAGCGGGGGTGGGGAACAATACTGCCCTAGGACTCTGAGAAGAAGCCAACACTTGAGAAATGTTCGCTAGCAAATGGAGAGCAAGCAGGCTGAGCTGAAGCCAGGTTGGCAAAGTCAGACATTTTAAGTCAGGTGACATTCAGAGAAGCATCTTTGTCTTGAATACCACGTATGGGCAGAGCAAGTCGGCACGGAAACCATTTACTTAATATTTGGGGGAGGGGGAAAAGCAGACAAAAACCGCCCACCTTCCTAGCCAGGCTGTCTAGAGGAAGGAAGAGGTGTGTCTTCAATTCCCATTCCTCTAGATTAAGCCTTGGTGATGTGCGGAGCTCAGTAATCTCTTCTGACACCTGCAGAAATGTTTTGCAAATTCAAATGCTTGGAACTCCGCAGAGTCAGGAGGTGAAGCATCGCATCGCTGTGCCTTCACTGCTTAATATGAGTGTGCTGTCTTTTGCAGGATGGATGGTCACAATATCACTTTGTAGCCTCATCTTCAACCATTGAGAGGGATCGACAAAGGCCCTACTCCTCCTCCCGCACACCGTCCATCTCTCCTGTGCGCGTGTCTCCCAACAACCGCTCAGGTAAGAGGCAGCTCAGGCCTTGGCTTCCTCCTGAGCCAAGGGACTCTCCCAAGCCCCTCATCTGGGCACCACACTGAGAAGAGCTGTCTGGCTTGTACACTCTGTAGTATGTTCCATTGTGGCGGCAACTCTGTTGGGTTCTCAAAGATGAGAACCAGTGTCTACTGCTCTTGCTTCCTGTCTGGGGAATGTGTCATCTCTCAGTTAGGAAGGGGAATAAAGGAAGCAGGCAGGCGTTCATACACCAGAGTTCTGTGATACTCTAACTATACCATATCCAATTTACCGATTACAATCTACGAATCATCAATAAATTTGTACCGTAAACAGCTTTAATTCATAATTTTTCTCTCATCCTGCCAAATCCCCAGCACTTAAAATTTGATCTCAGTTCTTTCATTTTTAAAATACTTTCATATGATTTTCCAGTCATTTTGAATAATCCCAAAGATTAGGTGGAATGTGAAAGGTAAATATGTAGGTTATTTATTAATGTAAGTGCCTTGTTTTTCTCTTCTTCAAAATATTGGGTCTTAAGCTCATCTTTCCCTGTCTGGTGTTTATTTTTCTTTAACTGGGGAATGAATGAAGACTAAGTAACCAGGTGTTCCACTTGTGTCGGGTCCCCTGTATCTCTCATCGTGACACCATTCTCTTCCCTTCCCTCCACTGAGGAAATCCTCTTCTTTGAAACAGCATCTTGGAAGGTTGGATAGAAAATCCGCCCAGCAGAGAGGGTTTTGTGCCCCTGAGGATGACTGCCCTTAATCTTTTACACCAGACTTACTGTCACAGGGTTGGGGAAAAGCAGAAACAAAGAAAGTTTCAGAGAGATCAGTTACCCTCTCCCAGCTCCATAACAATTTGAGTTCAAGACATCTTAGTCCTTAGGACATTTAGTTAGTTAAGACATGTTGGTTAGTCCTTAGGACATTTGATCCAACTGTAGACGAGAGTTGGGAACTCTCTGTAATGTGGGTGCACACAGGTGGGCACTGACGCTTCTAACTCTACAATTCTGAAGACTTAGAGAGGACCTGGGACAGAGAAGAAGAGTGGCTGGTTAACTCTAACCAAGAGCTACCGTCAGCCAATCAGTGTCTGGGAGATGAAGTGAGAGAGGAGATGGGAAGGTGTTGGGATCTGGAAAAGCCATCTCTGGAGTAGGCAGGCGAGGGCCAGCATGAGGAGCCGTTCAACAAGTGCTCTGCCTTGCTATTTCCTAGGCCAGGCACATCCAGACACCTAATAAACATTTGTTCGCATGATTTGATCTTTCCTGGAGCTTAATCTGATTTACTGGAGACTCAAAGCATCACCATGTGCGGGGTCTCAGGAGATAATTACACACTTCATGTAGCTTAATAAACACCGCCATCTGTGCAGTATTAGGCTCTCATTTTAAAAGCTTTGGTCAAAGGGCTCCAGAATACTGTGCCTTCTTGATTGATAGCATTGACTCCTTAAATGGCCGGTTCTATGCAAGGATACCCAGGACCAGAGGAACAAGGACAGAGGAAGGACTTTCCCAGAAGGAAAAGGTTCAGCAGAAGAGAGAGAGGGTAGATGGGTATGGAAGTTCGACCCCAGCAGCTGAGGAGACAAGAGTAGCCAGGTGTGGACTGGGCACTGCTCAGCCGGGGCAAATCCCAGATTGGTTTTGCCATCATTCTTCTTTAAGCTCAGGATCCTAAGACACCAAAAATGCAGATCCCTCTCACAGCACCCCTAGTGTTTCTCCAGCCCTCTGTCTCTCACCCGCATCAGCCTCTGATCCCATCTTGAAAACCCAGAGCCCTGCGTAGCAGGGAACTATACGCTGGGTCAGATCATTGAGATTTCAGCTGTCCCCATGAGAGATGAGAACACTGCAGGTTGTCATGTCTAATGCTCATGGATTTCCACTGGGTGCTTGGACCCAACCTGTATTCTGTGGGCTCGGGCATCTATATTTAATGAATTTGGGAAGTTATTTCTGATGGGAAGTCAGAGTTGGAAACCTCCACGGGCTAACAAGAGCTGAGCAGTGAGCCTTTGGTTTCATTTTAGTCAGTTTGGGACATAGTGAGGTTCTTTCCGGACAGCAAAACAGCAGCTCTGTTTGTTTACTCTCGCAGCATTTCGATGGGACTTAGGAACACTTCCAACTCTGATTCTGATGTATTTGCTCGTCTGTTCCTCTCCGTCACTGGGATTCCCCAAGTTTAGCAAGCACAGCACAGTTCACATCTCTGCCTCCTGCAGCGTCTGGCACAGAGATTTGCACACAGAGTTTACTAAATATGACAGAATCCAGGGACTCACATGGTGGGAAAAGATACATCAGGATGCGAGCAAGCCCTGTGTGCTGCAGCCGAGCAACCCTGCACAGGATGCAAATGATGCTCTGAAAGATAAATTGAGGCGTGGATGGGAAAGTGACTTAGATGCTAGCAAGGAGGGCTTTATGTTAAAAAAACAAACAAACAAGCAAAAACAAAAACAGCCTTACCAGCAAGTATGCTTGTTAAGAGTGGATTCCAAGACCTTTCCATGGACAATTCAAATATAAAAATAAGTAAATAAAAAGGATTTGGAGGAGAGTCCCAAACGCTCATCAGATGTTTGGGTTAAAATGAGATAATGGAGCGTTGCCCTGGGGTTCAGGAACGCAGAGAAAATGGAAGATTAAAAACCACCCTGGCTGAGGTCCTGATACTGTGTATGATGTCTGCATCACGGTCAGAACAGGCCTGGCCAGCACCCCGTGGCACCTTGCCGTTGTCTGCCCCTTCCCACAGCCCTACACCGGCTCACTGTTGAGTTGCTACCAAGGCACCCCTTTAACTGTGGTTTTCATGTTTCTGGTGCTAATTTACTTAAAAATAAAGAAGCAAAGAAAGAAACAAACACCATGAAACTCCCCCAGGGAGTCCTTTCTATAATTACAACCCATCTCTTTTAAAAATAGCAACATGGCCGATGGTGAGGTAGATCCCTTGTGGCCAGCAGTCAACAAGCAGCCAAAATGTAAGGGGTATGTGAGACATTAGTGACACGGTCACCCCAAGAACTGAAGCCAAAATGCCCTGTCAAGAAAAACAGCGTTCTTCACACATACCCCAGGTTACCCGGAGAAGAGCCTGATGGGTGATGTGGGCTCAGCCCCACAGATCCCTCACATGGAAGGTGCTGTTTTCGTCTTACATAAGGCAGCTGCTCGGCAGCTCTTTGCGGAAACTGGATTATTTTCTTTTCATCGGGGAGTTTTCAATGTCGGCATGGTCTAATGTCCTTTACTCAAAGGACTGGGACCAGAAATGTTTCAGATTGCTCTTTTTAAAAATATATATATTTTTAGCTTGAAATAATTTCACACATAGCATGGAGACATCTTGAGGAGAGAACACAAGTCTAAACACAAGACGTCTAAGTCATTTCGAGGGCTCTGATTGCAGCCTGTGTTACGAGGTAGGATACGTGGAATTTTCCACCTCGGTTGTCATGTCAGGGCTCAGAAAGTTCCAGACTTAGGGTTTACAAATTAGGGATGCCCAAACTATCACAGTTCCTTTGAAGCATATCTAATTAAAAAAAGAACGTGAGGAGGAGAGGGAGGGGCAGGAGAATGTACTTAAAAGACCAGTTTCATTCGTAAAGCTCTAGTGTACGCCTGAGGAAGACCGTGTCTCCTCCATCTCTCCCCAAGACAGATGATCCCAGGGGTTAATTCTTAGTTGCCTGCCTCCAAGTCAAACTGTCCCACGTATGATAGAGCAGCAGCTGCCATGGACTGACGGAGAATAGTAAGAACAACGGCCCCAAAAAAAGTAAAGAAAAACTAAGCAGTCCAGGGACCCAGAGTGCCGTATGTTGGACAGTGTGTATTTGTGAAGTCAACTGTTTATGTGGAAAGCCGTGCATACCATGAAATGAGACACAAAAATAATCTTTCTCCTGTGTTTATGTAGCAAGTGCCCCAGCTTCACCTCGGGAAATGATCAGCCTCAAAGAAAGGAAGACGGACTATGAGTCCGCTGGCAACAACGCCACTTACCATGGAACTAAAGGAGAACACACCTCCAGAAAAGACACCATGACAGGTGAGCACAGTCCTGTGTGTCACCAGGGCCAACACTGAGGCCAGAGCTTCAAACAGCAAAGTGCACCCTGTAGTCTGGAGGCCTGTCAGAACACTTGAAATTTTGATAGTACCAGGAACTGGAGGAAGGAGACGAGGGCCAACAGAGGACTCTTTTAACATCATTTCTTTCTTCCCATGATGCCAATCTCTTACCAATGCCCAGGAAGCTTCCAGAGAATGGATTAGCTTTTGTCTTCTTCCCTATCTCAGTCAGGACCGTGGTCTTTCCATCCCATCCACTGGAACTCGGGGAGGCCAAAGCTGATACATGTGTGCCTGCTGGATCCCCTCCCAGAATGCTTTGCTTACCCTGACCTTTAGTAGGTGTTGCCTTAACTCCCTAGCTCCTTTGTACAGTTTTTCTTAGGCATTGACAACTGTCTTCTGGTCTGCATCCACCCCAGCTTCTCTAAGTATGTGGGTAAGAGATGGGACATAGGAACCAGGATGTGGGAGGCTCCTGTAGGGGTAAAACTAGACTCCCAAGCAACGTGACCTTAATAGGGAACTTTAAACACATTTTTTTTTTTTTGCCATGCGGACATAAAGATGGGTCCTTCCTGAAGATAGCCATAAGTAACGACCTCTAAGAGAAGATCGGATGCTCATATCATTGATAAAGCTGGGGTGCAGAGGGCATAGCCATAAAGAGTCACGGAGACACTCTCATCCCAGTACCCTCAAAAGCACGGGGCATGGGTTGCTAATGTTATTTGTGCACAGACCTACAGGGAAGCAGAGTAGACAAATTGGATGATTTATTAAACGTCTCCAAACCCAGGACAGATAAGATAAATTTTTGCAATAACAAATGTATTTACCCCAGCAGCAGTGTGTTTTGTGTTAACCCTGCACAGCTGCATAAGGAAACATGTGCTAGACAGATGTGTCTCATCGGCACCCCAGGTCTACCTTCTGCCTCCACGTGCAGACCCCACAGAGGCACATGTCACCCTTGATCCTGAAATGCCCCTTGAGTGTGAGAAATGAATTCACTTCACCACCTCAGCTCTCCCCCTGCCCCATAAACATTGCTGTAGCATCACTGGACATGGACCAAGAAAGTTGAGACTCTGAGTCCTGAATGCAGAAGTGCCAGCAGAAAATCTAATGCATACTGATTAGCCTGAATTAGTTGTGAGAGCAAATTCATCTGACCAGCCTGGTGTATAATTATTATTGCCCAGGTAGCCACAGCACTGGAATTCTTAGATGACAGATTGATATTATAGTTACAAGCATAATTGTAAGAATGATGATATTCCATCACTTAAGTTTAGTGTTGTTCTTAACTCTTCACCCTGGTAGAGTCATCCCAAAGGCTTTTAAAGTAATATGTTCATATTGAAATGCTTCTAGTGGTACATAAGTTTGCCCACACACAGAGTAAAATAAAACACAAAATGATCATATGCCCAACGCCCTCCTGCCTAGCAAATGGCCACAATCTTGACAACTCTGCTATTGAGACGTATGGAATTCTTTAAACCTACTTAGAGGCTCAAACGGCTTAGCTCTGACTTAATCTGAGAACTTGATTCAGAGCAACGCCAAGTCATGTAGACAACCTAGAAGAAATCCGAGCTCTTCTACTGAATTTGTTTACATAAGGAAGTCCTTCCAAGTCAGCGGATTTTTACATAAAAACTGGTGCCATCAATGGCAGTGGTCAAGGTGGCGGAAGCAACAAGGGGCATGGAGGTGACAGAGAGACGTGGGAGCAAAGAATAGTGAGGTGATGTGAGGGTGGAAATGAGGGATTGGGAAGCGAGGATAGTGATGGTGGAGAAGCAAGTGGGGGACGGTGAGGGTTGATTTGGTAGCGAGAGAAGCAGAGGTGGTGGCGGTGGTGGATGGTACTGGAGGTTGTTGTGTCAATGAGAGAAGGGGACCTGACTGTTTGGTTGAGCTTGTGACGTGATAATAGTGGGGTGTTTCATTAACAAGTAGTAGAGACAAGGTGTTAGCAAGGCTGGTAGATGGTGGAGGTCTAGCTCCATGACCAGGTATCAAGAGCAGAGGTGAATGTGTCAGTACTGATTGGAGGTGAAGTGAGTGTGTGACATGTGATGAGTGTGACGGACGGAGTGCTGGCAAGGACAAAAGTGGAGGTCTGGGTAATGAGCCTGAAGATGGCCATCGCCTCCTTCTGTCTGTGGTGTGAACTAAGTCACTGGTCAAGCACCCCAAACACATCACACTAGACAGAAAGGCTGTTTTGCCAACTTCCCTGCCCACAAAGGAAAGCACCATTCATTCAAGAATTGACTCCTACAATCAGTTTTCTTAGGATCTCCATATCAAAACGAGTCTTTTCTCATTTAAGATTAAATCCAAGGTATGTAAGGGTTTGGTGGAAGAAACCTCAGGTGTTTCCATCTTTCTTGGTCCTGGGGCAACAGTGATATCTTGCCATTCCCCAGTGGAGACAGGCTGTCTGTTGTGGGAAGGGACTTCCCCCCCCTCACTCCCCCCTGCTGCCCTCAAAGGCAACATTGGAGAGCCAGTGGTGGGCACAGTTCTTTGCCTGTGCTGTCATCCCAGGCTTGGCTAGAAGTCCAGGTCTGCATGGGTTTTCATCCCAGTCCTCCTGTTTTCCTCTTCTGCATCCCTTTCCTGCTTGGTTCCTGTCTCTGAGAACACCATCTCCCCTCTGCTACCAAGGGGCCTTCAGATTCCCCAGATCAGCTGTGCGCTCGAGCACTCAGATGCTGGCAGCTCTGGTTGCCTAGGAATCCCTTATGTGCCACCTGATCCCTGATCTCACAGCCTAACTTTTAAGTTTATCTGGGGAATCTGTCTTTCCATACAAACTTCCCTTTTTCATCAGGTGTTTTTGTCGATGCTGTTGTGTCGATGTCTGTATGCCTTTTAAAGCCAGTGTATTCCTTTCTGTTAGAAATTGAGTGTTTAGAGAAACACACACACACACACACACACACACACACACACAAAAGAAAGGCACTTCTCTATGAAGAGCATCCTTGAGGCCTTCCGCTTTGTATGCCTGTGAATGTTGTTCACTCTCAACCAAAGGCTCTTCTACAAAGGCAAGTGGGCCAACAAGCTGAGGGCAGGACTTCCAACAGAAACATCCTCTACTTAAAGCCCAACAATACAACATGGAAAGATGCTAAGGTTGTAATAGTACAGATGTTTCAGCCCCTAAAATGCATTATTCCAAACAGGAAAGACCAGCCTTTTCACCTTGACCTTGCAGGGACATTTTTATCAGCATGGTTTTGCTGGGCAGTTAGATAAATTTCCATGGTTCTTGCCTTAACTCATACATTCCATAGTTCTATCTCTTGCCCCGTGAAGATCCACAGAGACCAGGTGCTATCCCAGAGACAGAGGACACGGGACCTATTTTTTTTTTCTGATTTTATGAGGCATCTCTTCTCCTAGACAAAGGCCAGCAATAAACAAGGTCAACAATGAACAAGTTGTCTGACTAGGTAACATCACATGATGCTGAGTATGATGAGGGACCAAACAGATACTGAGACAGAGTAGACAGGAGACCAGGTAGAAAGGGTAACTTTGCATGCCATGGGCAGCAGGGAGATATCTCAGCTGATAACTGAACACCAACTAGATCAGAGAACCAGGGTTAAAGGGAGATTGCAAGTACAATCTCCATAAATGAACACAACCTTGACTCACTCCATAGAGCAAAGAGGAACAGGGTGTCTAAAGCTCTGTAACAAGAGAGGGTGGGTAGCCAGGCGGTGGTGGCGCACACCTTTAATCCCAGCACTTGGGAGGCAGAGGCAGGCGGATTTCTTAGTTTGAGGCCAGCCTGGTCTACAGAGTGAGTTCCAGGACAGCCAGGGCTACACAGAGAAACCCAAAACCCTGTCTCGAAAAACAAACAAAAAGAGAGAGAGAGAGAGAGAGAGAGAGAGAGAGAGAGAGAGGAAAAATGGCAGGAAGTGAGGTGGGGGAATTATCAAGCAGAGAGAGTGACGTAATCAATCTATAACACAGAAGGATGTCCCTAGCTGTGGAAGATTGGTGAATAGAGAAGACAGGACAGACAGGATGTTGGGACCACGAGTAAGATTCGATGATCCAGGAGAGAGATTGTTTCCATAGTAAGATAGATGGGTGAAATGTGTTTGTAGACAGAGAGCTATCAGAGTGGTATAAAACTGAAAATGAGAGTCTGGAGAGAATGCTCCATGAATAGAAATGTGTTTCGAAAGCCTGGGATCCTGAGTGTGATTCTCAGATGCTCATGTAAGGAGCCCGGGCATGGCTGCGTGTGCCTGTAGGCACAGAAACAGTGATCTTGGGAGTGCTTCACAGCCAGCTCTTCTAACCAAGATGGTGAGATGCCACTGTGGCAAGGCAGTAAGGTGGAGAGCAAGAGTGGACAACATCTGAAGTTCTGCTCTGTCCTCTACCATACCATTCATAAGTGAGGATACATATAGACACACTTCCATATGCGTGCGACACACACGGGAGGCAGAGAGACATCCAAAGATGAGCTCTAGTCCTCACTTTCTAAGCAATATCTTCCAAGATTTTGATTACTGTATGCCTTTAGGCAATAATGATAGCAATGAGCGATATGACGTTAACCCTTGGTAAGCTGTCCTGATCAAGTGTGACTGATTCTAAGGGAGTGGGTAGTATATACATTTCATTATTCTCAAGTCTTGGAAGCCAGAGATATTTTCAAATGTTTTTGTGGCCAATTGGCCCCGGACAAGTAGCATTTTCCAGATCTTTCTTAAACCATGATCTTTTAGTGTATGTCAGAGGAATAGTGCCCTCCATCTGGGCCTGTGGCATGTTCCTGCAAGGTACCAATTGATGAAATGGGTACCTCTTCTAGAAGCACAAGGTCTTCCCTCCTCTCACCTAGAAGCCAGGCATGTGAGAAGATGGATGTCTCTGTACCTAACCGGATTCTGAAGGTTCCCATTCGCTCCACTACCAGGTGTGCACGGGATGTAGAAAGGGTCTGTCTGCACGGCCTTCAGGCCTTTGAGAATGAACTATCTAAAAGATGACCAAGCATGTGTGTGCACTCAAATTAGAAATTACTTTCTTGTCATTCTCCAGCTAAAAGCTGAGCTGCTGATTCAGGCTCTTGCATGCTCCAGTGCAGGTGACAAGCTTTTATTATCCTTTGGTTTTTACCAGGAAAGAAGGCAATAAAACTTGCAAGATGACCATCTGTTACCCACACGTGCCCTGACCCTGTCCACAATGTGAACACTATTAGAGTAAGATGACAAGCTAGGGAGTTCCTAGAGTGGCTTCTCTTCTTTCTGAATATGGAGAAAGGGATTCAGGGACAAAGAGATCCTTCCATTTGGGACACTCTATGACAAACCAAGCTGTACCAGGCCAAGAACCTGCCTCAGTACCCATCATTCCATCCTCAGAACCTGGCCTTCATTGCTAATAATTTTGTTTTCCTTTTCCTTTTAGCTCAGAACACTGGAGTTTCAACTTTGTATAGGAATTCATACGGTGCACCCGCTGAAGACATCAAACAGAACCAGGTGAAATGCAAGCAGCATGTTTGTATTCTTACTCCTAGTGACTCGTTGGCCTAGAATTCTAAATTGGTCTTTCAAGGAGTAAATCTATCTCACGTTCATCCAAACTCATGCTCATGGGGTGGTAGCAGGTTTTAAATAGCCCCCGGCTTCAGAGCAACCCATGGTTTCATTGTCACCTCCTACCTGGCAGTAGAAAGTAGGTGTCACCATTTGGTGCTGTCATATTTTGGATGTGGTATACCCCAGGGGTTCATGTGTGGGGCATATGCCCTTCAGTGTGGCAGCATTTAGGAAGGAGGACTTTTAAGAGGAGGAGTCTGGTGGAAGACTGTTGGCTCTGAAAATCACTGAGTAGTTCCTTTGAGGCCCAGAGTTAGCTTTCTCAGGAGGCAACCCCTCTCTCCCATGGAGATTCCCATCTCCAGGTTGTCTCTCTGTCATACATGCATGCATGTATGATAGCCAGCCCGAGCCCTCTACCATGAAGTCATCACCAGGGTGAGCCAGTGCTGACATCATGCCCTTGAATGTCCAGAACTGAGATAAATAGTCCTCTTTCCTTGATAAAGCTACCCAGCCTCCGGTATCCCCTGATACTGATTAGAAATAGAACACGGGAGGGAGCTGAAAGAAAGCCCCAAATGGACCACTGTAAGATGCCAATAACTAAAGCGAAATTGTCTGTTGATTGAGCAGGGACTAAGTAGCTTTATTATCCAGTCGCCTGTAATTAACACAAAAGGTTTTCATTACACGTGATATTTACCAATAATAGAAACACCACCATAAACAACTAAGTAGTCTGAGTCTCTGTTTGCTTTATTTGGGCATTTTGACCATTTCTGTAGGGACTATAGGAGCAGAGGAGGGGCTGGGCCTCCTTGATAAATGGTCTTATGTTGACCCCGCTCCTATGATGGGCATCAGAGCAAGTTTGACTCTTTGTACTGTTTTCTACTAGTCATCTTCACCAAGGCTAGCTTCTGTGGGTGCCTTACAGTCTTGCCACACATCAGAAAAGTTATACAGAGATGAGTAACCAAAACCTATGCACCTAATTGCAATGCCCGGGTGTAGGAAAGTATGGTGTAGAAAAGCTTTGGAATAATACCAGCACCCAGTGTAGCATCTGAATCCCCATCTAGAAGGTGGACGTGCCCTGTGCAGTCTCGTGTCTAAGGAAAGTTATGAGAACACTAAACTGTCCTTGAACTTAAATTGGTTTTCATGTCTGATCAACCACCAGCAGGAAATGTGATCCTTAGCAGAGGAGTTAGCCTCTAATCTTCTGTTGGCCGGTTTATGCACATCATTCTGGAAGCCAGCTGGTATTGTTGTAACCCCATGAATGCTATGGCCCAAGTGCCTGCCTGGCATATTGCTAACAGCTAACTGCCCCTTTGGGCTCTACTAACATCAAAAAAAAAGCCAGTGAATAAATAAATAAACTGGGTCGGTAGACAGGAAATCAGCAGGGTGGCCTCAACTATTTTCTTACCAGGAAACATGCCTACATGTAAAGAAAGGAACGAAGTGTCTTAGAGATATCAACTTTATTTTTTTTCATTTAGCAAACATCATGAAATTCCTAGCTACAGGGAAGAAAGAATTTCCAGCTCTCAAAGAGGTTTGTAGGGATGAGAGGAATCTCTTGATTTTTTTCAGCCAAGAGTACAGGATTAGCCTTAAGTTGAGCAGGTATCGAGATGCTCACAGCAGAAACAGCACATTCCACAGCTGCCTTCCTATCTGTGCAATCCAGCTGTGCTTGGTAATAAAAGCACACTCTAGTGTAGCCCCAGCATGGTCGGCGTGTCATGGTGTGACTACGGTAGCTCCAAAGACTGTCTGTTCCCAACATTTTTAGAACAATCCATAACGTTCTCAAAAGCATATTTTAAAGAACATTCTGAGCTTTTATGAAAATTAGAACTAAGGTTTCCGAAGTACCAGAGAGCAGACACTTGACCTGGGCCAGGTGTGGCTCCTCAGACCCATGATCCCAGCACTCAGGATGCCTTTACCCTTAGTTCAAAGCCATCATAGGCTACATAGTGAGTTCTAAGCCAGACAGGGCTATAGAATGAGAACCTGACTTGCCTCTAAACCAAGCAGTCACAGTGAAGGGGCAAGCAGCAATGGACCTTAGGAAGCGGGGTCTCCAGGACAAGGCCGAAGACATCAGTGCAGAGAAGTGTGCAAGAGTGCCGTCACATGGCCTATCTGCTAGCATGGTGGCCTAGGGCAACAGCCCTGATCCACTCTTCCTGTGACTCCACAGAAAAGAAGCCAGGCTCCGAAGCACAGTTCATGTGACTCACAGAAACTCTGTGCACATTTTCAGTAAATTATGTTTGTAGTTTCCTAGGAGACACAACCAACAGTGTAAAGTGAACGACCCTTGGCTTTAGCCCTGGGGTGACAGGTCACATACATTACTGTAACACTCTCCACAAGTCCTAGTGAGCCTCTGTTTATCAATCCCATGTTTATGAATGCAAATATATCTAACTGTAAAAGGGGTTCATGTTTTGATAACCAGTACTTAGAGTTATAGTGAAACCATGACTTTAAGTTCTTTTATTGGTGTCCTGAGTCCCAATCTCAGGTGAAAAGACAGGGATAATTGTCACCAGAAATGAGGAAATGATTATCTAAAGACAGGGTTCACCTTCAACCCTCTAGCTGGGAAGAAGCAGACTCAGTCTGATTCTTTTGTCTCTGTGTTCAGTTTCCCATCTCTTGTCTCAGTGACTTTCAACTCTGGGCGTGAGACCCATACACACCCACATTTTTCACCCCTCCACCCTACCCCATCCCCTAGTGCTAAGAAGCCATAACTTTGTAGACACTCAAACCAGACTTTCTGATTCAATAGGTATAGAATTTAGCCCAGTAATTTACATCTTCGACAGCTTGCTGCTGCTGTGACCACACTGAGACCCGAGAGATGGAATAAATGGAAGTCCTTAACACTTGACCCACATCATAAATGCTCTGAATCTTCCGTTTTCCCTGAATGGAAAACTCTAGTGATCCTTTGTTAGCAGCTATTTTTCCTGTGTTGAGAATAAATCCAGTTTGCTAGTCCTCTTGATCTTTTTCATTCTGGTGCTGTAACAAAATGCCCGAGGCTGAGTGCTACATAAAGGAAATAAGTTTATTTAGCTCTTAGTTGGGGAAGCTGAAGATACAAGACAAAGGGCCCCATCTGTTCATTCTCTGGTAAAACTGCCCAGACTCCACAATGGGGCTGAGAAGCAGAAAGGGAAATGGTTACGACACAAAGGACCAGGTGCTGGTGGCCTCGCCTTACAGAACCCCTTCTTATGGCGATGAGCTCATTCTGCATACCCGGCATCAGAACATCCTGAAGTGGTGCCTCTGTGACCCACTCATCTCCCACTGGGCTCCTGTGCTTTTTATGTTATTGTTTGTTGTGTTATAGAGAGGTGGTCAATCTCTGGAAACCCAGGCTGTCCCAGGATTTACAGCGATTCTCCTGCTTAACCTTCCCAAGTGTTGGGGTTATAAGCTAAGCCCAAGTGTCCGGCATAGACCTCATCACTTATAGATACCGCTGCCTCAGCATCCCCACATAAACCTGAGTGGTGACCTCCCCCTAGGACATCCTCAGTGGTCATTTCCCTTTAGGAAGTCCCTGGCTCTAGCACTCTACCCTCTGACCACCGAGACCAGCACAGAGGAGCCACACCTCTTCTGTCTCCTAAAGAAGACATCATTTCTTATCATGGAGCCCAGAGTCAAGATATGACCACAGTGGCTCTTTTGGGACTGAACTAACACAAGAACTGCTCCGGTCCTAGCTCTACAGGTCCGCACACCATGATACCTTAGAGAGGTTGATTAACTGCCTAGAGTTTCAGTTTCCTCGCCCACAAAGTAGGGATCAGATGGACAGACAGATGAGTAGACAGATGGAAGGAAGAATATCACATCAACTTTGATGTGGCATGTGTATATGCACACTTCTGAGACCCTTTGAGGAATAAGAAAAGAACAGTTTCTTCAATACTGAAGGTGATGCCTACTGAAATATAGACAGTGAGTTCTGGAAAGTGCCTTCTACATGTTTCCAAACCTTCTGACTGGGCCTTTATGAGCTCCAAGCTTGGATAGCAATACAGTCTTGCAGAAGGCATGGCTATTTCTGGAATGGGAAGGGTGCCCTCTCAAGCATGTCATGCATGTGACCCACTAGACCTGGATGTTGCAGGCTACTTCCAGAATTCCTCCCAGGCTCAGGATCTCGGGCTCGCAGAGGTTCATGCTCTGTGAACACCCTGACTTTCCAGGCAGACTGAAGTCTCACTCATTCACCATTAACTAGAAGTGCAGGCATCCTGAGAGGCCACTGTGATGAAGTTCACCACTTCTGTGGAGAACTGATCGATTGCTAGTATAAATCAATTATATATAAAAGGAGCTTCGCTTACTTGAGAGAAGAATTATATGCAGGCCATTAGAGAGAGGTGTTCATTTACACACACTCTGCTAATTACAAATCACTACCTATTAACTCAACCCATTTCTTAAGGAGCCTACCATGCTGAACCTTAGTAAAATTAATAGGGAATTACTGAATCTGCTGAAAAGTAATCAAACTGTATCTTCCCCAGAGTGTTTTGTAATCCATGCCAGACATCAAGGCTATTACAACCCATAGAACTTTGCAGATCTCTATGGACCCTGGCTATGGGGTCCCCCTCATTCCACACCTTAAAAATATCTGTACACAGTGAAAGGACAAGTTTCTGACAAGGAATTCTAGAGTCAGTGTAAACAGAAATAAATTGGGGTAGGTTGTGGTAGGGGCTAATATATAGCCCCGGAATGTTGCTCATCTCTCTTTAAAGCCAAGCAGAAGGAAGGAATTTGACTTCTAACAAGGCTTTTGGGATCCTTGAATGTTTCTAGACCCTACACCAGACAGTAGCCCACAGAGGCCAAGTACAGAGTATTGAGTTGGGCTGGGACATGAGAAAGTAGTGCAGACACTACCTTCTACTGGATAGCTTCAGATTCCCCCTGAAGTACTGAGGAATAAAGCCAAGGCCTCAAGCATGATAGCCAGCACTCCTCCAACAAGCTGCACCTCAGCCTTTTTAAACTTTAACTTTGAGGCAGAGTCTCTCGATACCTTGCCAAGGCTGCCCTTGAACCCCCCAGGGCCTCAAACTTTCCATCCTTCTGCCCCAGCCTCTCTCGTATGTGGTTTTATAATGCAAGCCATTGTTCCTGCAACATTCTTTAATTAAATCAGATTTTAATTGCACCAAGTCTTAGTAAACTTTTGGTTTTCCAGAGAGCACAATATGGAGTGTGCATCTGTCTGAGGTCCTGGTCACTTGGGCAGGTATGGTGGTGTGAACCAACCACAGGGAAGCCTCAGCTCCCTACGTAATCACAGGAGTGTGTTATAAGCAGGAGAGGTAGCCATGAGACCTTGTACATTTCCACCCTCTTGATATCGCAGTGTCTGTATGATACCAAAAAAAAAAAAAAAAAGAAAAGAAAAAGAAAATATAAAATGAATGTCCTTTATTCTATAGAGTTTATTCCTTAGCTTACCTCATAAGATGGCAGGGCTGCTATGGCAGACAGTTGGGGGTTAGTCAAAAGGCTAAACATGGAGTTGCTGTCTTATTCAATGTACATACCCCCCAAAAAAAACCAAAGAAAATAGACGGAGAGGTGCATCCAATTATCCACCAAAGTGGATAAACAAAATGTCCACTTAAAGTAATATTACTTGTTCTTCAGAATAAATCTGAAAAATACAGCATGAAGAAATGATGAAAACTTACTGGGGGAGAGCAGCCAGACACAAGAACATAACCGCTGTGTGGTTCCTCTCATGGGAGGCTCCAAAAGTAGGCAAATTCACAGAGACAGAAATCACCGTGGACATTTATGGGGCGATAAGTTTAATGAGTATAGAACCTCGAACCACCAATCCTCTACAGCCAGCTTGCCTCAGAGATCCCTTGTCTCTGCCTCCCCAGTGCAGGGGCTATAGATAGCCAAGACACCTACCAACCTTTGTGTATGTTCTGAGGATCTAGACTCTGGTCTTCAATTCCATGACAAGGGCTTTATCCATTGATGATCCCCCGAGGCCCCTGAACCAGTTATTGAAGCTTTCACAGCCCCCTCTTTGCTGGCCAGACCACCAGAAAGACCAAATGTATTCTTATATACGGCTGCTAAACGACGTGTGTAAGAACGACAAATCTGTTCTTATACATGGCTGCTAAAACCCAAGTCCCAAGTTCCTTTCACAGAAGCAAGTAGACTAGTGGTCAGCAGAGCTAGGAAGAGTTGAAAGGAAGAGGAGGAAAGAAAAGGATGCTGGTAAGGACCCTCCATGAGACAGTGGAAATGAGTGCCTGCATCCATAGTACCACTATAGGATATTCACATAAGAGGGCAGTACCACTATGCAGCATTCATAGAAGAGGGGAGTTTTAAGATTCCCAGAACAAAAATAAAAAAGATGTGGTCAAGGAGGTTGAGCTGCTATTCAACACATCGAATGCCAGTATCAAATTACCAAACTGTGCCACAAAGATGTGAAATTGAAAATGAAAAGTCAAATTACACGGAAAGAACATAACGGAAGGCAGTGTGTGCAGAGAGCCAGGGGCAGGCTCCACCCCTTTTTATGCAGAGTGGCCAGGAGAGAGGGCAGGTCAGGGATCCGACTAACCCACCATGACACTTTCTCTCTGCCAGGTTTCCACACAGCCTGTCCCCCAGGAGCCCAGCAGGAAAGACTATGAGACCTACCAGCCCTTTCAGAATTCCACACGAAACTATGATGAGTCCTTCTTTGAGGACCAGGTCCATCACCGCCCTCCAGCCAGCGAGTACACCATGCACCTGGGCCTCAAGTCCACTGGCAACTATGTCGACTTCTACTCCGCTGCCCGTCCTTACAGTGAACTGAACTATGAAACGAGCCACTACCCGGCCTCGCCCGACTCCTGGGTGTAAGGAGCCAGGGCACGAGACACTCCGGGGACAGTGCATGTGCATGCATACACCACAGGACATTCTGTTTCTTTTCTTTTCTTTCTTTCTTTTTTTTTCTTTTCCCTGCAAATTTAGTTTGTTAAAGCCTGTTCCGTAGGAAGGCTGTGATAACCAGAAAGAAATACTCAGAGCTATTTTAGAAAGCTAAAATGAATCAAGAGTTAACTGGGAAATATCGATAGGAAGCTAAACGCAATCCTAATTGTGATCGTATTCAACACCTTTCTAGTTTGAACTGTAGCGTTTTGAAAGTGCTTTATAGTCCGTGCGGCTGGAGGAAGGAGAGAAGAGACAGTCAGGGTGGTGGGCGTGGAGGTTATCGCTAAGCACAAGACAGAATCGTTTACACACTATGGGGGACGGCTTCTCACGCTTTGTTTACTCTCTTCATCCGTGTGACTCTAGGCTTCAAGTTGCATTGGGGTTCCTCTGTACAGCAAGACGTCTCTTGCCTTTTGTTAATGCATTGTTGTAAAGTATTTGATGTACATTAAAGACGAAGAGTGCATTGTGTATATTACACCAATGCCACTGTGTTTCCTCATCAATGGTTCTAAATATTGCTTCAATTTCAAACTTTTGAAAGATGTATGGGTTTCCAGTTTTCTTTTCTTTTCTTTCTCCCAGTATGTTTTAACAAAAAAGGAGAAAAAAAAACAGGAAAAAAAAGGAATATTTAGCAGTATTGTTCGTTCTGATATGTGATTTGTTTGTGGCAACTAAACGCGGCATCCAGCAGTCTCTCCCAAGCTAACACGTCATTCCACACCCCTTGTCAACAAAATGCTTTTTCACTGCCTAAAAATTCTAGATGTAGATATTTGAAATAGATTTTTTTTTTCATTTATACCAGTTTTCTTTATGATGATACAGTGTTAAAAGAAAATAAATTACAATTGATCTGTCATCCATCCTTGCTAAGAATGTCTATTTCCATGGACCAATTACAAAATACACATTCTTGCTCGTGTGTCCGTGCGTGTGGGGGGTGTGCGTGTGTGTGTCGGCGTACGTGCAAAGCTGACCTGTGTGGGGTTGTATTCAGATACAAGCAGTTTCATCCTCTGTCCATCGTGTGTACCAGCCTCTGTTTTCCCAGCATCGGTGTGCATCCGTCTGTCCCTCTCGTAATGTATCTGCTCTTCTCACCATCTAGTGGCTCAGGATATTAGGCCCGCTGAGGTAAAGTAGGATTTTCACTCGATCACACATTCTTGGACGCCAACTCTTTCTCCAGGTCAATCCCTTCCATATTTTATGCCCTCAGAACATGCTAAACCATGGTCGACTCGGTAGTTTCCCTTTGAGGCCAATTACTTGAAGTATCCATAGAAGATGTAAACTGCTCACCTTATTCCCTCTCAAACTATTGGGTTTTTTTTTGTTTGGTTTTGTTTTGTTTTGTTTATGTGGCAGGGAGCAGTAGACAATTATGGGCTAGATGATTAAAACTGAACTCGAAGCTAACGTTAGACTAGTGGTTAACAGAACTAAGAAATAAGGCTAACCATTTCAGAGAACGTGGGCTGTGGGTAAATTAGCTTCGCTCTTTAGATGCAAGTGACTGAGGCCAACAGGTGCCTGGCAAATGTTAACTGTTCTTGGAAAAAAAAAATAAAAAAAAATTAAATAACAAAAGAAATTGGCTGCCATCTTCCTTTAAGACTTGCCCCGCCCCTTTCTCTACATAGTTTAATTGGGCTAAAAGCAATGGTTCTATTTTCAGTGTGCAAACAGTGGTTTTTCTCAAAGTTAACAGTGATTCGAATACACTTTACTCATGCAGAGTTTGGGAAATGAAAAGTGAACTTCCAGAGAAGAGCTGCAGGCAGCAGCTTTACATATGGATTGTCCTATAAATTATATACCATGTAGTTTTGTGTGTTAAAGACTCTCTGGGTTTCCTCAAAGAAGTGTACTTCCATCCATGCAGAAAGATGACTATGTAGCATCAAGGGTGAGGACACTTGTACTGCCTGTGTCGTGAGATGAAACGGTCATGTTTATCAAAGCAGAGAATGTACTACCACTTACTGTAGCCTAATGGCTGACATGCTTTCTCCAGTTTTGCACTCCGAGGGAAATAAACACATGTGTTGAGGATCTTCCTCCAAGAAGAACTTGTTATTTTCTTTATGATTCTGAGTCTGAATACATGGCTCGGCTCACATCAGCAATTCCTTGAGATCAAGGACGTCTTTGCTATCTATGGATCTATAGGAGTACATTACACCAGACTGTGATTAACTGATTCAGAAAGGATGCCCTGGCTTCAGAGGTAGAGGTACAAAAGAAGATTTGGAGTAATCAAAGTTATTTAAGCCAACCAATTTTTCTTTTCTTTTTTTTAAATATGTGCCTGCAGAGATATAAGACAAAGCTTGTATCTTGTAGACTGGGAGAGAAAGAAAGACGATCGGCAATGGAAGAAGAAAGGAGACAGTGGGTGGATAGGTGGATAGTAAGTGCACGGAAAGGCTTCACTGAGTGTGTGATGTAGCCCAAAGTCCCAATGAGGCCCCCTTGGCAAAGATGATGAGCAGTTGAGTCATGGTTTATAATGAGGCACGCACTGGATAAAATATCAAGGTGGCACAGGACTCTTCTTTGATTTTGCTTTCCTTGTGTTGATGACCAGTTAAGACACATTCATCCCAAGTGGCTGCCGTTTGGTTCTTCAGAAGCCTCTATAATCTGGATTTCTACTGAGAAGAGAATGGTGTTTTTCAGAGGAATCTACGTGAACCCCCAATATTTCTTTTCCTATTCAATGCTTATAATAGAAAATAAATATACTCAATGAACTTAGTAGATAAGAGCATATGTATGTATGTATGTATGAAAAACAGACATCCTTTCCCACTTGAGAATATATCATCAGCAGAAGCTAAGGAGCACTTGGCATTGTTGTGCTTAATCTTAACCTATGAAATAAGATCTTTCAATACTGGATCAATTGTAATGTTACTCAGTACTTTGACCTTTATTAACAGTCATGGTTTAGCAACAAAACATCACAGTTATAAGAACTAGAGTAACACGTGAGAACACATCACATGATGGCAATCTAGGTGAAGTCTGACCAATTACAACCCCTTTTGTACTAATAAGACATAATAGGAAATGTCATTTTCAAATGGAAAGGCAGAGTTTAAACTCTGCAGCAAAACAAACTACCACAAAGCTTTGTGTATTTTATGTCTTGTTTATCTTACCTCTGTTCCCCTGTGTTATGTGGTGCTGACTCCCTTGTTCCTGGGAATTCTGCCTCTGGAGGAAAACTTCCTGTCTGAAGAAATTAGGTGCTGTCACATGTATAAAGGAAATAAACCACAGCCCTTGCCTAAGAAGCCACTGTTTTTAGCAATACTCCCCCAGACCAGTAGGGACACTCTTGCCAGCCGGTACATCTCCACCTGTGATGCAGAGCAGTCGGTGGCTAGTCTATTAACAGAAGGTGAGCATTACCAGCTAACTTCACCATCCAATGGGAGGCCACGCTGTATCTTCCATAAGACCAAAGAGGAAAGTAAGTCAAGTTTCTGGGAAGGCCAGGATGTATATTAGAAATCACTGGTTGAGGAAATGTATTCCTCTAACTCTGATCTCCAAAGTGCCCAGTCGCTAAAACTAGCAGCAATTACATAGCTTGCTTTAGGGCAAACAACCTGTGCAGTCTCTTCAGGTTCCTCATGGTCTCTGCTTGTCATTCTCCTGGTGACCATAGTCTCCTGTGTTCGGACACCAAATTCTACCTAGACTATACTCACGTTAGAGAGTACATACCTAACCACATCTGAAAACCTGAACATTCCTGAGTCTCATTTATTTAGAAGTTCCCACACAAATAGACTAGTATTTGAGTCCTTAATAAGAGAACTGGACTTTGGGTTGTTAAGGCTTCCTTCAGATTCTAGACACCAACTTCTACCAGTGTGTACCTCAAGCCAGGATCTCACTGGTAGTGCGATGGAGAAGGCTCTGTGGGCAGTCTCCACACAGAGTATCCTCCTGCATCCTGTAAACTAAGTGGAGATATGTCCTGGGCTATTCTTGACCTTACAAAGAAAAGAGAACAAGCTCTCTTGCTGGAACGTGAACTACAACTGAAACACTCCAAGTTACAGAGATGTGCACCTTTCATTGCATTACAGACCTCTGGTGCCACCAGGCCTGTAAACCCAGATACTTGGGAAACTGACAAAGGAGAATCACAAGTTCAAGGCTAGCCCGTTTCAAAGTAGATGTGATTTTGTTCAGTGGCATATCACCTAATCACTATGCATGAGGATTGGGTTCAATGCCCAGTAAAGAAAAATAAAATTCATGTGAAATATGATCTATGTAAATCAGTAGCAGTGGCTGCCAAGTGATTGATAGAGGCACATAAATATCCTTCTAGGATGTGGGCCTGGGATTCCAAAAGCCCAGCAATATAAGACCTATCCCTAGGGCTTTAAAAAAAGAGAGAGAAGAGCAATTTACAGCAAATACAATTCACTGTCTTTGAATACTTGGATACCAACAGTGATGGTAAATCCAAGAGGAATGTTGAAGAGGCCAGTTGGAAACTGAGACTCTGACATAAGATAGAAAGCTAAGTATCATCTCCTGAGGGTGGAGAGTTGAAGAACTGATATGGTGAAATACATTTGTTTAGAGTATGTGGAGAAAGAGAGTCCTAGAATGGTGACGGTCCCAAGGGAAGTTGAGTGCTTCAGGAAGGAGGCTGAAGGAGAAAGCAGGGAGCATTATGCTACTGTCAAAATCAGGGGAGGAGGGGCTCTCATAAGAGGGAAGCGGTAATTCCCCTGACAGGTGCACAGGATATGAGGAGGAAGATGGATGAGAAACAGCCTTTGCAGGACATGTGGGACCTTGGAGAGTGGGTGCAGAAGCAGGCAATTGGACACTGGCCAGAGACAATCAAAGGTGGACAGAGATCCACTTTGGGATAACTGAGAAAACTTGCAAACCATGGAACAAAGCTAATTCTCACTCTGATCGTTTGACAGTCCCTCTGGTCTGCTGTGTTTTAAGCTTAGGTACCATTTAACATTGTCCCCTTGTCCTGCTTACTATCAGGTGGCTCCTAGGAGATCCAGACTCACTTTTAAAAGATAAATACATTCGTATTGTCATATAGCTTTTGGCAACATTACATAGCTAACAAATTTCATACTTAATCACAAAATCAGGATGTTTTAGCTTGATATATGATTAGCACTTGCTAAGCAGAAAAGCCATAAGGAGACAAAAGTGTGACCAGGATCCACCATTCATTTAGCACCATGGCTTCTGCATGTAGCAGTGGGGCAAGTTCAGTCCTTAGTTCCTTAGGGTTAGGGCTCATTCTACAGGCTTCCTCAACAGAGATAGGTCGCACTGTAACCTACATCACGGTGACTGCCATCCTGGCTGCTGTTGCCATGGATTTCCAGACTCCCATCCTTCACACCCATCCCACCTAGTCTGAACAGAGCCCATGCTGCACTGTCATGTAAGAAGTTCTTGGCTAGAACATGTCCTCACTGTTACCATAGCTTCCTCTATTCATGAATACAGGAGAGAAATAGGGGACCATCCTCATGGCCACAGAGAATCTTTATGCTCATAATTCAATTCAAATAACCACACAGTTCAATAACACAGATCTTCATGCAAATAACATGCAAATCATGTATTGATAGAACTATGTGTATACTACCTGAGTAGCCTGCCATTAATGAAAGAACTGCTATAATACCATTGACTGGTTTTGACTGCTTTAAATTTGTTAGTTCTTTGGGGATTTTATACAAGTACATTTTGATCATACCCCCCGTTACCCAATTCTGTATCCTCTTTTTTGTTAATCCCATCAAGTCTAATATTTCTGCCTGATTACTCTTTGGTGTATTACTATCCATATGGTCAACTTACCAGGAGACCACATGCTCAAAGAAATTTTGCTCTTTCTCTCCCAGCACCTAGTAATTACCAATACCTCCTCAGCTAGGGGTAGGACTTTACACAAGTTGAGATTTGATCCGGCTTGAGCTTGGGCAGGACTTGTGAATACTTTCACAACCGCTATTGAGTTCATAAGTGCATGTGCCCTGTTGTACCAGAAAATAGCATGTCCTTGTAATCATTCGGTGGCTTGACTCTTAAAACCTTTCTGCCCCTTTTTCCATAATGACTCTGAGCCTTGTGAGTAGAGGGATTGATATCTCTCATTTAAAGCAGGTACTCCATAGCCTCTCATTGTCTACACATGACAAGCTGTAGATCTCTGTGTTAATCATCATCTGTCAACTGCAAGAAGCTTCTCTGAAGAGGGTTGAGAGATGCAATAAACTATGAATATAGCAATAAAGCATTAGAAGTTGGCTTAATAATATATCCTGTTACAGAATAGTTATAGTAGGTTGACTCCTAGGGCGTTGGTTCTCAATCTGTGGGCCACAGTTCCTTTGGGGGTCAAATGAAACTTTCACAGGGATCTCATATCAGATATCCTGTATATCAGATAATTACATTATGATTTTAAACAGCGCAAAATTAACATTATGAAATAGTAACAAAATGATCTTATAGTAGAGACTCACCACAACTCAAGGAAGTATATCAAAGGTTCTCAGCATCAAGAAATCTCAGAACCACTGTCCTAGAGCCAATGCCCTGTCTTGACCCAAATAACAATGTCAAGTATGAGTGTCATCTTGAGGAGTGGGCCTTAGATGCAATCAGAAGGTTGTTACTCCCAGGACAATTATTTCATCATTGTACTAGAGGGCACGTCTATCAGTCCATCATTGCTACTGCTTGGAGAGCTCTATAACTAGGTATGATTGATGGTTACTTTCCTCCTGTAGTACAGTACATAGAACCTTCTAGCACTGTAGACATAGTCAGTATGAATTAAACTTCCAGTTAATACCAACTTGGTTTCTACACATTCCATCAAGTATGTGATGGCTTCAACAATAGGGTCTTGTGCTGAAGGATAACCAATAGTGTTGGCAATAGCCTGGATTACCTGGTGGCGATGATACTTCACTGGTCAACAATTCCTAAAGAGGTAACCCATCCCACTGGGATTTTTATTTGTTAGCCTGTAGTGTCTATCAGGGACATTGTGATCTTGTTATAGGTTAACTGCATTAAAACTCTATTTATGGTCCGGGCCCAGGCAGCAGATCCCTGGAGGCAGCTCTGCACTGAACCTCACAAAACCCGGCAGAAGTGGGGCACCCAGCAGCTCTGACCCAGGCAGTATCTCTGGTAAGGAGACAGCAACACCCACCCCAAACAGGGAGTGACTGGGACCCACTGGGACCCACTGAGACCCAGGGATTTACTCCTGGCCCGGAACACCCGGCTCCTTCCAGTCTGGGTCGGAGCTCCCAGCAGATCCCAGGCGGCAGCTCTACACCAAATCCCACAGAACCCAGGGGAAGCAGGGCTCCTAGGAGCTCTAACCCAAGCAGCTTCCTACGCAAGGAGGCAGCAACACTTGCCCCAAACCGGGAGTAACTGGGACCCACCGGGACCCAGGTACTCACTCCTGGCCCCAGCACTGGTTTCTTCCGGTTTGGGCCTGGGCGCTCAGCAGATCTCGGGCAGCAACTCTGCACGAATCTCACAGAACCCAGAGGAAGCGTGGCTCCCAGGAGCTCTAACTCAAGCAGCTTCTTAAGCAAGGAGGCAGCAACACCTGCCCCAAACAGGGAGTAACCAGGTCCCACAGGGATCCAGGAACTCACTCCTGGCCCAGAGCACTGATTCCTTCCGGTCCGGACCAAAGCACTGAGCAGATCCTGGGCCCTAGCTCGAACCTCAGCAGCGACACCCAACCTAAACAGTTCTGACACAACCAAGAGAACAGGAAAGACAGGTTCCAGCCAGAGACAGCACAGGTAGCACCAAGGAGAACCAGATGGCAAAAGGCAAGCGCAAGGATACAAGGGCCAGCAACCCAGAACACATGTCATCATCAGAACCTAGTTCTCCCACATTAAGTCCTGAACTCCCCATATCACCAGGAAAGCAAGAGTCAGACCTAAAATCACTTTTAATGATGATGATGGAGGACTTTAAGAAGGACATAAATAACATTCTCAAAGAATCCGAGGAGAACACAGGTAAACAGGTAAAAGCCCTTAAAGAATCACAAGAGAACACAACCAAACAGGTGAAGGATTTATACAAAACCATCCAGGACATAAAAATGGAAATAGAAACAATAAAGAAATCACAAAGGGAGACTACTCTGGAGATAGAAAACCTAAGAAAGAAATCAGGAGTCACAGACGCAAGCATTACCAACAGAATACAAGAGATAGAAGAGAGAATCTCAGGTGCAGAAGATACCATAGAAAATATTGACACAACTGTCAAGGAAAACGAAAAATGCAAAAAACTCTTAACACAAAACATCCAGGAAATCCAGGACACAATGAGAAGACCAAACCTAAGGATAATAGGTATAGAAGAGAGTGAAGATTCACAACTTAAAGGGCCAGTTAATATCTTCAACAAAATCATAGAAGAAAACTTCCCTAACCTAAGGAACGAGATGCCCATAATCATTCAAGAAGCCTACAGAACACCAAATAGACTAGACCAGAAAAGAAATACCTCCCGTCACATAATAATCAAAACACAAAATGCACAAAACAAAGAAAGAATTTTAAAAGCAGTAAGAGAAAAAGGCCAAGTAACATATAAAGGCAGACCTATCAGAATTACACCAGACTTCTCACCAGAGACTATGAAAGCCAGAAGATCCTGGTCAGATGTCATGCAGACCCTAAGAGAACACAAATGCCAGCCCAGGCTACTATACCCAGCAAAACTCTCTATTACCATAGATGGAGAAACCAAGATATTCCATGACAAAGCCAAATTTGCACAATATCTTTCCACAAACCCAGCACTACAAAGAATAATAACAGGAAAGACCCATTACAAGGAGAAAATCATACCCTAGAAAGAGCAAGAAAGTAATCCACCTCCAACAAACCCAAAAGAAGATAGCCACACAAACAATGCCTCCCCTTTTAGCAAAAATAACAGGAAGCAACAGTCTCCTCTCCTTAATATCTCTTAATGTCAATGGACTCAATTCCCCAATAAAAAGACATAGACTAACAGACTGGATACGCAAACAGGATCCGAATTTTTGCTGCATACAGGAAACCCACCTCAGTGACAAGGACAGACACTACCTTAGAGTAAAAGGCTGGAAAACAATTTTTCAAGCAAATGGTCCTAGGAAACAAGCTGGAGTAGCCATTCTAATATCGAATAAAATTGACTTTCAACTTAAAGATATAAAAAAGGATAAGGAAGGTTATTTCATATTTGTCAAAGGAAAAGTCAACCAACATGAACTCTCAATTCTGAACATCTATGCACCAAATGCAAGAGCACCCACTTTCATAAAAGAAGCCTTACTAAAGCTCAAAGCACATATCGCACCTCACACAATAATTGTGGGAGACTTCAATTCCCCACTCTCAGCACTGGACAGATCAGGGAAACGGAAACTAGACAGAAGTACAGTGAAACTAACAGAAGTTTTAAACCAAATGGACTTAACAGATATCTATAGAACATTTCACCCAAAAACAAAAGAATATACCTTTTTCTCTGCACCTCATGGTACCTTCTCCAAAATAGACCATATTATTGGTCACAAGACAGGCCTCAACAGATATAAAAAAATCGAAATAATCCCATGCATCCTATCAGATCACCATGGTCTAAAGCTGGTCTTCAATAACAACAAAGACAATGGAAAGCCCACACTCACATGGAAACTGAACAATACTCTACTCGTTGATAATGGGGTCAGGGAAGAAATAAAGAAAGAAATTAAAGACTTTTTAGAATTTAATGAAAATGAAGACACATCATACCAAAACCTATGGGACCACATAAGGCAGTGCTAAGAGGAAAGCTCATAGCTCTAAGTGCATACAAAAAGAAACTGGAGAGAGAACACACTAGCAGCTTGACAACACACCTGAAAGCTCTAGAACAAAAAGAAGCAAAAACACCCAAGAGGAGTAGACGGCAGGAAATAATTAAACTCAGGGCTGAAATCAACCAAATAGAAACAAAGAGAACTATACAAAGAATCAATAAAACCAGGAGCTGGTTCTTTGAGAAAATCAACAAAATAGATAAACCCTTAGCCAGACTAATCAGAGGGCAGAGAGACAGTATCCAAATCAATAAAATCCAAACTGAAAAGGGTGACATAACAACAGAAACCGAGGAAATTCAACAAATCATCAGATCCTACTACAAAAGCCTATACTCAACAAAATTGGAAAATCTGGATGAAATGGACAATTTTCTAGACAAGTATCAGTTACCAATGTTAAATCAGGATCAGATAAACCATCTTAACAGTCCCATAACTGCGAAAGAAATAGAAGCAGTCATTAAAAGTCTCCCCACCAAAAAAAGTCCAGGTCCAGATGGTTTTAGTGCAGAATTCTATCAAACCTTCAAGAAGATCTAATACCAATTCTCTTCAAACTATTCCACAAAATAGAAACGGAAGGAACACTACCTAATTCATTCTATGAAGCCACAATTACGCTCATACCTAAACCACACAGAGATCCAACAAGAAAAGAGAACTTCAGACCAATCTCCCTTATGAATATCGATGCAAAAATACTGAATAAAATTCTCTCGAACCGAATCCAAGAACACATCAAAACACTTATCCACCATGATCAAGTAGGCTTTATCCCAGGAATGCAGGGTTGGTTCAATATACGGAAATCCATCAACGTAATCCACTACATAAATAAACTCAAAGAAAAAAACCACATGATCATATCTCTTGACGCTGAGAAAGCATTTGACAAAATTCAACACCCCTTCATGATAAAAGTCTTGGAAAGATCAGGAATTCAAGGTCCATACCTAAACATAGTAAAAGCAATATACAGCAAGCCAGTAGCCAACATCAAACTAAATGGAGAGAAACTTGAAGCAATCCCATTAAAATCAGGGACTAGACAAGGCTGCCCACTCTCCCCCTACCTGTTCAATATAGTTCTGGAAGTCCTAGCCAGAGCAATTAGGCAACACAAGGAGATCAAAGGGATACAAATTGGAAAGGAAGAAGTCAAAGTTTCACTATTTGCAGATGACATGTTAGTATACTTAAGTGACCCCAAAACTTCCACCAGAGAGCTCCTAAACCTAATAAACAACTTTAGCAAAGTGGCAGGTTATAAAATCAACTCGAACAAATCAGTAGCCTTCCTCTACACAAAGGATAAACTGGCTGAGAAAGAAATTATGGAAAGGACACCATTTACAATAGTCACAAATAGTATAAAATATCTTGGTGTGAATCTAACCAAGCAAGTGAAAGACCTGTATGACAAGAACTTCAACACCCTGAAGAAAGAAATCGAAGGAGATCTCAGAAGATGGAAAGATCTCCCATGCTCATGGATTGGAAGGATTAATATAGTAAAAATGGCTATCTTGCCGAAAGCAATCTACAGATTTAATGCAATCCCTATCAAAATTCCCACTCAATTCTTTACAGAGATAGAAAGAGCAATCTTAAAATTCATTTGGAATAACAAAAAACCCAGGATAGCAAAAACTACACTCAACAATAAAAGAACTTCTGGGGGAATCTCCATCCCCGATTTCAAGCTGTACTACAAAGCAATAGTGATAAAAACGGCATGGTATTGGAACAGAGACAGTCAGGAGGATCAATGGAATAGAATAGAAGACCCAGAAATGAACCCCCATACCTATGGTCACTTGATCTTCGACAAAGGAGCTCAGACTATCCAGTGGAAAAAAGACAGCATTTTCAACAAATGGTGCTGGTCCAACTGGAGGTCAACTTGTAGAAGACTGCAAATTGATCCATACTTATCTCCTTGTACAAAGCTCAATTCCAAGTGGATCAAGGACCTCCACATAAAACCAGCTACACTGAAACTAATAGAAGAGAAAATAGGGAAAAGCCTTGATCATATGGGCACAGGGGAAAAGTTCCTGAACAGAACACCAATGGCTTATGCTCTAAGATCAAGAATTGACAAATGGGATCTCATAAAACTGCAAAGCTTCTGTAAAGCAAAGGATACGGTCAACAGGACAAAGCGGGAACCAACAGACTGGGAAAAGATCTTCACCAACCTTACATCTGATAGAGGGCTAATATCCAAGGTATACAAAGAACTGAAGAAACTAGATTCCAGACCTTCAAATAACCCTATTAAAAAATGGGGTAGAGAGTTGAACAAAGAACTCTCAACTGAGGAAATTCGAATGATTGAGAAACATCTAAAGAAGTGCTCAGCATCCCTAGTCATCAGGGAAATGCAAATGAAAACAACACTGAGATTCCACCTCACACCAGTCAGATTGGCTAAGATCCAAAACACAGGTGACAGCAGATGTTGGCGAGGATGTGGAGAAAGAGGAACACTCCTCCATTGTTGGTGGGATTGCAAGCTGGTACAACCACTATGGAAAGCAGTCTGGCGATACCTCAGAAAATTGAACATGGTGTTACCTGAGGACCCAGCTATACCCCTCCTGGGTATATACCCAGAAGATATTTCAACATGCAACAGGGCCACATGCTCCACTATGTTTATAGCGGCCTTATTTATAATAGCCAGAAGCTGGAAAGAACCCAGATGTCCTTCAACAGAAGAATGGATACAGAAAATGTGGTACATTTACACAATGGAGTACTACTCAGCCATTAAAAATAATGAGCTCATGAAATTCTTAGACAAATGGATGGAGCTAGAAAATATCATCCTGAGTGAGATGACCCAATCACAAAAGAACACACATGGTATGCACTCACTGATAAGTGGATATTAGCCCCAAAACACACAATACCTAAGATGCAACGCATAAACCTCATGAAACTCAAGAAGAAGGAGGAAGACCAAAGTGAGGGTGCCTTTGTCCTTTTTAGAACGAGTATCAAAAGATTCAACCAGAGCTCCCAGGATCTAAACCTCCAGCCTGAGAACAGACAGGGGCAAGCTGTCCTCTGAGAGGCTCTAACCAGCAGCTGACTCAGACAGATACAGACATCCAGAGCCAAACAGTGGATGGAGCTTGAGGACTCTTAAAGAAGAATAGGTGGAAGGATTGTGGGCCCTAAGGAGATAGGAACTGCACAGGAAGATCAACAGAGTAAATGAAACTGAACCCTTGGAGCTCTCAGAGACTGAATCACCAAACCGTGGAGCATACCTAGTCTACACAGATCTACCTCCATGGGCTGAACCTAGGCCTCCCTGCACATATGTTGTAAATGTGCAGCTTGGTTTTCATGTAGGTCTCAAACATCTGGAGTGGGGCTATCCCAAAACATGCAGCCTGTATATGGAGTACGGTCTTCTAAAAAATAAAAAAAAAATAAAAAAAAAAATAAAAAAAAATAAAAAAAACAGTTGTTCAGTTACTCATGGAATATTATTTTTTTATATCTCTTGTATTCAGTTTGCAACTACTTCATTGAGAATTTTTGTATGTATATTCATGAGGGATACTGGACTATAATTTATATATTTTTGTTGGGTTTACACTTGATGTCACTATTTCAATATTGTTTGCTTTGTGAAGGAGCTTATTGTGGTTCTGAATTTTTTTAAACATAACTCAAAAAGTATTACTTGTTTGAAGGCTCTATAGAATTCTTTTATAAGTATATCTGACCCTTGTATTTTGCTTGTTTCTTTTCATTTTATTCTGTTTGAATGCTTTTTAAATTTTTTTGATTTGCTGAAAATAAAAATTAAAAAAAAAAAAAAAACTCTATTTATATATGTGTATATATATATATATATATTACTGATATCTTCCACAGTAGTAAGTTTTCTTATGACTTTTTCTGAAAGTATTTAGTGTTAGTTATTTCTGAAACCAGAAGGATTTTTTTAATTCTTAGAACTTAATGAAAATAAACGTGTGGCATACAAAAATAAAAATCTATGGGACACAAATGAAAGCAGTCCTAAGAGGATCATCTTTACCTAAATTTGTTTATAAATATACATATAAATATATAGTTTAAATGAAGTTTTCCCTTCTGGGCTTTCAATGCTTCCTCCAAGAGCCAAAGACCACCTAACAAAAAAACCAACACCAGGCACAAAAAAACCTCTTTTGAGTTATTGGTATGAGTTATTCAAGAGACTCCCAAAACATTTTAGGCCATTACTATTGCCCTTTGTTTCCCTCCAGAGATGGAAGGTAAGTCTCTATTGCTGAAGGCACCATGCACTTCAAACACAAGACCTAAAGAGTCCTGAGCTAGAAGAGGCCTGAAAGCCTTCTCCATACAAACTACCTTTTATGATACCAGAAGGTGCTACTCAAGCTTCCAAATTAGAGAAGCAAGCAACAGTCCAACACAGCTATGATGCTATGATGCACAAACAGTAGCCAGAGTGGAATGATAACCCTAAGCATGTGGTAATGGTACATATGTCTTAGCAGTAAACAACAACTCTCTAATTAGACTCAAGACTAGCTCAACAAAGATGAAAATCGTGCCTGGTCCTGGAAAACAACCTAAGGTAACTGAAGTCATGAATCTGGGAGGAAAACCTCCACTTTACTAAGCCAGCAGAGTCCCTACCTACATTCTAAATATTTCTCTTTATACTCAAGGTAAGTGTAATCTTCCTTCCCTGTTAAGAAAACCTCTTTGCAACAGACAGAGATCATTACAGAAAGCCACAACCAATCAATATGCAGAGTCATGGAGCCTAATCCGAGCTTATATACGTACAATGTCTGCACCTCAGGCATGAGGAGCATTGCGCAAGAGTGGACAGAAAGACTGTAAAAGGCAGAAGAGTGGGGAGTTTGCTGTGTGGTTGTCTCTTGGAAAATCAGAAGCTTATACTCATAGTCTCACCCACATGACTGTAAACATGACCTGAACAAGGATGACATCAATATATATATAATCAAAGGAATCTCACTTCTATACAAAGAACTAGAGACAACTAAGGCATGCCAAAAGTGGGAGAAACAGTCTTCCAGGGAAGAGCACCCCAATAAGTTATCCAATGCCAATGGTCAGCCCTGAAGCATACATGCAAGTAACATACAAATCACTGAGTCAGCTGTATTTATTTATAAATATATACACACATATGAGTATATGAATATACATTCATATGTATGAATATATTCATATGTGTGTATATTAATACATAGTTTATGTATACATGCATGAGTTGGGGAAGACCATTTCCCCCTTTTCAGCATGCCTTAGTTCTCTGTAGTTCTTTACATAAGATTAAAACCTCATAAGCTTTTTCCCATCTGCACATATGGTTGATTGTTCCTGGTGCAAGTTATGATTCTGATAGAACCCTTTGTGCAGAGATGCCCTCTCTTCTTCTCTCTCTCTCTCTCTCTCTCTCTTCTCTCTCTCTCTCTCTCCCCTTTCTTCTCTCTTCTCTTTCTCTCTTCTCTCCTTTCTCTTCTCTCTCTCTCCCTTTTTCTCTCTTTCTCTCTCTTCTCCCTCTCTCCTCTTTCTCTCTCTCTTCCTCCCCCTTTCCCTTCCTTTTCCTTCTTTCTTCTCTCTTTCTTCTTTCTTCTTTCCTCTGATTGACTGGTGGTTGGTTGGTTGGTTGGTTGGTTGGTTGGTTGGTTGGTTGGTTGACTGGCTGATTTATTTATTTTAGTCTGATTTAACACAAGTGAATCCATTCTAATGACCACAGTCTTCACAAAGCACGGCCATCAACCTCAATATCCAAAGAGAGTTTGGTGTACAGACTGTTCCTGCTTTTGCAAGTCAATTGTATGGCACTGAAAGTAAGGGGGTCCTCTGAAAGGAACACTAAATAATTGGCATCCTTTGAAACCTGCTGGATCTTGGGGTTCTTTCTCCTGCACCCCTAACCTTCAGATTCATGCTTCTCACAGACCCAGCTGCAGTGACTGCAACAACTCTGTTCACCAGGGTTGCCACAGCATGGTGATATTTCCCTTCAGGCTTAACCCAATCTTTAGCAAGGTTCTACAAAGCTAATTAGCAAGGAGGTGATGGCAGACAGGTGACATTAGGGAGAGAAGCAAAGCCTCCCATGAATCCTCACTGTGACTGAGCACATGCTGCTTCTGTTTGGCCCATGCTGCCCTGGAGGCCTAGGCTTCACACCGGCACCTGCAGGTCAAACACTAGAGTTGGCGTGAAGACATTTTAGATATTCATTCTTGACAAAGCTCTCAGTACCCAAAGAGGGCACTAAAGCTGCTGCTGCTGTGGTTTTTAGGGCACTGTCTCCAAGTTGAGAGCTGCCAAGAAAAAACTATGCAGAACACAATTCAGGTCAGGGCATTTTTGAAGTATGAAAAACAGCTGTCCTGGGATCTAAGAAGAGCAGATAATTAGGAAAATCGTTGCTCTCAGTAGCTTCATGCATGGAAGAAAGTAAACAGAGCTGCCAGGTTGGAAGTTGACATTACACAATGACAATGAAGCTATAAGGATGTGAGGATGTCTCTCTGGAGCATTGCAGCTGTCACAATTCGTTTCTTGCATGTAACTGAAAGCCCGACCCAGATTGCAAGAAACAAAATAGAATTAATTGACAGATGTAGATGAAAAGTCCAGAAATGATTAAATTTTGGGCTTGGTCAGACTCGGGAACCAAAGTCATCCTTGGTTTGTTTTTCCTTCAGCTCTCTCTCCAGCTGTCTAGGTTTTCATCTCCAAGTTCAGAGGTAATAAGATCTCCAACAAGTCTGCGCTCTCAGCTGTGAGTCCATTAAGTAAGAATAAACCCAAGAAGCAAAGCACTTGGATGTCTCATTATTGTCGGGTCATATGCTTGTCCCTGAATGAATCCTTATGTATAGAAGAATAGAAACCTCTCAAGACACAAACTGTGCTTTTAAGAGAATCATCAAGTGCAAAGCATCATACCAGAGGCTTTGCTGTGCAGTTCTTCAGTGGATTTTTAGAACAACTCCTAAGAAGTATCTTTGATCTTTCTGATCTTCTAAGCAGGAAAGAGAGGCTCAGAGAGACTAAACAGCTTGTCCAGAGCACTGAAGCAATGGCTCAGTGGATAAAGTACTTACTGCACAATGTGAGGACCAGAGTTCGGGTCCCCAGAATCCACATAAAAGCCAGGCAAACATGGTAGCGCTGCCTGTCATCCCAGTGCTCAAAAGTCCCAAGGGTAAGCTGCCTAGAATTGGCAAGCTATCATTTCAGTGAGAGATTTTACCTCAATAAAAATGAATAGCAATTAAGGAATATACTTGACATAAACCTGAGATTTCTATATGAATACACATGCACATGTGCATGTGTACACACACACGGACACACATGCACACACGCATGCACGCAGGCACAAGTAACTTCTCCAGAGTCACAGAGTAAGTGATGGGATTGAGAGTGTAATACTGCACTTAGGATTTTTATAATTGAGTTGCACTAGAGCTGCCTAGTCCAAAGCAGAATGGTCCACGGGATTCTTGACAGGTAGTCAGCACATACCACAGCACACACTAGGTTGTCAGACCAATTCATAAAGTTAACAGCAAGACAGTTCCTAATATCCCAGCTACCTCTACACTCCCTATCAGGACCTGTCTATTGGGATTTGTTTCTTGTCTGATTGCGTCAGCCCATTTTCTTATGTCTCCTATATCCTAGTCTACTAAAGTTCTAGGTCTTCTTTGGTTTGACTTCACATTGTGTTTGTTTCTCCAGATATGAACCCATGTTACCAAAACCCTCTCTTCTCATCTATGCACTTGATATTTTCACCCACACTTTATATTTCATCCTGCTCCACCTTTTGCACCTTCATTCATGACTAAAGCGGCATAGCGGTTACTATAAAGCTATCACAGACCTTCATCTCAATCTCATGATTGAAAGCAAATTGCCCATTCAGGGGCATGCAGGCTCAGATGACATTTAGAGCCACTTTTATCTGTGGAGACTATTTCTCTCATGTTATATATGCCACAAGAAACCAAGTGAGCCTTACCTGCTTCACGTCTCTAAGAGTTGTCCATCACGATGGCCACATTATGTAGTGAGAGCATCACAATGGCCATGTTATATATTAACAGTATCTCAGCCTCAGAGTTTCTACGGTGCTGAGAACCTTTAAAGCGTGCTTCTAGACCTTTTGACTTTGGCTTTCTAGACTGTTGTAACCAAACCCAGAGAGCAGTTGATTTAAACAAAAATATTTCCTTTTCATAGACTCAGATGGAGGCAGCAGTAGATTTGAGATCTGAATCTTTATTATTAATAGGAAGCTGTATTTTTTTTTTACTGTGGCCTCTTTCTATAGTAGAAGCAAAATGAGGTGTGTGTGTGTGTGTGCACGCGCATGTGTGTGTGTACATGTGTGTATATGTGTATGTTCACACCACACTGCATATGTGATGGTCACAAGACAATCCCACCCTCCACCTTGTTTGAAGACCTCTCCTTGGTGTTTACACTGGTCATACAGTTAGCTGGCTTGTGAGTTTTTTGTGGACTCCCCTTTCTACATCTCACTGTAAGAATGTTGGGATTGAAGACACACTTTACCATTCCTTTTTTTTTCCTTGGGTTCTGGGGATTAGAACTCGTTCCTCAGCTTAAGTCAAGGACTTTAGCCACTGAGCCATCTTCCAGTCCAGAAAATGACTTTCTTGCCTGAGTCTCCATTGGCTCCATCTCTAGAATAAGAGGGCTGACCTAGAGGGACTCCCAAGGTCCTTCCCAGCAGACTTACTCTCTGGCATCTATGGATTTGTTCAGTGATGCCTTCCTTTCTTGATATTATAGTTTTGAAACCAGACACTATTTTTAAAACAAAATCTTGTACAAGGATAAACAACAGCTTCCCCCCCCCAAAAAAAAGGATAAACATCAGCTCACTGATGTCCCTCTATCATCTTTGCAGCCCTTATACAAAGGTCTTTCACAACAAAGTAGTTCCTTGCCTGTCCATAAAAATCTCACTAAGTACTTCTCGGAGATGAGAAAAGTGCTCCGTTCAGGTTTTTAATATACACTTCTGCTCTGCACAGCTCCCTCCGGAAACTCAGCAATTTGCTGTCGATTACAGGACAGGAGTAGATCATCTATTTAAAAAAGACGTAAGTGGGGCAGGGGAGTTGGTTCAGTCTGCAAAGTACTTGATGCGTAAGCATAAGAACCTGTGTTCATTTCCCAGCATCCAGGTTTGAAATGTCTGGCATGGTGGCATATGTTTATAATACATGTACTGGGGAAGAAGAACCAGGAAGATCTGTCCCTGGGACTTTCTGACCAAGCAGACTATAAGAGTCAGTGAATGTAAGGTGAATGAGAGACCTTGTCTCAAACACCAAGGTGGGGAACAATAAACAAAAACACAAAGAACACCCAAGGTAGACTCTACTTCCACCCACATACCTACACGAACACACACACACACACACACCACACACACAATAATCAGCAGTACTCCCTCATTGCCTCCTTGAAGCTGCCTCTCCAACAGATGCACAGTTAACATCTTAGCATCTAGCAGGATTTTGTCTTCCAGCTACCACTGCCCACAGTGCTTCAAAATGATGCACAGTTACCCATGCAAATAACCTCGGTCTCTGCACCACGTGAGACATGTTCATCGTTCAAAAGAATGAATCACAAATATAGTGCTTCGTGTTTAGCCTACAAATGTAAAGGAATGAAGAGTTACAAAATGCATGGTGCTGATTCCAAATCTCCTGAGAGAGAGCCATTTGTCAACTGTACATACCCCACTCCTGGATTACCTTTAGAGACATTGGTGAAACAGAGAAACTAGCTCAGAGAATACAGTTTGTATAGTGACAACACAGGTTATAAAAATATCCAATAACAATCGCTGACAGAGGTTTTATTTCAGGTAGAAAAATTATTAGAGTTGCCATCAAGAAGAGACAAGACCTGAAGTAATTTATACTTACACATTTTTTCTGGCCTTCAGCATCAGTCTGTGACATACATAGATGGCACATAAGGGAGGACTTTGATCTCCTTGGGAGCCCTTGTTTGAATTTAGCCTTTCTTTAATTCATAAGATGCTGCTCTGTTCTCTAGAAGTTCCTTTGTTGATGATCTGCTTCTTAGTCAAATAAGATCACAAGCAAGACAGAATTCTTTCAGGTAGACAGTCTGAGTGATAATGGAGCAAAGGGATTTTTGTGCAGAATGCTGGAAAGCCTGGTGACATGGCAGGAAGAGATGGGTCCAGCACACAAGCTGAAACCCCAACCACAGAGCATACCAGGCAGGAGTAACTGTGGGCCACAGGGAAAATCACAACACTATCATCCAAAAAGACCCAGGACAAGGTGAGGGAGGATGCCTAGCACTCAACCAAGAAGAGCCTTCTTACTCCGTGTCTATTCTCTCTACCCTCTTTAGCCTCTCACTCCCAACCCTGTGTGCACTCTCTGTAAAGGGACAAGATGGAATGAGAGGAGCCAGCTTCACTGTCTCAACCTCTAACAGTTAGAAAACTAGACGTGTGTGTGTGTGTGTGTGTGTGTGTCCATCCTGTAGTGTGAGCAATGCACTCTACAATGTCTGTGGGTAGGGAGGAAAAAACCCAGCCGGAATTGACTCAGTAGAGGGAAGAGTCCAAAGACTGGAAGCTGAACCTGGGTAAAGGGAACTGAGTCTGTGTGGCAGACGTAGGAAAGAGAGCCAAGAGAGGTAAGCCAACACTGTAGCCTCACTGTTTGCGCCTCCCCAACAGACACAGTCACCCAGAGGAATCATGTATTGAAATTCCAAATTACTAGCATTTGCAGGTGGGGCCTTGTGGAGCCGTGGGAAGAGTGCTTATGGTGGCGCCTCTATAAAAGCAGCGCCTTTTATAGAAGAGGTCCAAGGGAGATGCACACTTCATCCGAGACTTCTCTGCTTCACTCGATGCTGAATACTTCCAAATATGTCTCGTCCCTGAGGAAGACAGCTCATCTTCAAAGACTCTTTCTTCCAAACACGCCTTGGCTCCCCAGTTCTACTGGTTTTATGAGGATGGGAAATGCTGTCAAATCACATTAGATGAGTTTCATGGGATTATATTTTTTTATGTGCAGCCATATACGTTGTGAGTTTTCAGGGTTCATTTGACAACTGAACATATATCTCTGGTGGAAGCTCTTAACATGTCAAGAAACTTGTATTCTAGACAATTCACAAATTCTAGTTATAGCCCTGCCTTGCCAGCTCCCCCGACCCACTCAAAGAGTAGAATGGGGCATGGCTCCTTTGCAAAAACCAGGTTATCAGATGCGAGGTGCCTCCCAGGTATCTGCTGACATGGCTTCTTGGAATATTCTGGAGAGGATGAGCCAGGTGTGGCTTCACCCTGAGGTGCTCTGGCAATCTTGGGAACTTTATAAATATTTGGGGTATGTGGTGAAATAGGAATTAGGGAGAACAGAGAGGCAGAAAGAGGTAATAAACACTTCCAACTACCCTTAGAATCGTCCTTGAGATAATAGCCTCACAACGTTTACTTGTTCCATAAAAATATTGACAATAAATGAGTATACCTTTCAATGTGAAGTGAAATGATATTTTTAAACGCTTATTAACACATTTTCTCTTTCTGACAGAAACTCTTACGTCTTTAAATCATCACTGTGGGAAGAAACTTCATGGGTATCAAGCTCTGTATAATTTTGAAAGCCATCATCTTGCACTGAACAAGAACACTTACACTGTTTACAGAACTTGGAAGAAACAGGCTCAGTGACAAGTCCACAAAACTATAAGTGATTCTACTAACGCTTGCACAATCGGTCACAAGTGTTTCTGTACGTTGTAGGATGTGTTGTCGCTGTTAAAATTTATTTCCATCATGTTGAAAACATTGAATATGCACTTGAGCAGATAAAACTTTTAAACATAAAAAAGTCAATAAAATACATTTGCTCTGGAATTCCAACAGAGATACGGCTCTGTTCTACTTACCATGCCTACTGTCGAGTGCACAACGGGGCATTTTTCATGTGGCTACAATCCTTTTGTCCTCCCCTATCTTGTCTCATAACTCATCCAGAATTGAGAGTGCACATTATCAGGTACAGGTTGTACGTTATGTTGATAAATTAAAGGTATGTAATCATTACTCCTGCATGGGCCTTTCAAAATGAATAAACGCAATGATTACTGTGAAAATTGAAAGATAAGAGAGACGCTGAAGCATGGAACATATTGAGAAAAGCAAAGGTAGGCCCTTCTGGGCAAGATCACGGTCCCAGGGCGCTGACCTCCTCCTACGTGGGCACGACCTCCTCCACTGGGCACCGACTTCCTCCCACGTGGGCACCACTCTCAGTGACATGACCTCCTCCCGCACCACCGTGGACACTGACACTGACCTCCCCACGTGGGCACTGGCCTCCTCCCACGTGGGCACTGACTTCCTTCCACATGGGCACCAATTTCCTCCCACGTGGGCACCGACTTCCTCCCACTTGGGCACTTTTGGTCGTAATGATTCCACGGTATAGAAAATACTGCATTTGATAGTTAAAGTCTTGAACTCAGAAATATCGTTGTGTCAGAAAGATAGGAAGGAGAGGAAATGGATCCTCCTCTGGAGTCTTCAGGAAAAAAAAATGCCTCCCCATTCACACACTGCATTTCTATAAGATTCTGGCCTCCAGAAGTATAAGAAATATATATGCGTTGTTTTAAGCTATGATTTGGGATAATTAAAAAGAGGTAACTCATATAGATTACATTCTTACCTGGGCCCCTAGGCCTCTTTCTAGAGGATATTTAAGGACATCGAGTAATAGTAGGAATTGCACTGGTATGTCAATTTCAAATTTTACTTGGTCTGCATGTTTGGGCTGAATATGTTTGAAGAATCTTTCTGAAATTGGTAGGAGTGCCTTTAAACAAAACCATTCCCCGCTCATCTGTTGAGAATGAAAAGCCAGCCACCAGTACAATTTGTATGGCTACTTCCTTATTGGCATGTCCATTCAATCAGCACGTTCCACGGCATGACTTTGTCATTTTGTTACAGAATCTAAAACTGTAGCAAGAAGCGATAAACAACTGGAGTGACAACTGTTGTGTTCTGATAAACTGGGAGCAACCAATTTAGACCACTTTACATGCATTGATCATTTCTCATAGAGAAGATGATGTGACCACAATGAAGAGGATGGTGGGTGCCTATTCTAAAATAAATCACTGTGTAGTATAGCCAGAGCTGGCCTGATAGACTAAAAATTGAGACAAATAAAAGCAAAAGAAGGTTTATAAGAGCACTGATGGTAGGGAAACCGTTCTAGGAGTATTCGAGAAAAAAACAAACGCCAAGGAATAAATAATACCACGGTGAGCTCATTCCCCCATAGACTGTGTGAAAATAGAAATAATATTGCAGTGATTGAGAAAATGAATAAAGAAAAGTATACAACTATTACCAAGTATTTGTGGTTGTTAAAGTTTTTTTCTAAACATTTAAAATATTTATTGGTGGTCAGAACTTTGTACGCCCCAAGAGGTAGCCTACTCCAAGGTCTATATAGAACGTACCAATGACAATGTCGGCGCTCCATCTTCTTAGCCACTCAGATGAAGGTCATCCAGATTTAGGGACTTGTATATAGAAGAAGCTTCCATTCTTTGTAAACAACTCATAGTGGGGAAACACAATGGGATGTGTACCACAGAAAGTAGGCATGCCAACACCACATGAAGCAATGTCGGCCATGGACTGAAGATTCTGGAGTAATCTTGGTCTGTCCTCACCTCCCTGGATTCTTTCTTGATGTCTTGTATTCTTCCTCCTCTGTTTGATACCTAAACAATGAAATTCCTCCAGCTCTCACCTTCTTGATCTGGTTTCCAGTCATAGCCAGTGCAGCTGTCTGTTACTGCCTAAGTGACGAGATGTTGCCTGTCTTCAGTCAGGACCTTGCTCTCGAGTTGCACATTCATAAATAGCTCCGTATCATGCTCATGCAAACTAGTGTAATCAAACTCAACAGGCACAGGCAACAGAACAAGACTATATGAAAGTGGGGGCCACTTGTGGGGAGAGGAAAGATTTAACAGGAGAGGGATGGGGTAAGAAAGGAGAAGGAAGATGAAAATAACTAAAATTCTTTTTTTTTTTAAATTGGAAATTTTATTTACATTTCAGATGTTTTCCCCTTACCCCGTTTTCCCCCTCCCTCCCAGGAACTCCCTATCCCTTCCCACCTCCTCTTGCCTCTATGATGGTGTACCCCCACCCACCCTCCCCCATACCTCACCTCCTCACCCTCAAATACCATCCCCCTCACGATGTCCAACCTTCATGGGACCAAGGATCTCTTCTCCTACTTATAAATAGCTCCCTTGCATATATAGCTGGAGCCATGGATCCCTCCCTAAGCGCTCCCAGGCTGGTGGTTTAACCCTGGGGGCTCTGATTGGTTGATATTGTTGCTTTCCTCACGAATCCTCTCAACTCCTTCAGTCTTCACTCTATCTTCTCTGTTGGGAACCCCATGATCAGTTTGAAATACCCAAGATTCAACTCACAGACCACATAAAGCTCATGAAGAATGACGACCAAGTGGGGGGAGGGGCTTCAGTCCTTCTTAGAAGAAGTAACAAAATACTCAAGGGAGCAAATATGGAGACAAAGTACAGGACAGAAACTGAAGGAGGGGCCGTTTGCAGACCATTCCACCGGGGTATTCATCCCATGTGCAGTCACCAAAGGTAGATGTTGATGTGGATGTCAGGAAGTACATGCTGACAGGAGCCTGATATAGCTGTTTCCTTAGAGGTCTGCAAGAGTCTGACATATTCAGAGGCAGATGCTCACAGCTAACCATTAAACTAAAATTCATTACACCCATGTATAATGCTACCAAAGAGTATTTTAAAAAGAGTTTCAGACTCTAGAATGAGACAGCTTTGTAAAGCCCTCTGCTAGATAACTGAATGAATGATATTGGGTATCCCTGTGAAGTCATGCCTTAAACTCCCACCCTTCGCAGCTCTAGGGTTCATTCGGAATTCTTCTCCCTCCTTTGCCCGGTCTGTTTCAGTAAGCAGTTTCAAGCCTGGTATGCTCCACTCCGGCATTTTGCCTTTCTCTGTCTCTGCTTTCCCGAGCTCTGTTTCTTCCCACCTGCTTTACTGCACAGCATTTCCAGAGTCTTCTATTCCACAGAATGACCCCCTGGAGTACGTCATCTACTTTTATCCTGAATTTTACCTCCTTAACCTAGATTCAGTTCCATTGCTGTGTTTCCAAGACTTCCAAGATATAGTCCAAACTTCAAGAGTCTTCACATCAGAAAGTGCCTCTCCAGTAGCTTCTTGCCTGGATCTACCCCTCGAGTGATGACAGTCTCTTGGTTATGACACAAAGTCTTCATGACTTACTACTTTGTTGCATTGTGTTACCATGACATGCCTACTCATACCTCACAGCTTAGATTAAACACCATGTCCTCTAAACAGCGTTCTCTGGTGCTATGACCTGGCCTGATTCCATTATATCTCCATCACCTCCTGTTGTAAGCAATTTTAGATTTTCTTGGGCAGATTTCCCTTAAGATATTAGCATTGGACCAAGAATCCAACTGTATGCAAAAGTAATGAGTCTTTATTCAAGCTGGAGCTCAGGCCTCCAAACCTCTCCAACCCTGAGCTGGTAAAGAGGTGCATTTTTTATCATGGTTACAAGCAGGGTGAGGGGCTCTCCAGCATGATTGGTTGACATTTAAAGGTCATAAGCTTGGTGCAATTCTATTGGCTAGTAATGATTTCAACTGGCTATGAACAATGGATGCCAGCTTGAGTAATTGTATCTGGAATGTTAGGTAATGCCCTTCTTGATACTGATGAGTTGTTGCTAGGCTGGAGTGCCCGTTGCTAGGGAGGAGACTAAGGGTGGAGTGGTTCCTGGAAAAAAGCATGGTTTTTCCAGTAACTGAGTTCAAACTAGGGGCAAGTTAAACACAAGATGGAGAGTCTAGGTACAACATAAAGTCTACTAGGCTAAAGCTAGTTAGAATAGTAAGGCCAGGCTCTTCATTACCAATTCAAGAACATCCTTGGTGTCTTGAAGTCTTGACATCTTGGTACTGTGGTTGGAACACAATGGTCAATAAATATGGCGGCATAAAAATGTGCTGAGTTTGTGTCAGGGGAAAGTTGATATGATAATGCAAGGCGCTATATAATACCAAGGATTATCTGCTCAGAAAGGCACTCACATTTGTGTAAAACTTGAGCATGTCACACAGACAAAGAAAGGTTTTATCAAAATGGAAGTACAGTTTATAGGGTTAGGGATTTGGGTACAGTATTTTCAGATATTTCTCTGTCAGGTGGGACATTTGGGTCCCTAAAAGAGGAAAAATCTCAAGTAGCCTAATATTTGTAAACAATAGCTGCATGTTCTATTTCATTTATTTTTCTCTTTTTATGTCTCTTACCCAGATCATCTATCAGAAATCCAGAAGTAGTAACAATGAAATCTGCCTTTATTCTATTAAGTAAATGTTTTATTACACTATAAAATAACAAATAAAACTCTATACAAAGTTTTCTAAAATAACCCTAAAATGCCACCTTGCTTGGATTTGGAGAATACAGCCCTCTTTGGTGAATTTAATTTAATTAATTTTTTTCATTCTCTGTCAATTTCCTGAATAATGTAATGCAGTTGGGTCATTTTCATCCCACAGTCTTATGCTCCTCCCCTCAGTCACTACCTCCTCCCTCTCATCAAGTCTTCCTCCTCATTTAATGTATCTTTAATTGTTTTCTGGGGGGTTATTTGATGGTTACCCACTGATTAGGGCTGCTTGTATGATCATAGACAGAGGGTTATTTACTGGAGCATAGGGAAGTTATCAGTGAGCACACCGTTCAAGGAATTGATATCTCCCCCCAGCATCCACTAACTGCCAATCATTCCTATGAGAGGAGTGGGACCCATGATGGAATATCTGTAGGCCCCATTTTATGCAGGTCTTGTGCAGATAACCAGTGCTACAGTGAATTCATGAGTACAAAACACATGTCTTGTCCAAGAAGACATCATCTGACAGTTTTCTCTTCCTCCTCCTCCTCCTCCTCCTTTCCTCCTCCTCCTCCTCCTCCTCCTTCAGCTCTTCTAGTCTTTCTGCCCCCTCTTCTGTGATGTTCACTAAACACACAGGGGCTGATGCTGACGGTTCACTTGTGGCTAAGCAGGCAACAGTTAACTCTACTTTGATGAGTCACACTCTGCACTGACTACTTGACTGCTACCCAGACAAGATCTCTGACCAAGGCTGAGTCACTAGTCATAAGATTTCGGGATCTACTCTGCAACTCTCTTCTCTGAGGATTGTTGATAAAATCATTGAATATTTATATATGCTTATTACTTTCTAGTTGACACAGTTTTCCAATTCATAAGAACCTTTATTTCCTCTGATGTTAGTTGACTGTCTCTCTCTCTTTTTTTTTTTTTAATCTTTTTTTGCAGTCCAGACTTTATCCCACTCCCAGTCCACCCTCTGACTGTTCCACATCCCATACCAACCACCACCCCCTGTCTCCGTCTCCACAAGGATGTCCCCACTCCTCCACTCCCACCCCATCTGACCTCCCAACTCCCTGGGGCCTCCAGTCTCTTGAGGGTTAGGTGCATCTTCTCTGACTGAACCCAGACCCAGCAGTCCTCTGCTGTATATGTGTTTGAGGTCTCATATCAGTTAGTGTATGCTGCCTGGTTGGTAGTTCAGTGTCTGAGAGATCTCAGGGGTCTAGGTTATTGAGAATTGTTCCTGCCTGAAAGAACTGCAGGGACAAAAATGGAGAACAGCCCGAGGAAAAGGAGGTCCAGAAAACAGGGCCAAATTGGAATCCAACTAAAGGGGGCCCCAAGGTCTGACACTATTACTGAGGCTATGGAGTGCTCACAAAAAGGGGCCTATCATGACTGCCCTCCGAAAGACCCAACAAGCAGCTGAAAGAGTTAGATGCAGATATTTACACCTAACCAATGGACAGAAGCTATTGAACCCAGTGGATGAATTAGGGGAAAGCAGGAAGAAGCTGAGGAGAGAGCGACCCTATAGGAAGATCAGCAATCTCAACTAACCTGGACCCCGAGATCTCTTAGTTGACTATCTTAATGTACCTGAAGCACAAAGAGAGCAAGAGACACAAATGCATGATGGGAAACTGACAGAGGTTCAGTGATTTAACTATTTCTCATTTAGTAAAGAGAAACCCACAAACCTTCTACCCTCCAGGAGAATTTTCCGAACTTCAGTAAGCACCGGGACACCAAAGCCATTTCCTTTATCCACTTTGTGACCTCACACATAAGGAACAGAGAGTTCAGACATTAAAGCACCATTAACATCCCTTTGGTTGTGGGAGTCCACAGGCTCAGCAAATCTGGGTCTAATTACTGCTGCCTTAAATGTGAAAAGAAGGTATTCTGAAGTTGCTTACAGGAAGTCTCACACAGTTTAAAAAAAAAAAAAAATGAAATCCAACGGTGAGAGACCAGACAACTGTAACTTAATTAAACATAGCTTCTGGTGAGAAAATCAAACTGGACTCAAGATTGCTGATACTGGAAACAGTGTGGTACCTGATGTGGCCTGATAACTAAATAATCGAAACTCCTTATCTCTCCTGTATAGCTCATGCTGTATGACAGAAGGGGAATGGATGCTGGTAAGACCAGGGGTGACATCAGGGACACCAAAGAAGGTAAAATTCACAGAGGCAACCGCAAAGTGGCGAAGAACATGGGGTATTTATCCCCCTTCCTACCCAATACAAGCTGAAGATTACCTGTGGCATCTCTCCCAGCAATTCTGACCTCTGCAGCAAGCTGGGAGGAAAGCCCTCATGTCCCCCTTGGTTGTTCTAGAATAGCAAGTGTCAAAGTAAAATAAGCAGGAAGCTAGACATTTCTGCCTCAGAGAACTGGAGTCACCTGTGCAGGGAAGCCAATCCTGTTCTCATGCCCCATCAGTGAAACCTCAGTAGTGTTTGGAGTTCCCTTCTTGTCACCACGCTGATTCACTATTCTATCTTTACGAGTCTTGAGGTGACACAAAATGAGCAAATTTCCCTGGACTTGAGGAGCCATGTGCCAAGGCACAGCAAAAAAAGAACAGACGATACACACCATGGTATGAATACATCAGCATACACACATGCACTCACGCACACACATGCGCACACAAACACACACTTAACCATTAAGTGTTTAAGGTCATCTTTAGCTACACAGAGTTTGAGATCAGCCAGTGGTGGCATATGCCTTTAGTTCCAGCATTCATGGGCAGAGGCAGGAGGATTTCATGAGTTCGAGGCCATCCTGGTCTACAGAGTGAGTTCTGGAATAGCCAAGGGTACACAGAAAAAACCCTGTCTCAAGCAAGCAAACAAACAAAAAACCAAAGTGAGAACAGTATTCAATTGGGCAAGAAAGAAATTGAGTGTGAGACCTACATGAAAACCAAGCTGCACATTTACAACATATGTGCAGGGAGGCCTAGGTCCATCTAGAGTGAGGGCTATCCCAAAACATGCAGCCTGTATATGGAGTATGGTCTTCTAGCTGGGTGCCTCATCTGGCCTCAATGGGAGAGGAAGCACCTAGCCTCTCAGAGACTTAAAGTGGCAGGGTGGGGGATACAGGAGGAGGGGGTACTCAGAAAACAAGAGATGGGGAAGGATTGTGGGAGGGGGTGACTGGGACGGGTTATAAAGTGAATAAGCAAAAAAAAAAAAATTAAAAATGGAAAAAAAAATAATCAAAGTTGCTATCTTCTCACTAAAGACATCATTATTGTTTTATTAAGTAAAAGGACTAGTGTGAGAAAAAAAAAAAAAGAAATTGAGTAAGGAACTTTGCGTGAGAAGGGAGTGGAATTCAGAATGCAGGATGATTAGCTTTTAAGAAGGGTCCAAGCTGGAGAGGGCTTAGTGGTTAAGAGCACTGACTGCTCTTCCTGAGGTCCTGAGTTCAATTCCCAGCAACCACATGATGGCTCGCAACCATCTGTAATGGCATCTGATTCCCTTTCTGGTGTGTCTGAAGACAGCTACAATGTACTCATATACATAAAATAATTAAAAAAAAAAAAAAAGAACAGACGGATAAAGATAAGAGTGTGATTATGGTTTTAAACCCAAGTAATCACAAGAGAGGAACTCCAATGGGCTTGCTTTCAGAGGAAAAAATGGGGTGCATATTAGAGACTAAAGTACCACAAAGTTGCACCCTAGGCAAAAAAGAGGGATGGGGTGCATATTAGGAGCTGAGGTCATACAGACTTTGAGTACTTCAAAGACTGGGTTATACAGCCAGTTAAAGGAGAGGGCACCTGTGAGTCACCACTGAGAAGTGTTTTGCTGTAGGTTCTGTGACAGAACTGAGCCATCCAACACCAACTTCATTCTGTTACTGAACAGTCTTAGAACATTGCCAATTGAAAATGACCTCAGGGTCTTCCTGGACCTGGCAAAGCAAGAAGTGCCATCATAGTATAAAAACCACCAAAGATATGGGGCACTTGTTTGAGAATTGGCTCCATAGTACTTCACCTCCAATAGGGTGTTGACATTTGCCACAAGGACCGAAAGGTTCGGCGCAAGGAGCCCAAGAGCCAGGATATCTACTTGCAGCTGCTAGTCAAGCTGTACAGGTTTCTGGCCAGACGTACCACCTCCACCTTAAATCAGGTTGTGCTGAAGAAGTTATTTATGAGCCGCACTAACTGGCCACCTCTGTCCCTGTTCCTGATGATTCAAATGATGAACCTTCCTGGCGGGGAGAACAAGACAGCTGTGGTTGTGGGGACAGTCACAGATGACATGCAGATTCTGGAAGTGCCCAAGCTGAAGGTGTGTGCACTGTGGGTGAGCAACCAGGCCCGAAGTCGTATCCTCAAGGCTGGAGGTAAGATCCTCACCTTTGACCAGCTGGCTCTGGAGTCTCCCAAGAGCCAAGACATTGTACTCCTGTCTGGTCCTTGGAAGGGCTGAGAGGTGTACCGACATTTTGGCAAGGCCCCAGGAACCCCACACAGCCACACCAAACCAAGGACTGGAAGTTCAAGCATGCCAGAGGCTAAAAGGCCAGCCAAGGCTACAAAAACTAACCTTGGATCTTACTGTTAATAAAAAAGCTTTGGGATGTTGAGGGAAAAAGAGAAGAGAGACGAGAGACAGAGAGAGAGAGAGCAGAGAGAGAGAGAGAGAGAGAGAACAGAGAGAGAGAGAGAGAGAGAGAAGGAGAGAGAAGAGAGGGGAGAAATAGAAAACAACCTCAGGGAAAGTAGGGACTTACTCTTCAAACTGTGTATGGCATAAAACTTTGACGGACGTCTGGCTACTGTAGGGCAAATGGCTACAATAGGGCACAACGCAGACTTCAGAAAGGAATAAACATTGAAAGTTATCCTCCTGTACATCGTACTTCTGTCATAAGCATCCCCTCCAGATCCCACTTCACAATCCATTCTGTCCTCCTCCCAAGTTCATATCAAGATTTCCTCAGCATTGACTTAGCCCTGTGTCAAGTCCTTGTCTCTTAGTCCAGAGATAAGTGTAAACCCCACACTGGCCAAGACCTCACTCAAAGATAATGAAGACACAAAGTCATGACATACAATAAGTCTAACATAAACCCTTTTTGAAAACCACGCCTTTCTCACTCTGCAAAAAGTCCAAAGCTGTGAACAGTATTCGACAGAAGGACGATGAAATGACAACTCTCCTTATCCACCGCCTAACTAGGTAGCAATTAAAGCCACCTTTCAAACTACTGAGTGTAACAACTTGTACAACTGCTATGGTTTCACTTGGAGGTGACGTGGCAGTGAACTTTCATGGTTAAAATTGTACCACTCAGAGACTCTAGCTGTATCCCACCATCATGATTGCAAAAGCTCATTCTCAAAATTGTTATTCTGCAGGAGGTGGGTAGGGGTCAGATAAGGTCTCCGTGTGTCTCCCAAAGATTCTCAATGCTATCAGCTTGTTCTCCAGTGTGGCAGCACCGAAAGGTGGTAAGAACTTTTGAAAAGGGATGCCTGCTGGAAGATAATTAGGCTGTGGAAAGCAGCACCCACAGAAGATATTCATGAAGATCTCACGGTACTAGAGGGAGCCCCACAAGACTGAGTCATCACAGGGAGCCCCCAACCTCTCCTAAGTCCATAGCACTCTCAAATATGACACAAGATTGTCACCCAAGCTGAACAGATGCTCTTGAACCTCTGGCATTGTGAGGGAAGAAACCACATTAATTTATGCTAACAGAAAAAAAAAAAGCTAAGATACTATGTTAGCACGGATAAAAGGTTTATAAACATATAATTACCACAATGAAAAATACCATAGAAGGCATGAGATCCACTTCTTTTTATTCACATCAAACCCCTCTATCTATGAGTTCTCTTAGCTACAAACTGATCCATAGGAGTATTCTTAGGGGCTGTCATGGTACCACGTGCCTCTGATCCTTTTCAGATGCTGGAACCCTGTTGGGAGTAACCTTGTTTATACACTGAAGGCCTAAATCAGCCATAGGCCTAAGTCAACCATCCATGCCTGCTAACACAAAGTCTTGGTCTCTGTGGGAAAACACTGACCCTAGAACAGATAGCTATAGATCTTGTTAACAGGCATCCTTAGTGGAAAACTACCAACCTAGATAAGAACAAGTAGTCATAGGTCTTGTGGATAGGTAGCCTTGGTGGAAAATGCCAGCTTGAATAAGAACAAATGAATCATAGATTGTAACAACCCGTTCTGCCCCATGTTTGAGGACCACTTTGTACTGACCTGAGCTGCTGCTCTGGTCTGCGGGTCAGGATCTAGCAAGAGAGAGAGTAGGGATAGAGGGGCAAGAGACACAAAGAATGGAGACAAGACAGGGTATGATCAAGTCTCTCTTATTGAAAGGAAATCCTGGGTATTTATACCCTTTACCACGTGCCTTGCCCTCGTGGGCAAGCTCAGCTGAAGGCACTACGTCATGTGCCTGCAGCATGGAGACCACGTGCACCTAGCTGCTGGCGGCACTAAACAGCAAAACAAGATGTTTATCAGGGTGTGCTCAGCTGTTGCAGGCTGTTGAAAACAAGTCTCTTGTCAGGGTATATGGCTCGATATGGCTGTAAAGATGATGATGATAGCAGCTTTTGGCTAAGAGTTGGCTCCCAACAATAGACAGAGTCATAGTGTCCTGTTCCCTGCTTCTTCACTCAGCCAACACTCTGTCTGGAAGATATCTTTACTCCCCCTGAACACCTACCCTCCTGCATCATCCCCTTCCCCACATTCTGCCACTATGAGTATATAACCCTGTGTGAAAAAATTAAAATCATGGTTGGATCAGACTATAGACAAGCTGCTGTTCTTTGCGTCCCCTGTCCTCCAGTTCTCTCTTCCAGGTCTTCTGATCCCAGTTCAATGCCCCGTGGGACGGGGGCAGAGCCCTGCCCCATATGCCTTCTCCACGACTTTATCTTTTATTCTGATTTGCAAATGTGCATGCAGAGAAATGGCAACACTTGACTGCTACTGAACAATCGGTAGACTGAGAGGAACAGAAAACTGCCCCCTAGCCAGAGAAGACCAGAGCACATCCCACATAGAGAAGACATCAGTCTGTGCTGGAATCTGTGCAAGCCGATCCCCTTGTGGACACTGCAGAGACACGGGCACCTACTTCTTGGTGCTGATAGGTGTACATTTAGTTTTCTGCTGGTGTGAAAAACATAGGGGCTACTGAGAAACTGGGTAGTGGCTCTCACTGACATAACTGTTCATATATGTGATGAGAAGGGAGGAAAAGTCAACCTTATAGATAATTATTTGGGGTTTTAAGTATGTCTCTTTCTGTTCAGTTGTAGCTGGAGGAGTTAGAGAGGCTGGTATAAAACACAAGCAAGGCAGTTTCTCTGTACTGTAACACAAGAATCATCCCTCCACAGAGGGCTGACTTCACCCCTCCCTTTCATTCAACCTAAAACCTCCTGAAGGTGAGGTGTCTTCTGTAAGTTGCTAGCACTGATAAGGTGGAAATTTCTCCTGACTATAAGGCAGTCAGGAAGCTCTGACACCCTCTTTGAAAGCCCACGTCCACCAGGTCTCCAGGGGTCTATGTCCAAAGTCTTCTACAGACTCAAAAACCAAAGTCCTACTCATGGCAAAAATCACTACCCAGTGTCCCTGTGGCACATTAGATTGCATACATGTTAGCAAAGCACTTTTTGAATCCTGAGTGCCACAGAGCAAACATGCTAACTGCCCTCTTTACTCTCCTGGGAGGCTTAATTACAGAGTTAATATCAAGGCCCCTGTCACCGCTCCAGGCAGCCAGAGCACATCTGAACAACAACATCAAGAAATGTTTGTCAAAAAACAGCATATATTTAGAAGAGACGGCTGCATAATTCTTTTTTTTTTTAAACCTACCTTTCTATTTAGCTCTATTTACAGAGCTAAAATTACAGACTTGCTTTGCTACAGGCCAAAGGCAGACAAAAGCTCCCCTGGCAGCCCTACAGCAAACCCATCTGACCGTAACACACCTCAGTCTGTGGGTTGCCACCACCACATCTCTACAAAGATGTAAATTGTGAAAGGACAAAAGTGGGCAAGGCAAACTGTCAACTGGGCCAACTCTTCATCTCTCTGAAAAGAATTTTTTTCTTGATTTACAAAAAGAAGACAAAAAACTATATGATTGCTCATTTGGAAGCCCCATGCCAGCGTGAGACATTAAGTTGAATCCATTTTGCCATTTTTGCAGACTTGTTTTCATTGAAATTCTATTCTCAGTGGAAGGCTAATATCTTTATTTCTCAAGACTTCATTTTACTTGTATTTCTGCATTTAGTTAAACAATGTATTTTTATGACATCATCATAATTTATTTGGACACAGAGTTCATATTACATCCAGGGGATTGATAGTCATCTTTAGCAATGTTTTTAAGCTCTTAAGAATCTAAATATTAGGGGGCTGGAGAGATGGCTAAATGGTTAGTAGCACTGATTCCTCTTCCAGAGATCCTGAGTTCAATCCTAGCAACCATATGGTGCCTCACAACCATCTGTAATGGGGATCCAATGCCCTCTTCTGGTGTGTCTGAAAAGAGCTACAAATGTTCTCATATGCATAAAGTAAATAAATAAAATCTTTAAAAAAGAAAAAGAATCTAAATATTAGCTACCTCTAACTTTGTTTACCTCAACACATAATGTGTCAGGAGGACTTGGGGAATGCTTGTTGAATTAGCTTATACGTGGACGAATAGCAGGGCACATAGGGAATGAAGCTATGTGCTTCATTGGGTGAGAGTCTCTGACTCACACGATTGGTCTTCACTGAGCTGGCTCTTGGGACTAGGTACTTACCAAGTTATAGTTGTTACTGAAGAGACTAAAGTAGCAAAATCTTGTCATGACTCCATGTTGTGTCGTTTAGAAAATTCTAAGCCCTCTGTGAACTCCAACAGCCACCTCTGCCTTGGTGACCCATTTGAGATTCATGGTCTGTATGGATTAACCAGAATGATTAATGTTTATACCAATTAAACATAAGCTAAAATAACTGAGATGTATAAACCAAAGTTAATGGTCATGTTGGGTTTGAAGAAACTACTATGTTCTGTCAAATTTTACAGTGTCACTCTGACCTTCACCTAACCTTGAAGTGATTGTGGGTTTCATTATTAAAAAACACCTACCCCAGAACTTTGGCACCTAGGAACTCTAAGACATTAGCCTGTTCTTGGACTCCAGCTGATACTCTTAGACTCTTAATTGACTTAATCAACATTGTTGTCTGTCTCTTTCTGTAATGAATTAGCTCGCCAACCCATGGGATCACCTGGGGTCAATTTAGAGTTATATTCGATGTTCACGTGTTCTCAAAAGGAAAATGTTTACAAAAGGCACTGTTTAAAATGAGATTTTTTTTCTAGAACATCCCACAGGGAACCCAAGATCACGATAACATCATCCCACAGGGAACCCAAGAACATGATGTCATCATCCCACAGGGAACCCAAGAACATGATGTCATCATCCCACAGGGAACCCAAGAACATGATGTCATCATCCCACAGGGAACCCAAGACATGATGTCATCATCCCACAGGGAACCCAAGAACATGATGTCATCATCCCACAGGGAACCCAAGAACATGATGTCATCATCCCACAGGGAACCCAAGAACATGATGTCATCATCCCACAGGAACCCAAGAACATGATGTCATCATCCCACAGGGAACCAAGAACATGATGTCATCATCCCACAGGGAACCAAGAACATGATGTCATCATCCCACAGGGAACCCAAGAACATGATGTCATCACACCAAGTAATGGTGTGACACGGCAGCCTCCACCCTGTGACCCAACCCATCATACTCTTGACACAGTATTCTCATCATAGAGGAAAATACAACCCTCCTGAAGATAGAGATCAACCACAGAGCATTCCACATTCATAAAGAGGAAAAGAGGGATGGAGGGAAATGCAAAGGGAAAGTACCAAGTGCATCACAGGCTTGTCACTTCACAGTGACAACTGTCCAGACCCAGCTGCACGGGTAACGTCATAAACAAGAACTGAGTGGTAATCAAGACATGTGGAAAAATGAACATAAAGTCTCACGGTCCTCTCCTCAGAGAACATCACCCAAGAGCAGATTCCAACACGAGGAAACAGCATGTGCATCAAGGTGAAGGAAAAGCATCAAATTCAGGAGGCAGGGGAAGAACGGAAGCCTGGGCTGAGAAATGCAGAGCAGTCACTGAGACTGACAAAGCCCCGCCCTGTCAGTGTGTGGTATTATTGCTTGAATTAAAAATGTAATTAAGAGCGCCTTCTTGAAATATAGAAAATGCCTATAATCATATTAACTAAAATGGGAAAAATTAAAAAGCAACAGACCATGGTTATGGATTAGAGCTGCTTAAAAATGTGTGGAAAGGTTTGAAAGTGCGCTTAGAATTTTAAAAGGGCAGCCACATAAAACCTGTTAGATTAAGACTACTTTTTCCCTATTAAAAAATTACTTAATGGCTACTTCATCAGCTTTTGAATTTAAAAGGATAAAAAGTGTTTTACTTTTGAAGTAATATTTGTTCCCCTCCTCTCTCTCTCTCTCTCTCTCTCTCTCTCTCTCTCTCTCTCTCACACACACACACACACACACACACACACGTGCATATGCTTCCAGTGCTAGTGTCTACCCAGGGCTCTGCACATGCTATGCTACTGAACCAATCCCCAACTCCAGAATCCAAAGCAAATCTGACCTAGTAGTCAATGCAGAGTCACCCCTTAGCTGCTAAACACTGGGCACACAGGCAGTTTCTAGGGGGGGGGCTCTCTAAGGATAAGCTTCCACAGAGATCCTTCCAAGTGTGAAGCACAAACTCTCTTTTTGACTTCCCCAAACTGGAACAACCACAGGTACAAAAGGACAGAACTTAGAAATGAACTTTGCATGTGACACAGGAGCACAATTCCTAAAATCCAAATGCAAATAAATTATTCTTAGTCTATCTCATGTTGGGATAACAAGATATCTGAAGCCACAAAGTTTATAAAGAATATTGTGTTAGATTCATCAATCCAGAAGCAGGGAAGTAAAGAACATTTGCCAAGCTCTGGGAACTTCTTTTTACAACGAAGCCACTCCCCCTAACAGTCCGTTGGCTTTGGATCACATGATAGCCTCACATTTGAGGACTTCCCAGTGACTCAGGCCAAATGTCCCTTGTCCAAACAGCATGACATGACCTGGGAGGTTAGTGTCACTATATATGAATTTCAGCAGACACACTGAAACTGTATCACATGCAGCCCACCGCTTCCACTGCCCTTTACTGGATTTTAGAGGATGTTTCCGTTGATGTTTCAGAGATGTACACCTCTGATTTTAAAAGTATGTCTGTGGTGGTTTGAATAGATATATGGCCTCATAGACTTATGTAATGGAATGTTTGGCCATAGAGAGTGGCACTATTAGGAGACCTGGCCTTGTTGGAGTAGGTGTGGCCTTGTTGGAGTGGGTGTGTGGCTTGTGGGAGGAAGTGTGGCCTTGTTGAAGCAGGTGTGACCTTGTTGGAGTGGGTGTGGCCTTGTTGGAGGAAGTGAGGTTTTCTCCTATGATCAAGCTACTGTCAGTGTGGCACACAGTCACCTTCTGCTGCCTTTGGATAAAGATGTAGAATTCTCAGCTCCTTCTCCAGCACCATGTCTACCTGTATGCTTCCGTGCTTTCTGCAATGATGGCAATGGACTAAACCTCTGAAAGTGTAAGCCAGCCCCAATGAGATGTTGTCCTTTATAAGAGTTGCTGTGGTCATGGTGACTCTTCACAGCCATGAAACCCTAACTAAGACAGAGCCCATGCCCACTTTCCCTTCTGAATCTCTTCCCACTGTAGCTTTCAGCAGTATCCAGGAATGTATTTACAATTTATTCCACAAGCAGCTGCCACCCACTGCCACCCTTGCCTGGCTCTCATGCTCAGTAATAACATAGCAAGAGTTTTATTTTTTTAATTACTTCTCTTTCCTATTGTAAATGTGCTGCTGGCAGGAAGGGCTGGCCTGATAAATTTACTGAAATTTTTTATTTATGATAGAAACTGTGTGAATTTTTCCATTTCAAACATGATATAATTCTCTATCCTCTGGAATTACAAATTCTGCATGAGTCTGCCTGGTTGTCTTCTTCCTTCTTCGCTCATTGCTGTGGAGAAGTGAGCACCATTCGCTCAGGTGACAGCTGGTACAATTGCACCTGGCAAGATCTCGGCATAGTGTCAGCGACGACACATCGGCGCATCAGTAAAATGAGCTCAGATGACTAAACGGTTTGCGAAGGGGAAAAAGCACATACCTGCCAATGTGGTCAATGTTAGAGGAGAAAATAAAGTTGGCCTGAGAGAAAGAGAAAACAATAAGCACACTCGATTCCTGGATCAAAACCAATAGTCAGCACTGGAAAGTCCCAGACCGGAAGTCCGAACTGAAGGTCAAGGACTTGCATATGTAATGAACTTGAAAATCCCAGGAGGAAATTTTCCAGAAGTTAGAGTGGGCTGGAAAGCCAACAGTTGATATGTTTTTATGAAAAATAAAGATTAATTTCAACATGCAAGCCAGGAAAGCACCCAGTGTCTTCCAGGAGAGAAAGAAGTCAGCACCAGCTGAGCACAGCGGGGCATGGCACTTTTTGCTCAAAGCACTCTTTGAATATGAGATGTGCAGACCAAAAATGTAAGGGGGAAAGGTTTTTAAGAATGCTAAGAAATTTAAGCCCCAAATACCATAGCTATACCGTTAAAATGATAGCCAAAAGCAAATGTCAACACAGAATAAATAAAATGCCAAGGAGAAATGTCTCTCAAAATTTAAGATAAATTAAAGATTCGTTCTTTGCCAAAGTTTTCTAAGAGGATTATTTTCAGACAGAAGAAATAGAATATTACCTCAAAGCACATGAATAAAATAAGAAATAAAAAGCAGTATAAAATATAAATAAATCTCACTGATACATAAGATAATTAGACTATCTTATAACATTTGAAACATGCAAGATTAAAATGTGTGATGACAGTTCCAGAGGCATAGTCTGTGTAGAGTGTTAAAATTAAAAGGGCCTTGTATGCTCCTGTGTCTCAGGAAGTGGAGACTCAATGAGATTTGAGGTGAAGGAGTTAAGGACACCTGTTGTAATCACCATAGGAGGCTCTAGAAGTCGTCTTAAAAGTCTGTGTAGCCAGAGAAGAGTTTTACAGCAGGCTAATAATAAGCAACTTTTGAAAATTCCAAAAGAATTATGGATTTTTTAAAAAAGGAACATAAATAAAATTGAATATGAAACATGTAGAATGGCCAGCGGTGTCGCACTGCTGGGTCACCGCGCTCTGGAGTCCGAGGCGGCCGTCTGTCTCTCCAGAGTTCGAACCCCAGCCTGTGCTTGTCAATCACCGGGGAAAAAAAAAAAAACTTTAAAAAAAGAAGAAAGAAAAAGAAACATTAGAATATGGTGACTGGATTCCCCCGTGTTTGGAGTTATGTCATACGTGGGATGACAGAAAGCCCCAGTGCATTAGGGGTTATATCACACGTAGGATGATAAAACACCTTCATAAACAGAAAGAATAAGACTAAATGAAAAGGAAAAGTTTCCTTACTCATTGGCTACCCAAGATGTAGTTGAAATTGAGAAAAAAATATGCAGTAATTAAACCAAAACTCAGTGGAGGGCTGAAGTGCTGGTCAGGAGAGCATGTGCCTGTAGTCTCAAGGACCCCAGGAGCTGCTACAAGCAGGAGGATTATCTGACTTGGGGTACAAGACCAGCCCAAGCAACACAGCAAGACACTGTCTCAAAACAAAAGAAAAACCTGACCCAAAGGAGATTGATCAGGGAAAGCAGATAAAGTAACAACAAAGCATTAATAGAGATAAGAAGAAACATTTTCTAAAGAAAAACAAAGCTATTTTCTACCAGGAAGATTAACCCACAGCTCACACCAGAAAACACAGGGTTAGAGATCCAAGGGAAAGACTAACAGACCTGCACAGAAACCAGACCCCTGACAGTTGGTCATCATCTCCCCCAGAAACTGAGCACACAGCCTGGAACACAGTTAATGATCCTGCCCTAGTTGCCATGCAAAGACGACTCCATTTGGAAGCCAAGCGTTGCATGGCATGCAAACAATGCCAGTCAAGAAAGGCTAGACAGGAGGGCTGTGAGTTCAAGACCAGCCTGTGTTACGTAGTCAGACTCTCAAAAATAAAAAAATAAAATAAAAATGAAAAAAAAAATCATATAGGAGGTAGGGGAAAGCACACTACGATAGACAAGACCATGAAGAATCTCAATCACTCAAAATGTATAGTCTTGGGCATACTAGGATTGAGCTAAACTTGATTTTTAAACAAACAAGCAAACAAAAAAAAAAAAGGACTACAAAATGGGAAAACTTTGAAATCAAGCCATAGATGTATAAAAGTAACCTATGCATGTCACTTTCATTGCATGTTTCCCAATGTGATGGAGTTTTAGGCTCCATGAAAGCCAGGAAAATCAGAAAGTCTTTCAATTTCTTTTTATAAATTATAAATATTTTCAAGACACAAAAATTCCGAAAGTACCTTTTGCAAACCTGTGCTTTGGTTGTCTCTGCTTTCTGTTGTTAAAGGGAAGAAAACTGATACTCTCTACCAATAACAAAAACTATTTCTCTGTTTTTTCTAAACAGAGATAAAAGGTTAACATTATAAAAGTTGCCATTTTGGTCATCAGGATTCATATTAGTGAATAGACCCCAGCATTCTTCAACGTTCCTTTTGTGATTTAAATGTTTGCCTTGTTTGCTTCAGTTGTTGAAATTGCTCTGTTTGCTTGTTTACTGTTGCTTCAGTTGTTTGGAATGTGTTTGACCTCTGTTTGCTTCAGTTATTTGGAATGTGTTTGACCTTCATATCTATTTTCTAACCCCACATGTCTGTCTGCCATATCCCATGTGCCATCTGGTATTTAGTTGTCATAGGAATAGCCTTGGAGAGGCTGAAATAGTAACAGACTCCTGGTATGTTAGTATCATGTGCTTTCTTAGGAAGAACTGTACAACTTTCAATGGAGAGTCTGTCCCAGCAAGACAGAGCTCCGCAATGCAATGACCAAGGAGTGTCGTCACGGGAATGAGGGTTTGGGGGTTTGGTTTATGAACTTAACACAAGAGAATGCTACACCTTTCAGATGAAGTATAGCGAAGCCCTTAGGACATACACAAAGCAGGTCAAATGCGTGCTTGGAGATTCTCAGGAGATGTGCCATCCATCTTGCTCCATGATGTGGCCTACAGAGGCCATCAGCGCAGAGCTGATCCTTATGATTGGTACAAAGACTGATTGGCAAGCTCGAATCAGGACAAAGGGCAAGGGAAGCCAACATCAGCTGCTGCTCTCTGAGGACTCACGCTGGCAGCAGGGAAAAGCCAATCAAAAAAAATGTACTCACGGGCTCTGGGCTCTCATCATGCTGACCATGGAAGGAAGACAAGGTGAATGGTAAAAGCTGGAAGAGAGTGATATTTCCCCTAATACACGACCCTGATTCTGGAGACACAGCCTCATTCCGGAGGTGATAAGCTTTCTTTGGATTTTTTTTGTTTTTGTTTTTGTTTTTAAGAACTATCTTTAAACTGCCGTTTGGTGTCTTTGCCCATATATTCGAAAAAAATTACAAAAGAAAAGTGAATTAAAGTCAGCAACCAATTGAGCTGATGCTAATGGAAAGAACATGTAATCTACCAACAACCACATCAGTGAAAAAGTACAGCCCTGGTTTTCTAGGATTTCTCATCAGGAGAGGAGAAACTCCTTTGATTTCAGACTTTCTCTTCCTGCTGTGTCTGATTGCTTCTTGTGATTTTTTCTGCTATTAGCAAGATTCACGGAGACCCTCATTTCAACCCGGTGTTACAATGGAGCACTGTTAAATTTTGTGAAATAAATTGCCAACTTGCACTGAATGACTTGTAGAAGGGTTGATTTAGCCACACAGAACTATAGAAGTGAGGGCCATATTCCAAAGAGGAAGTGGATCAAGCCTCTATTTTAAGTAAAAAGGAAGCATCTTTCCAATGTCTGGGCTACAGTCCTCTAATGATGAATATTTATTCCCTCGATAATAAAAAAGATCCTAATATGTTTGCTCTGGGTGGTGTGCCAATGAAAAATAGATTTTGAGGATAACTGTTAGGCCAGGTATTTGGCAGCAGTCAAAACTAACTTGACAACCTGACCCCAGCTACGGAATGAGGTCATAGGCCCCTCCTCCTTCCCTCATGTTTCCAGTAACCAACAGGCCCTGACAGAACTGTGAAATAGATGACCTTGCTCTCCATGTGCCTCCTCCTGCGGTTTTTTCTATCTTGTTAATATTGTTTGTCTTAAGCCCTGTGTTTACTCATGTTTTTGTGATCTTTTGACAATGCGAAGCACAGCAACCCCAAGATCAGTCCACCGTCCTGACCCTGGACTCATCTCCCGCTGCAAACATCCTGCAAAGGTGAGTGATTCAAAACAGAGGGAAATGAGACCAGCCAATGGCCCATTGTCGCCCTTGGCATTTTCTCTAAGCAAGAAAACAAGCAAGATCTGAACCAGAAATAAACTAAGCACCAATGCTAGCCACAACACGGATTCGCCGCCTTCCAGAAAATGTATTTCACTCGTGTTAATCCTGCTTTCTATGACCCACCCACAACCTTCAATACCCACTGAACCTCTCAGCTCTCCTACCCAGAAGGTCTGGTTCCCTCTGAAGCTGACGTCACTGGTGAACTTTGACCTTGTGATAGCTCAGCAGAAGCCTCAATGAAAGTCTTCAAAGACAGTTCAGTCATGGTGCTTGAATTCTATGTTGTGTCTTGGCTGCTCTTGATCCTGTTGGGCAGCCCTCAGGGCCTCGCTGTCCTGTCCTGCACTCTTCTCAGGCATGGCATCTCTCCACTCTTCCATACTCTCCTGGCATGGCGGATCCCTACTAAATTATTCTTAGGTGCAAATTTTTGATGTTTTTTTTTTCTTTCCTACAGTCTGAAAACTTTTGCTCATTTTAAAGTATTTTATGAGCTCCTGGATGACATTTTATAAAGATCCCTTTGTACACTATACTCTAAGTGTAGCCAAACTATTGACTTGATGGTAGCAACTGTCACACACACACACAAAAATGCTGTATTTTCTCCTCATAATTTGTAAAGTTAAGCTAGATGATTTTTGGTGAGCATTACTATTAAGAATATTAGCTTCAAAAACAATGCCAATAATAGCAATAAACTGTCAGCCTTGTGACTCTAATTAAAGTCAATAGAATGAAAAACGAGAACCTGATATGGGCTTACGGCTTGGAGCCAGGAAACTTGTCAAAATATGATATATGTCGTGTGGAGAGTTTACTTAGGGAGCATATTTACTGTTCACTTCCTCCCACTTTTCTACCATCCTCCCTGAAGTTAAAGAAAAGGAGACAGACACTCTTAAATTACAGCCTTCGAGGTATAAATTGGATAGATGCTTTCCAGGGGCTTTCCTTGTGGATTCTAGGGGTCTATCTAGTTGAAGACAATTGTGTACAAGGACAGGCACTCAATCACCTTGTGCCATGAGGGCAAACAGAGTCTTTGAATAGAACAACCCATGCCAATAACCTGCAGATGAAGCACTCCCTGTCTGACCACTTTTAAAATGTTGGCATTAGCTCCTACCTCTTTGCTTGCTTTGGTCTTTGCCGTACACCCTTTCCGCAAGCATTTATTTATTTACATTCCAAATGTTGCCCTTCTTTCCAGTCCTCCCTCCACAAGTTCCCCACCCCATTACCTCTTCCCTCTGCTCCTGAGAGGGTGCCCCCCCACCCACCACCCACCCACTCCCACCTCACCTGGCTACCATTCCCCCCTCTCTGAGGCATCAAGTCTCTACAGGATTAAATGCATCCCCTCTCACTGAGGCCAAATAACACAGTCCTCTGTTACATATGTAGCTGGGGTCACGGACCAGCTCATGTATGCTCCTTGGTTGGTGGCTTAGTCTCTGGGGGCTCTGAGGGGTCTGGCTTAGTTGATACTGTTGATCTTCCTATGGAGTTGCCGCCATCCTCTTCAGCTCCTTCAATCCTTCCCCCTAATTCTTCCATAGGGGTCCCAGACCTCAGTCCAATGTTCGGTGGGCTCTTTTCATCAGCTAAGTTCTATGTAAATGTTTCAGGAAATCCCAGCAAATAAGCAAATCTTATTAGTAAGTGTGGTGGAGAACATAGCAGCAAAGGCCCAAGGAAAGGGAAAACCAAGATCATGTTCCAGCAATAAGAAAGGAAACACAACAAGTCACAGTCCCTGGTATCAGCGCTTGCCTTTGTCTCAATGGAAAACTGCTGAAGCCCATTCAGGTTCCAGCGTCCATAGGGTGACATCATAAGCAATCATCCAAGGGCTTCTTTGTCCTTCTTGTGCTTAGATACCGTGACTATGTCCTTCTAATTCCCAGCCTTCTGTGTGTTCTCTGTTTGAATTTTCCTCTTTGTTACTACCTCGGCTGAGCATGACACAGTATACATGCTTTTTAAAACTAAAGTGATGCTCGTGTCAGTGAGAGGGGAGTTTGTGTATAATTAGATCACTCTGGACTTGCTGCTTAAAGAAACATACTACTGTACATGTATAGGTATTTTTGCCTGCAATTATGTCTGTGTAATATGTGTATGCCTGGGGCCTACAGAAGCCAGAAATGGTCATCAGATACCCTGACACTGAAGTTACAGATTAGTGTAGGTACTAAGAGTTGAACCCAGGTCCTTTGGAAGGGAAGTGAGTGTTCTTAACCACTAAATTGTCTTTCCAGCATCCACTCTGGAGTTTCTAAATAATCACCATTGATGTTTGAATAGGAGCTTACAAAAATAACTCCAAACATATCTGATTCATCCCCAAATGTGGTAATCCAGACAGGGAGCCATTGGGAAAACTCTAGGTACATCTTCCTGGGTCCTTCCTTCAACTGTCTGATGTTACCTCTGTCTGCTGCCCTTCCGGATATGGTGGCTCCCAGCAAGATAAGTCACAATTGTCTAAAAGTTGTCAACTGCTCTTCAGTAATACCTTACTGAAGTCCCCAGAGCAAACAGTAGAGTCATACGTTACTATATCAGAGCCTTGTTTTGTTACCTCTGAGCCTAAGAAAACTTCACATTTGGGTAATGGGTAAGAATTTTCCTAGATAAGTTAACTTAAATTCATGTTTAATTAAAAAATATGCTTACAAACATGACTAGAGTCAACAGTTTGTAAAATAGTACATTTCAACAGCAACAGTATTGCATGCAGCTATAACCTTTTGTAGTAGAAATTATTTAAGCCACCGAATTTGCCACTGTAAGTCTCCTACCCGAACGAGACCAGTAAAAGAATACACAACTCAATAATTATAGTATAAATTGCATGCCTGGATTGGGCAGATTTACCACTACACCACTCTAATCCCCAACTATGAGATCCCTTATAACTTGCAGTTTTATCCAGGCCGAGTGGTTGTCTAGCTCCGTCATCGGCTTCCTTCTACCGCAGGCTTCCTTCTGCTTCAACTTCCTCCTGCTCTTTCTGCTTCTTCTTCCTCTGCTTCTGCTCCCCCAGCAACTTCCTTCTCTCCTCCCCTAAGCCTTTTTCTCTGCCTCCCCTTCTACTGCCCAACCTCTGACTCTAGCCTTTATTTTACAGGTTTTAATTGGACAGAAGGTTTACAAGACGTCATCTGTGTACAGATTCAATCATCCTCTGCAGCCCCTCCCAGAAGGGTGGAACTAGGATCAAAATACAAGGCTGAGGCTATCCACAACAACCTTCTTAGATGGTATCCTCTAAAAGTGACCCTGTTACAGAAACAGAGTAAAAAGGCAGTCACTAGATACTGGAGTGTGAATTTCTGGAGGTGTTGGGCAGTGGACATATACTTCTAGGTCAACAGGAGCTATGAGCTTAAGGTCTTTTATATATCATGGTGTCCAGAGTTACCAATACTGCATTATGCTCTTGAAAAAAGTTGACAATCTGAATGTTCTTACCACATTCACAAATGACTATTGTAAGTATAAGAGAGTGTTTATATTGACTAATTTTATTTACCATTCTGTAATGTGAGTATATGTCAGAACATTTTTATGCTCCCTGTAAGCACACACAGTTTTTATTTGTTGATTAAAAATTAGTAATTAACAATTCTTGGTGCTAATTGTTTTTAGAAAACTTGATGTCCATATACAAGCTCACAGTTAGGTCACTATGTACTTTTGCTGCAAGATTTCTGGCCCATCCCAAAGAGCAGTGGTTCCCAAACTTTCTAACGTTGCAACCCTTTAATACAGGCCCTCATGTTACAGTGACCCCCAACCACGAAATTATTTTCATGGGTACTTTGTAATTGTAACTTTGCTGCTATGATAAATGGTAATGTAAATATCTGTGTTTTCCACTGGTCTTAGGAATGTCCCCTGTGAAAGGGGACATGCAACTGCCAAAGGGGTCATGACCCGCAGGCTGAGAACCGCTGCTACAGCCAACAGTGGAATCAGAGAAGCTGTTTATAATAACCACTCTAGGTTCACTAAAAATCAGTGTTTCCTGGGAAAACTAAATGCATGTCATGCTGCTACACAACCCATAAGTGTAGGTCCTGAGAGGATGATACAGGCAAGTGAATAAATAAAAGCAAGTTGCTGACTGGAGAATATGGTTGACTTGGCTGGAGTACATGAGATCCTGGGCTCAATGGAGGGGAGCAACAACAATAATGAAGAAGATGAAGAGGAGGAGGGGGAGGAAGATGAAGAAGATGAAATAGACAAAGAACAGCAAATTAATGAATACAATATTTAGTTTGATATTGTCATCATAAAAGGAAATGTGTGTAAAAACATACATATACATGCACAAACACATGTACACATGCTTAAATAAATTTCTTAGGCAAAGGAATATACAGAAAACATACTGGATTAGCTTAACAATGTGCAAATGAGAGACTTTGAAGCACTGGATCTTCCTGGGATTGTCTTCAGCAAATTCCTCCCTTCAGATCTCATGGGGCTGAGGTAGAGGAGGTGGGGAAAATGTCAGGAATCAGACATGGCCGATGACTCTAAGAACAGTGTCTTCCAGACACAACAGGACCAGTGTGCCTATGATCTCACAGACACTGTGACAGCACCCACAAGGCCTGCATGTGGAAGCCAGACAGGGTCTCAGCACTGAGAGGGGGATGTGGACATGGGATCGCATCCCTAACCAGGAAGCTATTTGCAATTGATCCCTGCTGGCAGAAGAAAAATCAGTTTTCTCCAGCTAGGTGTCAATGGGTATATGAATCACACTCCAGGGTGGGCCCCATGCCCAGGAATAGTTGGCCAACACAAAATAAACTCCATGGGGGGGGAGGCTTTTGTTTAATTTTGGCATGTTGTCTTACCAAGTTTTTTATTTGCTTGTTTGTCTTTAATTTTGTAGGGGTTTTTGTTGCTTTGGAAAGAAAGAGAGAAAGAACATAAAATTGGATGAGTAGGAAGGTGGGGCAGATCTCGAAAAAGTTGTAGAGAAAAACATATATTGTTTAAAATGTTTAAATTAAAAAAAAATAACAAAATCATACCAAATTGTTCCATCTGGGATAGCTTTAGAGGAAGGGATGGGAGTAGTTTTAAGTTGACTTCAGATTCTTCAGCTATGTTCACCTTTTTTTAAGTAGAAACATAAGTTGTTTTCCAAGTACCAATGTCTATCTTTTAAAAAATAAAACATCACACCAGGCAGTGGTGGCATATGCCTTTAATCCCAGCACTTGGGAGGCAAAGGCAGATGGATTTCTGAGTTCGAGGCCAGCCTGGTCTACAGAGTGAGTTCCAGGACAGCCAAGGTTATACAGAGAAACCCTGTCTCAAAAAAACTAAATAAATAAATAAATAAAAAAATAAACAAACAAACATCACATAAAATACACACTGACAGAAGTCATTGCTCTGATTAGTATGAGATTCTGATATGTAACCCATCGGATACTTGGCCTCTTGAGCAAGAAACAGAATAATATCTATATTACAGGAAGCATGAGAAAAGGGTATGGAGATTTTCATGTCTTCGTGAGAATGGCTGCCTCCAGACCTGCTGTGTCCTTGTTGGAGTCAGTGGTACACAGTGGAGCCTGGAGAACATCTGCCGATTATTTGTAAAGATATTTATGAGAATTTCACACTTCTCCCTCTCCTCCTCTACCTCCTTCTATGACCCAACTCTATCTCAACTTTGTAATCTCTTCTTTAATTACTCTTGTTTTATACACACACACACACACATACACACACACATACACCACACACACACACACACACACACACCAATCTGATGAACCCATTTAGTGTTGCTCCTATGTACGTGTATTTAAGTCTGGCGACTTGAAATTAGATAACCTCAGATGACCTGCCATCCATGGAGAAAACATACTTTCTCTCTCAGCAACCATTCCTTGCTTATAATTCTTCATCTAGGGGTGGGACCTTCTGAGATTCTCCCTATCTGTATTGGCAAGTCAACTAGTGCTGTTACTGCACTGGTCTTATTTAGACACACTCCCTCAGCAACCAACTTGGTCCCCTGGCTCTTGAAGCTCCCACATCACCGTAGCCACCATGTTCTGAACATCAGGTGCAGGGGATGTGTTATAGATGTGTCAGCTGAGGGTCAACATCCCATGGTCTGTTCTGTTCATTTGGATCAGTTGTGAATTTCTGTAATAGTCTCCATCTTCTTCTTTGATCAGACTTGTGGGCGGAGAGGTACGTGTGTGTGTATAGGGTAGTTAGGAACTATACTGGTTTTCATGACCTCACCAACACTGACTGAGTTGTTGGGTAGGTTTACAGTACTGGCATCAATTTCCTCCTATTGAGTGGGTCTTGAATCCAATTAGGCCACAGTTGGATAGTGCCAATGTGTAAGTCCCTCTATAGGTAGGGATAGCAGAAATCATGGGCTTTGAAGGGGTGAATGGGAAAAACAATGGGGAAGGACTACAGTAGGGGAGTTGGGGTGTAATATAGAGAGGTGAATAAAAAATAAATAACAGTAAGGGAATTTGGAAAAGTCATAGGGAAACATTAGTTCATCCTCACTTAAAATATATATAATATATATGTACTGATGCAACACCACTTGGGGTTATAATGTCCCCCACAAGAGCCATAAACTGACTATCTAACAAAACTCCAGTGCCAAGTATGGAAACCTCCTTTTGAGTTGTTAGAGGAGTCTAGGAAAACCTGGAAACAATATAGGCCATTATTACTGTTGCCTTTGGGGTCTTCCCAGAAATTGAAGGTAGGACTTTGTTGCTGAAGGCCCCATATACCTTGGGCATAGGTATTTGGAGACATTGAGCTGAAAGGTTCCTCTCTGAGGGATAGCTCTCACTATAGCCAAGAGTGCTAAAAAGCTGCCAAGAGAGGAAAAGCAACCAGTGGTTCTAGTGACTACAGAGCTTGTGAACCACAGCAATAATCAGCCCAGCCAGATACCAGGTACACAGCTTGAGCATCACAACCCCTGAACATTGATGGTGAGGTAGTGATGAGGATGCTTGGTGCTGGCCTTCCCACTGAGAGAAACGAACAGCCGCAGTGTGTGGACCATTCAACACTGATTCACAGCTGACTCATGACTGGAGATGGCCACCACATAATTACTACATTGAGATTCCTGAAGGATGAATTAGACATAGTGGCTTCACTTTATGTCAGTCTTGCTTACAGCCACCATGGCCTTAAATACAGCCCTTTCTAAATAAATAAATCACGCTGTACACTGGAGATTGGAAAAGTAAATTATAATGAAAACGAATCTCCTAAAATTCATTTTCTCCACTGTGTAAGTTAGCCAAACTTTTATAACATGTATTCATGCTGTCCTCGTGGTCTCTACTCAAAATAAAGGCTAGAAATTGTAACAGTCCCTTTCTTGATTGAATTTTTGCCAAGTGTCAGGGAAGAATAGTAACATTTTTAGACCCACACAACTAAAAGTAACTTTTTAAAGAAGGGGCCCCCATATCCCCGCGAATGCCCATTCAGTCAGCAAGTAGAGTGATGTTCTGGAAACAAAACAGGCACGTCTTAGTCATCCTTCCTGTATTACGTTCCTTCTTCTTCCTCTCTCTGTTGTGGTTCTTTATTCTCCCTTTCTTTTTAAAGATTTAATTGAGATGAAATACACAGTGCACAGTAGTTACCACCTACACCCCTTTTAACTACATTGTTCACTAGAGTTAAGCAAACTCACAGTGTTGGACATGCCTTCTTGAGAATGTTTTCATTTTGCTAAAATGAAACTCCAACCCATGAAGCAAAACTCTCCATACCCACCCTTCTTAATTAGGTGACAAGCACCATTACCCTTATCCCAGGGGTCCTAGCTATTGTTTATCTTTTGTCAGTAGACTTGCAAGGAGTGTACCTGTTGTGGCTGGTTGATCTTATTCAATATGGTATCTCAAGGTTCATCCATATTACAGATGCCTCAAGATTTCCCTCCTTTTAAAATTGAGATATATTCCATGATATAGATATGTCATGTTGCATATCTATCACCTTTGGTTTGTCCTCCTCTGTCAGGTGATACAAGTTGTTCTCCTCTTTTGACTGTTATAAGTCAAATGTGCAAATACACATTTAAGAACCTGACTTTAATTCTTTTTTGCCATAGACCCATTATACAAGGTATTATGTGAATGAACAACTATTTAGAGACTCCTGTGTCCAGACAAAGCAAGCTGAGCAAAGCAAAAGCTTCTTCAGCTAAACTTCACTTTTTAAAGCGGAGGATGAATGGGGCAGATCAATAAAGGGAGAGACCAGAGTGTGGAAAACAGATCCAAACGAGAGGGTCTAGAAGTAGGGAAGGGAGGAGAAGGTTTGCTTGTAAGGGTACGTTGAGGAAAGCTCTGGGGAAAGTGGGCATGGATAGCTGAGAGAAGAGAGCCCTGACAGAAAACATGTCATTCAAAGACCATGAGTCAGGTTCACAGCTGGCATTTCAGGCTAGCAAAAAAAAAAAAAAATCACTCAACCTAGGTTATTATTCACTTAAGATTTAGAAATCAATCAGTAACACCTTTTAAAGAATAAAATATATAATTTCTCTAAAAGGATTTGTTTTGATCTTTAAAATAAAGCCATAGAATATAGCTCTTTCTTCTATTTTTTTTACTGCAAAATTTTTACGTAGATTCATGTTAAGTAGTGTTAAGTCGCTACTTTCTCCATATTGAGTGGCTTTTTAATAGTAAGATAACAGAGCTGCTTAAAATGATCTTAAGTGGCTACTTTTATATCCTGTGCTTATGTGGTGGTTTGAATATACCTGGCCCAGGAATTGGCACTATTATGAGGTATGTCCTTACTGGAGGAAGTGCATCACTGTGGGGGTGGGCTTTGAGACCCTCCTCCTAGCTGATTGAAAACAGTATTCTCTTGGTTCTCTTTGGAACAAGATGTAGAACTCTCATCTTCTTCAGCACCATGCCTGCCTGGATACTGCCATGCTTCTCGCCATGATGACTGAACCTCTGACCCTGTAAGCCAGACCCAATTAAATATTGTCATTTATATGAGTTGCCTTGGTTATGATGTCTCTTCACAGAAATAGAAACTCTAACTAAGACAACTTACATTTCTTATCTTCACATAACAGGACAATACACACACAGACACACATACTCACAAATATATTCACATCAAGAATGATGTCAATTAATTATACTTCCATTGAACATTGTTAATGTACTCGCTTCATTTTATGTAAGTCCTGCTTAAAGCTACATTGTCTTAAACACAGCCTCTTCTAAATGAGTCATGTTGTACATTGGAGACTAGAAAAAATGAATTATACTGAAAATGAGTCCTCTGTCAGAAAATATAACTCTGCATCTTGGTTCCTATGACTGAAGGGCTGTACAATGTGAAGAGACCTTAATAGCCATGACAATGACAGCAACAGAAGCGTACAGAGCCCTGCTAATACATCAGGTGTTCTATTAGGCACTCAGCATGTGCTGCTTCATTTAGTCCACACAGCTCTAAGGGGTATGATTAATTACTGTCTGCCATAACTCTGAAAAGGCCAAGGCTTAGGAAAACCTGTGCCTGAGATTCAAATGCAGTCTTGTCTGCTCCCTGAAATGCAGGCTTGTGTGAACCACACTCTGTCCCTGCATTTATTCTTACTGCCTTCCCTGCTGGTGACCGTCTAGAAGTAGTCTCTCTGGCATGCATAATTTTATGTTTGAAACACATGTAAATTTCCCTACAAAATGAGTCAATTTAATGTTCTTACTATTTACACCCTAGACACCCCAGCATTGCTTTAATGCACCCTTAAAATTATGAACAGTGGTATGTTTCGTTTTTCTGTTGTCTCTGAACCAAGCTTTTCTTTCCAGGTATATCTTATGTAATATCATCACATAAACTGATAGTTTAGACAGTCAGCCCTCATAAATGTTTTGAGTTCCTGTTTTATTCCTGGTGATGTTTTGAGAGGCCCTGAAACAGCACACAGGGCCTCCCTGAAAAACAGTATGTCTTCCTAGCTATGATGAACCATTGTCTAAGAAACTATAACCCCAAAATAGATTTCTCTTCTCTTTGCTTGCTTTGTCAGATAATTTTGTCCCAAAGATAAGAAAGGTAACAACTACAGAAATACTGGTGTAGAGAACTGGGGTCACTTCTGTGATAAGCTTGAGATAACAGTAACTACGTCTTGTGAAACCAATCCGTCTCCACAAAGCCTCTAGTGTGTAAAATTAGAAATGTACCGAGATGCCTTTATTTAAAAAGAGGAGAGCTCATAAACAGAGTGCACGAAAACCTCTACAAGGCTACCTGGGAGATGTTTTACACTCAGAAGCCCCTGCAGCCATGATCCAAAGGTCCCAACTACAATTCTAACTGGCATCAGAACTTGCCATCATCCATGTGACAGTTCTAAGAGTGACAAGGCTTCATGGAAGTTTGCTCCTAGGTTCCAAAAAAAGTCTTCAGAGCCCCCACAGTATCTGGTGGCAGCCAAGTCCCCGCAGACTATCTGAAAAGCCAGGCCATGAAGGAGTCTAACCCTCAGTGGAGAGTCCTGGGTGTTGTGAAGGATGGGACCATGAGATGGCTGTTGTCCTATCTTCTCTTCCCTCCTCTAGAAATGGACATTTTCTGTGGCATTGCATGGGAGTATATAGGTCACTTCTTGACTTATCAGAGCTTACATCTAAGAGTTTCCCTTTGGTGTCAGAAGAGATTCAGGATTTTGAATAGTATTGAAACTGTTAGACCGTGAGGACTCTTGAAGTGACAATAAAGGCAACTTGTATTACTAGCTAGCCAAGAGCCCTTAGAGCTACAGAAGAGTGCAATGATTTACGTCTGAAATGCTCCCCAAACCCCAGCAGCAGAACCTTGTTTTAAGTGATGGATGTTTGAGTGAGTGACTTTCAGTTGATGGTATTTGGGGGTGGGGGATGGGACAGTCTGGAACCTTTGGGCTCATAGTCACTATGTAGTGACTAGGACATAGCAGAAAAACATATGAGGTGACTGGCCATGTTGTACCCACAGGAAGCAGCAAATAATTCCACTGCTTGATTGCTTTATCCTCTATATTCAGTCCAGGACTGCCATGGGATGGTATCACCACATTCAGGATGGGCCTTCCTTCCTTGGTTAAATCTTTCTGAAAACATCCACAGAGATACATCCAGAAGTATGTTGGTTGCCATGGTGATTACAAACCCTGTCAAGTTGGTAATAAAGATTAAGCAGCACACTGTATCCATAGATGTTCTCACATCAAACCATCCTTGCATTCCTGCTGCCTGCGCTTAGGGTGTTACTTTTGAAAACAGGCATGTGTGTTCTCTCTGCTGATGCTGTGCCCAAGTAAGCAAGTCTACAATCAAGGTGGGTTGGATTGAGCAGTTTTGTTCTGCCCTCTATGTAATACAGTTGGGCTGGCACCCCTATGTAATGGGGAAGCTTCACTCTTTCTGCTTTATGGGAAGAACATAAAATTAATCAGTCTCTTAAAGACACTGAAGCATTTCCACGGAGGGCATAAGCTTTGAAGTGGGATCTGTAAAGTCCTTTTTGGACCAATTTCTTATTTTCTCTATTTCTAGGAATTTCTTGCAATCTTGAAAATGAAATCCAAACACAGCATTATCTCCCAGCCCCCAACTGTGATACTGTGCAATTTTACACATTTTTTCCCACTGCAAATAAAATGCTTCATGTGCAGACAGAAGGCATATCTGACTACCTTCTCTACAGTGAGTGTTTGTTTGTAGAACTTCTTTTCCAGACTTCTCTTCTGAATAATATCAAATTGCCTCCATCATTTTTCCCTCTATGATTATCCACATGGAACACAGTAGAGTGGAGAGAAAATACCAGCCTTTTATCTGTGATATGATAATTCAATATGTCTGACAAGAAATTTTCAGAACATTATGTTACAGAACATTAGCATGATTAGTGCCCTTCTTTCTAAGAAAGGGAAGCTTGTTGCCCGTCTGCTTGACTAGTACAGCAGTATGAGCTGAGCTGACAGACTCAGCAGCTTATAGCTTCAATATCTGAGTAGTAGAGATTTGACTCAGACATTGGAAGACAGAACTTAGAGCTTCATGTGCTCAAGACAAAAGCTTGATGCTCTGAGCTCTGACTGCCAAGGAACTTGCACCCGACCCTAGCTTATTAAATTTGGCTTAAACCAAGGGTTAGTAATCAAAGCCAGCTGGTGCTATGATTCCTAAGCCTTGGGTCCCAAGACTCATGGAACCTAACCATGGGTAGTATTTCAGCTTACAACGTTTAGGTTTCAAGACCCTCCAGCCCATATCATGTCTCCTGTTATACTTCCCAGACTTTGAAACCCTTTACCTTTAGCTCTCTGGATTTTCCAGTGTATGGATCCCATAGTTCATATTTTCCTCTCCAAATCTGCCTTCCGTCGTCTTGGCAACCCATCTTGCCTAAGTTCTCTTAGCATCTCTTACATCTGTCAGCCTCTGCACCCTGGTAGCACTCCACAGCTCCCCATCTGCTATTGTGCTGCCTCTGCTGCTGCTGTGTCCTCCTCATGACACCATCTCTGTCTGCTCTACTCACAATGAAGGTCAGACGTTGGCAAGGATAGATTATGTAGAACTCTTTTCTTGGTTCCAATGTCACAATACTAAGTGACAGCACAGGAGGTGGTCGCCTCTCCTGGATGACTTGAAAAGTAAGCTAAATAGCCTTGCTATATGAATAGAAAAGGGTGGTGTGTGTGTGTGTGTGTGTGTGTGTGTGTGTGTGTGTGTGTGTGTTAGCATACAAGCACAACATTTAACTTGCACAAATCACTGCATTTGTGCATTCCCATTTAGCCAACAGTTGGCCTTACATAATGACCAAATCTTCAGGCCTCACATTACAAATTCCCTTCAGAGCCACCAAGAGAAGTGTATCCTTCTTGACCTGATTGAAATAGTTCAAGGGAGAGTGGGGTCATTTAGAGTATAAAGGCATATTCTGGAGACATGTATGCTAACACAGCAAGGGTCATCTGGCATACCCAACACCAAAGCAAGCTTCTGCAGCTACTGGAGCACTCTCAGTGTGGTGGCGAAGTGCTACATCAGCCAGGCCTGCCTTGGAGGCAGTATGGTCAACTGCTAAAGAAGGGGCAGTTTGTTCACAATAGTCTGCCAGGCATAAGGGAAGGAAGGGCCTTTTGGCTGCTGTTCTACAGTGGGATCTACAGCCCACTTCAGACCAACTCATAGATAGATAGATAGATAGATAGATAGATAGATAGATAGATAGATCAATAATAGACAGATAGATAGATGATTGATAGGTAGGTAGATAGATAGATAGATAGATAGATAGATAGATAGATAGATAGATAGTAAATCTAGGAGTCTTAGCAACACTGAATAGTGTATAAGCACCAAGAGAGCTGAAGAACACTGAGGTGACTCTAATATGTCTGAAGCCAATGAAACATTGGGGCTGGGAGCAAAAGATAAATGTATATGTTTTCATGGTAGCCTATCAAAGTGATAACCATAACAACCCTTGTATTTCCTTCTGCACATTGACACCTTTCTACCAGGAGGTAGACACTGATATCAATTAAGATGATTTGTTGAAAAATTTTAGGCAGGACAATAAAAAAAAATCAATACCTCAATTACACTATCAGGAGCAAAGTGAACACATAGAAATTTATGGACAATGACTTTCAATATCACAGCCAAAGCATACTGCTGAAAATATTCTTCAATCTTCTTTTCTTCTTTTTGAGACACGTTCTCACCCTGCAGCCTAGACTGGCCTTGAACTTCAGATGCTCTCACATCAGCCTCGCCAGTGCTGGAATTACAGGCATGCACCACCATGCTTGCCTAATTGGAATTTTTTAAGTCATCTTATATTGTTTTATTACTAAACTCAGTACAGAATTTATGAGTGACAGTTAAGATGGCTGCCATCATGTTGTACGTGTCCTGGTCAACAAGCACTAAAACTGAATAGATAATTATGTATACTAAGATTCAAGCTGCCAAGACCCAGAAGCTCACTATTCTTTCCTATGCATTTCTGAAGTACTGACCGTAGTGTCCTTAAGCCTAAACTGCTAGATTCCTTCATTCACAGTGTGCATCTGCATAATCTGCATCTCCTCCCTGACCTTGTTTTACCTTGAATTCAAAGTTTAGCATTTATCTGGACATGTCTATGCACGATGCTTGTCTTGCCTGACACTGTATAAATGCAAAAATGGCAGGAGGCAAGATCTTGGCTGCACTTATTACAGAATCCTTCTCAGGTTCCACTCTGTTAGTTCTTCATCTAGTCTTCCGCTTCTTCCATTTCCTTCAGTAACATTTAGCAAATTCGTCTCTAAATATGTCTTCCCATCACAAACATGCTCCCAGTGTGGAACAAGGATTAAACACAATGTCATTTATAAACAGCATATTCTTATTTGGGGATATTTTCATATCCAATGATTCTTGACTATTACTTCAAAGGCCTTGTCAGACTACTCCAAACATCTTTTTCTTGAATTCCCAAAGTAAAGTATTTCAAACCCCATCCAAGTTTAAGAAGAATGTTATGTTCTCATTCTAATTAGGATCTTTTAAAAGTGCTATTATCCGGATCACAGTAATGATGTAAGCCCATGAGCTATCAGAGAAGAGCCTGCACAGCAAGTGGAGTGTTTATGTCCCCCTGAGTGGGTAAGTTGAAATTTAACTTCCAAGGTCATGGTGTTAGGAAGTAGGGCCTTCAAGACATGGTTGGGTCATGAGGAAAAGTCAACATTGAAAGGATTAGTGCTTCCATCAGAGAAACCCTAGAAAGTTAGCTTGTCTCTTCTACAGTGTGAGGTTAGGGTGAGAGGCATTGCTTATGAATCAGGAGGTGGTCCATCGGCAGACATCAAATCAGCAGACACATTGATCTTGAGTGAATTGGCCAGCCCCCAAGAGCACAGGGAAATAAATCTTTGTTGTTGATGGGACGCATGCTCTATGGTGTCTCCTCAACATGAAACTCCCCATCAGACTAAGACACCGCATCTTGTCTGTAAAATCAGAGCCTGACCCTCTAGCTGTAGACTTCACAGGGATTTCACAGTACCATGAACAAAGAAATCTGACAGGAGAATTGAGTTGTTGGTGAGTAGGAAGGAGTATAATCACCATGAAGCAACCCATGTGATATAACTGTGAGCCTCTTTCTTGCTCACCTGCTGTAGGTGAGCTGTTCAGGTTGCCACCTGGAGCAACACGTTGGCAGAGGGGCATGGCACACATGACAGGATGGCATTATTTATTTAAAAAAACACTTTCTTGGTTTATCTTTAAACCTGGGAGCCACTATTAAATTAAAGGCTTTTTCAAAATAACTCATCATGGACTTTAAATGAGACTGTAATTCAAAACAAACACTGAAACTCATAATTCTGAAAAAGCATGCTTTATTGCAATATTGCCAGGCATCTTTTAAAACATTGTTTGTGTCTGCACATACGTCATACCCTGTAATTCTTACTTCAACCCTAGAAGGAGAGGATATTGTTTTACCCTAATTTTATAGATGAAGAGAGCAAGGCCTTAACACCCGCAATTTTCAGCACTACCCAGTGGGACTTTTACAATGACAGTCACTCAGGTGATTGGTCTTTCTCAGGAAAGTTTTAAGAGAGTCTAACCAGACCAGAACATAAACTCATTCTTAAGTCTATTGTTGGAAATATCAAAACAAACTACATCAAATCAAATTAAAGGTGAACGTTGTAGGCTTGGTAGGTATGCCTATAATTTCATTGCTTGGAAGCTTAGGAAGAAGAATTGCATTTGAAACTAGCGTGGGCTATACAAGGAGTTCCAAACCAGCAGTATTACATAGTGAGTTCAAGGCTAGTCTGCTAAATAGTAAGCCTCTGCTCTATCTCTGGCCTCAAAATGGGAAGTATGAAATGAATGTCATGGATGTCATGACTTAGTTCATATATAATTTATAAATATGTTATGCCATGATTCTGAGAATCCTGTACTTGTTTCTAATTTGGGATATATTGAAATATTTTTAAGGAAACTCTAGAGGGTCATGTGTGCTATACGGGAGAGCACAGTGGGCAGCAATTCTTGCACTTGCTTGCTTTGGGACTTACAGCAGTTCTCCTGAGAGACTCAATATAAGTTTGTTTGTTTGTTTCTGCCACAAACTATGACCTTAGAAAATGAGGAAAGCACACAGCACTCACATTCCAAGGCAAGCTCCCAAGATTCTGTGTTCCTTGTCTCTTACTAGATCCAAGCTTACTTGTGATTTATGCCTTCTTCTAAGTAAATGTTTGCCCCTGGGAGGTCCAGAATTCTATTTTCCCTGCCTGTTGGCACTCTGGACAGAGTATTCTTGGTTCAGCACACAATAAGTTCTCACTGAATGGCTAGTAAATAAATGACCTAAAAAATAGATACTAACCAAAGACAAAGACTACCCACCCAACAGGGCAAATCCACCTGCCCATGTTCTTTATGATGATGCCCTGTTGGATTCTACAAGCTCACTGCAGCATCTCTGCTGGGTGTGCATTGGAGGGGTACACAGGTGCCTATAATGATGTACAACTCATTGGAGGACAGGCAGCATGCTGATGAACAGGTCTCTTGAGCAGCTCATTACTCTCTCTTGACATTGCATTAGAGAGTCTACCACTGTGTCCCATTTTGTTTAATTATGCTTTCTGATATTGACCAATCAGAACTTGCCTTTTCATCCAGTACAAAGAGATATATGACAGGTGTTTTCAATCTTTATTTTCACCAGGGTTCCTGAGGCCCAGAAGATTTAAACCATTTGCCTAATTTTGCCTGTGTTAGCATGGAGATAAAACTGGTTTCAAGCATTTCTCATGTGAACTTGGCTGTCTGGGTTAAAAGCTACAGGAACACACAACCCACGTTTCCAGTCTACCTGGACCTTCCTAAGCACTTAGACCAGTCTCATATTTACACTGTACTTTTACAATTGGTAAATACATGCATAAATTAATGGCTCTAAGACCCATACATAGAGGATAAATACCCACGTACTGTGCCCTACAGTTACTGAGAACAGAAATTAGCTTGTGTTGCTTTGTGGAAGAAAACCACAAGGTGATTCATGAGACTATTTGGAGATGATACAGGGTTCTGGAGAGGTTCTTGCCAAAAACGGAATACCACAATATGCTCTAAAAGAAGCAGCAATTGGTATCTTGGCTCACGAGGCAGACAACATGGGAACAGCCTGAGACACCATTTGGCTCTGTGCCTGCACTTTCCCTATTTTTCTCAATAGATGTAACAAGAGCTTCCAAAGAAGTCAGGCTTGGAGCAGAGATCTTCTTCTTCAAGTCCTCAGAGTCATACAGGCAAAACTAAAACAGCAGAAGACAGCACAGCATACCCCTGCTTTGTAAACTCCTTTAGTGGAAGGAAGGAAGAGCCCAGGCATCTTGTACTGGGAAAGAGGCAGTCTTCCTGCTCACATCTTTAAAGGATGACGCAGCTTGAGCGGTTCAATGGTGAGTTCCATGGAAGCTGAAGCGAGCAGGATCAAAGGAAGTCAATGTGTTGGCTCTGTGATGACCTTACTTAATGTAACTTACCCTTCTTTCGGGAACTAGACTCTGACTTTTCCAGACAATCTTGAAACACAATGTCCAAGCAGGCCTCTTTTCCAGTCTTCCAGATTTATCTGCTTCAGCTCCTAAGCTGAATCTCCTAAGGTAATTTTTGAAAAGTCACTTTGAATTAGCTTATCTCTCTAGTAGAGGGAAGAAAGACATTTGCTTTGAATTGGTTTTTTTTTTTTCCTCTTCCTCTGTTAATAGAGCAGTAGAGGTATGCTATCGTATCTAAGTCAAATCCAAGGGACAGTGACCACATACACAAAGAGCTAGTTCACCCATTGCCCACTTTGCCTCCTTTCTTGACTGATTCCCCACCCACTTCTTCCTACATGCCCAGCAGTTACTCTGTCCACTAATCACCAAGATGCTGCAGAACAAATAGTTGTCTAAAGGAGAAGTCAGCTTGTGATGCATTAATATGTGAATACCTTTTCTTACCCTGGTCATCCTTTAAAGATGTGTCTTCCCTTTTTCTTTAAGAATAAAACAGACCATCAAAGAATAGAGAACCCTGAATTGTCACATTTGAGAACACTAGACTTAGTTAGTCTCTCAGCCTGTGACCACCTGCTGTTCCTCATCCCTTGATTCAAATGTAAACCTAACCCTTGACTTCCTCTGCAAAGAACTCTTTTACAGTCCTTATTTTTTTAATTTTTTTTTTCAAGAAAATCTCATTAGCACATTTTGTCTTTTCCCAAGAATGTTATTGAGTTTTAGCCATAACAAAGGAATTCTGTAATCAGCCATTATAGTTCAATAATTCTTCCTTAGTCTGTAGGTGGGATGAAATTATCAAAACAATCTTTGACCCTAGGAAGGAGACAACAACCATCATGAGCAGACTCAGGAAATGAGTCTGCTGGATAAGTTACCCTGAGTGATAAAACAATACCAACGAGCCATCATGCAAGACAAAGAGAACATTAGGAAAGAAGCCATTACACACAGAGACATGCTCCCACCCCTATCCCACTCCACCCCTGTTTAGCAGTAGGCTACTTAAGCTCATATCTCAGCAATGCTGACCATTTTCACGCTCTCCTACTTCCCCTTTCTTTTGTTAGATCATCACCCAAAGGACTCTACAGCCAGTAGATTCATAGGCAACCCTTTCTCTCCTGAGAGTATGTTTCTAGAATGAATGAATGGTGACAAGCAAAATTTATCTGTAAGGGACTTGGAATACTGAGATCCAGTGTTTGAGTGTCCCAAACACTGTCTTCCCAGTCACCACTAATTCACCAGAACTCATTTACAGAGGTCAATCCAGGAACTAAACAAATAATGAAGTCAGGAAGTAACTATTTTTTCTTTAAGAATTTATATTTATAAAGTCTTATGAAATGATATGTCTGAGTTTTCTAATCAGACAAAACCAGTTTGGCATATAGTCATTCCTTGATATTCGTGGGGAATTGATTCCCCTTGGATACCAAAATCTGCTAATCCTTGAGTCTTTCATGTAAGATTCTGTGGTATTTGCACATAATGCACATACATTCTCCTGTATATTTTAAATCATCTCTAAGTTATATTAATACACAATACAATGTGACAAGGTGTCTTAGTCAGGGTTTGTATTTCTGCACAAAGCTTCATGACCAAGAAGCAAGCTGCTCCTGTTCTTGGTGATCATCTCATGGTATTGACATCTCCAAAACACTGCTGTATTCTGCTGCAACTGGACTGCACTTTTCCAAATAGCCTCTCATAGACTCTTTTCATGGTGCTAAACCTCAACTTCTCTGCATGACCCCTTCAGTCCTGGGCCTTCAACTGCCATTGAGGCTACACCTTCACCAATGGCCTCTCCTGGCCTCTCACAGTGCCAAGCATCAACTGCTACCCCTTCATGTTTCAAAATCAGTACTACCTGGGTGACTCTTATACATTACCAAGTCTGGCTGCCTCTGAAACACAGTTTCTCCGTATCTCAGGAAACACTTCCCAGAAGATTTCATCTTAGTGATACTAGTCTCTTCTTAATCACTGCTAATTTCTTAGTTACAGATAACCAGCATCAGTTGTCCCAGTAATGCAGAGGCTTCGCTTTAGTAGTTCTGGTATCTTGTTAATCACAGCTGATTCTTTAGCCCCAGCTAACCAAAACCACAGAATCTTCACAATCAAAATTGGTTCTGATAAGAGCCTTTAATATTCCCTCTGAAATTTCACAAGCCAGGCCTCCATCCTTTGCACTGTTCTCAACATTATCTTCCAAACTCCTACAGAACTCTTATCACTCAATGGTTCCTCAAGCCCAAAGTTCCAAAGTCCTTCCACAGTCCTCCCCAAAACATGGTCAGGTTGTCACAGGAATACCCCACTATGCTGGTACCAATTTGTCTTAGTCAGGGTTTGTATTCCTGCACAAAACATCATGACCAAGAAGCAAGTTGGGGAGGAAAGGGTTTATTCAGCTTACACTTCCACATTGCTCTTCATCACCAAAGGAAGTCAGGACTGGAACTCACACAGGGCAGGAACTTGGAGGCAAAAGCTGATGAAGAGGCCACAGAGGGATGTACATACTGGCTTGCTTCCTCTGGCTTGCTAGGCTTGCATTCTTATAGAACCCAGGATTACCAGTCCAGGGATGGCACCACCCAAAATGGGCCCTCCCCCCCAACCATCACTAATTGAGAAAATGCCTTATAGCTGGATCTCATGGAGGCATTTCCTCAAGGGAGGCTCTTTCACTGTGATACCCCAGCTTGTGTCAAGTTTTCACACAAAACAAGCCAGTACAGGAGGTGTACATTATTAGAAAATAATAATAAGAAAAAAGATGTTTTGACTTGTACACAAATTTACAAACTCTAATTCATAGTGAATTAAATCTGGTGGTATAGAACCTGTGACTGCAGTGATAAGATAGAATGATAGATGATAGATAGATAGATAGATAGATAGATAGATAGATAGATAGATAGATAGATAATAGATAGATAGATAGATAGATAGATAGAAGATAGATTGAAATGATAGGTAGGCAGATAATAGATGATGATAGCTAAATAGATAGATGATAGATTAGATGATTGATAAATAGATGATTGATAGATAGATAGATGATAGATAGATATGATAGGTAGGCAGATAATAGAGACATGATGATAGATAAATAGATAAGATAGATGATAGATAGATGATAGATAGATAGATAGATAGATAGATAGATAGATACATAGATAGATAGATAGATAGATAGATAGATAGATAGACAGAAGTGAGAAAGAATTTATTAGGTGAACTGACTCATGAGATTATGAAGACTAAGAAATACACAACAAACTTTCTACAACCTGGAGACTGAGAAAAACTAGGATGTAACTCTGACCAAGTTCAGGACCTCAAAACCAGAGAAGCCAATAGTATAAACCTCAACCCAAGGCTGAAGACATTAGAGCCTAAAAATATAAGTTCCAGGAGCCAAAGAATAAAGAACATGAAGTTAAAATACCCAGGACAGTGAAGGATGGGTGACCCAGCATCAGAAGAGGGAGGGATTTTGCCCTTTCTCTGTGTTATGATGACTAGGCCCTCAGCTAAGATGGTGCCTGACACCTTTGGATGAGAACAGATCTGCCTTCCCTAGGTCACTGATTTACTGGGAATATCTCCTAGAAACACCCTGATAGACTTGCCCAGAAATGTTAGCTATCTGTGCATCTTCATCCAACCAAGTTGAAACCTAAAATTTACCACCCAGACAATAAATATCTTAAGATTTATTTATTTTATGAAGATAGCTCAACTTTTTCGCAATCAAATATTTTTAAATACCCCATTTGTCTGTTATTTACTTAAGAAATATTGACAGAAGTAACCATTTGGTGTTGGATAACCAACTGATATGCTCGTCCTTGGGGAAGAGTATTTCTCACACTCTCAGTACTCCTTAGTTGCCTGTAGTTCTGTGTGTAGAGTGGAGGTCCTATTGTCTGACTCCTTTTGTATGTCTATTGTTGTTATCCAATACCAAGTTGTCATCCCTGAAAACATATAAAGGTAACATTATTCAGACAGAACAAGTTGTGTGTATGTAAGAGAGAGAGAGAGAGAGAGAGAGAGAGAGAGAGAGAGAGAAACAGACAGAGTAAGAAAGAGAGGGAGACAGGGAGAGGGCGAGAAAATATGCAAGTAACAACAATTAATGAAAAGAGAGGTTATGCATTTGAAAGAGCAAGGAGGGGTATGTGGGAGAAATTCCAGGGAGGAAAGAGAAGGTGAAAACCATGTAATTATAATCTCAAAAAAGAAGTGATAAAAAAGAAATAAGCATAAAACAAAATGTAAATAACGGATTTTATAGCAGTTAGAAATAGGCCCACATCAGCTCTCATCGATCTCATTGCTCAGAATCAGCATTAGAATCCTAGTGAAAAGAATGACATCTTGTCGACCCAAAGCTGCCCATCAACATTGGCTCAAACACAGAGCAAACATGACACCAAATTGTCTCCATTAATTCACCCCCATTCTTGGCTTTCCTCATCCTCATGATGGCTGGAACAAGGATGTTTTATGGTTTAGGATCATCGCATGTCAGGCTCCACACATGGCAGCAACTTCATTCAAACCTGGATGAACTCTGCCATTGCTATAACTGAAGTCATTCCCAGCCTATGCCATGCTGCCTACTGCAGACAAGTATCCCTGGGTGGGTGGTGAGCATCTCAGCAGCTCCACTCTGCAGCTTGTGACTTATCCTGACTCTGTTTGTCCAGTCTATGTAGCCAGTGTGATGGTTCACATATGCCTGGCCCAAGGAGTGGCACTATTAGAAGGTGTGGTCCTGTTGGAGTAGGTAAGTCACTGTGGGCGTGGGCTTTAAGACCCACACCCTAACTGACTAGAAGTGAGTCTTCCACTAGCAGCCTTCAGATAAAGATCTAGAACCCTCAGCTCGTCCTGAACCATGCCTCCCTAGATGCTGCCATGTTTCCACCTTGATGATAATGGACTGAACCTCTGAACCTGTAAGCCAGCCCCAATTAAATGTTGTCCTTCTAAGAGTTGCCTTGGTCATGGCGCCTGTTCACAGCACTAAAACCCTAACTAAGACAGCCAAGGAACCAGACATCGTCCTAGCTCCAGCCTCCCTGACCACATCTCATCCTAAATTCACCATCACATCCTATGGATTTTCCTCTCTAATGCTCCCTTCGGTCTTCTGACAGTTTCCTAGCTCCATCTACTCCTCAACAGAATGCTATAACTGTCCCAATTCTTTCTCCAAAATGACATCCCGAACCTCTGTCTTCTCACATCTCCATGGCCTCCATCTTCCCAGCAGTCTCTCCTGCTCTCTATCTTTGTTAGAATGGCTAAGGTACTCTCCTCATCCTCTTGTTGTCAGAATAGAAGCCATTTGTTCAAGAAAGCTGCGCCCTGATCACTCATAAAAACAAAAGTCACATACACTCATACTTGTTTATAACATCCCAGCATCTTTTTTTTTTTTTAGATTTTCTCTCGTCAGATATTCACTTTGATTTTTTTTTGTTTTTTTTTTTTTTATTGGAACTTTTATTTACATTTCAGGTGTTTTCCCCTTACCCCCTTTCCCCCCTCCCTCCCAGGAACTCCCTATCCCTTCCCCCCTCCTCTTGCCTCTATGATGGTGTACCCCCACCCACCCTCCCCAGAACCTCACCTCCCCACCCTCGAATACCACCCCCCACGATGTCCAGCCTTCATGGGACCAAGAATCTCTTCTCCCACTTATATATAGCTCCCTTGCATATAGAGCTGGAGCCATGGGTCCCTCCCTAAGCACTTCCAGACTGGTGGTTTAGACCCTGGGGGCTCTGGTTGGTTGGTATTGTTGCTCTCCTCATGGGGTCCCGTACCCTTTCTACTCCTTCAGTCTTCACTCTATCTTCTCTGTTGGGAACCCCATGATCAGTTTAATGGTCAGCTGTGAGCATCCGCCTCTGAATATGTCAGACTCTTGCAGACCTCTAAGGAGACAGTTATGTTAGGCTCCTGTCAGCATGCACCTCCTGACACCCACATCAACGTCTACCTTTGGTGACTGCAGATGGGATGGATACCCAGGTGGAATGGTCTGCAGACAGCCCCTCCTTCAGTTTCTGTCCTGCACTTTGCAACCATATTTGCTCCCTTGAGTATTTTGTTACTTCTAAGAGGGACTGTAGCCCTCCCCCCCTACTTGGTCGTCATTCTTCATGAGCTTTATGTGGTCTGTGAGTTGACTCTTGGGTGTTTCAAGCTTCTGGGCTAAAGTCCAATAATCAGTGAGTGAATACCATATATGTTCTTTTGTGATTGGGTTACCTCACTCAGGATGATATTTTCTAGTTCCATCCATTTATATAAGAATTTATCGAATTCATTGTTTTTAATAGCTGAGTAATATTCCATTGTGTAAATGTACCACATTTTTTGTATCCATTCCTCTGTTGAAGGGCATCTCATAGCTTCTAAATATAGTTGCTTTGATATCTGTTTATCTACAGCCAAGTCTTCCATTAAATTGTGAGCCAATTAAGCTTCCACTCTGCTCCTTGCACTGAGCCTGTCATTCAACAGAATAAGCAACCAAAAAGAACTTGTTAAAGAGTGAACCAATGGTATCTTCTAAACTGATATCTATCTATCTATCTATCTATCTATCTATCTATCTATCTATCTATCTATCTTCTTTTAGTATTTTATTCTCAAGTTGGAAGGTCTTATTAAACTGTAATATGACCTCATTATTCTGCTCCTTGAGAGTTTTAGAAGAGAGTGGACATGGTGGCACAGCCTGTAATCACAGTACTAGGTAGATAAAGTTAGGCCAGTAGTAAGTTCAAAGCCAACCTGGTCATGATGCCAGCTGCTGAGCGGATTGCCTTGGGTAGCTACAAAGAGAACATTAGCAGCACAATGCTCATGGCCCTAGGCAGATGTCAGAAGTTACAATTTTTCTGTTCTCAGTGTCTGATTCGTCTACTTTTGTCTTCCTGCCAAGAAAACCAAGTTTAATTCTGTTATTCGGGCATCAGATTGGATTGAACATGCACATGTGCTGAGCTGCAAGCTGTTGGGAGCTTCTGTTATCTGGCTCACTGGGCTCAGCATTTCCTTGGTTATTAGAATGCTCTTGTTTATTAAATAATCTCATTTTAAATTTGTGTTGTCTGACATGGTATTTCCTAGGTGACAAAAATCAAACAGCAAATATGTGACGTGACATTATCTGACACGATGTGGCATTATTTGCTTTGTTGGCATACTATCTGCTTCTTTGCTCTGGGGCTGAGATTTTCAGGGATTGGCTTAGTTGAACATTGGATTGGCAGTGTTTAGTAGGTGGCCCAAAACATTTCTCTCTAGTTACTGAATGAAAGGATGAAACATGGTATAAGTGAAACGCAGGGCAATTCTTCAACTGGCTCAAGATTTTAAGGAGAGGAAGCTAGCCACATTGCTTGGGGGGGAGGGGTCTGGGCATAAGGCCTTTGTCACTTTATTTACTATAAATAACATGTTAGGGTTATTTACTGCTAAAGCTACATTCTGTTAGCCACACAAGGAAGTCTGCTACCTGGTGCTGCTTACAGGGAGTTGAGTATCTAGTCAGAGAACTGACTGATGAAAAGAAAACCATGACAAAAATGACCAGGGGTGCTCCCTGTTGCTGGACATTCCAAGGAAGGTGGCATAAGGGTAAACAGCACTGAGATAGGAATTCAACAGGGGAAACAGAAGAGCACCCCAGAAAGGAGCACTGAGAGACTGTCAGTCCATCTAAGAAGACCATGGAGCTTGATCAGAGCAAGGCATGTAGTGACAGGTGGGCTGGAAAAAAGAGCTGAAAGAAAGAGCTGAGCTGGAGCCAGGTCAGGCATTGCCAAGATGGCAGCTTAGGCATCCCAAGGAAGCTGGGATGCTGGTTGATGTTGCCTTGACTTTCTGCTCTTATGAATCTGTACCGGTACCTTCACCTATACCTATTCCTGTTCCTCTATCTGCATCTGTATGTGCACCTGTACTTGCAGCTATCCATGTACATATATATAGAGAGAAAGAGGAAAAACAGAGAAAGCCACCTCAGCTTCAAGACCTAAGAAATAGTATAAAATCTCAACTTCTTGGACACTGCTGTCGTATTAGTGAACCTGAATTTCCCAGAATCTCACATTAAAAGCCAACCAATTACCAATAGTTCTTCAGCTAGGGGTTGCACTTCATGACCATCTTCCACCCCCAGAACCCCGCCTTCACCTACTAGGAACTTGTGTGGTTTGATGCAGAGGGTCATGCAGAAGAAATGACAAACAGCTTTAGAACTCATGGATTGCTGCCCACCAGTTAACACAGTCATGATGGGCACACCTTGGTTGAGGCACAGCTCTGAGGACTACCTGTCCTGAGGACTTCCTGTTGTGATGGAGTTCTGCTCTGCTTGTTGCCCTCACATCCCTCTTAATCGAAGAATTGTATGGAAACTCTAAAGGGCTTCCAGCCCCTCATATCTCTGATACACACAACAATAGTGCTTAATCTCATTCAGGCATTGCTGCGGGAGCAGATTAATGATTCAATCACTACCCTAGGAAAAACTTAGAGACGTAGATTGTCAGCAGTGACCACCACCTTTAGAAAGCATTTGGAAAAGTAAAGTTGTTAGTGAAGCTAGGTTAAGATGCTTTTGCTGCTGGCTCTGATGTATTTGCTGCTGGCTCTGATGTAGAAAGTCTTATTAAACAATCTGAAGTTCAGAAAGGCACACTCTTATTAGTTAAGCTAGGAACCTTTTATAATCAGGGAACAAGAACAATGGCAGCACTGGCTCACGTGACTCTCTCTGAAGCTGGACTGGAGATGATTGATTTCTTATATCCATTTTTGCCCTCAGCTTCCTGATATGATTTAATAAGAATTGCTGATGAGTAGATATGCATTCTGAGTATCTAAAGTACATATGACTAATTGTTATATGAACATTTAGGTGTTTTGCTTCATTTACTTAGTGTGTGTGTATGTGTATGTATGAATTTTCTTTCTTTCCTTTTCATTCTCACTGGCCCCAAGGAGTTAAAAACAAGAGTTCAGAGATTTTTGCTGGCCACAAGGAGTGCCAGTCCCAGTAAAGTAAGCTTTGTCCCCTCAAAGAAGAGTCTATAAAATAATTTCTCTAATCTCAGGCAGCCCTAGGCCAGAGATTAGAGAAATACTGCCCTTGTCAGTATCTGGACCAACCCCTGTCAAAAGCTCTAAGCACTGACCCTTGATGACTCCCTGCCTCAATTTATCCACCCCACAGATGTCAAAGCTGGTTATCAATAGTTTGAGCTTGTGCAGGTCTTGGGCATGCTGTTATACCTCTTGTGAATTTATTTGTGCAATAGCCTGTTGATTCTGAGAATCATTGTTTCCTATGTCATCCGTGACCTCTGGTCTTAGAGTTGCCAGTCTTCTCTTTCATGATGATTCCTAAGCCTTGGGGGGAAGAGAAGTAATGTAGCCATCCCATTTAGAGTTAAGCACTTCACAGTCTCTTATTCTCTGCACCTTGATCAGCTGTGGGCCTCTGTGTTAGCCGTCATCAAACACGAAAAGCTTCTGTGATGAAATTTGAGAGATCCATTCGTCTAAGGGTATAATGGTAAGCCATTAGGAGTTGGCTTAATACCATGTGCTCTTAGCAGAGAATAGTCGTAGGTTCCCCACCAGGGTCTATAGCTGCTATGAGAGGGATGGTTACTTTTCTTTAAGGATGTAGACACTTAGATCTGACATGCTCCATTGGATGGTTACACACCCAAGAATATATAACCAGCACTGACTAGACTAGATTTTTATGAGGATACAATGTTGGGTGGCTATGGGGGTATATGAGAGGGACTGGCAAAGGACAATGAATAAGATCAAAATACAATGTATGAAATTCTGAAAGAATTCATTATAAAAAGGAGATAAAGATTTTAAGTAGAAAGACAGAAACATTCAATAAGATGGAATATACAACAGAATATTATTTTAAAAAAATCTAGATAACTAATTGGTTAAAATACATACCCCAGGGAATTTTGAGATATTCACAGGAATGTATTGAACAGATATGGACAGGTTTGAACATAGATATAACCTGTGTTAGGGGAACTAATTTTGAAGTGTCTGGAGGTTCAAGAAGAGGAAGAGAAGGATAGAAGACTAGTTGGGGAGGAGGGCTGTCGTGGAACAAAGCCCTTGGAAGCGTGTGAACAAAATATCCTGGAACTGCCAACTGGGCAGAGGAGGAGAGGAGGTCATTTAGCAACTGAAGGTCGCTTAGACATAGCACGGATGGTGAACGAAATTACAGAAAATATACATTCCCGGCAGGAAGGAATCATGTATCAGGGCAATGTCGGCTGGAGAAGTTGTACACCTAGTAGCAGTGGGTGTTCCTTTGAAAAAATTTACTAAGAATTGACCCGTTTCTGTAAACAGGGGTAAGATAGTACATTTGCCCCAGGGTTGCAGGCAAACTCGGTAAAATGAGAAAGTAGAAAGAAGCACACCGTCTCAGACCTCCCTTGACATTCTGCCTGCATGAGGGAGGAAAAGCACTGAGAACTGCTGATCTGCCCAGAGCAGGCTGCGCCCGCGGTGCGGTGCCTGCTGCGCGCACGCAGTGCAGAGCCTTCTGTGTTTATGTAGCGTAGGCTGGTTCAGCTCCTCTGGTGAGGATTACACATTACACCCCATTGCCAGTTCGCCACGGTGTCTCCTCTCTTACACTCATCAGCTAATTCTCCACAGAACTTGTGTCTTGGAAGTGCTTGGTTCAAAATACATCTTTTCCCATCCTTGGCAAAATAAAGCAGACCTGACAAAAAGTTCTGTTAATTACTCCCCGAACTATAAATCACTCGGCAGCTGAACCGTGTGAACTCCAAGTGGGGCGCGAGAGCGTTTCACCGGAAGCACTCTGGAAAAAAAAAAAAAGTAAATGGCACCCAGTGCGGTGATTTCTGCTCACAAGGACTCACAGGTTTCCAGGCTCACAGACGAGGCTCCGGTGACGGTGACTGCCAGGTTGGCAGGAGCCATCCAGAGCAGACATCATAAGGCTGTTGGAGAGACAGAGGAGACCTGTTCCTTACACCACTGCTACTCATCCTTTGGGAAAGCAGGAGAAATGAACACGGGAGGGGAGTTTTCAGGGTTCTCTTGCTCTGCCCTTATCCATCCATCCATTCACACAATTGTCAGCTACAGGCTGATGCTTGGCTGATACACAGCTGTGTGAGTGAACAGTATTTACAGCCAGCATACATCAGCTATGCTCATCCTGACTGCTCTCGGGATGCTGAGTCTCGCAAAGGCTACCCTATTAATCAACGTAATAAAGTTAAGTTGTCTATTATCTATTACTCTGTTAGCACAATGAAAGTACTATACATATATAAATGAATGGCCCGGAATTTGTCCTTAAGGAGTATCGACAGGAGGAAGATGTTGCTGTTTAAGAGATAAAGGGCCCTACAAAACCTTTAAGTCTAGAATAAGCGGGAGTAGCACCAGAGTCCAATGTTTGAATTCTTTTAAGAACAGGGCACAGTAAAGTCAATATGGAAGGAGTACAGGAGGAAGGGAACCCAAAGGGTTTGATTCATATGAGGAATGGCAGTTGTTTAGGATGGCCCAGGTACTTGAACACTTGGTCCCCCGTTGGTGGTGCATTCTGGGGCAGGGGTTAAAGGTGTGTGGTCTTGCTAGAGAAAGTACATCACTCTGAGGAGTAGGGACTTCCACCCTGATTCCAGCCTGATCTCTGCTTCCTGCTTACGTCTGAAGCCATGAACTCTCAGATTCCTGCTCCTGCTGCCGTGCCTGCTGCTCTCTGACATGCCTTCCTACCATGATGGGACCTTAGCCTGGAAACTTAAGCCAAAACAAAATCTTCCCTCTAGAAGTTGCCTAGGCAGTGGTATTTTATCACAGGAACAGAAAGAAACTAACGCAGATGGGTAGCCTTGGAAGAGTCCAGGTGTGTCACCAACTGTGGAGGGAAGAGACCGGTAGCATGACGTTTTAATGGGTTCTTAGGATTCTCTCATTACCTCCTACCCTCCCTTTCTCTATCCTTTCTTCTCTTCCAACTTTACTTTCTTCCTGGGTCCCAGATAACTGTGTGGGATCCAGAAGAGTGAAGACTCACACTTCCATTGAACAAGAGAGCAGACTGGACTCTGGGCTGCAGAGCCCCCAGCATCTAGCTTGGAGAAATCGTTCCACCAGGTCCTATTGCTTTATAAATGAGATACACGCACACTAAAGTTTTAAAAATAAGAGCAGCTACTAATAGCCTCCAGACTCCGGGCTTGGCACTATACTAGCAACTTTGTATATTAAGTCCCTAGAGCCTCCCAGTGAGTCTATGCTTACAGACCATCTTCCTCTCCCTACAGATGAGCAGATTGGGGCATTGTGCTAGCTAGACTTAGAACTGTGGGGACAGATAACTGAGAAAAACAACTTAAGGGCATAAAATGTTACTTCTGTTCACAGCCCCGGGGGATTTCCATTGGTTCATTTAGTCCACAGACATGAACCAGAGGCAAGTCTGAACACGATGGACCGAACCCTTGGTGAAGTGGACCAGGTGACTCCACAGAGGACATAAGTACAGAGATAGGTGAGGAAGGAGGGAATGAGATGCATGTCTTCCTTCCGGTGGCCTTTCTTGCGGTCCCCATTCTGAAATCCTTCCATCAACTCACAACAATGCAATCCATGTGACCCGTCAACAAATAGTGATCGGATCACTTCCTCAGATCCCACACCTGAACACCATTTGCATCAGGGACTACGCCTTTAATGTCTGAGCCTTTTGCAGGCTCACTTCACATCCAAGCAACCACACATTACAGAGCCCATCGCTGTCAGCAACTGGTAGAGCAGGACTTTGAAACTGGGCACCTTGGTGTCAGCATCCAAATCAACACATCTGTCCTGGCTGGTCCAACTGCTTCTGCCAAAGCAGACAGCTGTAGATTCAGATTCTTGTGAAGAACAGAAGTCTGTTTCCTTGGGGTTCTGGAGGCTGGACCTGCCAGCTTCTGGTGAGGAGGCCCTTGTCTCAGTCTCTTGGTAGAGCACAAGAGGGTGAGAGGCAAGGGAAGGTGCTAACTGTGCTTCATGGGGAGCCCTCTCCTCAACATTAAACCTACCCGGGGCAACAGAATTAATCCAGTCACCTCAAGCGCAGCCGCTGTTCTAACCGTTGCACTAGTGCTTAGGTACCTGGCACTATAGGGAGGTACCCACTCTACTTATTCATGTTTTCAGAACCAACCCTGGAATCAATCAGCCTGTATGTCCGAGCTCTCACCGAGACAGACCTTTTGCACCATTGTGAATGTCCACCTTGATCTCAGAGAGCCGCCATGATGGTTTCCAGATCCCAACTGCATTTGGGAGGGATTTGCAACCAGGTGAGAGGAAAGAGGTTATTTCTTGCATCTAAGCTGTTAGAAATAAGGGATAATTTTTCAGTGTGTTTTGATTCTTTCCCGGAAGTGACAGGACAGCCATTCTAATTTCATTTTTAATGTTTTGACAGTGGGCATTCTGATATATCCCTCCTTGTAAATCTCCACATGGAATTAACTGCCTTCATCTGTTCTGTTTTCCCAAGGGAGCCTTGGCTTGGACCACGTGCTCATTATCTTCAATTTATTAATATCCACCTCTGTCCAACAGCAGGAGGCTGCTCTCCTAATGGAAACACAGAGAGTTAGGAACACAGTGTTCCTTTGAGCTGAAATAAATAGGAAGACCGTGTGGGAAGTGTGATACTGCGTATCAAGGAAGGGAGGGTATCATCCATGATACACGGAATAAAAACACCCTGTCCTCCTGAAACATCGAGTCAGACCACTGACCTCTGCCTGTCAGAGACAAACCTTGCAGACTTTTATTTTTTCAGTGACCCATTTTGTCACACAAGATAGTCAAGAAAACACCTGTTCTGCTCCACTTTTCTTTCTGATAGCTCATGTCGGAGCAAGAGCTTGGATTCCCACACGCTAGGATTCGTACGGAGGAGGAAGCTAAACTTCAAGGAAGAGCGTGAGTCAGTGATGTTGGAAAGAGAGAAGAGTCAGCAGTGCCTAGGGAGGTGCAGGGTGTGTTCTGGAGTGAAGGCTGTGGTGTCGGCCAGAACAGACTGAGCTGTGTCACTAGTGCATTGCATTTCCCAGACAGAGTTAAGAGGACACAAAGGTGTTTTATGATGATGACAACATGCATGAAGAAGAATGAGAATTCCCCAAGCTATGTTTTTTAATACCTATCATTTATATATTTATTCATTTATTTATTATTTGTGAGTATTATCATTTAAGAGAGTATACAGATGCAGAATACACATATGGAGGTCCTAGGGCAAATTTGGGTATCGGTTCTCTCCTTCCACCATGAAAAAACTTGGGTTTCAAGATTTTGGGGCAAGTGCTTTTACCTCCTAAGATGTCTTACTGGCCAAGTTATCTTAAAACAGTTTCTCTCAACTCCCATTTCCTCTAAAATTAATCAGCAAAATATCTTTTTAATTCTTCCTCCTATCCTTACACCCCATGAATTCTGAAGCTCCCTGAATTTCTGTTGTCTGGTATCCCAGACTACAGCAAGAAAGGGCCAGGGATAAAAGGGTGTTTATAGATTCAGGGAGGGGGAGAAATGGAGGAAGAAAGGAAGGAAAAAAAGGAGGAGGGAGGGAGGGAAGGAGGGGAGAGAGAGACAGATACACAGACAGACAGACAGACAGACAGAGGAAGACAGGCATAGTGTCTCCACATTGCCACCATCATTGTCTCTCTTGGGTCCCACACACACTGCCCCTGCCACAGTGACTAACATGTCCAAGTGACTCCTCAAGGTCCCCCCAGTGCTTAATGGCACAGGGTGCCTGTTTCCTGACAAAGTGTGAGTGCAGTGGGACAGGCAGTCTGTTTACCTCATCATAGCTCATTTTCTCCCTGGGTGGCTGGGGGTGTGGCACCCAGGCCTGACTACAAAACCACAGCAGAGCTGTGAACCCTGAGGTGAATAAGGAAGAGACTTAGGAGAGTCCATTATGGCTGACCAGGATAGACTCAGCTCTACAAATGGGAACTTTGTGTAAAGGACTGAAATTCTGGGGAAGGTGTTGCTGAAAGAAAGGATGTGGGAGAGAGAGAGAGACCACAGGCTGTCGGTGGAGGCATCCAACAGGGGACTAACAGGGGACAGACCAACCACTCATGCAGTCTGCCAATGGCAAAGGGGCTGCTGGATTCTTGGGGACCAATATAAGGAAAAAGGGACTGTGAAGTCACTTTGTGATTCCATACAGGAATAGTCTGTCACTAGAGACAGTTTCGCTATGTTGGGCAGAATAGGAAGAGAAACCCTTTTCTTCAGCAACCTGGCTCCTGACTAGACCAGTTGCAAACCCATGCTGATCTTCAAGAGGGGCTGACTGACACACCCATGTCTGACCTATCTTAGAAGAGTTCCTGCCCAGCCCTCTGTCATCCCAGCTTTGTTTTCATTGATTTTTGGTTATGCGTATGTATGTGCATACTCTCTGTATGTGTACCAGGTAAGCTCAGCTTCCCATAGAAGTCAGAAAGGGTGTCTGATGCCCCGCAACTTGAGTTACTGATGGTTATAAATTGCCCACTGTGGGTGCTGGCGACTAAACCCTGGTTCTCAGTAAGAGCAGCAAAGGTTCCTATTTACTGACTCTCTTCTTGAGATGATAAAGTCAACAGGGAAAACAAACACACTGATTGCTCCTCTCTCCCTCGGTAACAGTCACGATGACTGGCTCTGGTCCTCTCCTTCTGGAGACCAGGCAGCCTCTTACTTGGGGAAGTTGGTAAGGCAGGAACTTTGTGAGTGCCTGTGTTCCCGGTAGCCCAACAAACCAGGTTACAGCACATGTAACAAGCTAGGCACAGCAATTTGCAGGAGCTCAGAGGCATCTGCAGACAAGCTCTGCTTTTGAGTCTCCATGACGGATCCCACACAGCTCCCTCACATTCTGGTGACTATAAAACATCTCTGCTAAGTGCTATCCTGCAGCCAAAGTCTCAGTCATTTACCCACTTCCTTCCACTCCAGACTCTGTCACAACATGTAAATATGACTGATCGCGGTATTCACAATGCTGCCATTTAGGTTTTGTTTCAAAGCTAGGAAATGTGAGTTGTGGATGACTTAATATGCCTTAGGTGCTGAGTTCAAGCCTTAATACTGAAAAAAAAAAGTATGAAGAGCCCAAACTGTGGGTGTCAGAGGTACTCAGAGTGCCTTTTCCTAAATACACAGCCAAATGAGTGAACAATTGGTTTATTTGTTGTTGCAAGTATTCCAATAAACTAGCTTTATCAAGAACAGAAATACGAATGTACATTCATCATATTAAAAGTTTCTATATTTTAGAAATATGAACCGTAAGGCATTTATGAGTTTTGGTCAAGATCAATGACTCAGTTATTCAATTAAGGGGAAAAAAATGTATATCCAAACTACAAATCCACAGAGATCTGTGTCCGGCAGCCGGGAGGAGTAACCACATTGAAGTACTGTCAAAGTTTCCATTTCAAGAAGTGTAGGCTTTTTTTTTTTTTTAAGGATGTGATAGGTGACCCGTGAGCCAGAGGGTGACCCCTGTGCCTCTGCACACACAGGCAGCACCAAGTAGACTCAGTAGATTTCAAAAAGAAATTCTACATGTGGGCCCTGGGAAGAAACGTGGTGGGGGAGGGTTTCGATGGGAGGAGTCGAGGGGAAGAAATGATCAAAGTACACAGTTTACATGCATGAAGTTCTCAAACATTAAGTTTTTAAAAGAGTAAATATTTTACAATCCAAACAAGCAGCTTTAAAAAAAAACAAAATGACAGGGTTGAAATTGTTATAGGAAGCTGCCTTCTGCCTTCTCTGTACCAAGGTAAGCAATAGGAAACAATGAGTAAATGGCGTCTCCTCTAGAAATGACAAAGTGTGGTGAACTCACATATTAGTCTCCTGTGGTGACCATAACAAAATACCACAGACTGCCTGCTTAAATCACAGAAATTTGTTTCTGACAGTTCTAGAGGCTGGAAGGCAAAGCCAGGCTGTTGGCAGGAAGGTTTCTCCTGAGGCCTGTCTCGTTGGCCTGCGGCCTCTCTCCCTATGCCCTAACCTGGCCTCAATTACAAGCCACCTGCACTGATGTCTGTCCCTCGTCTTATGAAGACATTCATCATGTTTGGTAACTGTCCTACTCATACGACCTCATTCAACTTTAATTATCTCTTGAAAGGCACCGTTTCCAACTGCAGTGACATTCGAGGTTACGGCTCTGGTGTGAATTTTGAGGAGGACACAATTCAATCTGTAATGGCTCCTTACCAACCAGAGCACAGGTCTAAAACAAAACATATTCAAACCTTACCACTCTATAATTATCAAACCAGGAAGAAAATTCCTTAAAATTTCCTCTGGAATCACAAAGAACTATGTGTAATGAACTGATCATTATTCCATGACAATTTCGTTAAGTCATATAGGTGAAGACATTTTCTCAGAAATAGCAAGAATTTACCCTCCTGATGTTCTTGAATGAGTAAATGTCATAACTGTGTATAATTTGTATTGGTGTACAAAGACAGGCTTCATTGTGACACCTTCTGTGATGGCTATTCCTGGTGGTCAACTTGACTATCTCTAGAATAACTACAATCCAGAATTGGAAGGCTCACCTGTGATCCGGATCTTGAGGCTGGGAGACACAAGTTTCTGACCTGGATCTTGGCTTGGAGATCTTGAAGCATAGTGGCTATGAATTCCAAGAGACTATGGCAAGGAGATTTCTGAGTTCAAGGTCATCTGGGACAAAGCAAGTCCCAGATCCAGGCATGGTAGTGCACACCTTTAATCTAGGCCACACCTTCTGCTGGAGACCCACATAAGGACATTGGAAGAAAGAAGATTCACTCTTCTTCACCTGCTTGCCTTGTGGGATTGAGCAACTACGAGATCCTTGGACTTCCCATTCACAGCTGATCATTGTTGGGAGTTGGGCTACAGACTGTAAGTCATCATAGCAAATTCCCTTTACGATATAGAGGACTGTCCATAAGTGCTATGACTCTAAGAACCCTGACTAATACACCTTCCTATGTGAACATTACTTTGCTCATAGTCAGCTCCCACATTGTCTCTTGCTTCCCAGTTGGAAACACCCTCCTCCTCCCACATAGTCCCCCTTGTGATGGTTACTCTTATTGTGAATTCCATGGGATCTAAAATCACCTGGAACACAGGCCTCTCGGATGGAGGCTTCTCTTGGTTAGGATAACTGAGGAGAGATTCTGTCACCATATGAAGCACCATTCCCTGGGAGGGAACTCTGGACTGTATAGAAATGAAAAAAGTGAGCAAAAAACATAAATGAGCAAAACATAAGTATCCACTGCTCTCTGCTTCCTGACTGCTGGTACAATGTGACCAGTTACCTCAAACCCCTGCCATGGTTAAATTCCTCCCCCCATGATAAACTGACTTGACCCCATGATAGACTGTCTTCACCCCCATGGTAGACTGACTTCCCCCATCATAGACTGGTTTCCCCTCCCCATGATAGACTGACTGCCCTCCATGATAGACTGACCCCCCCTTGGTAGACTGACTAACCCCCCATGATAGACTGACTCCCCCATGGTAGACTGACCCACCATGGTAGACTGACTTCCCCCCATGATAGACTGACTCCCCCCGTGATAGACTGACTACTTACCCTCCATGGTAGACTGACTCCCCTTCATGATAGACTGACTTTTCCCACTCCCATGATAGTCTGACCCTCCTGCCCCCAGGATAGACTGACTCTCCTGTCTCCATGATAGACTGACTTCCCCATGAAAGACTGACTCTCCTGTCCCCATAATAGACTGACTTCCCTCCATGGCAGGCTGTAAGCTCAAACTTGATCCAGAATAAGCCCTTTCTTCCTTAGTTTGTTTCTGCCAGAGTATTTTATCACAGCACAGGAAAAGTAGCTAGTACACTCCACTTTCATGTCATATAGACTTTTTTTCCATTTAGATTCCACGTAGAAGAAGAACATTTATATGTTCTAGAAATGACAAGGGAGATACACACATCATAACTCAACAATATGACTGCCTAAATAAGACCTGAAAATGGCAACACCTATTGATATGCTAATGTGGATAGAAGTCTCATGAGGCCCAACTCCTGGTCAGAGAACTATAGTCATCTAATGACTTTCAAGAGAAGAAAAATTAGACTGACCCAGGAACAAGCCTCCTAACTGGTGATCTAACACAAAGTGTCCATTCTGAAGCCATATACACATGAAGAACAAACCAAATTCATGTATGTGTGTGTGTGTGTGTGTGTGTGTGTGTGTGTGTGTGTGTATATTATATATATACATCATATCACACATATATAAAATTTAACAATAATAAAAAGAAGAAGTAATAAATTTGAAAGAGTGAAAGAGTGAGCAGGGAAATGGGAGATGTTAGTGGGAAGGGATATGGAAGGGGTTGGAGAGAATAAAAGGAAGATAAAAATTAAATGACCCTATTTTAATTAAAAATCTAGAAAACGTTTGCTTTCTAAGTCTTCCTTATTTGCTTAATATGATGATCTCTAGTTCTATCCATTTGCCTACACATGGCATAATTCTGTTGCCCTTTATGGCGCTCCTTCTCTTTCTTCCCCCACCTCCGGTTCTTATTGACAGACACATAAGCAGGTCCGTATATTGGCTTCTATCAATCATTCCACAGTAAACATGATATGCAGACAACTATGGTCTGCTGGCTTATTCACATATTTACAGGGTATATTTTCATTTAAGTTGAAGATTCCCACACTTATTTCCACAGTGACTAGAATTAATTCATATTTCCACCACCCTTACATGAGGCTACTTTTTCTCCATGTAACGGACATTAGCTTATTTTCCTGATGGCAGCCATTCTAGAAAAGATAAGATTATAATCTCAATGTAATTTAGATTTGCATTTCCATGATGGCTAAGGATATTGAATACTTTTCATATATTTACTGCACACTTATTGATTAGATATTAGAAATGAGGTTGATATTTAATTTTTGGAACTGTTTATATATTCTGGATATGAACTCCTGTCTGATGTACAGGTCGCAAAGATTGTCTTCCTCCTGTAGTCTAACTCTTTGTTCATTGTTTTCTGTGTAGATGCTTCATAATTCCACATAATCTCTGTAAATTCTTAGTAATGGAGCCCTTTACAGAAACTCCTTGCCTTCACCTGTAACTTAAAATGGTTTTCTTTAGTAGTTTCAAAGTCATGATCTTTAATCCATTTTGAATTCATTTTTGTCTTAGGGTGATAAGATCTAATTTCACTTTTACTGGAGAATATCCAGTTTACCTAGCATAAATTGTTGGAGAAAACTTTTTCTTCATTTATATTTTCAGCAATCTGCTTTAAATCATTGTCTGTACCTGTGTGGGCTCACTTCTGGGTTCTTTGTTCAACCCATTGGGCTATGTGTCTGGCTTTCTGCCAACATCACAACTCCGTAGTGTAATTTGAAACTGGGTGTTATGATACCTTCTCTCTATGCCCAGGGTTGACTTAGTTATTTGGGAACATTGTGTTTCCATGTGAATTTAACGATTGTTTTCTAGTTCTGTAGACATTGGAATATTGATGGGGATCACATTGAATCTACAGATCACCTTTTGGGATATAACCACTTTCACAATATGAATTCTGACACTCTGTCTTCTTCTGTCTTCTTTTATGTCTTTCTTCAGTGTTTTGAAGTTTCTGTTACAGAAATCCTTCACCATCTTGGTTAGGCTTAATCCTAGATATTTTGGAAGATATTTCAAACGGGATCCTTTTCTAGGGTTTTCTCTCGGTATGCCCATTGCTGGTGCATGGAGAAGATGCTGCTTCTATAAGTTGTCGTTTGGCCTTTCCTGAAAGTGCACATCAGACCTAAGAGACTTTTCTGGTAGAGTCCTTATGGCATTTCAATTATAGAACCACATTATATACAAATAGAGATAATCCAACATCTCCTTTCCTATTAGTTCTGTGTATCTCTTCTGTTAGTATTATTCCTCTAGGTAAGAATGCAAGCATTATATTAACTAAGAACAGAATGAGCACACAGCATTCTCCCATTCCTGACATTAGAAAGAATGTGTTGTGTTCACCATTAAAATCATCATCTCCATTAGGGATGATGTTGGTTTTAAGTTTGTTATTTGTAGCCTTCATTACACTTGGTTACTACTACCCAGCTCCTTCTATGGTTTCACATCAAATTATGTGTTTTAATATGACACTTTGGAAAATTCATCAGATTGGACCAGGAGTTTATATGATAGTATAATAGTTGTGCAAACCCCAATATCCAAATACATACCAAATTTACATGAATAATGTTTTATAATTATGAATCAAAAATTATTATTTGAGTTGTTCTCATTCTGGGTTAATAGTTAAATTTTAACTTATATTTATTTCCATTAATTTAAACTATTGATAGTTTATATAAAGTATGATAATATGATCTCAACATTTATAGCTCTATAAACATACTTTCCTGGGTATGTCTAGATATGTCAGCATTTTTTTTACATTTCCAACATTATTTAATGTGCAATATGACTAGCTTATCAATGAATTATGGGCAATGTTGGGACATGTCATTCTGTTACTCTCTGTGGTCTTTCAGAATTGGACTCTGACTCTGTTTGTTCTGTTCCTACTGTGAAGTTGATTTCGTGTCCCATACCCAGCACATCAGCTCTCATTAGATGGTGTCCATTTCTGTCCTTCCTGAAGCAGTGCACAATCAAGATACCCTTTTCTCTCACTCTTAATCCCAGCTTTCACCTCTCCCTTGACATTAAGACCAGGATACAGCCATAGCCACTCTCATTAACTGCTGTGTCTGCCAATAAAGGATCAGAGAAAGGTCTGTGTGACCCCTTTCTATCTCACAGACCCCCATCTTCTTGATGACAATCCATGAGATTTGGGGTACCGAGTCTTCATACCACCTGACCCCAGGCCCTTGGTTCACACACACACACACACACTTTTCCTCACTCCATCTCTTCCTGGTTTCCTTATCTTACCTGGACCATACTCTTGATCACCTTCTATCTTTCTCAAAGATCTCCCACAGGGTCTGAGTGCCACAGACAGGAAGATGTAGATGCTGTTCAATACCAGTTATTTCCTGAACAGACCCCAAGGGCCTACCCCCCATGTAATAAATAGATTGCTGTGCTAAATGGTTCACTCTTCCTAAGCTAGACTAGGGATGCCTGATGCATTGGAAGTCCCAGGGGTATGTGAACTTCAGGGGGCCCAAATATACTCTATTTCTTGATCTGGTTGCTCATTAGAGAGATAATAATTTGTGAGAATTTGGAAGGCTGATGAATTTTGATGTAGGATATTTTAGTTTGTGACACTCCACCATGTCTTCTTTCCTTAAATATGAGAAATAACCAAAAAAAAAGACAATTCAGAAAATCATAACAATAAAGAAAACATCATGTGTCTTTTCATTTACACACGTCACCCTTGGCTTTTTGTATAAGCATCTGTGGGTCCCTGCAGCCGTACTTGCATCCTGCTTTCACTTAAGACCATATTACAAGCTTTCCTATGAGTTAGCTGCTATAATTTAAAACTTTCACGCTCTCACTCTTTAGCTACAGTTAAATAAAACGTATGGGCAAAGCCATTACTCAGACTGAGCTCTTTCCTAGGCCCCAGATGAAACAGACTCACTCCCGATCCAGTTCTAGATCCCCTATTAGTCGTTGTTTAATAGAGAGATAGAGTAGCCAAATCCCCCCAGAGGCCAGTTTCAGCCAGTCAATAAAGCAAGATACCAAGAAATCAATCTCAAACTGACCTGAAAACTCTCTCCCTTCTGCTTAGCTATCATAGATCCAGAAATTGCTATGCAGGCTTCTGGGAAATATAGGACCTCAGTGGTTTTACCCACTACTGACCTTACATATTACAAAACCAACCTGCCAGGCAAATTATATCTAATGGTGCAATAGTGGTGTGGTAGTTATAGAAATAACCAACTACTTTATGGCTGGATCTGAAGCCTGATCCATAAAAGGTATTTGTGTATGTTACTGTAAACTTGGTCAAAAGACTATTTACAGGATACATCATAAGCCATGAGGGGTAGTCTATTAAGATACTAAATAGGTGTGCCATCAAAGTAATATTTTTAATATTTATGTTTAGATGCATAGGTTAGAACTGGTCTCAACCTGGGTCATAAAAGTTTCTTTTGGCAGTGAATAGTAGTTAATATAAAGACTCAAAACTAATCACAACTGAGAACAAATGATTGAGGGTACCACATATGGCCAGAAATAATTGGACTGGAGTCTGTAGAAGTAGTAGTAGTAATAATAATAATAATATTTATATAAGACATTAGTGTTTCTGAAGAAAGCTAGAAGTAGGTAGTGTGATAGATGATAGAAATTATATATTTTTTCAAGAAATAAATTTGTGAGTTAGTCTTCTATGGCTGTGATAAAACACCACAACAAAAGCAACTTGTAAGAAAACATTTAATTGAGTTTACAGCTCCTGAAGGTTAAAGTCCAAACCTGATGGTGAAACAAAGGTATGATATCAGGAATAACTGAGAGCCCATGTTTCCACCAACTGGGAACCAAGTGTTTAAACATCGGCCTATGGGAGCCATTCTTATTCAAACCGCCATGATAAATTAATACATTATTTTGGAAACTTGTGGAAGAGGGGGTGAAAAGATTGTAAAAGCCAGAGAACCAGAATGTCTTCTGTGAGGTTGTCTTTTGTATACCACAAGAAAGCTGCATACATGAAATATCAAAGGGGACAAAACTAAGTAATATCTGCACAATAACAATACCAGTTGATGTGCCACTTTAGATAGGGGAAATCTCTCAAGGCCCGATATCAAAATGAATAGTGTCTTGATTAGGGTCACTATTGCTGTGATGGAACAGCATGACCAAAAACAAATTGATGAGAGAAGGGTTTATTTGGCTCGCCCTTCATGTCACTGTTCATCACTGGATGAAGTCAAGACAGGAACTCAAGTAGGGATGGAACCTGGAGGCAGGAGCTGATACAGAGGGGAGTAGAATGGAGGGGAGGGGAAGGGGAGGGGAGGGAAGGGAAAGGGGAGGGTAGGTGGGAGGGGAAGAGAAGGGAAAGGGGAGGAGAGGGCAGGGTAGAGAAAGGAGAGGGAAGAAATCAGAGTGAAAATAAGAGACAGTTTGAAGGGAATTAGGCTAGCAGACTGAAAAAATAGTTGGTGACAGTTGAGTCAGTAGTGTGTGTGTGTTGTGTGTGTGTGTGTGTGTGTGTGTGTAGCACTACTGTTTGGTATATTATCTGTGGAAAATGCAAGAGTCATCAACAAGAGAAGACTAACCTTGGGTCGGGGTATAAGGAAGAAGCTAGGCTTTGGGGGATGCTCTGGCCATTCAGTGCAGCCTATGTAGCCAAATACTGAGCTGGCTTGTTCCGGGGAAGCACAGGCTTGTTGGTGTAAGTGGAGTTCTAACCAAAACAATGCTTAGCACCTAATGCCCAGGGTCCTGTTGTTCTGAGATGCAGGGAACTGTTGCCTCCCAGAGCTGAGAACAGAAAGGGAGAGCATGCTACATGGTGAGCACACAGGCACCTTTAAAATGTGCGTGAGTGTTTGAAGAGGGCAAGGGTTATTATGATACCCTCTCTTATTCAGTCTTTGGATCAATCGAACCTAAATTTCACTATCTACTCCCCAACCACCAGTTACACAGGGTTCAACCAAAATTGCTAAACTATACTTGAAAATTCTTAGGGAAACCACCCTTGCCCCCAGAGTCTCAGTTTGATATTAACGTGGTGTTACAATGGGAATTATGTATCTGAAGTCTTGAGATATGGTAGCCTCTTGAAAACCAGAATACATTAAGCAGTATTTTGTTAAATAGTAAATATTTAATTTGCCCAGATGGGACACTCAGAATGGGAGCTCAGCTGCCTTCTGGCTGTGAAATTGAAAAGGTTATCTGAATTCTCTGGGCTTCCATTCTCTCGAGGGTGAGGTGATGCATTGGAATATAATAACAATTACAATGTTTTAGAGAATAAAACAGCATACCCCCAAATCTGAACGTAACACCTGGCACATGCTAAGCTCTTAGTAAATTTTCTAATACAGTGAGAAAGAATAAGACCCCAGAAAGCCACTAATCCCACTGTGAAGCAGCGTGGAAGCATTCGCAGGAAATGGGTTATTTTTAGGAGTTAATAACTCAAGGACCCCTCTAGTACCAGCTCTCTAAAGCTCTCAGCAAAGTCGGGGTTCTTGGAGTCTCACATTGTGAATCCACATGTGGTTTTCCCATCATTCAAGAGGGACAGACTTTAACCAACAAGAATTGTGACCGTTCTCCTCTGAGCAGAGTGCTTTTCACAAAGACAAAAGGGAATCCAAGGAGATGGTGAACGTTGCTATGGTTTGGGTATGAAGAATCCGACTCCTGCATGGTCCCTCATGCAAGTTCAGAAAAGGCCCTTTGAAGGAGTGACTGGATCACAAGGGCTCTGCCTTAAGCAACAGATCAATCAACCGATAGCATCAATTTGAGCAGACTATTGAGAAATGATAAAGCTGTGGGAAGTGAGACCTGGTTGGAGGAATTAGGTCATGGGGGTGGGGCTTGGTCTGGTTGGAGGAAGTAGGTCATGGGGGTGGGGCTTGCCCTGGTTGGTCATGGGGGTAGGGCTTGCCCTGGTTGGAGAAAGTAGATCATGGGGCTGCGGCCAGTCCTAGGTGTCTTGTCTTGCTCTGGCCTTAACTGTTACCTTTCTGCGTCCTGACTGCCATAAGGTAAGCAACCTCCTCTGTCATGCATTCCCGCCTCAGTGATTCTCTGCTCACAGGAAGCCCAAAAGTGATGGAGTGAGATGAGCCAAGCATGTACCATCTATAAAAGTGTGATCAGAAAAAAAAAAAAAAATCTTTCCTCTTTAAAGTGTGGTTCTCAGCCGGGCGATGGTGGCGCACGCCTTTAATCCCAGCACTTGGGAGGCAGAGGCAGGCGATTTCTGAGTTCGAGGCCAGCCTGGTCTACCAAGTGAGTTCCAGGACAGCCACGGCTATAAAGAAACCCTGTCTCGAAAAAAAAAAAAAAAAAAGTGTGGTTCTCAGATATACTCACAGTAATGAAAGGAATAATCAAACTCTCTCCTCCATTTGTCCCTACAGGCTCTCAACTTCCTCCCTGCACACAGTAATATTCTTCTTTCTAGGACCCTGGCCAAAAACAGTGACTTGTTGCTGTGCAGCAAGTGACGTAAACAGTATCAGACTCCATATTCTTGTCCTCCAGCACCCAGTCCCATCCATCTCTCTGGCTGCACCAATCATGAACTGATATTCCCTTCCCAGACTGGCCCAGCTTCCTTCCTGACTGAGCCTGAATCCCATACCATGCATTCTCCTAGCTACGGTTGTGCAGTTTCCTACCACATTGTGCTGGGTAGTTTTTGTCAACTCTACACAGAATCACTGGGGAAAAGGAAACTTAATGTGAGGAATAGCCTCCATTAAATTGGCCCTCGGGCATATCTGGGGCACGTTTTCTTAATTGCTACACAATGTAAGAGGATTCAGTACACTGTGGGTGGTACCATTCCTTAGGTAGATGGACCTAGGCCATATATGAAAGGTAACTGAGAAAGCAGAGGAAACAAACCTTGTAGGTTCCTTTGTGGGCTTTGCTTCAGTTCCTACCTTCAGATTCCTGTTTTAGTTCCTGCCCTCAATAATGGAAGGATGAACTTATAAACCAAATAAACCTTTTCCTACCCAAAGACAGTTTGGGTTAGTGTTTTATTACAGCATCAGATAGGAAAGTAGAAGCTCATTCATCTCCTAGGATTCAACTGCTCTCTGCTCTGTGGAGGTCTCATTTATCTTCTCTGTTTATATTTCTCAGTCATTTTAATCTTTTAACTCTTAGCTATTTCTTTTATATGATACTGAACTATTCTACGTTTGTCATTTTTATGTTAACCTTGATCCCTAGATCCACTGCTAGATTATAATCATTTAAGGCCAGGAAAACCACAAATAGCTTGAATTTTGCAAATTACCCACTAAAATGTTTGTTAAACTTTGTTACTTTTAATTGTATCCAGAAGATAGCTCAAGTAAATTCTTGGAGATTTTGTCTTAAAGTGTAATTCAAATATTGCTTTGGCAATATTTCCTGCATGCTTTTTTCTATTCATTTTGCTGCTCTTTGGTGAGACTCAAGATGACGTTTACAACACATGTGTATAGTGAAGTCGACTGGGAAATCAGTTGCACAAATACAGGGTGCAGACAGGCAGTGGTGAACAATGAGTGGTGTACATGTTGGGGCTTAAGGGAGCTAGGCTTGTGAGGACAAGGATGTTCCTTAACACTGTGTGTTCGTGGACAATGGTGCCAACCCAAAATACATAACCATAGTTCAGAAAACTTTTAATCTCCCTACACAGTTCTAACATTCAGTGAAGGTTGGCAAGTAGTGACTTCATGAATCTGGGGTCCCAGCAGAGTCTGAAGCATTCTGTCCACCTGCCTGATTCCGACTCTCTTCCTTCTCACCCATCTCAGTCTCACCCTGAGGAGTCTTATTCAAGGAGGACGTGTGAAGGATATCTCCCACTGGAGGTAATGCCCATCCCCGTCAGAGAAGACAGTTGGTAATACATTGGAACACTGTGGGTTCTCAGCCCCAGAGGCAGTATGAGTAGAATATGAAGTGTGGGAGACAGGGATGCTGATAAGTATGCAGAACGCACAGGCAGCTCCACACAACAGGCATCAGTAAGACCAAGGGCACAAGCCTTTGTCTCCAGGGAGAGAGACCAGGCTATAGTACAACCCATGGGTTTACAGCCTGGGCATGGGACAGGTTATAAGGAGGTAGAGCACAAACGTCAGGCTCCATCGTGCCCCACTCACATTCCATATAAAGTCATCTGCTCTTATCAGGTTATACCAGATAAAGGGTTACAACCATAGGAAGAAAAATTCCAAAGAGGTGGAACAATGGAGGAGAAAGAGAGAGGAGAGAGAAGAGAACCAGGAGAAGAGAGGGGAGGGGTGGGAAAGAAAGAGAGAGAGAGAGAGAGAGAGAGAGAGAGAGAGAGAGAGAGGAATGTGATATTTGTAAAGTCCATAAACTCAGCTGTGCAAAACTATTAGCCCATGAAAAATGAATTCTAGTTTTATTCAGTAGCAACTGACATTAAAATGAAAATAAGACCACTCAAGTCGTTTTGAACAGCACCATCCCCCATCAAGCCACACTGGGGACTATCTGGGGAAGGTGCTGTCTGTCACCAGGCCCGTGAAGCAGAAAAACAGTCATTTCAGAGGGCTTGCAAATCACCCGAACGGCAGACTGTTTTCTGTTCACTTTCCCATTTAAAAGCATTCAAGAATCAGTGCGATGGAAGGCACCACTCAGAAAATTTAAGATAGAAGGTTTATTGGTTCTCCTCAGACCAAAAGAGGGGAAATAAGGCAGCCACCACAGGAGCAAATGAAGTGTGCGCTTCCCTCAGTGGCACCTAATGAATGGGCTAGTCGGCTGAGTGACTCAGCTGGGGTCTGCAAATGAGCTGTGCACGCCTGATTTGCAGCTGTAAGCAGTGGGTGCCAGAGCCGAAAACAGGGTCCTGCTTCCTGACAAATAAAAACACTGTCTTGGAGAAAACATGGGTGTGTGCTGAGAGAGGCTGAGACTGCTGCTCTGAAGATTGACAGCCACAGACATCCAGTCCCCAAGGGAGCTGGGACATCACTGGAAAGAGTCCTCTTATAGAGATCTTCCCGTCAAATCCTGGACTCTGAGACCCCTAGCAAGCTAGGCTTGATTCTTGTCTTCAGTAGATCAATAGTTTGAGAGCGAATAAGTGAAAAAAAATGTTCAATATGGTCACTAGGGAGAGAAATAAACTATCTAGGGATCTCCCATCTTCGGCTATGTTGTGATATAAAGTTTTGCTTTAAATAAAGAGCAAGAGGTGTATATATAGCTGAGCAGTTCTGGTCAAGCAGTGTAGTCTAGTCAATCACTGGTATTTCATTGTCTGGCTCCTTAGGCCTGGTTGATCCTGCAAGTTGTCAGCACCTTAGATACTCTGTTTCTAGGAGAGAAACTACCCCTCTGGCTGATACAAGGGCCCTAGCCCTTTTCTTTCCCCCAGGACAAGACTCTTGTGAAAATTCCAATTCTTTGGGTTCCATCTGAGAGCTGTAGAGCAGTGCACACGTCTCTCTTTAGAATATCTTCACTTTCATCTGGATGGTTATGATTCTATTTGGAGGTGAGATTCTCCAAGCTGACAAGCATTGACAGGAGCAAGCAAATGTCTGATGAGAGACATGGTTTTCAGAGGTCACTTCTGGGTCACTTCTGAGTTAGGACGGGAGGCCCTGCCTATTAAAAAAAAAAAAAAAAAATCAAAGTGAAGTCAGAAACTTAATCATGTTCTTTGCTATTTTCACAGCGGAGCCCAGTGAAGGAAGAACCATCAGTCACAAAGGTTCAAAGATTGGGCTGGTTTTTCTGTGTCCCATTTGTTCTTTGTCATTCCCTAAAGTTTGACTTCTTGTCCTATTTCCCCAGAATCCTCTGTTACTGAGACCACAGAAAAGAGAGGAACCAAATATCCAATGATGATGAGATAGGCATGGCTGAAGACTTCACAGCCACTTATAGCTCCAGTATGAGAAGCTGTCAATATGAGAAAGCCCAGAATTCTAAGTGTACTCAGAGAAATGTGAGGGGACTGGGCAGGGAAAGCTAATGAGGTGGAAGATGGAGGTGTGTGCAGAAAAGGATGGATACCAGCTACTGTGTTGCCAAATGAAAGGGTTTCCTGTTTATTTACCTGTTGTCACAACAACCAAAAGTCAAATCTAATGCATGATGAGCTTGGGTGTTGATGGCTTCACTCACCTGTGTGGCATACATACCACTGCAGCCTGGATTCTGAACATCCAACCCATGAACTGCACGACGCATGCCATCATGCCATGCATATACAGCAAACGCTTCCTGAAACAGACCTTGGCTTGGATTGTGGACAACTGTGTGCTATGGATTACAGTGTCCTTACTCTACACTTAATTTAGATTTACTTGACTTTTCCTGTCTCTCTTCCTCAGCATGTGAGCATCACACCAATGTGTCCTTGGATTATATTCTGTTCAAAAGTTGATTTTAAAATCATCAATTTAGTTGCTGACTTGAATTTCATATTTTAAATAATCTATTCTTTTTTAATTGAATTGTTCCTGTATTCAAATATTTTCAAACTTATTTATTTATTCACTTTATATCACTGTTCCAGCCCCCTCTACTTCCAGTACCCCCTCGTGCAGATCCTCCCACTTCTCTTCTGAGAAGGGGGAGTTGCCCCTTTGAGTATCACCCCACACACACCATTAAAAAAAAGTCATTGAATAAATTTTGTCTTGTGATTAGGGCAGACTTTTCAACAATTTCCAAACTCACCCTGAAAATTCTGTATTATGTATTAATATGAAGAATAATTCTCAGCCCTGGCAATTATAATCAAATATCAATCAAGTCTGAAAACATTGAAAATGTTCACCCTGAGGTATCAAGTATTAGGCCAAGATTTAGTCCGTTATTACAAATAATCAGCATATCCATGTTACAGGTAAGCACATTTAATTTCAAATTTATAAATGGCAAAATTATATACACCAGAGAATTCATTTAAAATGCATTTATTTGTGGTTTATTATCAGTAAATGTTTGCTTTACACACCTATTAACCTGACATTATGTAACACTTTCTGGATTGAAAAGGTTCACAGGCTCAACCAGTTTAAGAAACTAGAGAGATGAAGGCTATGCTCACAACCAAGAATGTAAGAAGCCCTGTTCTTTATGCATAGATTGCTTCTTTAGCTATGCCAGAGCTTTTTAGTTTTATGAAGTCCCACTTGTCAAATAGAGTCTGCCGTGTTTCCGAAAGTCCCTTCCTATACTATAACTTACCTATGTTTTCTTCTAACACTTTTAGTATTTTGTGGTTTCAAATTGAAGTCTTTGATCCATTTTTGGAATCATTTTCTTGTGCAGGGTTATAACGCAGATCTAATTTCATTCTCGTGCATCAAGCTTCCCCACTACCATGTGTTCAGGATGTTTTGAGCATCTTTGTCAAGCATCAGATCACTGGAGTTGTGTGTACTCATGGGGTTGTTTTGGTTTGTTTTCACTAATCTACATGCCTATTTTTATGCCAACACCATATTGTTTGTATTATAGTTCTAAAGTATATCTTGAAACTTAGAATAGTCTCTCCAGTATTATTCTTTTTGCTTAATTAGCTACTTGGAGTCTTCCCTGGTTCCATATGAGTTTTAGGGATATTTCTATTTCTATTTACTGTTGTGAGGACTTTGTCTGAGATTGAATTGTATCTATACATGCTTTTGATACAAAGTGGGGGAGAATCATTGTCAGCCATGCATCTGACAGAGGATTGATATCCAAAATACATACGTGTGTGTGTGTGTGTGTGTGTGTGTGTGTGTGTGTGTGTGTGTGTTAAAGAAGAACTCAAAAAGCAGAGTTAGGATTACTCAGTTAAAAGTAAGCAATGGGTTAACAGACAGTGCTCAATACAAGAAATAAGAAGGCTAAGCACCTCGAAACGTATTCATTGTCCTTGGCAATTAGGAAGATGCAAATCAAAATTGAATTGTATCTATACATTGCTTTTGATACAAAGTGGGGGAGAATCATTGTCAGCCATGCATCTGACAGAGGATTGATATCCAAAATACATACGTGTGTGTGTGTGTGTGTGTGTGTGTGTGTGTGTGTGTGTGTTAAAGAAGAACTCAAAAAGCAGAGTTAGGATTACTCAGTTAAAAGTAAGCAATGGGTTAACAGACAGTGCTCAATACAAGAAATAAGAAGGCTAAGCACCTCGAAACGTATTCATTGTCCTTGGCAATTAGGAAGATGCAAATCAAAACAACTTTAGATTTCATCTCACCCCAGTCAAAATGTCTAAGATCAACACAACTGACAACAAATGCTGGAAAGGTTGTAGAACGAGGAGCCCTCATTCACTGTTGATGGGGATGCAAACTACGGAAGTCAATATAAAGAGTCCTCAAGATCATACCTTGCATGAAGATATGCTACTTGGGCTGTCAGCGTTCCCCACAAGACCCACAAACTAACACAAAGCATGAGAAATAGACATTTATTTGAGTAGTTGTTGGTCAGGACAGTCCAAGAGACTCAAAAAACAACATAGTCTATTGCTGTTGCCCTTGGCTACCTTTCAGAGGTTGAAGGTAAGTTCCTATAGTTGCAGGCACCATACACTTCAGACACACGACTTACAAAACTTGATTTGGGCTGAAGAGATGGCTTAGTAGTTAACAGCACTGACTGCTCTTCCAAAGGTCATGAGTTCAATTCCCAGCAACCACATGGTGGCTCACAACCATCTGCAATGTGATCTGACACCCTCTTCTGATGTGTCTGAAGACAACTACAGTGTACTCATTAAATAAATCTTCAAAAAAAAGAAGGAAGGAAGGAAAATTTGATCTGGATCTAGCCTGAAAGTCTATTTCCTGTGGTCTAGCTTTCATAAACACAAAAGTACTGTGAAAACTCCTAGTAGGGGGGCGGGGGACAATTTATAGTCCTATTTAAATATGATACCCATGAACCACAACAATGACCTGCCTGGCAAGATATCCCTAATGGTAAAATAGCACTCATATGTTGGGAGTAACCAACCTCATAGAATTGGATTTATATTTTTAATTGAAGTTCATTCAACAGGAAGGAAATCATGCCTTGTACTAGAAACCTAGCCATTTACCATGGACTAGTGAAGTCATGGATCTTAATAGAACCTACTACCACCACTTTTCCAGATCAACATAATTCCTAACTGCATCCTAAAACATATCCCTGTATGCACAGATAAATGTGATCCTTTTCCCATATGGAAGAAGGGTCTCTTTATAGCAAATAGAGACCATTACAGAAAACCGCAGCTGGTCATAAATGCAGAAATAAATGAATTTTCTACAACACAGCTCCAGCATCCACAACTCAGGGAACATTGTGTGACAGGGGGTAGAAAGGTTGTAAAAGCCAGAGGACAAGGAAGTCTGCTGTGAGAATGTGAATCCTAGAAATTAAAAGGAAGGCACTCACGTGATACGTCAACAATATGGCTGCCAAACAAGACCTGAATGATGACCATGTCAATAGACATGCTAACTGGGAGTGGGGAAATCTAACGGGATTCTACCTCTAGACAAAGAATTGTAGGCAGCTTATGACTGACTGGTGAGAGAGGGGGAATTGGTCTATCCTGGGGATGAGCCCCTCTAATTGGTTATCCAATAGGAAGTGGTCAGTCCCAAAAATCATATATCTACAAGTCACAATACACAGACTCAGCAGGTTTAATTTCTATATTTATGCATATGGATGGATACAATAGTAATCAAAGAAAAGAGGTTGTCAGTTTGAGAGGCAGTGAAGGGGGAACATGAGAGGTGGGGAAGGAAGGAGACATGGGAGGGTTTGGGGGGGGAAAGAAGGGTGACATGATGTAATCATATTTTAATTTAAAAAAAAAATGTAACAAACAGGGAAGAAAAGGAGAAGGCAGCAGTGTTCTAGAAGACTGTTACCATAACCACAGGGAGATGTATTACCTACAGAAAAGTTTGTGAGGAGAAGCTGAAGACACATGACCCATCTGAGTAACTCAGAGTTTTATCATGTTTGTCAAACAGAGTTAGTGAAGCCAGAGGATTCATTTAATCGCTCAGTCACAAAAACTACTAAGAAAACTTTTCCTGACACTTGTTAACAATGAGGCAGACTCTGTTAAGGACCACACTACAGGGGTGGAGGTTACAGTATTGGAGATAAATGGGGTTCGTCTCTAAATACAAGAGCAAGGGAAGATTTTTTTTTTTTCAGTTAAGGACCAGGACAGGGGTGAGTAGAGATAAAATTACCAAAAGAAAACATTAAAGCTAAGGAAGCTTGTTAGATGGATCCAGCAGGATTGCTGCTGAAGCGAACCAGGTGATAAGATGTGGGGAATAGAGGGGAGGAATTTGACCACATACAGAGTATGGAGAATTTTCCCTTAACCAACCCGTGAGGTCAAAACCGAAGGTCGGGACCTAGGAAGATTGGATTACCTTGAGTAAAGCTCAAATTAGATTACATTGACTAGAGCTAACATCAGATTACCTTGACTAGAGCTAGGGGGAGGAGGGAATTTGTATAGGAGTGCTACAGTCTGAGTCATGAAAGCCCTACAAAGGCTCCTGTGATCAGTCCTGGTCTCCTCAGCTTACTCCTGGTGCTACTGGGACCTTCCAAAGCTGGGGACTAGTAGGAAAAAGTTAGGTGACTGTCGGCACGGTCTTGAAGGAGATATTAGAAACGTTTCCATGTCTTTCTTTGTTTCCTTGCCTTTGTGAGAATAAGCTTTTGTGGGAGCCAAAACTATGTTTTAATCATCGTGCCTAAGAGATCCAGGGAACAAAAATGCCTGTAACCTATAAGCCCCTTGCCCAAGGACAGATAACTCCTGAAATCCTGGAGGCTATTTTTTATGGGAGATAAAAGCCATATTTTCACTCCCCCTAAGCAAGTTCGTTTGACCCAACTCTACCAGATGAGCTTCAGTACACTAGTAGGTGGGACGTACTAGGCAGGAAGAATGTCAGAATGTATGTTTGTCTCTGATTGGATGTAGGCACAGGCAGGAAGTACGTCAAGTTACATGCTTGCTCCTGATTGGACCCGATGGGAAATATGGTGGCCTTGTGGTTTTGACTTTTTAAGCCTTTTCAAAACATGACTTGTGGCCATTTCCCAGGGAGCCTGGGATGGACCTAGCTTAACGCTTGCTTCAAATTTGGATTTCTTGGCTTGTGAGATTAACACTTCCTCTACTATGTACCCAACGCCATATATTGTGCTGACACAGGTCCGAAGTAGGAGATCAGGAAACGGGTTTAAACCATGAGCCAAAATAAACCTTTTCCCCGCTTTCATCTCATATATTTTGTAAAATAATGCAAATCTATCCCAGAATTAAACCAAATTCACAGACAGGGGTTTTTTGAAAGCATTGCTAATCTTTGTCTAAGCTACATCTTTGAACTGGGTTGCAGATACCCTACACCCAAATCCCAAGCAACCCTACTTTGGGCTTTTTCCTAAAATATTTGCCATTAATTTCTGCTTGACTTTCTACACAATTAATTTTTCTCCAAACCCCTCAGAGACCGAAACAGTATCATGCCTGTTTTTTAAGGCACTTTAACGTTGACAGTCACCAATCAGGATTTCTTAACAACAAATGATATAATTTCTACCCCTCCTTTCTGGTTGAGAGTTATAAATACCACCAAAACTTTGTAAAACCTCACAGCAGCTTCATAATTGCTGGAATCTGTGTTTTCCAAGATTACTTTCCTAATTAGCCCCAAGCAAATTCATTTTCTGCACTCTCCACTAGGCCGCTTTTGTTCTCAATCAACAGTCATAAGACATTTGATTTTAAGTCTCATTTTTCCAATCTGGTGTGGTTTGAATCTGAAATGATCCCCAACAGCCTTATATCTTGAATGCTCCTTTACCAGTGATGGCTCTATTTGGAAAAGAGAAGCCTAAACAGATTCAGATCATTAGAGAAGGGTCTTTTACCTAGCCTCTGGTCCCTGCCATTCTCTGTACCTTCTCCTGTGCTAGGAGAAGCCTCCACCACACAATCCTCCACCGACTCTGCCATGCCTTTCCAGATGAGATGGACTGAAACCTTCTGAAACAGTTAGACAAAATAAAGCTTCCTCTATTAAGTTGTCCTCATAAAATATTGTAGTGGCAGTGCACAAAAGTAAATAATGCAGAAAAGCAATGCCAGAACGGTCTGCTCACTGCTGTGACTAAACCAGACCTATGGGTCTTGGCCTTTGGAACTGCTTGTGGGAGGAGTAGGAAGAATCTGCAAATGCAGGCTGCAGAAACCCTAGAATTCCCTAAGCAAAGCTTAAGGGCAACTCTGGCAGGAGATTGAAAGTGGTCATTCATGTCACAAGGTCTGCCCACATTCAGTCAAAGAAAGTGCCCACATCCTGAAATTTTGGGTGAGGCTAAATTAAAAAACAATGAACTAATCAATTTGGTGGAGAGAATGTCAAAGCAGCACATCGCCGAGGCTGTGGCGTGGTTATCGCTCGCAGCTTTGAGCCAGGTTTACACTGAGAATTGGAGATAAAAAGAAAGCAGAGAGTTGTGGGGGGAAGTGTGCTGTTTAGCTGAGAAAGAGGGGAGTGTGCATCTTTAAAGCTTCAGGCAAAGAGGACATAGGGACTAAAGGGATCCTAATCTTTCATAGTGTAAATATGAAATGTCCTCCATGATATGTTCGAACATTTAAGCCTTAGCTTGTGAAAATATTCAGGAAGGTTGTGGAACCTTAGGATAAAAGACATGGCTAGTAGCCACAGTGGTGGTTCACAGAGGGCTGGCTTGAGGATCTTTGTCTTACCCTTTGTTTGACCTGAGCCCTGACACACAAACGTGTGAAGAAGTTACACCACAAACCCTGCCACCATGGGCTGATCCACTGTAGACAGCAAACCCCCCTCAGCAGGAGGAGCCCTCACCCTCACCACAAGGAGCTAGCTGTATTTCTAAACTGTAATCAAAGGAAGGCTCTCTCCTTCCTCGAGTTGCTTCTATCACAACTAGAAAAGTAACTCATCCAAAAACATCTAAAGACAAAGTAATTTGCACCAGGACAAAAGGGAAGAAGCCTTGGCAAGGCTCCACCCTGTCTCAGGTTCCAGTGTGTGAGACCACAGACTCAATAAAGAAAAAAAACCTAACTCTCCTTTGAAAAGGATCCTCCAAAGTTGTCCTGTTCAAAACAGGCAACATAAGGGATGTTTCCAGGTTCACCATCCAGGGAGCCAGTGGCAATTGCAACTGCTCAAAGGGAATTCATCTCCTGCCTCAGCTGGCACCAACACTTAGTGCCATCTCCACATGGTAAGTAGAATGCATACATTACAAAGTTATAGACGCTTTCACCAAGACTTCTGAGAAAGGCTGAGTCGGGGAGGCAACATGCAGCAGTCCTATTCCCTGTACAGAGGCTCTTGGCAGGGTCATGTCTAGAACCATGAATTCCAAGGTGCAGTGGTCACTCCAAGATTTGGCAATATCAGAAATGAGGAATATCTCTGAAAATCGATAGGCACCAAGTTTATCCAGACTGCGAGGGTTTCAAATGACAAAGCCTTAGCCTACTGTCACATCATGGCACCATGCATCCGAACGATGCAATGTTGAGCTACTGACTTTAATAATGGCCTAAACTCTAGCCCATTCTCACCGCAGCTTTATATGAAAAAAGAAATGTCTTCTACGTTTCTGAGACATCTGGAAGCCAAATAAATACTCCCGCTCTTCACCTTCTTAACTGAAGACCTGAAATCAACCTTATCCATGGCTTCCTGCTTATGCTGATGTGGTTTTACTACACAGTGTCCCATGTCAACCTCCCATTATCTTTTGAGGGAATTCTTGCCCAGAAGAGATTTAAGGTCTGCTTCAGGAACCTCATGAAAATCTATTTACACAAATGATAGATGACTCAGCAGAATGATCTCATGTTCAGTTTTTTTAAATGGCTATCCACTCCTCCGTCTACTTCAAAGCTGGCCTTGTTATATGCATCATGCCTGAGTCATATAATCCCATTTTTCTCAACTCCAATTATCATCTCCTTTCCACGCATGAAAAAAACCTACCATAATGTACCCTAAAAACTTCACTAATAGTTAGGTCCTCCTTTCCTGGCGCTCAACTAACCTTTGAAGCAATCCTAAAACTGTCAGTGCTATGGAGTTGCTACTCTGCAAGGCTTCACAGAGTCACCAGGGCTCATCTTGATCCACACGTTCATCTGGTGGTCCTTGAAAGAATATGACCCTTGCTGGTACAACACAGGAATGGCTCTCATGAATATCCTGGGCCTCTCTGGACTGTCGTTAGTGGAAGTGAGTGAGAAGCCACTCAGACACTTGGATGCTCAGTTTGTAACAGAAGATTATAAATACCCAGACGATCCTCACAGTTGACATCCACTCCACCCCTAGGTTGTACATACACATCTCCAACCTGAAAACCTGACGTTGTAAATGCATCAATGTCTGAAAGTTTGAGCACTAGTCTGGCATTACAAGTTGAAAATCCCACACCCAACCCCGTGATAGGTTGAAGTAAAACATAGGCACTAAATATAATTAATATCACATTCGGCTATTGTAGGAGGTCATATGTTAAATTTAAGTGAATTTTGTGTTTAGACTTAGGTCTCGTCCCTAAGTTTTAGATTATAAGTGTTCAAATACTCCAAAATGTGAAGTCTCCAAAAAATACAACTTTTGGTCTTAAGCATTTTAGATAAGGTATCCATAACCCATAGCATCCTTCAGGGGACCCTGTATGGCACCATTTGAGAACAGGAGGGCAGGACAAAAGACCTATGGAATTTTTTTTCCATGATGAAGATTGAGCTCTGAGTCAGAACAAAGGATGGCACACAGCCTGGAACTACATAAAAGAGCCAGGGAGTGGAAGGTCACTTGTTCCTAAATCCAAGACATGATTCCTCCTGTTGTTTAGTGTTAACAGACAGGAGCAGGATTTGAGGGCTCCTCCTTCCCATTCACGGTCTCCCTTCTCCACCCAGCAGGCCTGCCCTCAGCTGGATGGGCTGAGTCCTCAGCCTGAAAAGAAAGAGCAGGATAAAACATTGCCGAGCTTATTACACTGGGAGAGCCTGTGGTCTAGCTGCTGGATCTTGAGCCTGATCTTGAGTTTTGGTTATCAGAAATATTTTATACTCCACATAATTTTATCTCTATTCGGAACTTAAGGACTACCCAGCCGGGAATGATTAATGAGTTCTCAAGAATCTTCCTGTAGCAAACAGCAAACCCATGGTTGGGACATGGGTGACTGTGAATGACTTGTCAACCCCCAAACAAGATCAGAACCATGCTTGCCGTGCGCACTTCTCGGAAACTGCCAACAGGGCTGAGTTGGCAGTGTTTATTTTACCAACATTTTCACCCATCAGAAAACAATATTTTAGGAGAAAACACACTGCAGATCACCCCTTCCACTCTCCTAGAAACCTTGGGGACGTTAAGTGGAGAACTTCTGTCGAGACCCAGGGACAAAAATTCAAAATCATCTGTCTGGGGTGAGTGACAGAAATCCCCAAGCCACTGAGGTGTCTTTCCAAGTGTGTCACACTTTACCTGCAGCTGGGCAGCTTCTCTTGGCATGCCATCCAGCCTGCGTGCACAGTTCATCAGTTCATTAAAGGCTTATCAAACCAAGCTCATTTAGCAGCTATTTAAAGGCTGCCCCTTGCCACAGGTGCACCAGTTTATCTATGCAAATGATGAGTCAATGAACAACCTCAAGGAAGTGGAGTCTGAACCTGTCCATCAGTTCCCACAGATTCCCTAGGTACAGATTGCTCCTTCGGGAAGCTGTTGATCCCACTTCCATTAAAAAGCAAAGAGGACCCGAGGAGGTAGCTCGATAGAATGTGAGAGTCCTGGGTTCAACTTCCAACATCACATAAAGAGGACGTGGTGACATACGCCTATAATCCCAGTGCTAAGACGAAAAGACTGTACATTGAGACTTTCAAGGTCATCCTCGGCTTCATTTAGTAAGTTCAAGGCCACTCTGGGCCTCAAAGAGCTTTGACTAAAAACAAGGTAATCTTCTTCTCATCCAGGTCCCTCTCCACTGTGCCCTGTGAGAGGGCCCTTCCTGCTTCAGGTATTTGGAAACATTAAGTAAGGGTTCAGGGCATCTCTCAATAAACTGACGCTGGTATTCTGAGTCTCAGAACCATGAAGGATCCAGCAAGTGTGTATGAGGAGGGACGAGAGGGTGGCTCTGAATTCCTCAGCAGCTTCAAGCTTCCTTTGTGCTTCCCCATGCTTCTTTCTCGGCATCCTGGGCACAGGACTCGGTTGCCCTGCCCACTCTTTCTTCCTTCCTTGATGAAATATTTATTGAGCAACTAGTTTCAGTAAGAGGGGGACTTTGACTTCCACGCAGCTGGGTCTCCAGCTTGAGAGAAAAAAAAAAATAGATAAGCACCCATAAAATATTTAGTAATGATACAAAGGCCAGAACAAGCAATTCAGAAATAATGATAGCTGTAGGATTCAGGGGAGAGAAAGAGCCACGAGGGTCAACATGCTGAGAGAGAGTTTCTAGAAGATACCAGACAAGATGACCTTTAGGCAGTACAAGAGCTAGAGGAGGCCATCTCTGGGGCAGCAGAAAGAGACGAGGAAAATGAACTGGTAGGGTTTGCTTTGTTTTGTTTTAAACACAATATAGCTTTTATTTCTTTCCTTGGCGTGTATTCATTGTGGATAATGCTGGATTCCATAAGATGGTTTCAAGTGTGTCATAGCCTTAGTTCACATCCAGGCCTTGCTGTCTCCCTCCCCCATTTCCCCTCCCTCGCTGACATCCTTCCTTCTACTTTCATATCGAATTGGGGCTTTGGAGAAGCAGCGACATTATGTGGAGCCTACTATGATGAATCACACTGGGCCTCCAAGGAGAAAAGTGAATTTGAATCAGTCTAATGGTCAGTGGAGGGCTATGGCTACCCTAGGCCTACTTCTAAGTCAAGTTACATCCAGTGAAACAGAAAATTCCAGAAAGAGACAAACAAACACACCTCACTTGACATGTGCCCATGGTAACATCCCAAGCAGGTACAGAAAGAAATACTTTCAAAAGAAGGGATGGGTCGATGGGAGTCATTTTCTTAAAAAAGAGAATTTCTGCCCTCACACCTTAAAGATAGAGAGGCTGTGGGGCTACAAGATTGCATAAGACTTCTAACTTTGAAAAAGGGGGAAAAATCATTAAAAAAAGAACCTCACCCAATAAAAAGATCAGTGAGATAGAATAGAAATTAAGGGAAAGATGAGAGAGAAAAGAGAGAGAGCAGAGACAGAGAAAGACAGAGAGACAGAGAGAGTAGTAATGATAAGAAGCTGACTCAAAAGATTTTCAAATGCTGAGAAGAAAAAAACAGAGTCCTTCCTATATGTTCGCTGGCCATGTAGAGAAGCCTCTCAGTGGCGTCAGGTAGGTCCCACTCACCAGGAACAGCCGGCTGCTAGGTCGGACTACTGAACTACTCATTTGTCAAGATGGAGATTTTATTTGCACGGCCCATTACCTTCCCACTGACATTCAACGTTGGATGTCAAGTTTCAGGATTCGAGATTGGATTCTGTTGCTATCTACAATTTCTCTGCATGAGAAACAACCCAACACACATTCATAAATCATTATGTACATGCCAGGATTCATGTCCAAACTTCCGGCAGACTCTGTGAGAGAGCAAGTGTGAATCCTAGTGAGGTTATTTTTTAATAATTAAAATTATCTGTGTACAAACTGAGATCTCTTGACTTGTTATCATTTTTGTTATCATTTTTACTAAACACTAAAGAAATGCAAGTTGTCAAAAATTTCTAATATAAATGGACTAAGTTACTATACACTTCTAAAATTACTCTTAATTGGATACATTGATCATTTGAAAGAGTCAAAATTGTCCAATTGATAATACTAATCATAATGTATTTTTGCCTCACCTAAAATTATCCAGAGACATATTTTTATCTAAAATATTTTCTCAGGTACAAGAAAAGAGGGATATAAATACCCTACAATTTCCCCCAATTTCATTTATAAAATTCTCCTTTCAAAACATAACTTTTAATCTCTGATGCTTTTTCAAACCTAAAAACGGAAGCCACTTTTGCAAACGGAGTTCTTAGTGATGGGTTTAACTATCTTCTTGGTGGTCGAGTTTTGCTTATCTTTCTCCAGTCCTGGGTGTTGTCGTCATCTAGAGATTCCACAGTGTGTGGGAAAAGGACACGTGAGTTACTAGGACACTCTCTTTCAGAAACAATACTTCTGGGAGAGAGATACTCAGAGGTCTATGCAAAATGGAATCCGAGCTGCCACCGCTTCTTCCATTAGGATGTAACTAACCACTATGACCCTGACGAGCTTTATTTCATCCGTGTTCCAGGACGACTCACGTGACACGCGAAACAAGGCTCTTTCTGTTGCCTTTCATCTTCCTGGCTCTTTATTAGTTTTTGCCTCGAGATCAGAAACACAAGGTTCCACATCTCTAAACAGGACCACATAAAATAATCCGTACCTGCAGGACCCACGCCCCAGGGCCCTGAAGAGAAGGGAAAACCCCAAAAAAACCTCACTGCCTGGACCTTGTGAAGAATCTCAGCTTCAGGTGCCCCAAGCACATCACATCTTCTGCTAGGGAAATTGTTTTAAAATCATGTCCATAACCGGGCTAGGCACAGAAGAGGGAGCAGAGAGGGAACTGGCACGGGAAGAAGTTTGAGGTTGGCATGTTGCTGTTGCTCCCCCCAGTGGGGGTATTGGTCCTTGCTCCCTCACACTTACACACATCAGCCCTCTACTTTCGCTCTGAAATACACTCAAAGAGTCATTTCAATGGCCTTTCCATGGCTACATTTTTTCCTTTTTTTTTTTTAATTATCTTTAATCTTTTTTTTTACAATCCAGTCATACCCCCCTCCTGTTCCACCCTCTGACTGTTTCTCACCCCATACCTCCTCCTCTCCCCTCCCCCCATCTCCAGGAGGATGTCCCCAATACCACCCCACCAGGCCTCCCACTCCCTGGGGCCTCAAGTCTCTCCTGGGTTAGGTGCATCTTCTCTCACCAAAGCCAGACCAGGCAGTCCTCTGCTGTGTATTATCTGGGGCCTCATATCAGCTGGTGTATGCTGCCTGGTTGGTGGCTCAGTGTCTGAGAGATCTCAGAGATCCAGGCTTGTTGAGACTGCTGGTCTTCCTACGGAGTTGCCCTCCTCCTCAGCTTCTTCCAGATTTTTTCTAATTCAACCAAAAAAAAAAAAAAATTAGTATATTGACCATAAAGGACTACATAATTTTAAATCCTTTTATTTTATATTTTTTAAAATTTCTTCCCTAAAAAAATTTTTTTTTCTTTCAGACTTGAATTTCCTGCTTAGCCAAGTTTGCCTGACCACAGCCATTGGGTCAGAGACCTCTTTCATGAACTCTTATCTTTCTGCTCTCCCTTCCTGCCACTCTCCTTTCTGCCTCCTGGTATGCGAGGAGGGGGTCACTTGCTCTTTGCATCTAAGCAAACCAAGCATGGCGGTTTCTCCACTCAGCTATGAAGTGCAGATGGCCGCCAGGAGCCAGGGCTTGCTCTTGCCACAACTGTGAGCCTTTAGTTCTTATTTCCATTAGAGGAGACTTGGCGTGCAGTGGCTTTTATAGGAGAGTATATAGGGTTTGTCTGCTGGCTGGCTTTTTCTATATTTACTCCTAAATTTACAATTGAACATCACATGTATACTGAGTTATAGTCAAGTTCCAGGTGGAGAACAAGAAAAGAAAAAAAGTCAGGAAGGATGGAAGTGGGGTACGGAATCCATGGGGAAACTCAACGGTAATTGTTATGTACAACCCAGGGGAGGGAGCTAACTAAATTGTGTTTTCTACACACTCTACCCTGAAATGAATCACTGGTTTTGCCAATCATTCCTCCAAATTATCCAAATACCAAGGGAATCACCTGTGCTGTGTTTTGCATCTCCTACGCAGAGGTCATCAGATCATCAGTGGCCATGTTTTTATGGACTATGGTGTCTGGGATAAGGGGACAGGCCTAAGAAGAGTGGACAGCATGCAGTCCGTGGATGGTATCCTGACCACCACAGGGAGAAGCTGCTGAGGGAAAGGATGAAGTGAAGGAGTCTGCATGTAGCCCGCACCAGTAGGCAGATTACTGATACATGATGCCCTGGGGATAGATACTCGTGGAAGCTCTGAGCCAAAGACCCAACAGGATAGTTGCGTCCCACAAACCTGAGAACTTGGTGACCATTGTCACATCTATCAAATGGGTGTGTGAGTCAAAAGTGAGTTTCCAGTGGTGCAGATGAATTCTTAAGAATTGAAATCAACTTCAAATATCTAGAACTACACCTCTAAGCATGGGGTGAAAGGGTGTCTTCCTGACCCTGACATGGCTTTAGTCTTTCCTGTAAACTCAGCTGTCTCTGTTGCATCCTCGCAGTGTGTGTGGTCACTATGTGGCTATGTATGACTACGAAGAAAACTTGGGGTTTGACAGTACTCTTTATATAGCTGCCACTGAACAATGTGTTATTCTCTATAAAGAATGCAGACTTTATGATGGCTGGGAGCCATTTAGTGCTTCAGCCGTAATTCTCAGCCAGCGGATTTGATGTTGCAATAATTCTAACACTTACTACCCTTTTGCCCTCCTTGCTTTTCTGTCTCCCATCTTTCTCTCCTTGCTCTCAACCTATAACTTAGGTGTAGCAGGAAATTTTCCCGCAAGTTGGGAGGAGCTAAGGTGGGAGGAGTAAAGAGAGGAAGAGGAGAAGGAAGAGGAGGAGCGTGGGAGGCAGAGATGTAGGAGGGTGGAGAGCCACGCATGTATGGAGAGCAGTCCTGGGTAACAACTTATATCTAGGTTAGTTAATTGGGAAACACCTTCAATTGTGTGGGCATCTTGTTATTGAGCATTACCAAACATATAAAGCCTTTGGATAATCTTTAAACATTATAGTCTCATTTTCTACCGGGCCCCATGGATGGCGGGATGGTCTGGTCTCAGCGAGCGAGACAGCAGGGAAGATTGACAGAGCCATCTTCCACGCTGGCATCTCTTGGGTGACAGGGCTGTTGTCTCTGGCCGCTTGAGCTGGTGGCCTGAGCTGAGCCGAGCTGAGCCACTGGTGGCTCCATACCACAAGACAGATCGGGTGTTGCCATTTTATAAATATTACCACAACACTTAGGTGTAGCTAACTTGTTCACACGGTGAAGCCTTTTGCAGTATACAAAGTATTTTGTATCTACTGTCCGAAGTCACATAGTTTTGTTTACAGTTTCTGAATGTCTCACTCCTGCAACTCTGCAAACAGCATGTTTTTGATATAAACATCACTGAGGAAGGCTTCTCCAGCCACTAGCAGAGATCGGGTCCAAAGGACTCAGCAGGAACAACCCGGAAGGGACCCTAAAGTGGTAACAGAGCAGAGTAAAGCAAAGGGCACCATACCAGGTGAAGTCAGGCTTGATCCCATGGGCCCCGGAGTTTGCACCTTGAGCTTGCCCCAGATCTGAGCAAAGAAGCCTCTTGCCTTGTGAACCATGAGCTGTACTTCAGAGAGAGAAACATAGTTTATAGATTCAGACACATTCCCTTTTGTTTTGTTAGGGAAGAGACACAGTGCCAGAGAAAATCCTCCCATGTCGCAGGTAGCCTTAGCTGGGAGATGGGAGAGAGTGGCAGTAGACTAGACAAGCGTCCTGGGCTGGGGACATCCCCATCAGACTGCGTTTGACTCCACATGGTCCCCATGGTCCGAATGCCTCCATTCTCCTTCCTCGCTTTGCCCTTTATCAACCAGATAAACAATTTTTGCTTCAAATCCAGCCCTGTGTCCTCTCGATTACATAACCCAAAAGCAAGCTTGGTCCTTTCCCATTCTTTGTTTACCTTGAGCATCTGCCTAAGAGGACAGAGAACTTCCCTTATCAGCTTAATGAGTCTTTCCCTGGTGCCATCCGTGCTCCCTGTTAGTGGATCAGCTCCTAGGTAACTGATATTAAATACATCAATCCGAGACCCCGATTATCTCCAGGAAGGTGGCTGGGGAAGTGAACCCACCAGATGACAGTGAGTAATGTTATAGCTGGGACTCCCAGCCACAGGAAGGTCTGTGTTCTTCACAACACTGCACACTGCGCGTCAAGAGCCTTACACAAGGTATTTCTCAAAACACCAAGCTTTTCTAATTGCCATGGTAACTCACACAGTGAAAACATCGACTGTTGGGATGCTAGGTGGGTTTTGAAACTTACACCAAAGACTAAAGCAATGCCATGGGCAAGAATAGTCTTCCTTTTGAGCCACATGGGAGTGTACATTTCTCTTGTGTCCTAAGCTGAAACATAACTGGCAAATAATTCTGGTCTTCAAAGTTCTTTCGACTTTACCAAGCAAGCCCACAGGTACGTCACAAGGCATATTGACCAAAAGGAACGAGAAGGAACAGAGAAAGATCAGTCATCTGCTGAGAGTGAGAGAGGACCTGGGTCAATTTTATAGATTTACACCCACGTGAAACTCACAGAAGCACAAAAAGCGAGAGATACTGGTTAAAAGAAAAACCACACCATCAGAATAAGTTAAATCGCTGTATGTTTACAGTTCAATAAATGGAAACTATCCAGGATCTTTAACAAAATCAATGGCTTGGCATCTTACAGGAGCTTCCACTGATTTGGTCCAACTTAGAACATACGACACACACACACTCACGCAAACAGTTTCTAAGAAGAGAAGCATAGCGGCAAAAATGTCCGTTTTCGCTCATCAGGATTCCAATCGATTTTACTCCGACAAGCTGCCCGTTCAATCCACACTGATTAACCTCCATCCAATCACCGGAACTCTGTGGTTCTGGGATACGCTTTTAATTGTCTCCATGATGTACTTGGAAGGTCACTGGGGAAATTGCACACACAACATTTCCTGTAGGACACATGGACAAAATAACAACCCAGAGCAGTGACACCCAGGAATCCAGAGCCTCCATCCCAAATTGACCTCTTCCCCTTCCCATTCTGCAGTTCCTTCGAGCTTCATTTTTTTTTTAAGTTCTTTTTTTCTTAATTTACTTTTCAAATGTTACCCCTTTTTCCACTTTCCTACCCCCTCTCTGGAAAACCTCTATCCCATAACCTTCCCCTGCTTCTATGAGGGTGCTCCCCCACCCACCCACTCCCGCCTCCCCACCCTCAAATTCCTCTACACTGGAGCATCGAGCCTTCCCAGGACCAAGGGCCTCTCCTCCCGTTGATGTCTGACAAGGCCATCCTCTGCTACATATGTGGCTGGAGCCATGGGTCCCGCCATGTGCACTCTTTGATTGGTGGTTTAATCTCTGGGAACTCTGGAGGGTCTGGTTGGTTGATATTGTTGTTCTTCCTATGGGGTTGCAAACCCCTTCAGCTTAAGTCCTTGCCTTAACTTCTCCATTGGAGTTCCCCAAGCTCAGTTTGATGTTTGGTTTGAGTATCCACTTCTGTATTTGTCAGACCCTGGCAGAGCCTCTCAGGAGACAGCTATATCAGCTCCTGTCAGCATGCACTTCTTGGCATCCACAGTAGTGTCTGGTTTGGTGACTGGATATGGGATGGATCCCCAGGCGGGGCAGTCTCTGGATGGGCTTTCCTTCAGTCTCTGCTCCACACTTTGTCTCTGTATTTGCTCCTGTGAGTATTTTGTTCCCCTTTCTAAGAAGGACCAAAACACCCACACTTTGGTCTTCCTTCTTCTTGAGCTTCATATGTCTGTGAATTGTATCTTGGGTATTCCAAGCTTTGGGCTACTATCAGTGAGTGCATACCGTGTGTGTTCTTTTGTGATTGGGTTACCTCACTCAGGATGATATTTCTAGTTCCATCCATTTGCCTAAGAATTTCATGAATTCATTTTTTTAATAGCTGAGTAGTATTCCATTGTGTAAATATACCACACTTTCTGTATCCATTCCTCTGTTGAAAGACATCTGGGTTGTTTCCAGCTTCGGGCTATTATAAATAAGGCTGCTATGAACATAGTGGAGCATGTGCCCTTGGCACTTCTTTTTCTGTGAATGTTTGTATGGATGTCAGCTACTACAACCCTGACTCTGTAAGGTTTGGTGTCAGCTAAAACTCCGACTCTGTAAGGTTTGCTCTTTCCCAGGGCTCTATCACAAAAGCAACTGTTCAGTCAAAACCCCGATATTTTCCATTTTCCCTCAATTTGTAGCAAAATGAGGCTTGTCTGATAAATTTATGGGAATGCCATAAAGCTCAATAATCAAGATAAATAATGTCTGGAGGTTCTGCTTTCCAAAATCAGAATGAATGTGAATGAATTGCAGCATAATGAGTAAAGGGTCAAAAATTGAATGCTTCTACCTTGGCAGGGCTCTGTGGTGGTCACAAGCACCCATTCGTGCTTCTGGGCCCGTAATACATTGTCTCTGATTCCCTAGTCAATACAGGTAGAGACAATGTGTCCAAACAGAAATAGCCACTGTCACTTCTAGACACAAGCATGTGTTTGCTGTTTCAAGGCCACTCCAAAAAGCTCTTTTTCTTTTGTTCCCAGCAATGGACAAATTTATAGAATTAGCAACATTGTATCGCAAAGCCCCTAAAAAGGCTAATCAGAGCCTTCCTGCAAACCCTGTGAGGTTCTGGGGAATGTTTGCTACAGCAGTTGGCCAAACCTCTTGTGATGGATACCAATCACAAACAAGATTCTTACTTGGTTTTTCAAGTGAGAGAAACAAAGCTGTCCCTACCACCCAGACCCTCTGCGGAAATGTCTTCACTAAGAGCAAACTGCTTCTCTTCCCTTTCTCTTTCCTGTAGATTTTATCCTTAAATCCAGTGTCTTTGCAGATGGACGAATATAGATTGGAAAAACTCATTTTATGTCTTACAAGCACATAGAATTTCAGACAGCTCCTGCAAAAAGAATCTTTTTAAGTTGTCGGGTTATAAAGTCAGGCCAGATCCTTCACGCACACCCTGGCATGGTAGCTATGAAATTAAGTATGTTAGTACACGATGCACCTGGAACCCAGCTGATGACACATTTTTACCCAGTTTCAATTTCACCTGACGTGTTCACAGAAACACCACTCTGCTTCATCCACCCCCTGCCCAGCAGGCCAGGGCTGTCAAGCTGCACTGTGGAAGCTTCATTTGGTGGATTTGCAGTAGAACCAATCCCCTTTATATCCCTGAGTTCTTCCTTTCCTGCCCCCTGCCCAGGCCTTTACTACCTTCCAGAAGCAGTAGTCTAGTTTGTTCCATTTATAAATCTATTTTCTCTGCTGAGATGACTTAGAGTGGGGGAGTCTTTGTCAATCAGTTTGTAAATTAAAAAAAAAAAATCAGAATGAGAAAAAAAATTCCTGTAGCATTTAAAAATGCGTTCCATGCTAGCTGTAATAAGCAGATGCAATACTACAGCCCAAATGATTGTTTCTCCAAAATTCGTATGCTGACACTCTGGCCCTTGAGATTATGGTGTTAGAAGGTAGAGCCATGAGAGATGATCGGAACTCTTAGGACGTGGATCTGTCCCCTTATAAAGGAGGCATGGGAATGTCTTGGGTCTCCTGCCATATAGAGCATGGAAGTCAATGTGCAAAGGCCCATATGAACCAGAAGCTGCTCACACTGCACACTAAATCACCAGGGTCACATCCAGACTTCTAGACCTTAAACCGAAAGAAATAAACCTCTGTTGGCTATAAGCCAATCCGTCTATGATCTTATGTTATAGAAGCCAGAACCAATTTAGAAATGGAAATGTCCTAGAATTAGCAAAGTTCATGGTTTTGTTGGATAATACACTATACCATTTGTATCTACCCACCAAGTAACAGGCTATATCCCAACTCTTTGGAGTATGTATTAGTATGAAATGACACTTTCCATGTTGAGTCTAGGGGAAGAGGTGTTTTAATGAATTGGGGTAACAAAGAGTAGCCAGAACCTGTTGTGGATAGCCCCAGCCTTGTATTTTGATCCTAGTTCCACCCCTCTGAGAGGGGCTACAGAGGAGATTGAATCTGTTGTGGTAGCCCCAGGCTTGTATTTTGATCCTAGTTCCACCCTTCTGGGAGGGCTCAGAGGATGATTGAATCTGCACACAGTGATGTCTTGTAAACCTTCTGTCCAATTAAAACCTGTAAAATAAAGGCCAGAGCCAGAGATTGGGCAGTAGAAGGGGAGGCAGAGAAAAAGGCTTAGGGGAGGAGAGAGGGAGAGGAATTCGATATAAAAGGCAGAGCAGGGGAGAAGAGAAGGGAGTCGTCAGGAGATACAAGAGAGAAGAGAAGAAGTAGAAGCAGGAGGAAGCAAGCAGAAGGAAGCCAGAGATAGAAGGAAGCCAACAACAGAGGAGCTGGAGCTCGGAGGACAACCACTAGGCCTGGATGAACCACAAGTTATAAGGGATCTCATAGCCGGGATTAGAGTAGTGTAGTGGTAAATCTGCCCAATCCAGGCATGCAATTTATACCATAATTATTGAGTTGTGTCTTTCCTTTACTGGTCTCCATAGGGTAGGAGATCTTACAGCAGCAAATTTGGGGTTTAAATAATTTTTCTACTACAAGAACCCACAGATTTTCCTTGGTAAATACACTCAACCTTATTCCAATGTGGGAAACTAAACTCCTTGTCGAAACAGCCACACTTTGAGTTTCTAGAGGTCAAATTGACATCTGCGGGAATTTTCCCTAAAAATCTGTAGATCATATCAAAAGGTTACTTGAATCATCATGGGTCATTTCCCATTTCTCCTAAGATTAGCATCGATGGTCCCCTCTGACTTCAGATGCCAACTGATAGCAGCTACCTGAGATCCTAACTCAAAAGCACAGCTCAGGGTGTTTCGGATGTCTTGGGATTGGACCTTAGGGGAAATTCATGTTGGGGAGAAATCAGAGGCAGGTGGGTGACAGTTAAGATCATCTGTAAGTGTCTCTGGGAAGTTAAGTTGCCACCCAAGACTGATAGCCAGAGTGAGGCAGAGAGAGCATCTACCATTTTGATGACTATGAGTCATTTGAAGCCCATGAATATAAACCACAAGAATTGTAGGTCAGCCATGTTTCTTTCACAGAACAATATGGATGTCAGGTAGGCCTGGAAATGACCAGAGTTCACAAACCAGGCAAGGACAAGAATAGCTTCTGTCCTAAGGGAAAGATCCAAGACCCCACGTCTCATGGGCGAGGTGATTTGAGAAGCTATCAGGAGGTGAGAAGAACTTCATCTGAGGGTGGGCCTGGCAGAGGCCACAGTGTTCCATCCCTGACCTGCATGTCTACCTTCCCTGCAGTCCAGATTGGTAGGAATCATGGTGTTGCATGTTAGGCTCCACATGGCTGTTGAGATGCCCATGTATTTACAGGGCCCATGATGGTACAGGGGCTTCAGATAGCAGCATTGTCATTGCCACCAAGATCTGGAGGACAAAAATCCAAGACCGAGATATTTGCAAGATGAAGGTAAGCACTGTACCCTATGAAGCCTGCAGGGAAATCTCTGTTGCTTCTTTTGGCTTGTATTGGCTATTCGGCATTCTTGGCTTGCAGTAAGAACAGCATTTCTCTTATCTCTAGGTCTTTGTCAGTACAGTTTCCACAACACTTGAGGGACTATTAACAGGACTTGCTGCCAAGGCATCTGAAAAAGGGCTTCAACGTGATGATGGAATTTGCACACTACTTCGATTTCTTTTTAAACTTCCATCTTGATTATTTGAGGTTCCTGGTACCTGCAGCCTAGTTGAATCCCACAGATATACCTGCTTCACCAAGCCAATAGCCACAGCATCTTAGTTAGCCTTCTAGTACTGTGATAAAACACCATGCGCAAAGGCAACTTGGGGGACAGGGGGCGGGGGAATAAGAAAGGGTTTCTTTAATTCCCAGCTTGTTCATCATCCATGGAAGTTAGGGAAGGAACTCAAACAGAACAAGAACCCAGAGTCGGGAACTGACGCAGACGCCATGGGGGAGGTCTTCACGGCTTACTCAGCCTGCTTTCTTACCTGATTCAGGCCTACCTGTCCAAAATTGGCACCACCCCCAGTGATCTGGGCTCTCCCATATCAACATTAACCAAGGCCAAAAGACTTGCCTACAGGCCAGTTAAGAGTCCTTCTTCCAAATGTTTATGTCAAATTGGTATAAAACTAACCAGGACACATGATCAAATAAAACAGTAGCAGTGGCTACAGATGGTAGCTGTCCTCCTTACCGTGCCACACTCTGAATCTGTCACATCACAGCTCCAGGTTCCCATGGTTTGGCGTCAGTCTGACAGCAATGCAGTGGGGACAGGTGGTAGCATCCTTGACATCTGGGTTTGTCACTGGCTGCAACAAGAGCCAGAGTTTCCATGCCTGTCACTGCTCTTTGGGTCTTACAGTCATACTTAAGTCTAACGTGCGCATGCTGCCAGGAAGGAGACAGAGGGTCTCACTTACAGTCCCTTCTCTCCCCAGATTCTCAAACATTCCTGGAAAGGGCTTGAGAGCAAATGTCATGAGTTTGAGTGAGAGAAACATTAGTTACCTTTCTTCTCTCTGTCAAGGTAAGATGTGACAGGAACAACTTGAGGGAGGAACTTTATTTAGGCTGCAGGCTTTAGAAGGTACACAGAACAAGAAGGCAGAGAAGGTAAAACCAGCAGGCCAGGGCATAATGACTTATCATGTCTTGGCTGACAAGAAGCAGCAAGAACAGGCTGGAGCCATATGTTGAAGCTTCATGGACTTGCTCCTAATGACCTATTTCCACCAACAAAACCTCACCTCTAAAGACTCCACAGTCTCTAAATGTCACCACAGTCTGGAGACCAAGCATTCAGAACATGATCCTATGGTGACATTTCAGCATCAAACCACACAAGGGCCATACTACCCTCATTGTTTCTATTCAACCTTGCTGTCACTCTCTTAAAGTAGCCAGAAACAACATGCAAATTCGCAGCCATAAATCTCACTGCTTGTGAGTGTCCCATGCCTGTCCCATGCACACACATGCATCAAACTTAAGTGTTACTAGCATAATCTTATTAAAGGGCAGAGTCTTGGAAGGTGACTAGACCATGTGTGGGCACCCCCATGGATAACAATAATGATGGCTGGGCTAGCATCTACATTTGTTAATAAAGTTTTATTGGCCCACAGCCTGCCCATGCATTCTCATGTTTATAGCTGCTTTTGTGCTGCATTGGAAGAGAAGCATCATTGTGACAGAGACTCACCATCAACACCTGAAGTGTTTACTATCTGGCTCTTCACAGGAAACACTTGCTGGGTCCTGGCCCAGGCAACAGTCCAGGCTGAGAACTAACTCTGCAGGCAGTGCCAGCCCTATTATCTGTGCCTGCTTTTCTGAGAGTCTTTCCTGCAGGCATTCCTGTGGGAATCAAAGGTATCCATTCAACAATCCTTTCTCACAGGGCCACCTACCAATGTGCTCAATGCTCACTAAATACCCACCAGGAGTCTCCAAAGAGACTCTTGCCTCCTCAGCTCCAGCACGCATCCCAGGGTGCTCAGCTCTGCATCCATTGCTTTGATATTGGTGACCAGTACTGATGATGGGAACCTAATGGGATGCACAGAGACAAAACAATCCTCTTAGTAAGGACTGGTGAGGAGTTACACTTCTGTTGTTTAATACAGTGGTGTGAGGTCTAGCATGGCTTGTTAACATGGATTGCCCATGTAGTTCAAGTAAGTCAAGACACCTCTAGGGTTCAGGGAGATGGCCCATGCACATAAAGGCTCCAAAAAACAAATAAGGTTCACAGAAGAGAAATCCAGAGTGCAGAAAGGTAACTAGGAAAGGTGGATGGGATCCTGCCCTTTTAAACACCGCACCCTGTGGATTCCTACCTGCTCCTGTTGGGAGCAGTGTGATAAATACCAAGAGAGATATAAAAGATCTATTTCATCCAAATCTCCCCATGACGGTGAGAACATAAGGCAGTAACTCCCAAGGACTTCCACTCAGCAAAGGATGCCACAAGCAAAAGGAAAAGACAGATGGTCCACTCAATGGAGATACTCTTGCTGAATAAAGCAACAAGGAATTAATGTCTAGAATAAGCAAAGAATGTCTTTAAATTGCTTTTTTAAACCAGTAGGTGTTTCCCATTCACAAATGGAGCTATCTGACAAGTGCACATAGAGACACTGAATGTTCCCTGCAATGTGGAGAAAATTAGAACACCAGTGGAAACCAGCACCAGAATACAAGCTGCTGGATGAGCCTCCAGCTATAGACAAGGGTGTGGGAAGAGACACTCTCAAGAGCCAGCGCAGCCATGGGGAGCCATCTGTAGGACTCCGTGAGGCTAGGCATACTGCCGTCGGTCTTGGCATGAACACCCAATGGCTGCTCACACAGGCATCTGTCACTCCAGGCCAAGACTCCACATGCAAGGAAATGCATAGAGGCTGTATCTGTGGTCACATAAAAGAGGCAATCCGCTGCCATTTGTAAGTGGCTATATACAACGGTAGCTCCACTATGAGCAGGACGAGCAAAGAGCTGGTGAATGAATAACACGGGGACAGGTCCCAGACACGTAATGCTCAGTGGGACACAAAGAGGGGGGTGAGCGTGAAGAACGGTATTCAAGTAGCTACACACACATGCGCGTGCTCACATGCACGCACACATGTGTGCACACATGTGCACACGCAACATGCTGTGCACACAACACTACACATCCTATGCTGATCTACCTTGGGTCCCTAGAAGCAGATCCTGAGATGCGGTTCAGATGTTAGTGACTCACTGAGCAAGGCCTACAGGGAGAAAGAAGGATAGAACAGATGAGTAGAACAATAAGGCTGGGGGGGGGGGCTGGAAAGCCTCTTGGAGGAGCTGTGGGGCATCAATCACATCCCAGACTTGTACTCTTGCCTCAAGGGGATGGACCTTTCACACACCTTATCACACAGGTCCTGGCTGGAGTAGGGTACTCAGCAAGGGTCGCTCTCCTCAGGTCTGGAGTCAGCAACCATTAGAGCACTCCAAGTCAGCTCCTGGGACAAATGAGGAGGGCACTGGGGGAGGACAAAACCATAGAAAATATAACAGAGCAGCTCTCAGACAGCGGGATGGAGGGAACATGCCAGAAATAAGAATGCAGTTAACCTCAGGACCCAAGCTCCTGCCTCGTAACTTATAATAGAGAGGGGCAGTCAGGACAGACAGGGCTCAGTGCAAACCTGGAAGCTCCTATCAAAACAAGCAGGATGTGCACTCTGCCACCTGCTGGCAGATGGCACAGCACAGACTCTGTGCATCTGGGAGAAGCAGGGCTCCAAGCCCAGGTTTATCTGTGAACAAAGAAATCGGAGCATTCAGATCCCCTCTCTGTGAGGTAAAATATCTATAGCCTCAAAACCAGCATCCAGAGACGGGAACAGCAACAAAAGCTAAAAGGGATTCTAAACTTCCCTCCATGTAATCCACACAGAAAGGCTGAGCCACGATGAAAGGCTGACTGGAGGGCTTCGCTGGGTAGGGGAGCAGGGACGGAAGCAGCAAGCACAAGATATTCAGGAACCGAAAGCAAAGAGATCTTTCATACAAAAATAGATGACAAGTGCAGCGAGCATTCAGACACATAGAGTTTGCTCGCTTCGGGGTGGGACTCTTGCCACCTTTGTGGAAGAGCTGCAGGTGTCGGTGGCTTTGTCTTGCCCAAGTAAAGCAAAAACACTTGTCAAGACTTTGGCTGCATCTCTGTGTTATGTATGTGTCTCCCTGAAACATGCCTGCACACAGGTGCACGTGTATTCCTGCACAGGGTTGCATGCTTATCCATATATACATGCATGCATGTGCACAAGATGTGCAGCTATACATGTATACACATGGACAAACTCACCTTCCTCTTTTTCTCAATTAAACCTTGTTTCATCGGCCCAATGGGATAACGCTGGGAACTCTTCTGTTACATAGAAACCATCACTTTGAGCTTCTGACCAGTTTACTTCTAAGGACTGAGACCCAGGCCCAGGGACTAGACTCAACCTTTGACATCATACCAATCCCAAATTGACACAGGGAGACTTCTGTATAATTTTCCAGTATTGAAACTCCCACATGTAAATTAGCTTCTGCAAATCCCTCCTCACAGACTTGCTCTCTCAGACCATGAGTCCTGCCAGACTCAACCCTGTGAGATCCCATCAACCCAGGCTGCCCAGGCCACTGAGGCTCAAAGCATGGTCCGCTGATTAACAGCCGCAGCTATGGAAGCTTGAAGGCTACACCAGCTCTCATACTCCACCCAGGACTTAGACTGTTAAGCAGAATAGGGAAACTTAGCCTCATTGGGTAAGAATGAGCTGTGTCCTCAGAGGACAGCTTCCCTAGAAGCTTAGCCAGAGAAGAGAGTTTGGGTCCTCAGAGAGAGCCACAGCAATGGTGTCCCTTCAAAAGAAGGAAGACAGGGGAGTAGAGGTGAGGGAATATCGGAGTATAGGCTCTAACTGGAGAGCATCTAACTCTGACTTCTCAGAGAGCTGCTAAGCATGAACTCACCCAAAATCTTGTCCCCAAGAAGGTAAAGGCCTCTGTCACCATGTCAGCCAGTGGATAATGGACTAGGAGCTTCATTCCCTCTAGGTACTGTAAGACTTGGGCAAGGCAGCTATTATTCCTCAGAGAGATTTTTTTTTCAACATGGCGGCAGCTTGGAGCTATTAGCCTCCCAAGTGTCCAACACCCAGGAACACCAGCTAGGACAATAGAGCTGGGTACCCCATGGCTCCTGTACTGTTCTAAGCCCTCAGATCATCAGCCCCAAGAACTGATGGAGAGAAGTGGGTTAAGAGGTAATCTCCTTCACCGTCCACTTTCTCGAGCTGCTGGAAGGAAGTAGTAAGAGCCGGTGGTTTCTGAACATAAAACTTCTTCCCTCACAGTTCTGAGAGGTCTACAGAGACCACCATACCTCAGGGGATGCTGCAAGAAAGTCAAGGTTGTTTCTCTGGCTGCAGAACTGCTAATGTCAAATAGGAGAACCAATCACAAGTAACTAAAACAACACCGGCTTTCTGCAAAGGGTACTTGTGCGGGGATGGAGCACCCCTTCCATGGTGATGGTCCCTGATGGAGTGGGTAGAATTTAGCACCACAGTTTCAACAGATGGACAGACAGTTGAGGCAGTGACAGACAACCACCATGCCCCATGAGGAGTGAGATGGGCAAGTGCTCTCGAGGGTGGGTGAACATCGATGCTTTCAAAGTCAAATCATGCTGTGATAGCGCCTACGTGACCTTTCTTCTCAGGAATTCTTCTGCATTATCATTTCTGCACTGAGATTTTTCTTCTCTCCATTGAAACAAGACTGTGAGGGACAAGGTTCCCAGCTGCAGGAATGAGCCGAGCCCATCTTGAAAAGGCAGTGACATGAACTCTTGACCTTTCCACTTAGAATCTACACAGCCAACATCTGGAGATAAAGACTAAAGGAAGGAAGAGTCTTGGAAACCAGGGATGTGGCTACACAGAACAGGAAGGGAAGAAAAGAAGAGGGGTCATGTATTCATGGCAACACAAAATCCAGTAAGGAAACCGAGGACAAAGAATCCAGCCCAGGACACATAAGGACAGGTACTCTTCTTGGGCTTAGAGAGTTCAAGGGGCCGGAGCTCAGCAGACTTTTCAGAGTATCAGGAGGAAGGAAGCTACCTCACAAGGTCCCTGTGGCTGTGCTCTAGGTTTGCCATCAAACCAGAACCAAATGCCCATGGAGATGAGCGAGAGGGAAAGAGAAAAAAAGAATGAAGAAAGGAGAGAAGGGGAAGTAAGAAAGGGGAAGGGAGAGACAAGGGAGTCTTCCAGGTGGTTCCTGGTCAGCAATTAGGACCTGTAGCTACCTTGGGTAGACAGGGTACCTAGCTGACTCAATGCACGTCTCTCCCTTTGGGATATACAAAGACAGAAGTTCCTGGTGTTACCGTTGGGAGCTAAAGGGGGGTCTTCTCCATTCTGGTTCTTGAGACCAAGGGAATCCAAACTGTACAAAGAAGAGGGCCTGGCAGGGTCTGCAGAGGCTGAGCTTGTATGTAGAGCGGGTGAAGCCAGCAGGGATGGCTGCCCAACTCCACTGGATGGATCAGAGCCTGCTGTCCATGGTCAGAGGTCAGCTCCCAGCCCAGACAGTTTTGCCTTCCTGCCATGCTTGCTAGAAAGCACATCACTGCCAGGAGAAAATTATTCAGGATCATGAACTAACTTATTATCCCCTAACAGATACTTTAAGCTTTAAGCCAGGACTGGCTAGAATCAGCAAGATAAAAGTTCTCTGCCATTTGTAGACACAAAGGTCTTTGAGCTAAATTAAGCTCAATTATAAAACAATAAAGAAAGTTATATTTCTTCATACCAGAGTTCTATAGACCAAAAACTACCTACCACGCAAGGACTGAATTTACAGCTCAAGACAGTGTGATGTATACATATCGCCCCTGGCAGGAGAACAGAGTGGTTATGAATTCAGGGAAGGAGAGAGTGTGCCTAGCGGAACTTTAGAACCTGTCTCTGCTCATAGCTCAGCCTTTCCATTTTGGAAATTACCTGACACTTTCCCTCAAACCCAGCTTCCCATAACCGTATTAGTTATGACTCCTTTGGCCGCAAGTGACAAAATCCCTAACTCAAATAAGCTTAAGAAAAGAAAAAATGGGATTTCTTTGCTCACAAAAACTGAAGAATCCTAAGGGTGCCATTGCTTCAGGCACAGCTTGATCCAGGCTGCACAGGCCTCAGGGATAGAGCATCTTTCCTGAACTTTTCAGCCCTGCCTAGTCCGTGCTCAGGGCCCATGTGCTCACAAGAAATTGGCACAGTTCCAGCCCACTGACCCTTTCCAACTTCATGCTACAGGTAAAGAGGTATGCCCTTGATAGTTCTAACACCTAAAAGCTCTCCAAGATTAAAATAACTCTGCGCAAAGCTGAGCATCCCTAACAGGAATACTTGACCAAAGAAATGGCAATCTCTTCTCCAAATAAATCCAAGTTGCCTACTTCAAGACTGACAGACTGACATGGCTCGTTGGATGGACTTAAAATACGATGAATTCAGCTTGTAGTCCTGCCGCATCCACAAGAATTGATGGAAAGCGACTGAAAGGTGGAGGAGGTGAAAGAAGAGTGGCGGGGGTAGACAGAGGAGCCAGAAAAGAACTTACTCAGCAAGGGATCAGGGACTTAAGTTCTGCGTCAAAATCTGTACAATGCGTTCTTAACAGTCCTTTGTCACTCATGTAGACTATGGTCATCATAGATAGAGGGCTGAGGAGGCATTTCAAAGCAAGTCACTTTGCTTTAGTTTTCCCTATTTTCCAAGTTCTTTGACCGCCCAGCCTAGCTCCCAGTGAGCCACAGTCAAAGCAGAATGGTTCCCTAGCTACGGGGTTGATGCAAGTGTGGGCCAGTGATTCAAGCAAAGCCAGGGAGGTGGGAGAATGTTCCTGGTGGAAGTTTAGGGAATTGGTGATGCAATATCCCCTGTGCACTTTAACTGTGACATCATAAAATGGAACTTCTGCAGCGACCTTGGTACCAAAACCTAGACTTCACCAACCTATTGAAAACAGTCAAGAAATAGAACGAGTTTTTCATCCTGACATGATTCATTAGGCTCTTGGATCAAGCTAAGGCTTTGAAGAGTCTCACCTTTAGGTGTTTTAGTCACAGAGTCAAGAGAGTCAAGAGATCTTCTTCTGTGTAAGTCAGTTGAACTGATACTAGTCTCCTCTGTCTGGTACAGTGCTTTATAGATGTGTCCCCACTATAGTGCCACATGTCACCTCTTACTGCAAATACAAGTTTCTGCAAAAAACACTTAAGTCTCCCAGCAGAAGAAATGTCATACTTTGTCCATCCGATTTGGCCAGAGGGTTTTGTAGTGCAATGTAGGTATGAAAGATCCCTACAGGACAGAACACACTGGTGGCAAGGAAGACACTCAACTACCCAACTCTTCCCTGTGTGCTCAGGGCTTAGCAGCTCTTTCTGCACCTGAATGGAAAGAGTAATTCTACCTACTTAGTTAATATTGTATCTATTAATGAACTCACTGCCGGCAATCATGAAAAGCAGAACTGTAAGTGTTGGAGCGTGTGTGTGTGTGTTGTGTGGTTGTGTGGTCTTCTGTATGTGTGTCTATATGTGTAAGAGAGAGTATGTGTGTGTGTGTGTGTGAGAGAGTGTGTGTGAGAGAGAATGTGTGTATGTGTGTGTGAGAGAAAGAGTGTGCATGTGTCTGTGTATGAGAAAGTGTGTTGTGTTTATGTGAGAGTGTGTGTGAGAGAGTGTGTGTGTCTATGTGTGTGAGAGAGAATATGTGTGTGTCTTTGTGTGAGAGAGAGTATGTGTGTATGAGAGTGTGTGTGTATGTGTGTGTGAGAGAGAAAGAGTGTGTGTGTGTCTGTGTGTGGGAAAGTATGCATGTCTGTTTATGCCAGTGTATGTGTCTGTGTGTGAAACAGTATGTGTGAGAGTGTGTGTATGTGTGTGTGAGTGTGTGTGTGTGAGTGTGTGTGTGTGTGTGTGTGTGTGTGTGTGTGTGTGAGAGAGAGAGAGAGAGAGAGAGAGAGAGAGAGAGAGAGAGAGAGAAGACATTTCCCTTCAAGGTCACCGTAACTAGCAGGGAACTTGGAACTTGCTTGCTGTGTTTTGTTCTATTCATCAACAGATTCTCCACTGCTGTCCCTGGCTGCAGTGGCTCATCCTTGGTTAAACCACTTTCCAGATATTGAACAGTATGCTTCTCACTGTGCACAACTTCCCTCAGCCTTAGTAAACATGGGCAAGCAAGAGATACTCTCTTCAGCTCTAACCTCCTGCCCAGTACACATAGCAGTACACCCTGTCACCAGCCAGATCCCAATGGACTCAGCCATGAGGAAACATTTAACTCCACCATCAGAAGTTTCCACAGGTTGATTGGATCTGTTCTTTAAAATTTTCGTTCTAATCAGAGTGCTAGAGGTGTAACGGACACATGGATGACAGTGTGCATGTGGACAGCAAGGGACAACTTTTTGGAGCTGGTTTTCTCTGTTCACATTTACATGGGTTCCAGGGATCAGACTCAAGGCTGGCAGGCTGGGAAGTGGCTATGCTAGTTGAGTCATCTCACCGCCCTCCATCTGTTTATCTCTTGAGAGGGAGTGAATGTTTGTATTCTGCTGCTCCCAAAAAAGTTCATATCTGGAAGTTCTGATTGCTGATAAGACAGTGTTCAAAGTGAAACTTTAGGGGACAATTACAATTAGGTGAAGACATGAGACTGTGCCCTCAGTGATGGGATTGATGTCATCAGAAAACAGAAGCCGCTCCTCCTCTCTTCCTCTCCATCGCCTCTCCTTCTTATCCTCTGCCTCTTTCCCCTCCTCCTCTTCCTCATCTCCCTCCTCCTCCCTCTTCCTTCTCCTCTTCTTCTCTTCTCATCTCCCTCCTCCTCTTCCTCATCTCCCCTCCTCTCCTCTTCCTCCTTCCTTTTCCCTCATCTCCTCCTCTCTTCCTCTTCCTCATCTCCCCTCCTCTCTTCCTCTTCCTCATCTCCTCTCTTCTTCCTCTTCCTCATCTCCCCTCCTCCACTTCTTCCTTCTCTTCTTCCTCCTCTTCCTTCTTATCTTTCACTCCCTCCTCTTTGCCTCTCCATGTGAGCCACCTACAAGCCAGGCCAAAGGCCTTTTTCAGAATCTGGCCATGTTCTCCCCCTCATTACATATACCTAGCCTTCAGAATTGTAAGGAACACATACTAGTTGTTTAAGTGACCTGATTTCTATTATTTTGTCTGGAAAAAAAAAAGTCTCTTGCTCTGTAAAGTTCAAGAATCATCCAGGTAAAAGGAAAGAAGGAATATTTTTTTCTTATTGTCAGTATTTTCAGGGTCAAATTTAGATATAAATATATTCTGATATACTAAGGAAATTTTTCCTCAGACACAGCTTGCATTCAAATGTATTTAAATCATCAAAATGTATTCAGCCTTGCAAATCAGTGAAGATTTCGGCAGTTGTAATGTAAACAGTGAACAGGTGCAGGAGGCTGTGAGCGTTAACCAGAGGCAAATGGCCGTGCAGAGCGGAGTGGCAAGTGGGAGGGGTAACAGGGAGCAGAACAAACCCCACCATTGAGAAATAGGGTAGGCAGTTGCTACCTATGTCAGCCAGGTTTCTAAGAAGCAGACCCCTGGCAATGGGTAGAAGTCCCCATGCATGTGAGGACATACACTATATGGTACATGCCATGATGGATTTATATACTAGGTACCACATGCTCTACACTTGTCTTTTTTCTTTTACATTTTTCTCCTTTAAAATTTTTATCAGTTCTTTGAAAGTCTCATAGGATGCATTTTGACCATATTCATTCAGTTGCCCCTCCTCCGATTCACCCCCTCTTCCTCACTCACCCAACTTTGTGTTCCTTATTTTTTCAAGTCTTCAAGACCAATTTGCGCTACCCAAACATTCTTGGATGTGTGTGTTTCACAGGCGAGGGATCGACTTACCAGAGATCAGATCAACTTTCATCAGACAGTGATCAACATCTGTAGAGAGCACTGTCTCCTCCTCTCCCAGCAGCTGATGATTGCCAATAACATTATGGCCCCGGGTGGGACTTTGTAGTCAACTCTCCTCTTTGAGCTGGATTTTTTCTGGCTTGGGCTTGAGCAGGTTTTGTACATGATGTTGCAAGTGCCAAGAGTTCATCTCTGCAGGTACCGCAATGTGTCTGGAAGATAATGTTTGCTTGTAGAAATATATATTAATCAGGGTTCTCTAATGGAACAGAACTGACAGAGAAAGAGAGAGAGAGAGAGAGAGAGAGAGAGAGAGAGAGAGAGAGAGAGAGAGAGAGAGAGAGATCAGGAGCACCGGGGAAGAAAGAGAGACAGAGAGTCAAAGACACAGAGAAAGAGACAGGGGGCTTATTAGAATGACCTACAGGCTGTGGTCCAGTTATCCAACAATGTCTGCCCAGAATCCAGTAGCTGTTCAGTCTTCAAACCTGGATGTTACAGCTGGTCTTCAGAATATGCTGGAATCCCAGAGAAGTAGATTCTAATGCCAGTGAAGGAATGGACTAGCCAGTGAAAGTGAGAACAAGCAGACAAAAATGAAAGTTTCCTTCTCCCTTGTCCTTTCTTTATACAGGTTGCCAGCAGAAGGTATGGTCCAGATTAAAGGTAGATCTTCCTACCTCAAAAGATCCATGTTAAAGGTCTATCTTCTCGATTCTCCTGCCACCTCTCTACCCACCTTATGGGACCTGTGGATCCTGAACCACGTAGGTTAGCTTTCCTTCTTCCAGCCATCTCCCCTGCTCTCTGAGTCCTACTGGGGAATCCCAAGCTACCCTGAGCAGTCTGCTATCCACACTGGATCTCCATTCTACACACACACACATATACACACACATACACACACACATACACACACACACACCTGACCTCTCCACCTACCTTCATCAGACCTACAGATCTGAAACCATACAGCCCAAAGATACCAATCCCAATACTTACTACAACAGGAGTGTCCAGGGACCAAAGGTATCCAGATGGCTAAAAGCCCTTAAAAGAACACAGTCAACAAAAGCCAGGGCAATAAGACACTCTCTGAGCACAACTACCCTACTACAGGAAGCCCTGGATATCCTAACACAACCAAAGCACAAGAAAATGACCTTAAATACAATCTTATAAAAATGATAGAAGACTTTAAGAAGGAAATTAATAAATCCCTTAAGGAAATACAGGAAAATAAAATCAAACAGGTAGATGTCTTTAAAGAGGAAACAAATAAACCCCTTAAAGATATACAGGAATATACAAATAGACACCTGATGGAAATAAATAAAACTTATATGACCTGAAAGTGGAAATAAGAGCAATAAAGAAAACACAAACTGAGGGAACTCTGGAGATGAAAAACCTAGGGAAGAGAACTGGAACAACAGATGCAAGCATCACCAACAGAATATAGGTAATAGAAGAGAGAATCTCAGGCAGAGAAGATACAATTGGAGAAATTGATATATTAGTCAAAAAAAAATCTTAAATCTAAAAAGTTCCTGACACTAACCATCCAGAAATCTGGGATGCCATGGAAAGACCTAACCTAAGAATATAGACATAGAAGAAGGTGAAGACTCCTAGCTTCAAGGCCCAGAAAATATTTTCAATAAAATCATAGAAGAAAACTTTCCCAACCTAAAGAAAGAGATGCCTATAAACATACTGAACACCAATCAGACTAGATCAGAAAAGAAAATCATCCCACTACATGATAACCAAAACACACAATCTACAAAACAAAGAAAGAAATTAAAAGCCACAAGTGGAAAATGGAAGGTAACATACAAAGACAGAATTACATCTGACTTCTAAACAGAGACTCTAAAAGCTAGAAGGGCCTGAAACCTTGTACCTCTTGTAACCTGTAAAAAAAACAAACAAAAAACAAAAACCCACAGATGCCAACATAGACTACTAGACCCAGCAAAATTATCACCATAAATGGAGAAAACAAGATTTTTCAAGACAAATCCAAATTTAAACAATATCTATCCACAAATTTAGCCCTATAGAAAATACTAAAAGGAAAATGCCAACCCAACGTGGATAACTATATCTACGAAAACACAGGAAATAAGTAAATCCATACTAGCAAAACCAAGAGAAGCACACACAAACAGACTGACATGACCAACATCGAAATAACAGGAAATAACAATCACTGGTCATTAATATCTCTCAACATCAATAGACTCAATTCCACAATATAAAGTCACAGACTAACAGAATGGATGCAAAAACATTGTCCACCATTCTGCTGTATATAAGAAATACACCTCAGCAATAAAAATAGACATTACCTCAGAGTAATGGGCTAGAAAATGTTTTCCAAGCAAACAGACACTAGAAACAAGCTGGGATAGCCATCCTAATATCTAATAAAATAGACTTTTAACCAAAATTAATCTAAAGAAATGGGAAAGGACACTTCATACTCATTAAAGGAAAAATATACCAAGATGGTATCTTAATTCTGAACATCTATGTCTCAAACACAAGGGCACTTACATTTGTAAAAGAAACATTGCTAAAGACTAAATCTCACATTGAATTCAACACCCCACACTCACCAATTGACAGGTCATCCAGACAAAAACTAAACAGAGAAATAATAAAGCTAACAAACATATGAATCAAATGAACCTAATAGATATCTATAGAATAGTTCCCCCAAACATAAAAGAATATACCTTCTTCTTGGCACCTCATGGATCCTTCTCTAAAATAGACCATATAGTTGGCCACAAAACAAGCTTCAACAGATTTGAGAAATAAAATAATGCCTTGTATCTTATCAGACCACCATGGATTAAAGCTGGACTTCAGCAACAACAGAAACACCAGAAGGCCTACGCACTCATGGAAATTGAACAGCTATTTACTCGGTGATCTCTGTGTCAGGAACAAAATAAAGAAATCTAAATACTTTCTAGAATTCAATGAAAATGAAGTCACAACATACCCAAATTTATGGGACACAGTGAAAGCAGTTCTTAGAGGAAAGTTCATAGCACTAAGTGCCTCCATAAAGAAATTAGAGTTCTCATACCAGCAATTTAAAGCACACCTGAAAGCTCTAGAAAAGAAAGAGGAGGAGGGAGGAGGAGGAGGAGGAGGAGGAGGAGGAGGAGAGGAGGAGGAGAAGCAAGCACACTGAAGAAGAGTAGTATAGGCATTAAGATCACAATTAATAAATGGGACCTTTGAAGCTAAAAAGCTTCATAGCAAAGAACACTCCATTTAAACAAAGAGGCAGCAAACAGAATAGGGAAACATGTTACCATCATACTCAAATGAAATAGTATCTAGGGTACACCAGACAACACAAACTAAAATGCTGAACACAATAACAAAATTTTAAAATGGGATATAGGACATGGGCGGTGGTGGCGCACGCCTTTAATCCCAGCACTTGGGAGCAGAGGCAGGCGATTTCTGAGTTGAGGCCAGCCTGGTCTACAGAGTGAGTTCCAGGACAGCCCGGGCTACACAGAGAAACCCTGTCTCGAAAAAACCTAAAAAAAAAAAAAGAATGAGAGTTCTCAAAAGATGAAACACAAATGCCTAAGAAACACTTAAAGGAATGTTCACCATTTTTAGCCACCAGGAAACGTAAACTAAAACTACTTTGAGATCTTATCTTACCCAATCAGAATGGCCAAGATTAGTAAAACCAGTGACAGCAGCTGCTGGGGAGAGTGTGGAGAAAGGAGAACACGTTTTCATGGCTGATGTAGTGCAAACTTGTGCACTATGGAAATCAGGGTGGAGGTCGCTCAAGGTGCTGAAAATCAATCTATCATGTCAACTGTCGTGACTCTCAGGCATACACCCTAAGGACTGTACATCCTACTAGAGAGACTTGCTCCTCCATGTTGCTGCTCTACCCATAACAGCCAGAAAATGACAAGTTAGATGCCCATCAACTGATGGATAATGAAGGTCTGTCTGGTTCATTCACACACTGGAATGTTATTCAGCTTTTTTGTTTAACTGAAATCATTAAATGTTTAGGTCAATGGATAGAGCTGGAAACGAACATCCTGAGTGACATAACCAAGACTAAGAAAGATAAACATTGCATGTTTTCTCTATATATTGATGTTAGATTTTATGCGCTAGTTTTATTTAAAATATCCACAGAGGTTAGGTAGCTGGTAAGGAACTTAGAGAGAGGTTATCTAGCAAAGAAGGGGAGATATAATATAGTGCCATAAAGGGAAAATAAAAATAGGAGGATTACATGGAGAGTAGGATGGAGAGGCAAGGTAACTGGGTGAGTATGGGGAGGGACAATTAACACTAAAGGGCTTTTGAAAAGCTATATGGAAACCTACTACTATACAGTCTTTCTGATATGTATATACATAAGAGAAATTTAAATGGATTCACCATATAATGGAGGAGATGATGCCCAAACTCTACATTATATGCTACCACAAGTAAAACACCCAATACCAGGAATGAGTTACGTATCTTTGAGCAGTTAGCCAAAGGAGTTCCATAGATGCCACGAAACATTGAGGCCATTGGCAATATTATTGGTTACCCTCCACAACCTTATGGTAAGGCCTTATTGCTGATCACAACTTACTTATATCGTTGAACACAGAGAAATCAAGCTGATATCCAACCAACATTTTCACCCCTACAGACTAGTAGTTTCATAGTTCTAGAAGGTACTATATACAATTCATCAGGGGAATAAGCAATTATCAGGTTCAACCAGCTCTGAAATCTGCAAGCTATGAGAGATGACCTGCCTGCAAGAGACGCTGGTACAATAGTGGCATAAATAGTATAGGAACAACCAATCACTTCTTAATTGGATTTAAGGTCTGTCTACTCATAGGATGGAACCCATACCTGATACTGTTAATGAAGTCAGGAACGTGGACTAAACAAGTCATGGGACTTAGGGGAAAACTGCCTATTATTATTATTGTTGTTATTGTTAGTTATTATTATGCTAAATGAACATAGAAATAAAAATGACTCCTATTGACACATCCTAAATCAGATTTCATTTACTTAAAACTATATACTACTCAGAGCAAAGTTTACCTTTGGAGGGAGTGGTAAGCTGCAGGGAGCAACGTGGGGTTCTGGAAGGGTGCTCACTTTCCATTCCTTGTTCAAGGCTGAGGACACCTGGGCATGCCCCATCACTGACATTTGCTGCGTACATTGTTCTCCATGAAGAATGCTTTTCGGCATACTTTTCTCATTGTCATAGAAGAGAGACTGGAATGACTTTTGGAGGGTGAAGGCAGAGAACTTGAAACAGAAGGAATTCAGGGCTCACATTTGGACCTTGCAATTCCATTTAAATTCCAAACCTAAGACAGTGAGGCCCTGGTCATCCAGCTACTCGGGAGGTTGAGGTGGAAAGACGGCTTGTGCCTAGGGGACCCTGTCTCCAAAATAAATGAATAAGTATAAACATACCTTAGAATAGACAGAGAAACAACACCCTGTGTAAATTACAGAACTGGTAAAGGATACTCATTTGGTTTATAGGCTATTTTGGAGAACACACACACACATACACACACATACATACACACATACACACACACCTACACAAGAGAGAGAGAGAGAGAGAGACAGACAGACAGAGAGAGAGACAAGAGAGAGACAGACAAGAGAGAAAAGAGAGAGAGACAGAGAGAGAGACAGAGAGAGAGAGTTACAAGAAAGGAGTACAGGCAACATCAGTTCACTAAACATGGCAGACCACTACTGAAGTCCAGGATTATGAAGCTGCAAAACACATGACCCTGTGCAAACCCTAACATTTCAACTCTCTCACTATAAGACTAGGAACTCCTACCAGGCAGGCTTATTTTAAGGAAGAAATGGCATAAACTGGAAGGGTTTATCTTTTGACTACAAGGTACCAGGCTATAGAAAGTATCCAGTATGAGGGGTTTTATTTTGTGCTTTGTACAAACCAGACAAAAATCAACCAGGTCACTTGTGGTCACAATGAGTATCTGGTCTGAAGGCTGGGGTATGTTTTTGAACTTGAAGTTAAAATGATTCATCCCAAGCAATCCAACACAAGAAATGAGAATGCAGTTTCATCCTTCATTCCCGAAACTTGTATTTAAGACACAAGATGCCAAGGCTTCGAGACAACACCATTTTAATTCAGAATCGCCCTTGCTAATCCTTCAGAGAAGTGAGAGATTGCCTCATTATCCGGCGTTATGCGACCAGTTTCATCACTTTGTGATCAGCGTTGCTTGCTCTTTCCTTCTTTACGAGGCCCTCCTTCCAAGACTGTGGCACCTAATTCTAATTTAGTCTAATTTTGGAACCACAAATATAAACTTGTGTGGCATTTCACTTATCTCTAAAGTAAAGTTATTGCTCTGATTCTAAGTTCCTTTTTAGAGCACATTATTGTTTGTTGAGTTATTGATCTTATTTGGAAAATTAGAATATTAGCATTCGTGTCCTTTACATTAAAATGTCATTTGTTAATTTGCATTAAATAGCTGGCATTATGGGCCCACTGTGAATTAATTTTGCTTCTAGCTGTTACTAATTATTAACGTTTTTTTATCTTTGTGCTTCGAGTGTTTGTTTTGATATCCTACTTTCCTATCTGCTCCAAGTCATAAGTCATCAGGGAGGAAGCAATTAATCCACCAGATTGCCCGGACGGCATTCATCCTGGGAGACCATTTATATTAGGAACTAGAGATTACCTTTTAACAACTGGTAAAGATCAATCTGTTTCAATATTGAGAATTGAAATAAGGAGTCTTCACAATGCTTAATTACCCTGTGTAGGAACAGTCAGAGCCTTCTGGTTGGCTTTGATATCTGACCTTGGGGAGGGAGCAAGACACCAGGGATACCCACTTCCTCCTAAAACCCAGAGAAATCCTGGGAAATGTGCAAAGTATTTAGAGGAGAAGTTCAAAAGTTACGAGAAAGGCTGGGGTGGTGACTGAGTTGGTGAAGTGCCCGCTGTGTGAGCATAAGGACCTGAGAAGAGTCCCAGAATCCAGGTACAAGCAGGGTCTGGCAATCACTAACATGCCACAAATATAGGGGCATACACTTACAGCTACTGGGGAGGCAGAATCTCTGGGGCTCACTGGCCAGTCAGCCTTCTCCAACCTAGAAGCTCCATGCCAAGAGAGACCCTGCCTCAAAAAACTGAGGTAGACAGTGAGGAGAAATTGATCCATGACCTTCCCATGCATGTGTACACATATTCACAAGCACCTAATGAATGTACATGTGTGCATGCACACATTCATACACCTATGTACAACATGAGTGTTACACACACACACACACACAGAGAGAGAGAGAGAGAGAGAGAGAGAGAGAGAGAGAGAGAGAGAGAGAGAGAGAATGGAACGCCCAGATGCTTCTAGATACTTAGAAAGAGATTACATAGTACCTGAGGCCCAAAGGTGGAGGCCAGGCCTAAATGCTTGTGTTTAGAGAGAACGACTTCTAGCACCTTTAGAGACTAGAGAAAGCCTGTAGCTTTACTCTTAGTCAGAGTGTTCAAAGACCTTTTGCCTCCACAAAAATATGGTTCTGTTATCAGAAGTAGAGTTGCATAAAGCCATGATCATATATGATCTCACAGATTCCGTAGCATGTGCATCCTGGCTTGGCTCAGCTGGGTTTCTTTAAGGCTCCCTTCAAGATATCAAGTGGGCGTGGATCTCTTCCCAAGATCACTCCTATCAGTAGGGTTGTTCTTCATCAGCTGTAAGCCATTAGCAGATATTACAGTTTCCCTCTGCTCCTCATCACTGGGCTTCAACTCCTCACACCTAAACACTAAAAGAGGGAAAAGAGAGAATGAGAATCTTGTAGCAGAATAGCCAGTATCCCTGACAGTGAACTAACAAGAGGCAAGATCAAGCAAGATAGAAGAAGCCAGAGCCTGAAGCCTCATCTCGGACACGGTATCCCGTGTTTGTCATTCAGCTCACATTCAAGAGCTTGAAGCACCAGACAGGGAAGAGGCGGGTCTGCCACCATAGGCTGCTCTCCACGTGTGTTCTTGACAAAGGATGAGATTATTAAAAACTAACATTCTGGATTAAGGTCCCCACACAAATAAGATCCAGACCTCAAAGAAGGGTGCTCCCATCTGGTACTGTGTCTCTGAGGCTGAACTGGAAAAGGAACTGAAACCAGAACTCCTTCTCTGCTGACTGAGCTGAGCACTGTGGCTGCATTTGATGGCTCAGGAATGAAGACAACTAGCAAGTGGAGAGTCCATTCTTTCCTTCCTTCTTCCATTCTCACTCTGAGAACCTAGCTGGCAAAACTAAAAGAGAGCGCGTGGCAAAGGGCACATGCGACTTACAGAACTGCAACCCTGGGGTCATAACGCACAGTGCAGGCCCTGAAGTTGAAGCTGAGAGCTCGCCCCTTAATAATTAGCGCGAGAGGCAGTAGGAACTTTCTCCAGCTGGCCTGATGATACTGATCTCTCTGTCTTGGGATTAAGGTTAAAAAAATAACTTTAAGGTCTTTCAGTAAGAAGTCAAAGCAGTAATTTTCTGCGTAGCTTAGGTGTAGAGTCTAAATTTATGCTATCAAAACAGTGCTGGGACCTAAAAATAGAACAAAACACAACCAGCATCTCAGAGCAGTGAAACCCGTGGTTACCAGCAGGGACAGCTGTGCAGCCCCTCCTGTCAACAGGGTGAATGGGCTCTCACGTCAGAAATGAGAGAAGGGAGGGAGGGATGTCATAACGGGGATTTGGTGGTCACTAAAAGAGGGAAAAGAGAGAATGAGACATGGCGCATAGTCAGGACTTTGAGGAACTGGGAAAACATGGTAGACATGACAAAGTCCATCCACTAAAATGGATCAAAGACGTATACAAATGTGAGCACCACGGAATACCAAGAAAACAGGAAGGAAGAGGCAGGCTCTCCCGATAGGACGGATGCGGCTTCCAGAAGAGAAAATAGGGCTGGAAATGTTAACATGCCCATTGTTAAGTGACAGACTAAACAAAACTGAAGAGAGGATCTGTGAGAAAAAATGGTGCTCAGTGGCCCCAGGCTCGAGCGGAGGTGACCTGCAAGTTGCGGGGGGGGGGGGGGGGGGGGGGGGGGGGGGGGGGGGGCGGAGTCCTCGGAGGCTTTCCACACAGGCGGGTCCCACATACAGGAGAAGTCTCAAGTTTCAAAGGCTGGAAGCTTTGGCGACGGCAGGCCCCAATAATATGAGAAGTCCAATGTTCCATGAAGTTTACTGTTTATGGTGTGGTAGTTGGGTCTGGATGTGCGTGCCCACCAGTTCAGCCAGGGGAGAGCTGGCTTAAATAGGGGAGGGGAAAGAGGGCCTAGGAAAAGGAATAACTTAATTAGTTAAGTCCGCCCCCACCCTTAGGTAACTCATGAATATGGAAATCTCTGTTAGTCACGCCCTCTACCTGGATGGTGACGCAAACCTCTCTGGGAGGAGCTACTCTGAGACAGACGCCTGCAAGATGCAGGCTATGGGGATGTAGGCGGCATGTGGGGGTCGTCTGGAATCCAGGGGCGTGGGGAGATACATGCCGTTCCTACCTAGGTTATGGTCACCTGTTGGGTCTCCAGCTATCTCAAACCCAGCGCTCTACCGGGAAGACCAAATCATCCCTTTATGGTCCCAGAAGGATCAGCCATTGGAGAGCTCTGATTTTGAACAAATGTCAGTAAAGAGTGGAGGAAAGAGAGCATACACAGAGAGAGGGAATTTCTGTGGGGTGTCGGCACATGTCTGCACCCCCAGCACCGAGGACACCAAGGCGGGACTGGAAATGTAAAAGCATCCTAAGATACGTACTGAGATCCTATCTCAAAAAGTAAAATAATGTGTGCATGCATACATAGATAGCCTCCGACCACACACACACACACACACACACACACAGAGTCCCTAGCTTGTGAAAGTTCAACTTGGATTTTTCAACCTTATGATGATTGCTTCCAAAGCAGTATTTATTCAGTAGAAAATAATGTCCAATTTTGACGTTCCCCACGGCAAGACATGTGTGATAAGATGCTCATTCTGGTAGCATTGGACCCCATCAGCAGGCTGTCACTTCCCATTAGCCCTGAAGTCATGAAAGGAGACAGCCAGCTAGCTATGGTGTCTTGTGTGACGAAGGCGGGTGTTCTGTAGGTAGACTGAGCACGCCTGCGACTTGTGATATTTTGTGGTGGCTTTACTGAGACATAACTCCATCCAAATCAAGGAGTATCTGTGTAACTACTGAAAGTGTCCCTAAGAGGCATGTAAAATAAAAACAGGAACATGCTACACCTGCCCACAAACCTGAAGTAATAGAGGGAGCAAAGCTAGAACTATCTAGAAACTGTAGTTCTCTGAGATGCACGTTGGTCAAGAAACTCCAAATGTTATTTTCATATCTCCCTGTTCTGCATTTGATCTGTGACCTCATCTTAGATGGGATTTCCATTTCCTAGGGTCATGAAAGGCCCCTGATAGATGGTTAAGCCCTGGTTTCTCTTGTGCATCCCTAAAAGATCCTGGCTCAGCTTCCTTCCTAGAATCACTTCTGAAATCACCCAGATGATATTTGCCACATGGTACAAAAGACTGGAAACAAAATATTTCATTTCTTTTCTTTCCCATCCAGAATCCTGGACTGAGTTTCAAGCATGAAGGAACCTCAGAAAATGTTGTTGGAATCAGTGGAAATGTTAGTCAGATTTAGCTTATTATCACACAAAAGGTCTGGAGATACAGAAAGGACAGCATAGCATAACACTACATAATATGACATAGCAGAACTTCACAGGTAGAAAGACCCTGGGGTAAAAAATAGGGAAAAGAAATCGGAAAAACAATGATGGTATTTTTAAAAACAGACTCAGGGTAGTCAATTCAAACCTTGACAAGTCCAAAAGTTCTTTATAATCTGGCAAACATACTCTCTGTCCTGAGCACGAGCCAGGTCTATGGTCTCTCCTTCACCCATGACAACGCACTCTGCTTATTAATACGTGCAAAAAAAAAAAAAATGGCAGATCAGCCAACACTTCCTTTTCCAAGATGGCTGAAGTAGAGCAGAAGAAGTTCATCTACCGTGGTGTGGACCTGGACCAATCTCCTAGGCATTGTGGTGAGCGTGTACAACGGCAAGACCAGGTGGAGATCAAACCAGAGATGATCCGACACTACCTAAGCAAGTTCTCCATCACCTACCAGCCAATGAAGCACGATCAGCCTGGTATTGGTGCCTCCCTCTCCTCCTGCTTCATCCCCCTCAAATAGCAGAGGCCAGTAAAGACTCATGTTTAGTCCTGGGAAACACACACACACACAAAACTACACCAGTGGCTGTGGTGCTTCTAAGTAAAATAACCATTATTTCTCCGATTCTCAACTTTACAGCAGAATTTAGCATCACTTCTTCCCAGGTCCATCCTCCTACTCCTCAGTCGGGTCCTGGGCTCCCTGGGCTCCCTGGGCTCCCTGGGCTCCCTGGGCTCCCTGGGCTCCCTGGGCTCCCTGGGCTCCACAGATTCCTTGGACTCCCCTAGCTCTTTGGCTGCAATAGCCTCTTGACGATGAGTATTGCTCACTCCTTCTCTCCAAACATCCTGAGTTCTGAGCATTAAACCCACACAGTCCTGACTTCAACTGCTGCTTGATGCGGATGGTTTCTACTGCCTTTGGGTGGCGCCAAGCTAAACACCACGCCTTTAACCCACGAGTCTTTGGGGGCATTTCACATGTGAGGGTTCAGTCAGCTCTGTAATCCTGCAGTTCTGGCATGGCATGGAAGCATTTGGGATGTGGGGTCCACAGTCTAGAAGCATGTATACCAGAGGCAGCCAGCATAGCTCCTCACACCGGGAGCTCTTGGAAGGGAGAGAACGACAGCTTTTCCATTCCTCGACCTCAACCCGATGGTGAACTGTCCCATGCCCCTGTGCACTCCCTCAGCCGCCAACAGCACTCGGAGGAGCCCAGAGCAATAAACTGTGTAACCAGGGGGTACAGAGTAGAGAATTCTAAAACAGATCCATTTTCCTTTGTTCAAAATTGCATGGTTCTTTTTTTCTCTTTCTCTCTCTCTAAACATTAGTTCTTTAAAAAGTACTTTTAACTTAAAAAAAAAAAAAGTGTCGAATTTATCAGGAATTTTGCACACATGTAAGGTCCAACTCTATTGCATCTAATATTTGCCAAGCATTTTCATACCTGCAAATGTGTTTTGATACCTACACTTCATTCTCATAGCGCTGTGAGTTAAAATTATCTAGTTGAGCTATTTTCATTTTTAGATGAAGGGACTCAGACATAGAGAGCTTAACCCATGGCTTCAGATCAGGTAACAAAACCGTGGCGGTACAAACCCCCACCTTGAGGTTCTCATTACAGACATGTCCATCCCGCTACAAAGACTGCACTGACTGAAGCACAGGTCTCCATCACATCACAGCAATCAGATCTCCACTCCTCCTGAGAATCTGGTGTTCAACATGCGGGAGACAGGGAGCACAAATCTCAAAGGCAATAGATTCTCTCTGAATTTGAAAAACAGAGTGGGGTGGGGGGTGAGAAAGACAGCAAAGCACAGTTGCTTGAGAAAAATTCAGGTAATTCTTTAAAATTCCAACTAAGCAAATATCCACGAGTCAATCAAATTTTAGACCAAGGTTAAGTCACTAAGAACTTGGGTGTTTACAGATAGGGCCACGGAAAGCCCTAGGGGTTAAACAAAGGATCCTGGGTGGATTCTTTGAAAGATGCAGTGAAAGCACAGCTGAGGGGTCTGTAGAATCAAGGATCCTCTCGGCTTCCCAATCCCTTGCTCTCTAGTTCCTCATATCCGCTGACACATTCCTTGTACAGAACCCGGCAGGAAAGATGATCCACGGCTTTCATCTTGAGCTAGGGCCTGTGGGAAACACGCACTGTGATGAAAAGAACTGTGCAAACCAGGAGCCCAGCCTGGACCCACATCTGCTGTGAAGCAGGCATCAGCCTCCAGAGGTGCAGTCTTCACTGTAAATGATGAGATTGAGCCAGCCGATCTTTAAGGTCACTTTTTCCTTTGAACCTTACTAAACCAGGAAAGATGAATAGAACAGAGATAAATCCCGAGATTTACCCAGGTCCCTGGGAGCTCTGACTTTCCTTTCTCCGTGTCTTTGTCCAGGCAGCACCTTATGTTTCCCTCTTGAAAGCAGGCTAGGATCCAACTGCAGCCTCTGAACATGGACAGACAGCCTTCTGTCTCCTAGTGTGTTTATATTGCAAATTCTGGGGGCTACATTCAACTTGAGGAAGCCAAAACTAAAAGTAGATACATGATGTATACTGGGGGTGGGGGGGTTAGGACACAAGAATTATTGTTTGGCTCTTTCTAAACCGTATCCTGACTGGGATCATTTAAGAAAATCCGAAGCTAAACCAAAGAAAAATGTGCTTTCTCTTGCCTTCCTTGTTTTTCACTTCTTCAGACCCCATCTGTCCCCAGAGAAATATTGGAGAGGATAACATACATACGGAGAGCACCAGGTACCAGGACATGTGAAGAATCCTCTTGCCTTTGGGGTGTGAGTTTCTAACCTTCATCGTTGAGGGTCCCCCCACATCTAAGAAATTGTCTCTTTTTTTTTTTTTTTTTTTTTTTTTTTTGGTTTTTCGAGACAGGGTTTCTCTGGTCCTGGCTGTCCTGGAACTCACTCTGTAGACCAGGCTGGCCTTGAACTCAGAAATCCGCCTGCCTCTGCCTCCCAAGTGCTGGGATTAAAGGCGTGCGCCACCACCGCCCGGCCCTAAGAAATTGTCTCTACATTACACAGGAGCTGGTCTGGAATACAGTGAACTTTTGATACATATATATAATATTTATTGTTATATATTTATATTATATATGTATATATAATAAGCCCATTTCCTTGTTCAGGGGTATATACTAACTGTAATAAATACAGTAAATGAGTCTCCAGGATGCTGATGTATCCCCATCAGAGTACATGGCCTGTCCAATCCCAGCTTTTCTACATGTCTGTCTGTCTGTCTGTCTGCCTGCCTGTCCTTCTCATCAGTTTGGTAAGGTCAATCTCTAAAGTCACGTAGGTTGCGGCAATGAATATATTTTCTGCCACTTTTCACTATTTAATTTCAGAATCTTATTCAAAAACATCTATACCCCAAACATACTCATAGGATTTAACTATGTGCAGTAGAGTTTCTTTTCCCAGAATTCCCAGAACATCTGCTTCCTGAGCTTTCTGGGCTTTTCCATGTTCTGCCTTAGGGTGCCAAACATTGCCCCTCACATGCCTGGGTCTCCTAAGCTCTGTTCATGTACTATTCATGTGCTTAGCTAGAGATTTTCTTATATCAGTGACATTAGGGCTCTGTTCCCAGCTCACTGAGAATAGAATTTAGCTAGGAGATGTTGACTGTCATCTTGTGAGTGTGTGGCTCACAGAAAGGAAATGTCACCCCAAGGCTTTGGGGACATGACTCTGCCCTCTGACTTTTGCTGGGCTTTTCCCCCTAACCTCATTTAACTTACATTTTTCATTTTCTCTTTAGTACAATAGCAGTAATTAACTGAGAAAGTGCATAAATCAGAACCCACGAGTAACTAAGAAGAGCATGGACGTCAACCCAGCTCTAGATTCTTATAGCTTCTTGAGAAACTGTTCCTTAAGAAATCAAGGGATCAGCCATAAACAATTTATCCACACTAATCCAAAGGGCGTCTTTGCAGTAGGGACAAGTTCGTAACCCAGCTCAAGATGGAAGAAAAAAATCAGGCTGGCCTATGATGGGCAGGCTGTTAGTAACATAAATATGCGCACCTCCCAAAAAATAAATGTGAGGTTTTTTCTTTTCTTTTTTTTTCTAGAAATGGAATATTTAACATTTACACTCATGCCAGAAAGAAAAAGTAAAAGAGAGTCAGGAAAAAATGAAAAAATAACCATGTATCAGAATGTTTTTAAAAAAAATAAAGCAAAAATAGCGATTCCACCTATTAATCAACTGGAGTAGTACCACATGCCGCTTCCCAAATAAGTAGGTAATGATTTCTGCACGTTACAGAACAGAAGCAGAGGGGAAGCGTCGCTTCAGACTCAGCAATTTAAATAAAACAGCAGTTAATAAAGTGTCAGCAGCCTCTCGCTGTGCAAATGCACCCAGGAAGAAACAGGAGTCATAGACATGCGGCACTCTGGAGTTGTAGACACACTGTGCTCTGGAGTTGTAGGCACACTGTGCTCTAGAGCTGTAGACACACTATACTCTGGAGTTGTAGGCACATTGCACTCTGGAGCTGTAGACACACTGTGCTCTAGAGCTGTAGACACACTGCATTCAGGAGTTGTAGGCATACTGTGCTCTGGAGCTGTAGACACACTGTACTCTGGAGTTGTGGGCACACTGTACTCTGAAGTTGTAGGCACACTGTGCTCTGGAGCTGTAGACACACTGTGCTCTGGAGCTGTAGACACACTGTACTCTGAAGTTGTAGGCACACTGAAGTTTTAGGCACACTGCACTCTGGAGCTGTAGACACAGTGCACTCTGGAGCTGTAGACACACTGCACTGTGCACTCTGGAGTTGTAGGCACACTATGCTGTGAAGCATCTGCTTTTCAGCCTTTGCTGAGTTATCACAACACTGAAAAGAAAAATGACAACAGTCTCCAGCTTCCTTCCAAAACATCGGTGCTGCCTTTCAAACCCGGTTAATAGGACAAAGCTACCATCAGGACTACATTATGATACAAAGAGTAGATTTTGCATGTGTGCACGTTTTGAATAGAATTTTAGTTAAAATACTCTTAAAGTCCATTTCTCTTTATGTAATTGAATATCCATGAGGTTAACAAGACAGCTAATATTTCAGCTCTCCTCACCTGTCTCCTCCTCTCTCGTTTATGTTCCTATACATTTACGTGTGTGTGTGTGTGTGTGTGTGTGTGTGTGTGTGTGTGTGTTGCAATTTATAGCCTCTTTCCATCCTAGATAGGATGAGAACCTTATTCCAGTGTGTCTGGTGTCTGGAGATCTCAGTTTGGTACTGGGTGGATTAGACAGGTTTCTCACCCCAAGGCTCTATCTCCCCACATTACCGACACTGTAGTGTGTGTTTCACAGAGGAAGCCATGCTGTCTTGGGAAAGCCATGAAGATATATTTATCCCCTGGCGTGACCGGCACTTTACTGTCTCATAGAACTGAGTAAGCTACTGGAAATGAGACAGCTCATATACCTGTCTCACATGTAATCTCCCAGGTTTGCAAGACTTCTGAATGTCCTTCCTCCACAGACCCTTTAGGGTACTTAAGACGAAGCCCCATCCTACTCTCGAGAAATTCAGGGAGCAGTCCCGACAGGTTCTGGTCACCTGACTCTTATCGTGGTTCCACTCTAAGGAGTTGTGTGACCTTGAGAAAAATGGATTCCTCCACCGCTGACTAGGCTCAGGACTCTTCTCCAGTGCCTAACCGTGGATTATCCTCAGGCAGCTGCTCAAAGACTATTTAAACATTATTTAAATGACCTTGTTATCTGTGTCCTGCCTGAGTCACTAGGAAGACCATACATGATACTAAATATTTTTTTTTATTTTATACAAACCATAGTCTAGTACCATATCTAAATCCAGACCACTTAAAGTGCTAGGACTTGCAAAATAAATTGCTCATTCTATTAAGTATCTAATTATTGTTTCATAATCTCAAGTATTTCTTTGCAGTATTGAACATGAAACAACAATATAGACCTTTATGGAGACATTTTTCTTCAAACACTGAATTAGCCTCCAGGGATACTGATATTACTCACCAGGTACTGACGGGCCTTAACACCTTTCTGAAAACTCAGAGTTCAACTTCAACTCCTTCCACGTGTACCTGGATGATACAGCACCTCTCTGTTTCTAAGGAAGAGCTGACATAAGGAATCAGCCAATCAGAGCAAAGATGGGATGGTGCCTGTGATGGAAGAGATGATACTAGAGTCTTGACTGGTGCCCTTTAAATTCAGCGCCCTCGCTGATTTTTACCCTAACGCCGTATACTTTTTTCCCATTAAAACTTGATTCTCCACGATTTCTAAGTCTCAACATGGCCTCTAATCCCCAAAGTAAGCTTTTTTCACAGGAGCGGGAGGTACGGCATTACTGAGCTGTGTCCTCCGAGGCCATCTAAGCCACAGATTCCAGCACCCGGCAGCTCTGTGCTGGGCAATCGGAAGCAGCTTCTTCACATCCCCACAGCCCAACTTTAGCTTGGCACACCTGTTATGCTGGAGGAGGAGCAGGTCAGTAGAAATTAATTAAAAGAGTTACTTAAGCATAAAAGTGAAATTTACCAAGCAATTTCCCACTTCGTGGTGAGAGCCTCATCTTAGGCCATGTCTCCTGAACAAGTGGCTTTATTCTGTGATTTAACAGTAGGGTGTTTCATAGCTCATCCCGTCTGCATTCATTTTCACACTGACTGAACAAATGCAATTAGCTTGCAGTGAGCCAAGTAATGGTTTTCTTCAAGGATTGAGAACACTTTCTTAGACTCTAATGTGTACAAACGTCTGCCGCGTCTCCTTCCACCTGGGCTCCCGATAGAGCAACCGCATGTCTTTTCCACTGGACCAACACAAAAGTTTTGTTTTCAAGGAAACAATGCTATGGGACCGGAGAGCCAGTTGAGATTAAGGGGCAATAGGCCTCCCTGCCATTCCTAGGTTGTGGTCTTGACCTGGAAAGAAAGGGAACTGACGGACTTGCTACCATACACTAAGTGAGCACTCGGGAAGCTCAGAGATCAGGTCACCATTGGATCACTCACCATCACAATGAATTTATCAGCACTGTATCTGCGACATTCGTGGTAAGTCCTCAGAACAGTTACCACAGAGCAGTTCCCAACAGACAGCCAGTGGTCACCAAGGGATCCGTGAGGAAAGGAAGTATGGTGTGTATATACAGTGGAATGTACATGCAGTAGCACGAGAACCTGCTTTGTTAAGCAAAGGATAACAGCTCCCAAAACACAGAGTGTTAAGAATGGATGATTTAAACCTCTGTTCAACCCCAAGAAGAAGGAAATTGTCAACATCAAGAAACATGAGCAGAACTAGAAATTATCAAGATAAGTAAAAAAATATCTAGAATAAGGGGGAAATGAAGAAATAAAAACAGAAAGGAAGGAAGGAAGGAAGGAGGGAGGGAGGAAGGAAGAAAGGAAGGAAGGGAGGAGGGAGGGAGGGAGGAAGGAAGAAAGGAAGGAAGGAATTTAAAATAATTTCATTTCTATCTTATTTTGTACTTTAGACGGGGAAGTTGACCTTACCTGGGAAGGATTTTGCATACACATGCCAAAGACTTTCTAATTATCACAACATCTAATGCTGAATCTTACTGATTTTTAAGGTATAAAAACTTGATCAGAAAAGTAAGCCATAGTTCTTGAAAGGCTCTTGTAGGAGCATCACAGCAGAGACACTGAGACAGGGAAGCAATAGGCAAAAAGATGGCGTTCCCTGAATCACCAGCCTTGCACAGCAGCAGTATGGGTGCTGGGTCTCAGGGGGCCTTGTGTAAGCTCTTATGTTTATGAATGAAAGGGGTTGGTGCTGGCTGAATGAATGAATGAGTGAGTGGGTGAGTGAGTGAGTGAGTGAGTGAGTGAGTAAATAACTAGAACATTTATTCATACCGTAGAGTGAGAATCTAACCTACTTTGTTAAGCAAAGGATAATATTCCTAAATCATAGAATACTAATAGTAGCTGTTTGAAAATGTTTGTGTGAGGCAGAATAGTAGCAAACACCTTTAATCCCAGCACACAAGAGGCTGGGAGAGGCAGGAGAATCATGAGTTCAAAGCCAATCTGGTCTACATAGAAAGACCCTACCCAAGGAGAAGGAGGAGGGGAGAAGAGGAGGAGGAGAAGGAAAGAAAGGGGAAAGGGTATAGGGGGAAGACTGAACTTGGGAACAAACTGGCTAAAATGAAATTCCTCTATTTCTGGGAGGGTCACAGGTGGGATATTATGGTCTGTGGCTTGAGAGACACTGAGTGTTCACATAGACCATGGAAGCAAACCAACCAGAATTGGAATGAACTTCCTAACAAGGATTTTAAATATTATAAAAGTCAAGTCTATATATGGCCTTCTGTTACAGATTTGCAAGACCCAAAAGAAGCCCACAATGCCTTACAAAGCTAGATCACTTCACCATTCAATTCTTGGAGAGTGCGCAGCCAATGGGAAGATGGTGACCAAGGTCACCTCAAACCCATGAGTCCTGAATCGGTACCCAGAATTTGTTCTCCTGTTTGAGGTACTTCCCAGGACACCTGCAGAAAGGTCAAGAGCCTCACTGTCGAGTCTGAGTCCTGAGTGGCCATGGGGAAACAGCAGAGTCTTTAGACTCAGTGTCCTCCATTGGTCATGTCTTGTCTTCACATCAAGGTGTGGGATGTAGGTTATAACCTCTTAAGGGGCGGAGCTGGGGTACCTGAAGCTCTGAGTAAGGGAGTGAGTGGGAGGCGCCCAGCGCATCCCCTCTTCCTGACCAACGCTTTGCTCTCTCTCTCTCTCTCTCTCCTCTCCTCTCTCTCTCTCTCTCTCTCTCTCTCTTTTGCTCCCGAGAACTGCTGAGCTGGTCTGTGTTGCCGCAGGTGTTACAGACAGCTCTGTCACTAAAGCCAGGATTGCTGAATCCTTATGCCCGGCAATGAGGCGAGAAATAGAAAGTGCACAGCTGGATTTTCCGATCACAGGTGGGGTTTGCAAGGCTTAGGGGCGTGCGGGGAGTTGTCTTTTACTGTGCTAACTGAACAGTCAGGCTGCAAGTCAAAATCCATAAAATCGAAAAGGAAATCCCACGTTTTTTGCCTGCTTCCACTTCTTGGCTGGGAAGATTCTTGAAAAAAAGAAGTGGCAATTTTGTTTGAGGTAATTAAATGAGACAAGCAAGAATCCCCCCAAAGTGAAAATCGTTGAATATAAATAATTTCAATACAACTCCTGTCTTCTCTTTACAGGCAGACTATAAATTTCCTGAGACCGGGGGATGTTTGTCCGCTTCCTTTATTGTCCAAGGTACAATTTATGGGTACACACACACACACAGCAGGGATGAATATTTACTTTTGGAATGAGTGAAAAAAAATCACAGCTCAGACACAGCCTCACTCTCCACAAAGTGGAGGAAGGTGGGCATAAAAACCGAGACATAAATAATATGCAGAATTAAGAATTTTTACCTAATGCATTAGGAAAGAAATGCTTTCAGCAGACAGGACAGGCACTTCAGATAAGGACTGGGTTCGTGTCCTGGCTCACTCACCTTCAGAAAGTTGTTTCATTTCCATGAACCCGGGCTCATGACTCTGGGGACTCTCACGCCCCTGCTCTAAGACCTCCTCCATTGGCTTCGTATCTCCTGACAAGTAAAAGCCAATGCTATACCAGGAACTTAAAAGTCAGCAACAGGGGCTCGGTTCTGAAATCTCAGTCAGTACTTGGGAGACTGAGCATGTGAGTTCAGGGCTCACCTAGATTACACAATGAGCGAGCTCTTGACCAACAGAAGGAGACAAGGACTTAGAAGTTTTCACAAGATCCACCGCTGACCTCCGAGTCTGATGTGTCTCATCCCTGTGCACGTGACATCTCTTCGGCTCACTTTGACTGCCTTGGTTCCTTCCTGTTTCGTAGTCTCCGCTTGCCTCCTCACTGTTCAGCAGACTAAGAAGCTGGGAAGCATAATACAGATGTGAGAGGGAGTTAATGCCCCACGAGGTGAGCTTCATCAATAGAAAGCAAAGAAGCCAAGTGAGAGATTCTGCTCTTCAGTGACACACCAAGACACTGGTCTCCTGAGCAGTCCATAGTGCCCTGACATGACATTGAGAAGGCAACTTGTGATCCTAGAGTCAGCTGTCTCTCCCTCTCCCTCTTAACCCTCTCCCTCCTCTCCCCTCCCTCTCCTCCCTCTCTTTTCCTCTCCTCCTCTTCTTCCTCCTCCGTCTCCCTCTCCCTTTCCCTCTCCCTCTTCTCCTCTCTACCCCTCCCCTTCTCTCTCTTCCCTCCCCCTCCCCATCCCTCTCTCCCTCTCCCTTGCACCCTCCCTTCTCCCCTCCTCCTCCCCCTCTCTTTCCATGCTCTCCCAGCTCCGGCCTTGTGCCTGCATAAGTCTTACCTCAGCCATGTTCAGTGTATATCCTATCCTCGATACTCTGCTGATTTGCCACTGTTTTCTCTCTTCTTTCAAGAAGACAAAAGGCCAGAGGCATCCTTTCCCACAGCAGGTCAAATGACACTGAGCACTCAGTACTTGTCACATGAATGGATGAGTTCCTGGCATTATATCGGCCACTAAAAATCTGTCCCCCCAAACTGAAACTGTTAATATTTCCCCAATTTCTGTGAGATTCAGGATAAGCTATAGCATGTATTACATCACACACACACACACACACACACACACACACACACAGAGGAATACTTTCTCTAGGAGTAAATAAAGAATGAGTATTAAGAAAATCTTCATGTACATTTAAGATATCCCTTTAATCCATTTTGTCCTAGTCTTCATTGCATTTTATCCCCAGCGTTAGTATCAATGTAAAATACAAACATGACCGAAAAGGGGAGTGTAGACCAGCCATGACCCTACAGTCCAGCACTTAGAAAGTGTAGAGACAGAAGGACAAAGAATATGAAGCCAGCCCTGGTGACACAGAGAGACACTGTGCAGAGAAAGGAAACAGGAGACAAAACCCAGGAGTGGAGAAGAACTTCAGTAAGCTGTATGGGGCATAGTACATACAGCTATTAGGATCCATGAGAAAAAGAGCATTATTTACTCCTAGAGAAAGTATTCCTCTGTGTGTGTGTGTGTGTGTGTGTGTGTGTGTGTGTGTGTGTGTGTGTGTGTAGGATGTAATACATGCTATAGCTTATCCTGAATCTCACAGAAATTGGGGAAATGTTAACAGTTTCAGTTTGGGGGGACAGATTTTTAGTGGCAGATATAATGCCCTGGCAATCCACATAAGGAAAGAGAGAAGGAGAGGGAAAGGAGAGAGGGACAGACAGACAGACAGTCACAGAGACAGAGAGAGAAGGGAGGGAGAGAGAAAGAGAGACAGAGATTTATACAATGCTATTTCAACTCCACAGATAATATTAATTCATATTAATAAAATTAATATTAATTTGAGCACTTGAAACTCGCTTTGCTTTTCTTCTTAGAGTGTCTTTCCCCAGACATTTCCTGGAGAGCTCAGCAACTGCCCTGGCTCCTCTCCCTAAGAGACACACTTTCTCAGAGATTCAGATTCCAGACACGGAGTTAGTAATGTAAATGAGTTTAAAATACATAACAAGTAAATAATAATAACATAAAATATATTAATAAATTTATTTATTATTTACTAATAAAAAAGTTCTTTATATAAATAAGGTTTTCCTTTATGATTGCGTATCCAGAAAATTTAAATGCATCAGAGAAAAGATTCACCAAAACAGGGAGGGGGGATGGGAGAGGGAGGTTGCAGAGGGGAAACCAGGAAAGGGGATATCATTTGAAATGTAAATACATAAAATATCTAATAAAAAAAATTTAGTGAGACTGAAATATTTCAAATTAACAAATAAAAGTCATTGTATACTAAAAATGAAAAATAATAAAACAATAAAATAATGTAACAGAACACCATATTTGTGTCATTTTGTTTCATTTACATTTTGGGGTTTTTTTTTCTTTAAATAAGATCTTACTGTGTAACCCAAGCCCTCAACTGCTTGATCCTCCTGCCTCAGCCTACACTTATGACAAGGAAAAACAACACAAAGAAGGTGTCTAACTGGAACTAAGGAAGAGGAGCCTAGGAGAAGCCAACCAGTAAACATCGTGAAAACCACAAAAGTACACTCGAGCAAATGCAGAGATGCCCGTATTCTTCCACAGGAGCTCTGCATAAATAAAAAGATCATTCTCAGTTAATATGTAAGTCTAATGTGATTCACATCTTAAGTCACCTGGGATCTTATATGCACTGGTGCAGTCAGTTTGAGCTCATCAATAATAAAGTCCAGTCCCAGTAACATGTTTGGTGCCACGTTATGGAAGAGTATCCCAGACCTGAGTTCTCTACTTCACGCTTCCACGTCTCATCGCCCTGCCTGTCTGCTGCGTGAATCTGAATCTCTGCCTGCCTGAATAGTGTCTTGTGAGTCTGTCTGTCCTTGTCTCTGTGTCTGTCCCTAACAAAGGGGTTTTCCTCTCTCATTTGCTGAGCAGCAGAGAAAGTATCACATGGGAAAGGGTGTGTGTGTGTGTGTGTGTGTGTGTGATATTTTACAAAAATCTTAACAGAGTTTTATAAGAACTGACGTCTCTGACCCCAAATGACCCAGATAGCTCTCTCTCTCTCTCTCTCTCTCTCTCTCTCTCTCTCACACACACACACACACACACACACACACACACACACACACACACGTCTGTACACATATTCTCTCTTATCTATCAAGCAATGAGCGGTACTTTCTGTATTTATGATGCATATTCATTTTATAAGGCCAGCAAACACATACATACACACACCGTCTTGGATCCGGGGGCTGGAAGAGCACATAACTTAAGATTACAACTATGCGGTGGCTTAGGATGTAAAAGTTGGTTATGTGTGAGATCCAAGGCAAATAAGGCTGATTGTATCATTGTTCCCTTAAAGGCAGATTAAACAAACAGGCAGAGTGCACAGTAGGAGAGCAGTCTTAAGTGACCTCAAAGTGCGTTGTTAACTCCGGCTGTGAAGTCCGAAGAAAATTCCAGTCTCTTAGAATGTAGATGTCTTTGGAAAAAATGCAACACCACAGGCCCAGGAGTCTGATTATACAGTTCATCTGAAATGACGAACAAGCCTAGCATCAAGAAGGAAGAGCACTGGGAAGAGCTGAGGGCAGCCAGACAGCTCAGGTCCGAAAGCACAGTACGAAGCTTCTGTCACTCAGACAGACAGACAGACACAACATAAAAGAGACAATCCTAAGACAGACTCACATAACTGAAAACCTATCACACAATAAAAAAAAAAAAAAAAAAGACACATCACTGAGGCAGCAGAGACTACCTTTCTCACAGGTGACATGGGGTGGGGGGTGTTGGGAGGAAGACTGAATCTTCGCTTATGCTGTACATCAGGACAAATGTCCAATGATAAGTATTTAAATGTAAACAAAAATACATAGTAAAATAAAGTGAATAGATTTCTCTTTAACTTGAGAATAAAGACTATTTCCTTGATTATGATCTGGAATCTAGAGGAAATAAAGAACATATCTGCAGGGGGAGGAAGACCCTGCTTTCACTTGAGCATCGTCGTATTGATACTGTAAGCCCATCGTGCTCCAGGGATGGCCACACCCCCAAGAGTACACATGCACCACAAATTGGACTTTATAGGTGAAAAGGCTACAGTTGGGTGAGTAAGGACTGGGAGGAGATCTGGGGAGAGATAGGGGAAACTGCATATGAGCAAAGCACATTGTACAAAATCTCAAAAAAAAAAAAAAAAACACTAATTAAAAACCACGGAAAATTAATTTAATTATCTTTAAAAGCTTTTTTTGTTTCACATATATTGGATGGTTATTTTATGAACATATTCCCCCAACATTGCTCTTTCTTTATGATTAAATAGAAAACATGTGAATAAAGTAAAAATGGCAGTTAATACACTAAGAAAAATAAAAAGACCAATGAACTTAATTTTGTAAAGAAGTTCTAACAAAAGAAAGTAAATACCAATGCCAGTAGTCAACAGTAGAAATATCAGCAGAACATTTGTAGAGAAATGAAGGCAGCTGACTCACTGACAGTCAACAAGATGCTCTGCTTTGCTTATAATAAGACAAGTGCCAATTAAAATTGTCCCAAGATTCCATCGGATTGAAATGCATCAGATGTTAAATGCATATGCTTATAACAACATGGACAGATAAGGGAAGACAAGTTCCCCAGATCAGTCACCTCTGTGGATGTTTGAGAGCAGGTCATTGCAGTAAACATCAGCAAGTGAAAAGAAAAACTCACCCATCACCCTGGCTTTATTAAAGTTCGGCGCACTCAAAGATGTAATAAAGGAAACCTTCTCTAGTTGATGAATAAAGATAAATTCATTTCAACGTGAAACCCAAATTGACAAGGTAAGTCCCTTTATCCCTCTTTCAGGGTCTAACACAATGGGCTACTGGCAAGAATTTGAAACTAAGAATTCCAAGGGCTATTCATTGCAACACCTTTGGCTTGATGCACAAAGCGTAGAACAACCCAATTGCATATCAATCGAATTCTCAGTAAGTTATCCAGGAATCACAGTACCACACGGTACTAAGGCACTATGCAGCTATGCAGAATGGTGCGTATATTTGCATTATGAGATGATTTCTGTGATCAAGTACGAAGAGGAAGGATGGAGAGATTAGGAGTAGAGTGGGCTAAGGAAGAAGGGGGACATGAGGAAGGATATGTGGAGAATTCACTTAAGTCCTTTTAAACACAAAATATAAATGCTTGTAAAGAGTCACCTGTAGACAAAAATAGGTGACAGAATAGAAGGGATAGAAAGAGAAGCCATGGTCTGTGGAGCTGGTTCAGTTGGCACACTGCTTGCTGCACAGTTGGGATGGGGGGGGGAAGCTGGCCACAGCAGTCACTTGTAACACTGGACAGGCAAAGTCAGGAGGGTTCTTGGGGCTGCAGGGTCAACCTGACTTATATTATCTCCAAGCTTCAGGTTGGGTGAGAGACCCTGTCTAAAAAAAATCAAGTGGAGAATGATGGACGAAGGCAGCCAATGTTAACCTCTGTCGTCCACATGCATGTGCACACACGTGAGCATCTACCTAACCACATATACACAAAGAAATAGAAGGCAGACTTACTTAAATCTTATTTTGTAGATTTAACTTGAGGATATAACCTAAAAGAAAATTAATTTACAGAAATAATCCTTAGAAATCAAAAGGTGAGCAAACCAAGGAGAATTCAAGAGCATCCAGTCAACAGCGGAGCCACACGGGGGGACTCACCAAGGCTGCTGGAATTCCCATCTGCTTTCTCTAGCAACAAAGTCACAGTGGGAAAATAACCAACAGACCTTAAGCTGTTTTCAGCTGTTAATTGCTCCTCAAGTATGCTGCTCTGAAGACTGTGTGTGCACACTCTATGCCGTACACTCATCCCTTCCCATTTATCTCTAGCTGGACTTTCCATTACAATGAGGCCACATCCATCCGGGCAGCGTCCTTCCACAACATACCACCCCACCACACACACAATGTTGAAATGGGTTTATTGTAGTCAGGGGCAAATGATCATTCTCCCTCTACCCAAACAAGTCTTAGTGTGTTGGAATTCCAAACCCCAGAATTTCAAACTGTGACTTTGCTTAAAGACACTGTAGAAAATTATATTAAGGCTTTGTTTAAAAGGTATGTATGAACACAAATGAGTTTCTTGTTATTTGAACTTGGGTCACATCTTCAAGATTTCTGTGTGTGTGAGTGTGTGTGTGTGTGTGTGTGTGTGTGTGCGCGTGCGCGCGCACACGCGCGTGCATCTAATATATGCAAATATTTCAAAATCTAAAATAATATCCAACATCTTGGTCCCAAGCACTTCAGATATACTTTGTGCTGAATGTCATGGCGGAAAAATACAGCAAGAATGCCCTACTGTTGGCTTTTCTGACTCATATTCCTTCTGTCCTAGAGGGAAGTTACCCCACCCCAGCATCACTGCCAGAGACAAATGACCAGCATGTATGGGTTGTGTGGTCTGACTCATGCTGCAAAACCAAACTACTCTGGAACCTGGCATTAGCTGATCGGACAGCTTTGTGTACTTTTCCACGCCTGACCCATCTTCCCTTCTCCTGAGGGCCCTGCCTTTAAAGATGCCCTGCACAGGCTCCCTGGCTGCTTACACTCATGGGAGCCAAGTTCAATGCAGCTGCTCTGGAAAGTCAGACCTTTTAGTACCCACAGCCGCTTCCCAGCCTGGAGGAGTCTGCCTAGTCCTGCTGTTACCCAACACCAATCTCCAAGACTCCAGCTTGACATCCTCAATGATAGCTGCCCTTCTTCCCTCAGCAGTCCTTACTCTTAGGTGACAGGCCAGAGGAGACAAAGGGGGGAGTCTTAAAGCCTTACTGGTTTAACATTCACTGGTGAAGGGAGCTGGGGAGATCTCTCAGATGATAAAGCTCTTGCTTTGTAAGTATAAAGACGCACAGTTCCATCCTGGATCTCAAATGAAAGCTGGGTGTGGCAGTACTTGTGATGGCAGTGCTCCCGAAGCTAGTTCCTATGGATCTCTAGGGCCTGCTGCTCAATGGTCTAGACTACAAGGCAAACTCCAGGCCCATGAAACACCCCCTGCCCAGGCACAACAAAAGAATAACAGAGGCGGATGTTACCTCAGGAATGACTAGCAAGACTCTCCTTTGGCTTCCACATATATGAGCATACACATGTACACACAGAGATGTATGTAAAGTAAGAGGCTTCCTAAGACAGAAAACCCATCCATCTCCCTACCGGATTCCACAAACTCACACAGCATTTCTTCATGAAGAAGTGAGACTGAGGCTGCTATCCTGATTTTGAAGGAGTTTGAGAGAGTGTGTGAGCATTTGTGCTGGTTTTTCTCGTGCTTTGATTCTACATTTTCACCCTAGTGAAACAGTCCGGCAAAGAAACAGAAAGGCCATTCCACAACTGCTCGGCCTTTGATCAGGTATAGCAGGTCTGGGTAGTGGGTGAATCGGCACAGTGAACTGTTGTTTTCCAGGCTCGTCTTAGCCCTCAGAGTACTGCTCCTTGCCCAGTCCTGGTGCTCAGCCTCCACCAGGACATCTCAGAAGCAAGTCTCAGAGGAAAACCACTTCAGAACTACTCCAGCCAGCCAGCTTTCCAAGTGAGGGCTCTGTTGAGTTGTCTCTGGGCATCAAGTATTTTCCTTCCGGATTTCATGTGAAATCCCATGTAGATACAGCTGTAGAGACAGTTGGATGTGCTGCATTCAGAGAGGATGTGACTCCTTTCTTCTATCCAGAGCTGTTCCCTCCCAGTCTCTCACCTTCCCCTGGATTGTCCTAAGCTTGGTATCACTTTAATTAATACTTCCCACTTCTGTCTTCATTTCTGGCCTGGTTTTTGAACCTGTATTCCAGTCGTGCCTGCCATTTCCTTCACCCAAATGTGTGAAAATATGCTACTTGTCCCACTGTTTTACACAGACCAGAAAATGGATGGAGGGGAGACTTGATCTTGGGAATGGCCGTAAAGAGGAAGGCAATCGGGTATATTCAAAAGATGGGTGGGATCTCGGTCATCAGATTGGAGGCCATCATGGAATTTTACTAAGGGATGCAGGGAAGGCAAAAGGGTGATCTCATGCACTGTGGTTCTAAGAAGATGGTACTGGAAGAGTCTGAAAGATTGATATGTTTCAACAGATACAGGAGAACTGGGAAACAAAAGCTGTTTCCAGTGAAGAGAAAAAGTTTCCAAAAGGTTCAGAGCCAGGTCCACTGATCAGAAACCAGCCAACAGGATCGTAAGCAGGATACAGAGAGAACAGAAAGGACAGGTTAGTGTCAGAGCAGCAGAGAGTTTAGGGAGCATTCAGTGTCACTGTAAAGAACTTAGAAGCTGTTAAAATCCCTTGGACACAGGAATACTGTGTGAGCCTGCTCAGCTGCCCTAACAAAACGGCACAGGCTGGGAGACTTCCACCACAGATACTTGCTTTTCACCGTCCTGGAAGTAGAGAAGCTTGAACATGAAGGTGTCAGTATATCTGGTTCTTCTGAAGTCTCTTGTCTTGGTGTCTTGGTGTCTTGGTGACCATCTTCTCCGCTGTGTTTGCACTTGGTCAGCCTAAATATGCCCGTGCTCTAATCTCTTCAACACAGATCCTGATGGAACCGGACTCAAGAGCACCTGGGACCTCAACAGCCTGGCCCCCCATCTTCAGATACAGTCATGATTTGAGAATCTGGGTTAGAACTTTTCCCATCCTGTGATGATTTCTGTTAAACCAACTCTGGACTTAACCAGGCTCAAGACATTTCTGTAAGGGAAAACCAATGGCCTCTGTCTGCCCACTCCTTGGTTCTTTTCTCCTTGTTTTCTTTGCCCAGATTGAGAGTAAATTTTAGAGGATTCCTGTGCAGAACCCCAAGATTTGGTACTCTTCCCAGGAGAACATGTTATGTACCCACGAAGCACCTCTTGGAAGTGCCAGACGCAGCATACAATGACCTATATCTGCAGCGATAGGGCAGGAAGGGAGGGTCTGTTAACTGTAGACTGTAGACTTTCCTACAAAGCTCCTTTGGGTTTGTTTTGGCTTCAGTTATTGTCCTCCAGAGAAACAAGAAACAAGCCCAAATCCCTGAGTCACTCTGACTCACTCTTTACATGGCCTAGAGTTAACTTTGCTGTTACTAAGACTGAATCTTTTACCCAGAAGCCTTCCAGAAGCTACCATCATTTGAGCATGCATGCATGACCTTTACCTGTGCATGCTGGCTTGCACCTCTGCTACTGCATATATGGATCACTGCTTCCTGTGAGAATATCTGTGGTTTCCCCTCAATAATAGACCCTTGCTTTCTTAGTTTGAGAGGCACTGCATGGAAAATAGTCCTTTTTGCTGCAAGTAATACACCCTGGTCCATGCCCACTCCCCTGGCTGTGCCCTTGGATACAGAACTTGAAGAAGCCAGTACAGTTTCCTGATAAACTTGCATCTGCTCTGCATGACTGTGTTGAGTCTTCCAGCAAGGCAGGATAGAAAGGAAAAACTGAAGGGTTGAGAGAAAGCAAAAGCTCCCACATCCTGGGATCTAGTTTGAGTTTCCTGCTGGCTGCTGAGTCAAGAAACTCCACACAACCGATAAAATCCAAACTGCACAGATGGCGCTTATCTACCTAAAGACATCTCAAACAAGCATGTGTCAAATCAGCAAACTTGTTTGGATGTTGGATGCTCACAAAAGGTCCATATTTTAATGACACAGTCCCTCAGAATGGCTCTACTAACACTATTGAGCTTTAAGGGAATTGGACCTAGTATAAGGTACCTGATTCATTAGGGATGTATGCATGCTCAACATGGATGAGATCTCATCCACACACATTCACACACACATCCCTTCTCTCTTTCCTTGATGTCTTGACGTATGACCGTCTACTCTGATACACATTCCTGCTACGATGTGCCACATTCACCAGACTCCTTAAGCCCTTTGGACCTCAGACCTTGGTTTTAGCCTCTAGAAAGATAAGCCAAAATAAATCTCTCTTTACTTCATTAAAAACAAAACAACAAACCAAAGGTGTCAACTAAGGGCCAGAATGTTTGCAGCTTTGTGTTTAATTTAATTGTGTTAGTAATCCATCTTCCAATTTCATTTTCAAAGGGAAATTCTTTAAAAGGGAAGAAATAAGGCTGGGGTTGGGGAGACAGCCCAGTCAGTAGACTGTTTGACTTGATTTTTATCAGCAGAGCCACAGTAAGATATTGGGTGTGGTCGTGCATGCTTGCAATCCTAGCACTGGGCGGAGCAGAGATATTGCTGGGGCCTCAGGCCAATCAGCCTAGCCACCTGTTGAGCTCTTGGCCAGTGAGAGATCTTACCTCTGGCCTCCACATGCATAGACACACACATGCATTAGTATATACATGAATATACACCCGCCTTAAAAAGAGAGAAGATAAATAAGCAAACAGCTCATATTTTTCTTTTAGTTCATTTCAAAACTTTACTTATTCTTTAACCTTGTTGTAAATTACATTCTTGGAAAAAGTGTAACTTAAAACACACACACACAGTGGAATATGACAGTTTCATGTTCTCTCTGTATTATTCTTGCTTTCCACATCCATGTGTGCAGTCCTGTGTGTGTGTGTGTGTGTGTGTGTATGTGTGTGTGTGTGTGTGTGTGTCCTCAATGGCACTACTTAAATCCAGAATGTGCACTACCCCTTATGTCTACTTTAATAAACTCACTAACTTGGTGCCACTCTGATATTTCCTGAAGTTATTTTCAACAAAGCAAGATTTGGCTCTGACTGAGCAGAGGTCCTAAGGGATGCTGGGAAGAACTCCTTGGGATGCTGGGGGCACTGCTAAGCTGCATCTCACTGCTTTAACTGACACTAGGACTCCTCCCCAGGTCTGCATTACCCCGGAGCCTGTGTTCTAAACCTCAGACAGAGTGCCAGCTTGTCAGCTTCCTCCAGTTCTCTGTGTATGCCAGCCTGCTTTTGCCACTCAAGCCAGAACAGTTTTTCATTGAGAAGCAAGAGCCGTCCTAGACATTGTGTCACATGGCCCCACCAGAGCTTATAAAGCATTTTCACACATGTCATTGAACTTCATCCTTAAAGTGATGAATACGTGGAGCCCACGCTGTTCTTACTTTACAGAAGAAATACATTTTTAGAGGATTGCTGGTTGGACAAAGGTCAAAGGGCAAAGATCTGGAACAAGTCAAGACCAAATCCAGAATTATCCACTTTCGGTCCATCGAATCCAGTTCTACTCCACACCACACTTTCCTTCCGACTCAACATTTTGAAGATTCCCCGGGATGTCTGTGAGGAAGAAATTGATGCTTGTACCTGCTTAAGAGAGAGAGAAGGGGATCAGGTTAGGACCAGTTGTAGCCTAGCACTTTGGTTTGGCATATGAATTTAATACAGTTCCAAGAATCTGGTGTATTCTATTAAGGATTCCTTTGGGCTTGTTTCTTCTTTAGCTCTATATGGGAAAGGGGAGCAGAAAACAAGCCTAGGTGGTGTTTGTGAGACCAAGAAATGCCTGTGCTCAGCAGTCAGCAAGCTCTGAAAGAACCCAAGAGGAGAGTCATGGGGCGGAGGGGGGGGGCACGGTAAGAGGTGAAACTAAGATTTATTAGGAAGAAGGAGAGTCACCCCATGGTGAAACTAAGATATATTTAGTGCACTGACTAAACAACAGAAAACGTTAACTATATTTACAAAATGCTTACTGTTCTTCAGGAGTATCAATCAGTTATTCATAATTAACCAGATGCCTCCAAATTCTGTGGCCTGCAAACCAGACTCATCGTTCTGACGTTGATGGTTGATTCTGCTTACTTGGGGGTTTTAATTTGATTGGCCTTTGTGCCTGTGGCAGGCAGGTGACTAGGGAGAGGCTGGTTTGAAGCTAACTTCAGCTGGGGCACGTTGGCTCTACCACACATGGTCTTCCATCATCTAACCGGCTGGCTTGGTGTTGTCATGGCAAATCCAAGGAGAATGAGCATGCGTGGATTATTTGTTAGAACTCTGTAGGCCCAGGCTTAGGTCTCTACACCATCATATTGCCTTATTGGACCCAATACAAGTCTTAAACTGGGATATATATATACCCAAGGGTCAAGAAATGGAAGCTACCTCCTGATAGGAAGAACTTCAGAATTCCCATAATGAGGGCTGGAGAAGAAGGAGAGATGGAAATGGGGTCTCAGTGGGCATGTGCTGAATTTGAGGGCCAGTGGAGATTGTGTGAGATTGGCATGGTCTTTCCTACTCTATACAAAATAATCACGATAACTTGTGTGTGAATACTTTTGTGACCTGTTAATGCCCACCTAGAAAAACCTCCTGAAAAACACCAGTGAGCATGTTCGTGATGATTAAGAGACCATGGACACACGACAGCTGGAGAAACGACTCTGTATTTAAGAAGACCCAATTCTGTCCACAGCACCCATGTTAGGTGGTTCACGATTGCCTGTAACTCCAGTTTCAGGGGGTCAGTGGTCTCCATGGGCACCAGACAGACTCTCAGCACCCATGCATGCACATGGGCAAAACCACCAGTACACATTTTTAAAAACTGAAACTTAATCAATTTTGTGTGAGAGAATGCAATGGCCTTATACCTGAAAACAGAGGAGCAGACCAAGGAAGTTATTGTAAGTCGGGGTCATGACTATCAGCAGCTCCTGGTATGGACACTGGGGGACTTCACCCAGCCACCCTTAACCAGAGGTGGTGCATGTGAACTACATGATTGGTGATGCATGTGTGCATGGTGGTATAGGGTGGTGCACAGTGGTGCATGGTGATACATGGTAGTACATAGTGGTGCATGGTGATACATGGTAGTGCATGGTAGTGCATAGTGGTGCATGGTGATACATGGTGGTGCATGGTGATACATGATGGTGCATGGTAGTGCATAGTGGTGCATGGTGATACATGGTAGTTGCATGGTAGTGCATAGTGGTGCATGGTGGTACATGGTGGTGCATGGTGGTACATGGTGGTGCATGGTGGTACATGGTGGTGCATGGTGGTGCATGGTGATACATGGTGGTGCATGGTGATACATGGTGGTGCATGGTGATACATGATGGTACATGGTAGTGCATAGTGGTGCATGGTGATACATGGTGGTGCATGGTGATACATGATGGTGCATGGTAGTGCATAGTGGTGCATGGTGATACATGGTAGTGCATGGTAGTGCATAGTGGTGCATGGTGGTACATGGTGGTGCATGGTGGTACATGGTAGTGCATGGTAGTGCATAGTGGTGCATGATGATACATGGTGGTGCATGGTGATACATGGTGGTGCATGGTGATACATGGTGGTGCATGGTGATACATGATGGTACATGGTAGTGCATAGTGGTGCATGGTGATACATGGTGGTGCATGGTGATACATGATGGTGCATGGTAGTGCATAGTGGTGCATGGTGATACATGGTAGTGCATAGTGGTGCATGGTGGTGCATGGTGGTACATGGTGGTGCATGGTGGTACATGGTGGTGCATGGTGGTGCATGGTGGTGCATGGTGATACATGGTGGTGCATGGTGATACATGATGGTGCATGGTAGTGCATAGTGGTGCATAGTGGTGCATAGTGGTGCATGGTGGTACATGGTGGTACATGGTGGTACATGGTGGTACATGGTGGTGCATGGTGGTGCATGGTGGTACATAGTAGTACATGGTGGTACATGGTGGTGCATGGAGGTGCATGGTAGTGCCGAGTACCATGTGAAAAGAGACTAAAACACATTGCCATGCTTGTGGTCAAAACACAGAAAAGTAAGAAATATTCTAAGATTTGCTGCCAAGGAGTTTCCTTTAGTACCTTCCTGAGAACCGTGACGGAGAGCGCATACTTAGGTTTATCTGAGATGTGTCAGGAACACCTCTCCTACAGAAGTTAAAAAGAATCTTTTTATATTTCATACCACACAAAAGAGACAGTTGCTATTTCCAACCAAGCCCCTCAGAGCTATAGAGTATTTTAAAGCTTTACAATCTTCTATTCAAGACCAAAATATATGATCAGAAAAAAATAGAATTTCTGAAACAGGTTGCTCTTAATATACATGTTCTTTAGTATATAGTTACAACCAGCTCATGATTTTACGGAGTGCTACATATCAGACAACCCAGGAACAGCAGTAGGTAAAAAACTGGTCATCTCCCTGTGAAGCCAGCCCCATCTGTGTCTTGTTTCCTGTAATAGTTTTCTGAGTGACCAAATAAGAAGTACCATTGTACCAACTGTCAATAGACGGAAGGTATAGACTTCGCAGGAAAACCTAGGGGAATGCTTCTTACCTATGAAATTCATAAACATGTAGCATTCAAGCATATTTGCTTTTAGTAGACAATAAAAAAAAAAATGTCATTGCATGCCCAGACAAACGAGCGATTGCAGCTAAGAGACGGAATGTAACCATGACCTGGGCTGACCTCTAAGAAGATCCTGCTCGAGGGGAAAAAAATGCTTCTTGTTTAATGGAGGCAGACCTGCTCCTGGTGTCTTTACTGAGTCATTTGGTTGTGTTGTTATTGTTGTTGTGTTGTTGTTTACTTTTTATTGGTTCTTTGTGAATGTCACATCAGGCACCCCAATCCCACTCATCTCTTCCTCCCCTTGGACCCACCCTCCACCCTTGCAATGGCCCACAGAATTAAAAAATAAAAAAGATCTCTTTGCGGAAGCTGATGTGTCCCACACTGTGACCCTTTTGTCCTTCTGTGCTTGTGAATGTTCTTACAATGACTTGTTGTCTGGTACGAGCCTTTGCTTCTGCTATTCTATCAATACTGGAACTCACTGGTTCCTCTCCTGGCAACTCACACACACACACACACAACCCACACACACACACCACACCCCTGTCCCAGGCAGGGTTTTTCTAATCTCCAGCTTGCTGCCCATCCTGGGCACCGGCCTGGGCCTGCCTGGCACCAGACTGGTGGTGGTCTCAGGCTCATTTCTTTCAGGCAATGTTAAGGCACTAATCACGCAGATGTCCAAATGTCAGAACACTGAGTGTAGACATAGCTCTCTCTCCTCTCTGCCACCTACTGACACACAAGGCAACCACACCTGCAAAGCCTCTAGGAGCAGAGTTATTTGTTCTTTAGCACACTATTTGAGCACCTGATTTGTACAAGGCATCTCCTCAGAAATTCAAAACGCCCTCTTTCTCACGTCTGAACATTCTATGAGCTCAAGCTGTGTCGAGCGCAGAACTTGACCCCAGCAGTCAACAGTGTTTGCCTCATGTCAGCTGTCCCCTCACTGACACCGCAGTGTCTACGGCCCCAGGATGCATTCAGTACATTTTTCTGCCTCTATTCAGAGATGTTCCGTGCCTCTTCCTGCAGCTCATTTCAGTGGCCAGTCGTCACGTTTTGTTCCCTGCCGAGGAGAATCCACGTACACAGCAGCCACAGAAGAACTATCTGTATTCCAAATAGAAAAGGGATATAGAATAACCTTGATTTGCCCTAGCTGAGTCCAAGGTCCTCGGGAGAAATCTCTCTTGAGTCTGTTGAGTTGCAACAAAGCTCTCAACTGAAAGAAAATAAGAGACACTTTATTCTGGATATCAAATGTGAGTGACATTTAGGTAATCCCAAATACAATGTTCCCATATGAAAGGAGAGCTATCTATCTATCTATCTATCTATCTATCTATCTATCTATCTATCTATCTCTTCAGACTTCCTTTCCTCCCTACCTCCTTCCCACACTTACTTTCTGCTAAGATAGAGCAAGAGGTTGATTTAGCTGACAGACACCTCCTTGGGTATTTATCTGTTGAGCAAACATGAGATGATTGTCTCCTTTGCTCTGAGAAATCAGATATTGAACAGTGCTAGTGCCCCCATCCACACAGAAGGCTCCACAATGATGGAGTCTACACCAACATCCTCATCCTTGCCTGGGAAGACAGGACTTTCTGAATACATTTGAGTTATAATACTGGTTAAAGAGAGATTCCCATTAGAGGTGATAAAAAGTAGCCCAGATAGAAAACTTTCTTCTGATCCTTGAGAGGCATCATAAAGTTAATGGAGAGCTTAGGGATTTGGTTTCCAATTGAGAGGTGGCCGATTTCTGGCTATGGGACCGGTTACTTCCCCTCTCTGAGGCGTCTTCTCAAGAGTCAGTGGGAATTTAAGTAGCCTTCCTCAGTGGGTCCCTGTAAAATTTAATGTGAGTATTACCTGTGAAGATTATGGAGGCCAACTTTTTGTTCAACACATCCTCTAAGGTTTGAAACATGGCTCTAATAGCCATAGGCACTGGAAGAATGTTACCTTCTCAAATCCAGCTCTCTGGGCTGGATGTGAAGCTGTCTTGACTTCAGGGTAGTTGTAGAGTTTGCTTACTTCCATGGCGTAAATACTCCTTCATGGACAGTTTCGAGATACCAGGGTGAGGTCACTGAAAACAGTTAGGAAAGACTCTAGCAAGCTTCTCTTGTGAACAACACCAGCACAAGCAGGTACCCAGGAGCAGCATGGCACACGTTAAAAGTGGATGTTCAAAATCAACAGGAAACAGGGATGCTATACCATCTCGTTTGCCAGCTGCTGCTTCCTTATTCTGTTGCCCCTGTTTATCTAGTAAACGAAGACAGTAGGAGAATCTTTAGGAAGGAGACTTCCCTCTGACTCCTGGCACAGTATACAGCTAACAAATATAGCAAAATTTCCTTACAGAAATTGGCAAAATGACAAATAGTATTGAATACAGTCTGGGAGGCAGCCACCCTCGGGAGGTTTGTTTGCCTTGTTCTTGTTTTGTTTATTGTAACTTTGAACAGTTTAAAATCATACCAAGTTTAAAGGGGGTGGGAAGGAAATCATATTAGAAATGCAGCTTCTTCTAGAAGACACCAGGATGGAGAGGCTCGCCACAGCATGAGTGAGGCAGTTCTGCAGATTGTTGGTCACCTGAGCCCTGGGAATGGGCAACTATGTGGACAAAAGCAATACCCCCTGCCTAAGAAATTGAGAAGACCTGCACATAGCAGCCTTGCACTGTTATTTTGCAAAATGCTCACGAAACAACTTATCTTCATGCCTCTGCTTCCACGGAATTGTTAGAAGCTCTGGCTATTAGGTTTTCTGGATGCAAACCTGAGATGCTCACAACATAAACAGAGAGAGAGAGAGGAAAACTCCGTTACAGTCCATTTGAAAAGCTACACACTGGAATAGAGGAATAGAAAACACACTGTATTTATCCAAAAGCAATGGAGCCTCAAACAATAAGTTAAGATTGTATTCTTGAGGGAGACAAAATCCTCAGTTCTAATATGGACTACACAACCGGTTATCTCTCTATATCATCAACAAAGTTCCCCAGTCAAATGAACTGAATATACTGTAGACCGAGGAGATCCTTTACAGAAAATCAGTCAGGTCACAGACAAAGGAAAGGATTAAAAAGCAGAGTGTCTCACCCTGCACTGACCTCCAAGCAGAAGGTGAGGGCCCAGAGAAGAGTGTGTTGAGTCAAAACAAAGTTCCCGCTGAAAGAAGAGAAGAGGTGCTTTATTCTAGAGCTGAAACACATCTGACTATGCCCCAGGAGCCTCAATTTAGGTAAATAGCAAATGTCTCCACGTGGAAAGTATTAGTGAAGTTTTCAAGGTAACAAAACAAAGAAAGTTGTAAATCAAGGCATGTGTTTAAACTGATGGTGTTGTGTTTTATAAAAAAGAAAAAGAAACCAGGGATATGTTTGGTGGAGGTAAGGTAAGGTGTGAGGGAAGGGGATGCCTCTGCAGGCCCATGCTGAGACATCCCTTTCCCCTGAGGGACCAGCCACAGGAAGGTATAGTATAGAATAGAGTTAATTTAGGACATGGGGAGGGGAGTTGAGGGGCATAGTGGGGGGGGCACTAGAGGTAGAGGCTGCCATGAGCACGTGGAGTAAGATGGGGAGGGGGATGGAAGAGGGGACAGAGAGGGAAGAGAGTAAGAGAGTAAGAGGGAGGGGGCAAGCACCCCTTTTATAGTGAGTCAGGCATACCTGGCTGTTACCAGGTAACTGTGGGGCGGGCGGAGCCTAGAAGAAATGCTAACAGATGACAACATCAGGGGAAGGTTACACAAGATGGGGGAATTTCAGCTAGCATTCTTAGCCCTTCCATTATTTGTTAAGTTAATACACTCCAAAAATGTTTATCTATTCATTAGGATGTTAGGCCTGACCCAGTGGCAGGCAAGATATGGCACTTAGGTGTGGAACTCGTAAGGGTAATCCTGGTTCTTGGCTGGCATGGGCCTGGAACCCCGAGACTCCAAGGGAGAAACGGCAGGAGTTCAGCCACGCCCCCAGAACTCAGGGTCCTGAAAAGCAGTCTATCTCCATAGACCTACATTGTTCAGTCACAAAGGCCATTACAGCCCCTCCCAAAGTGCACGGGTAGAGGGTGTAACTACAGGCCTCAGGCCCTAGGGATTTACATACTAATGAAGGTCAAGGGCGGAGCCAATTAAGCATTCCTCCCCTCCCAGACCCTTCCTACTTCTCCTCCCTACTTAACTCAGGTCTGCCCTGAGTTTAGGGGGGTACCTCCAGATCCATCTACCATCCGCCATGTCAATAAACCCTTTTGGAACCAAGGACTTCCTCGTATCATTGGGGCCTGCCGGGCCCGCTGCCGCCAAAGCCTCAAGCCACTGGAACCTGGGACCTTTCTCCGGTACGAGACACAGGCTGCCTGGAAGCCTCCAGGCGGCCTCCGCCACGCAGGTCCCGGGCCGCTGTCGTGTAGGCCTGGAGGCCTCCACCTGGATCCGGGGCCTGCCGCTGCGCTGCCTCGTGGGTCCGGGACTCCACTGCGCTGCCCGCCATTTTTTCCCACACTTAGGGTGGTGGGTAAGGAGGTAAGATAGCCCAAGAGAATTGTAATCATGCTCCAAACTTACAAATGTGCCACAGTCATTGAAACTTTGATTGACCTTGTAGACACAGCTTCCTCTCAAGGGTTCTTGACAAGCACTGATGTAGCCAACTGCACCCCAGCCATTGGCTAGTGGCTCTATGAGCTCCTGAGCCTACACTTAGGAGACTTTAGCTTCTTTCCACCCTTGGATAAATAAACTCCACTTTATCCAAGAAAAGGACTCAAGGACCTTGGGCGTGACCACTTTAAGTGATATCCAAGCCTCACTCAGATAATCCACACATGAACAGATAAAGGAGAATGAGAAGCCAGTTCCTTTGGCCTTGGTCAGGCTAAACTTCACATACACCCCAGGAGACTCCCTAATGAGGAAGCCAAGTCTTGGGAAAGTGGATTCCACTCCCACTCCCATAGCTGGGTGAGCCTGGCTACAAGATGAACTGTCTTTGCATCTGCTGATGCCATATTATTAAAATATTCTTTCTCTAACTTTCATGTCCCCTTCCTGACGCTCAAAGATACAGACCCTTAGGTCCAAAGGAGACTCCAATTTCCTAAAGTCCAAAAGGCAGTCTGAATATCCAGAAATGGGCTCAACTTGGACTGGGAGGATTTGTGGTAGTTAGATAAAAGCCAGCATTTCTCAGGAACTTGTTAAGACTGTTTCCCTTTATCAAATGAAGTCATTTTCCTCACCACTGGCAGAAGGGACAAATGGCTACCTGTGCTGCCTATTAGCACACTAAAGCACAGGCCAAAGCACATGCTGGCCTCCAGGATCCCTCGGGATCACAAGTAAGTACCTGTTGCACATTTCAAAGTCCATGCTGGTGCCCTATGGCATTCTAACTCGTCTCACCTCGTTCCCTACCCTAAATTCCCTCCAGGTCATGGCTTTCTCCCCACCCTTATAATCCTACTACTTTTGTGATATTCTCTGTCTCTGTCTCTGTCTCTGTCTCTCTCTCTCTCCTCTCTCTCTCCCCTCTCTCTCTCCTTCTCTCCCTCTCTCCCTCTCTCCCTGTCTTAGTCAGGGTTTCTATTCCTGCACAAAACATCATGACCAAGAAGCAAGTTGGAGAGGAAAGGGTTTATTCAGCTTACACTTCCACATTACTGTTCATCACCAAAGGAAATCAGGACAGGAACTCACACAGGGCAGGAACTTGGAGGCAGGAGCTGATGCAAAGACCATGGAGGAGTGCTGCTTACTGGATTGCTTCCCCTAGCTTTGTTATAGAACCCAGGACCACCAGCCCAGGAATGGCACCACCCACAACGGGCTGGACCTTCCCCCCACCTTAATTACTAATTGAGAAAATGCCTTACAGCTGGGTCTCATGGAGGCATTTCCTCAAGGTAGGCTCCTTTCTCTGTGATAACTCCCGCTTGTGTCAAGTTGACACACAAAACCAGCCCCCCTCTCTTTCTCTCTCTCTCTCTCTGTGTGTGTATGTGTGTGAATCCCTCTCTCCCTCGGGGCACCCTAGGACCTTGAGTGGACTTCCTTCCTTCCCTTGGCTTCAATTCAAGTTCCATCATTTCTCTTAAACTCATCAACTCAAAGTGCTACCATGATGGGGTCTGTGAAGAAAAGGAAGGAGGAAAGGTGGATAAAAGGAGATTAGGTTTCATCAATATAGACTATGCACACAAGCAGAAACATCACACTGAATTCCATCCATCTGTACAATTAATACATGTTAGATACTGAAGGGGCTGAAGTGGACATGCTAAGGGGTCATTTCAGAGAAGTGTGCAGGATCATCTGTGGCTCAAGGGGAACACTTGCAAGAAGCACAATATAAGATCATGCAAAGGGGCTATAATACTAGACAAACTGGTGTCTTAGTTACTTTTCTATTGATGTGATAAACACCATGAGAAAAAGAAACTTTGAGAAATAAGGATTTGTTTTATCTGTCACTTAGGGAAATAAGGGCAGTAACTCAAGCCAGGAGCCTGGAGGCACACACTGAAAGCTGGGTTATAGAGGAACGCAGATGACTGCCTTGCCCCTCGCGGCTTACTCGATTCTCTTTCTAACAGCACCAGGGACCAACACTCAGGGGTGGCCCAGCCCACAGTGAGCTCTGCTCTTCCATATTGATCATGAATTTTTTAAAAAATTTGTCACAATCTTGTCTTCAGGCTCGTCTCGTGGACATTTTCTCATTTGAGGTTTCTTCTTTCTAAATAACTTCAGTCTGTGTTAGGTTGACCTAAAACACAGTTTTCAACAATGTTTAAATAAAAACAATAACAACAAAAAAAGTAGTGTGTTAGAATTTCTACCTCCATTTTGGCTCGGTAGAGTCTGAAAGACTCTGGATGATTCTGTTTGATGCTAGCATTGTCCTCCTGAGCCTCAGAAAAACAAGGACCCTGAAGAGACTCTCCTCTCCCTCCCAGGATTCAAAGACTACTGTTCCACACAGACTAGCCTTTCCAGTGTGGTGACACCCATTCTGCTGTGTCCTCGGCTTGGCTATGACCTTGCCAAGGCAGACAGGGTCACGCAGGCCTGACATTCCTCTTTCCTAGTATGTTGACCCGTTGGGATTTGATGTCTACAACACTATATGCCACAGTCAAGGTCCTAGTGGCGCAAACTGACAAGGCCCCTGAAAAATGTTCTTCCCTTGTTCCTGTGCAGGGTGTTCGGGATTCTGTTCCCGATCTTACATCAAACCATAAATGAACGACTCAGTTTGACAGTCAGACTGGCTCCTTTCTCTTGATGAACCGAGTAGACCGAGTCTACAGAAGCTGAAGGGGAGGAAAAACAGAAATGAAGTGTGTGGAAGGAAGGAAACCAAGGCCACCCTGGCCCTCTGCACAGCTGTCCCATGGCTCTGTCTCACTCTCCTGGCTCTCAAACAGAGAGGTCCAAAGGGTCACTTCACAGAGGTGTCCAGGATCATGTGTGGCTCAGGGGCAACACTACTTTCCATTGTAAGTCACCTGCCTGCACACATAAGCCCTTCAGTTTCACACTGAGTCCATTCAAAGGCTGCTTGGTAAGAATCTATCTAGTAAATGAGAGACTGATACAGAGAACCTGCTGCTGTGTCAAAGTAGTAAAAAGTTACTGGCAGTAAAGCAGGAATGGGAGGAGGGGTCTCACTAGAAGACCCTAGGAAGAGTCACACAACAACACACACTCACTCCTCATTATCATCTGTCCTTTCCATCATGGTAGTTGCCATAACCTGGACATATTATTTACTTGTACTAAGGAATTCAGCTTGTGTTCTGGTATGATTCCATGGAGACAAAACTTGGCTTAATGGAATGCCATGCCCAGGAGCCATGAGGCTTTACTTGTGAGAACACACTGAGCCATTACATTTGGAGAAGGTGGTGCCCAAACCACCTCCAGCTTGCAATGGAAAGATTAAGATGCTCATCAGAAAACTAAATGACTCTAAAGAGATGGCCCTTAGATGGTCAAAAAGATCTAGGGTTTTCGATTCAGAAAAAAAAAAAAGTAGGTGCTGCCTGAGGGGGGGTGTTAAAAACTGGGTTTTTTCAAAGAACCTGGGAACCTTCTATGATCAGCTGCCACTGAGGAAGAGGACACATGAGCTCTGGCTACAAAGGAAGAATAATAAGGCCACTAAACAAATATTGGCTTCAGTGTTGGTTAACTGTTCCCTGACAGTTGAATATCCAGTTGAATATGATAGTGTCTTAGTTAGGATCTTACTGTGTGAAGAGATACCATGACCAAAGCAACTCTTATAAGGACATTTAATTGGGGCTGGCTTACAGGTTCAGAGGTTCAGTCCATTATCATCAAGGCAGCAACACAGAAGCATCCAGGCAGGCATGGTGCAGGAGGAACTGAGAGTTCTATATCTTCATCTGAAGGCAACTAGGAGAAGACTGGCTTCCAGGCAGGTAAAATAAGGGTATTAAAGCCCAAGCCCACAGTAACACACCTACACCAACAAGGTCAACCTCCTAATAGTGGTAATCCCTGGGCCAAGCATATACAAACCATCACAAATAGCATTGTACTGGAATCATTCCAACTTAGACTGGAGTTCCACCCTCTCATCTACCAATGTAGAGTGTGGCCAAGTTGCCTAGTTTCTTTAAGCCTCTGTTTTATCATCTCTGAATCGGTGTTATAATAATGCCTTCAGAGGTGGGAAGGAAACTCAATGACACACATTTAGTACTTAGCACAGACAGAAAGCACCCGCAAGCATCAACTAGAGCTGCTGTCTAACCTCTGAATGCTGAAATACCTTTTAGGTGAAAATTTTGCTATATAAATTTGATGGTAACCCCCTCCGCATACCCAAAAAAAAAAATTAAATTAAATTAAATTAAATTAAAAAAAAAAAAGGTGTCTATTGGATTCCTGATTCCCAGGACCTCCAAATGTGAGTTTATTGCATTAAGATCTTTACCGAGATGAGAAAGTCTGAGATTGCGGCACTGAAGAGGAGGACCCATTCAATACGGCTGGTGTCTTTAGAACACAAAGAAATTGGACAGAGACATGCTCTAGTGGAAGACAATGGTACTGTACAAAGGAAGAAAATGGCTTCCTACACACCGTCGAAAGGTGTCAGAATACACTCTGCTTCCGAATGAGCCAACACTGCTGCTACATTTGAAGCTTGACTATCCCCGAAAGGCCATAGGTCTGTAGCAGTGGGGATGTAGTGGAACGTTAGGAAGTGGAGCCTGGTAGGACGAAGTGAGGTCATTGAGGGCTGTGCTCTTGAAAGGAATGTTTAAATCTCCCCTCCATGTTGATCACCTTGGCTTTCAGCCACTGTGAGGTAAACAATCTCCTCTAGCGCATGATTCTGTCATGTTCAGTTTTCTGCCAAAGGCCCAAATCAACAGGACCAAGCCACCACGGGCTGAAACCTTCTTTATGAAGTTCATTGTCTTGAGTATGTTGTTACAGTGCAAAGCTAACACATCTACTGACACCTTGCTAGCAAACTTCCAGCCCCCAGGTCTGGAAAAGAGTACATTTCTGCTGCATCGCCCACCAATGGAGAGCTACAGATATATAGACCAGATAGTCTAACCTGCAGCCCACAGTAGCATGCATCCAAGCAAGCTGAATGACTGTGGCCCAATACTCACATAGATTACCATTTCTCGATGCAGTGTTAAAAGAGTGAACCTCCCAGGAGACGATTCCAAGACTCAGTAATGGCCAACATACAACTGAGAAACAGCTGTGAAGTACAGATGTGAGGAGCTACCTGTGTGCTATCTGTGTGCATCTGCTGACGCTCTTGCCCAACCATCCAGTCTGGGCCCTGACTCTCATTTTTCAAAGAGCCTTTGTTTTAAAAGAAGTTTTTAAGGCTCTTTGTTTAAAGAGTCTTTTTCTGTCTTTATTATCTATGGACATGGGACCCAAGAAGGAAGATGTGTCCATGTTGGACTCCATGTGTAGATTGTTCCAAATTCATGCCATGTAGAGAAAGTATCTTCATTATAAGAGTCCCCATATGAAGATCAGTAGACAAAAACAAAGAGCACAGGTTGGATTGATTTCTCTTTACCATCCTGGTCTCTACCCAGACCCAGGCCTCACCCTCAAGTCCTGCTCGTCCGCCCTCCCAGTCCTAGCTGGTAGCCAGAGATTCCTTTGGCTTTGCTGGCCACTCGACAGCTGTCAGGGCTAATAATCAGCAGGGGCCAGCAGCATGTAGGGCTGGCAAGGACACTGGGCAGTGACAGCTGCAAAGGCCTGGTTGCCAGTGGCTTCTCTGCCAGGCCACCGCAGATTCTGGGAGCTAATAGAGCCGGAGAGCTGGTCACCAGGCTGAATACAGGCTGAAGTTTGAGTTTGTACACGGTCCAGACTCTGGAATCCATGATGTGTATAGCTTCATTATAAAACTAGATACAGCATTTTAGTCCAAAATAGGCATTTTCTGATATTTTATTAGCCCATTTTTGTGCCTGAGGCTATGATCCGACTCATGTTATTAAATTATATCTGTACATAAAGACTTGAAAACCTGCCTGAGACATTTGTCTATTTTCAAAATAGCATGAAATCCAGGAACAGAGAGCTGGCCCCTTGTTATGTTTGACAACAGGTGGACATGTGAATTCATGTCAGGACAGTAGCCATGGGATCACATCCATGGCTTCAAGCTACAATAGTCTGAACATATTCAACCAGTTTTAAAAGTGAAACCTGATCTAAATTTAAACAAAGCAACTGCCTACATAACACTGATCCTGTATTTGGTATTACAAATAATTGACAAATGGTTAAAAGCATAACAGATGATATGCATAGCTTATATCCAATGGCATGCTGCTTCATGTAAGGGATTTGCATAGTGAGGACATTCACATGTCTCAGAGAGTTTAGAACTGATTCTCTCTAGATAACAAGGATGACCATAATTCTGAAAGGTGATGTTCCCAATACAGAGACCCACAACTGGACCATATGCAGAGAGTGAAAGACTTTGAAACACTCGGTCCATTGAGCCCTTCCCTCTGGGCCCAGGGAACTCTGAAGAAGAGGAAGCAGAAAAGATGGCAAGAGCCAATTGGGATGGAAGTCACAAGGGAAATAAGACCTTCTAACACAGCAAGGCCAACACTCATATGAACGAATCACAAAGACTGTGTCACCATGCACAGGGCCTACACAGGTATAAACCAGATAAGGTCCCGGTGCTGAGAGGGGAACTGGATACAAGTTCCCATCCAAATCCAGAAGCTATCTCCAACTGATAACCACATGAATGGAAAAATCAGTTCTCTCCTATGGATCCTCTCTGGTTACACAAACCACTTTTAAGAATAGACACCAGTCCCAGGAGTAGATGGCCATTATAAAATGAACTCAATAGTATTTTAGGAGGTTTTGTTTGTTTGTTTGTTCTTGTTGTTGTTGTTGTTGTTTTATTTTCTTTTTGTCTCAAAATGCTTTGTCTGTACTTTTTTAACCTTACAGATATCTTACTTACTAAAAATCGTTATGTTCCCTATATGGTATTTTCCTATTTGTGTGTTATGTGTATGTACAGGTTATATGTTCAAGTGTGTGCAGATACACACCTGTGTGTGCCCATGTGGGGGGCAAATGCCTTGCTCAGGTTTTCACTAGTTCAAATGCAGCTGTCACCAGGATCAAGGCTTTATCTAAAGGCTCATAAGTGTATATCAGCTTCTGAGGGCACTCAAGATCACATGGGCCTTGAGGTGCCCTATGGCCAGTCATGCAGATGCAAAGACCACCAAAGCCTGGATAATGAGAACGAACAGCCCCACAAAGGTTAGGTTCGTACGTTTGAATACTTGGAGGAGGTGTGTCACTCAGGGTAGGCTTTGAGCTTTCAAAGAACTGAATCCGTTTCCAGTGCCTTTCTCTGCCTCCTGATTACACATCAAGATTGATCTCTCAACTGTCCCTGCCTCCATGACTTTGTTCTGTGATTGGGGACTCTGAACCTCTGGGAGTGTGAGCCCAATCCAAGGTTCTCTTCTAGACGTCACCTTGATCATAGCGTTTTATCACAGTAATAGGAAAGTAACTAACACAGAGTGTATTGGTTCACAGTTCTGGAGGCCAGAAAGTTCAGGACTGAGAAGTCAGAACCTGGCGTGAGCCTTCCCTCTGCCTCCATCCCATAGGCAGAAATAAAGAGCAGGAAGAGAGCAGGACTCTGGGGTGTGGACTAGTCCTTCTGTATGGAACTCAAACATGCAGGTTCTAAGTCAGACTCACGTCCTGGGTCATACAGCTCTACATAGAGAATAGCATGTATTCTATATGAAAACAACAGCTAAGCAACAATTGCAAATCTAAAATGTCCAACATGCTAATAGCATGGTTGTTTACCAAAGAAGAAGAAAAGCAAAAGCAAGAAGAGGTACCATAAAGAAGAAGAAGAAGAAGAAGAAAGAAGAAGCAGAAGAGAGAGAAGGGGTTACCTTCTTCTACAGATTTCATATTAGCAGGCTATATTAGTAATCACTGTCCAGATGATGATGCTGCAACCCATGAACTCCACCATCAATAATCATTTAGAAACTGGTGTGAAACTGTTTGAACCCCTGAAGTGAAGGTGGAAAGATTTGGAATTCAGTCTAATGATGAATTTCTTCCTAATCAACTAGACCAGTGTCATGATGGTTAATCATGATTTGATTGCATGCAGAGAAGTGGATGAGGTCGTTAAAGCTCACCTCCAGGTGTGCTGGAGGATTTTTCCAAAGGGATCTAACATGTGTGGTAGTAACTGAAGGGGAGTACCCGGTCCTGAATGAGGGTGACATCATCATTATATTATAGGGACCCAGATGCAACAGAAGCAGAAGAAAGCCCACCAGTGCAGACCCCATCTCTGCTCCCTCTGCCTCCTGCACACCAGGAGATGAGAAGCCCCTCTCCTGTATACGCCCTGCCATGACATTTTACCTCACTACACAAAGGCCCAGAAAGCAAGAGTCCAGCAAGACTGAAACCTCTAAATCATAAGCCAAAATCAAATGCTTTCTCTCTTGTTATTGTTCTCAACATGATGTCATGATGACCAAAAACTAACACAGCTAGCGCTCCTGCATCCTTCAGTTGGTCACATGACAAGGATTCATTAGGAAATCCCATCCATTTGGGGGACACAATCAGTGTAAGTGAAAGTCTTGTCGTGATGATTACTAAGCCTGAATGAAGACAAAGGAAGAGCTAGTTTGCTCAATTTCTTCTTCAAATGTTGGTGTCTAGAAACGAAGAGTTAGTCAAGTCAAACATTCAGTGAAGTCTGGAATCTTCTCACTCATAAATGCATCAGTATAACCAGAGAAACGTATTTCAAATAACGGTTCCAATAGCTCCCAGGGCCTATCCTTTCCCCATTCCCTTTTTCCACTGTGCCTTCAGTAGCCCAGATTTCTAAGTTCAGTTTGATACATGCCCATGTACCCTGGTGTAGGCTTTCTTCTTTAGAAGAATGTACTGTGGTTGGAATGTGACCCTCAAAATCTACACACTACATACTCCCAATGTAACAGTATGGAGAGACAGGCTCTTTAAGAGGCAATTGAGATTCTAGGTGAAGCCCTCCTGAGCGGGTTAATATGATTAATGGACTACGTTCATTATCACCAGTGTTTGGGTAAGAGACATTTAGTGTTCCCTGTGTGCTTACCTTTCACCATGTTAAAATACACACAAGGCCTCGCCTTGACTTTGATCTGCCACCTCCATAACTGTAAGAAATAAATTTCTTCGTGACATATCCAGGCTGCGGTACTCTGTTACAAGGGAAAGCCGAGCTAAGAGAGAACACACTTGGGGAACATCCTCAGACGCAGCATCACAAATCACCCCACTGAGGATGGAGGCAGGGATGCCTGTGCCTTCCCAGTGCCTTTGTGGGTGTCTGTGAACTAGATGCAGTCCCTGCCCAAGACAGTGTGGGGAGCTGATGCAATCACAACACACTAACACACAGCCTGTTACCATCCTCTGGACCGTAATAGAAAAAAATTTGATCTAACAAAATTTAGCATAAGAAGGGACATGAGTATGAAGTTCATATACCAATGAACTAGATATCAGCCTATACGTTATAAAATTAACTAATGTTCATTGTGGGGTAAACACAATTCTTAATCACTTACACCATCACGCTTTCTAAAAAGTAAGGAGACACAGGGGAATTCAAAACGACTGCAGGCTTCTGACTCCCTGGAAGGTTCAAGTTTCCTTAAAACTATGGCTTGCATGATGTTCTGTTATGAATCCTGGCCAGAGACAAGAATCTCCAGGAAGGCCTTACAGAGTTTCTTACTCACCAAGCATGAAGCTGGATGACAACTTAGAGAGCGTCACTTGAGAGCGTCACAAGCTTTCGGTGACGCAGATACTGTTGGCCTGGGGACCAGCACTCTCAGAACTACCGCTATAGAAGAGGGCCATGAAAGGTATGAGAAACCAAATAAATATGTCTGGCGTTGTAGTGCAAAGCACCTCCATTGCAACTGCTGCTACCAGGTAAGAACCAGAATTGGCAGCACACGCGTGTGCAGCGGGACTGTGCTCCAGGAAGCTTACAGAACAAACACCGGCAGCAGGCTGAATCTGGCCTCATGCCAAAGTGTACTGATCCCTCCTGGAGAATGAAGGACTCTTCAAAAGACTCATGTGGAGGGGCAATGAAAGGGATAGAGTCTATGCAGGCAGCCCCTCCCTACCCCGTACTTCTTCCTGAACACACACCATCAGAACCACAAATGCAGTGGCCCTGCCTTCTACCTCTGAAACTCTGTCCCAAAGGTTCCATAGACAGTATTTGATCAGAAACAACTCAACATATTAATGTCACAAAGCTTCAGAACGTGGGGTGTTCTTCAGCTTTGCCCTCGTTTCGGAGAATATCACAGCCTATTTCTGTCACTTGTCAGCTTGCAGCACGCTGGTGACAGCCTCCATTGAGCAAGACAATAAATGCCATGAAAGTGGAAACTATACCTCTACTTTCTATAAAGGCTCTTGGCATTCAGTATACAGAAACAATATTTGTTGAATGAAAGAGAGTCTACAAGATCAAGATTCCTTCTTGCCTTATGATATCTGTAATATCTAACTTAGGCCTTGGAACCTGGTAGCCAATCGAGTTTCCCTCCTCCTCACTACGACAATCCAGGATTCTAGGAGCAAGAAGAGGTCCTAGGAAGGAGGATGTGCTTATGTAGCCAAGGCTACCACACTTGGAGAGATGACAAGAACAGAATTCTTTTCGTCCTGGAAAGATCTGGGAGCTGCACATTAGATGTTACATGTCACCTTGAGATTTGGGGTTCCCTCTTTGGATTCTTGGTCTCACAAATAAAAAGATTCAAGGAAAAACTCAGAAGGAAGCTCAGGGACAGTTCTCTTATTGTTTAAAAGAAAAATAACAGGACAGGGAAGCTGAACGCCTCAGCAGCTTTCAGGACAAGGGGGATTGAGAGGAGACGAACCCATGCTACGAGAATCAGGTATGGCCGCCTTCTATATGGCAGGCAAGTAGCCACCTGGAAAGAGAAGAGGGAGCTTCAGAGGAAGTGAGTATCCCTCAAGGGTCAGGGATAGAACATCTAGGTTCTGGCAAATATTTGAATGAAAGAGAGGGGGAGGGTGTGGTTTTCTGAATAGCTCACAATAGCAGGCAGGCTTAACAAAGTCAGTGACTAAGGCACAGCTCTGAGGGTGGGCCTCTGGGACAAAGGCTGAGACCATAGAGCCATAGTGGACAGGGCCTGTAATGGCCATTGTATCTGGTGGGACAGGTCAGACTCAGGAACAGAAAGATCACTTGAGTAGGTAGTGCTGGCCAGCGGGAGTAAGAGAAACAGTGAGGTTCAAGAATTCCTAATTAGAAAAGAGTCAGTTGTCCAGAAGCAAGAAACAGTAGATATATAGATGGGAAAAAAACAAAACAAAAACAAAACAAACAAACAAAAAATGCCCTTTGTGTAACAGGAACCTAGAAATCGCTTATGGGGACAACAGCCTGGAATCCTGCCTTTGGTTTACATGTCTCCTTTATCTTAAAACTTAGAGTCAGACTTCTGTTTAAGCCTGCTTGTTGGCATGTTAACCACTCAAAGAGTGTCTTCTCTTGATAACTGGTTGCCTGGCTGGCTCAGTCAGTGGAACATGAGACTCCTAAAACCTAGAGATTAACCCAGTTCATCCCCCTTCAAGGCTGAAAGCACAAAGATAAGAGTAACCAAGAGGTCTTACCATCATCTTTTACAGTGTCCTGTCCCAACCTGAACGTCTGCAGTCATCCTCGTGTCCCCCTGGTAGTCTAGGGACAGCAGAGTCTCACAGGCAAGGTCACCCAGGACCACAGCAGTTATCTCTTGGAAAACAGTTCATCATCTTAAGTGATAAAGACTTTTTTAGACCATCTTACATGACCAGAACTGAGATAAAGACTATTGAGATCTCACTGTGACCAAGACTATGTAACCACACACACCGTCTCTCATACCAGCTCCTCCTGCCCCATTTCTCCCTCTATATGATCCTAAAACAATTCCCCAAAGATGGCTGAAATGCATACTTTCTACTTTTCCCAAATGGTTATTTTTACTGAACTCCTTTCTTTGATTTTTTTTCACCACCACTTTTGTTTGCTTCCTTTGAAAGCAACTGGATTGCACATGTTAGAGCCAGCTAAGAATGCTGTTCCATATACAACCACTTGGGTGAACCTTGAGGGATTGTTTCAAGTTAAATAGTACACTCACAGAATGACGAATATTGTACAATTCCACTTGAGGGAGAAATGTAAAGTAAGTTGATATGAGCTGAAGGTGGGAGACGTGGAGATGCCAGTCAACTTGATTGGTACGGTGCTTCATCTATCTGAGATGAGTACATTCAAAAGGAACGCTGTAAACACTGGGATTGTTGGGGACAATCCTGTCCCATGTCCTTGCTTTGTTAAAAGGGTATCTATGATGTTCCATGTTCCTCTCATATTTTAACAAGCCACCAGAACCTTGTTTTAATTCTGTGACCTTCACAAGTTTGAAAAGAGTAAAAGAAACCTAGACTCCAAGGTCCGAGAATCTTCTAATTATCAAGAGAATTTACTCAGTATAAAATCTAGTGATTAGTCAAATAGCTAAGGCAAGTGAGCTAGCTCATTAACAGTAGGCACCCCTGTGAACTACAACAGTTCCCCGCCAGGGGCAGACTTAGGGCCTGATGCAAGTCTCTTCTGTCTGTTTTCCAACTTGGACCTACACAAGATATGAGGTTGGGGGTTGTGTTCCTGGGAGGTAAAAACGGTACCAGAGGACAGAATTGTCTTGATCTCCTGACATCAAATTACAGAACAATTGGATAGGGTGCATCCGAACCCTAGAAGAGATCCCCAGAGCATAAGCAAATCCAGTGTGGCCTGAGACCTACTTAATCAGCTAACGAGACTCCTGCCCCTTGCTGCTGCAGGATATTTGATCCCACTGTGAACCCCAAGATTGTATATTGAAAAAACCTGTCTCTAGTTGTGGTGCGGCTCAGCACTCACCCCTAATCCAAGAGGTTTTTGTTTATTGTAAATAAGATTAAAGAAAGTCAACCATAGGTCAAGAGGAGCAACCAGCTGACAGGGAGTGAGCATAAGGAAACAAACATAGAGAGTGAGAGGAAGTCAGCAGGATAGACAGATGCACAGGAAGGAGAAAGGAGAGACACTCAATTTAAAAACAATTTTAAGACAGGATGAAGAAGGAGAGCTGGATTTTTCCCTCTGGGAAGTCTGTTGAGGAGGAAGGTCAGCTGGGTGTTTTCTCTGTCTCTGTAAGCTAGCAGGATTTCATCTCAGCATCTGGCTCCTGAATCTTCATTTGGTAAATCCAAAGCTTGGGATTTTGTTTTTAAAACAACCCCTTGCTTTTGTCACTGGGTTGTAAGTGTCTGTTTTCACTCACTGATTGATACCCGGAAAGGCCACATAACATAACACCTGACCCCCATAAGCTAAGGCCCCGGGATACTGCAGTGCTCTCTGAATTAGAATGGTCATGTAAGAGAGGGATGGGATGTGGGAGCAAGGGCTCTCCTGAGAAGCAGGACTAGGAAGGGTGGGAATATGTACGTTGTGCACACTTCCTACACACACACCACACACACACACACACACACACCACAACCAACACACCACCTATATGGATAAAGAGAGGTAGTAACAAATCCTAGGGACACTGCATCACTGCATTTGATACTTTTCTCACTGCTATGACCAAATACCCAATAGGATGGAATACCCAATAAGAGAGGAAGTGTTTATTTTAGCCTGTGGTGTGAGGGTTCAGTCCATGGAAGCAGAATTATGGGGGTATCTGTAGATACAGCAGTCTCCTGGACTGAAGGAAATCCCTGCAACCCTCAGCCCAAGGAAAGGCCAGGAATCTCTGAGCACTCTAACAAGCATTTCTTCTCTCTGGGATATTCTATATTTTAAGTATCTCATGAAGTGGGGTTAGGCTCTAGGCTCAAAGCTGGAGCTGAGAGACTCACCTTCTTAGCAAGTCTCTGCTTCCTACGAGTCTATAACTGCCCAAAAGAGCTCCAGCATCTATGAACCCAGTGTTCAAACACAGGACCTATGGGGGACACTTTACAGTCAAACCTCAGCAGACACCAACAGAGTTGTAAAAGGTCAGTCTGTGGGAATGTAGTTGGTCTTTCCTCCAATCAGGCTTTCTACTGTTGGGCACACCTGAATCATGGAGGGTCGTCACCTTTACTCCAGATCTGCCCCATCTAATAGCTGTCTCTACAAAACCTTTAGAGTCACATTTGACCAAATATCTAGTACTGTGGCTGACACTTAAGATGGAGTGTCGCATTGTGTCATTCACTGCAGAAACACTCTTAATGGTGTGTCCATAGTTTCCTTGGTCACTGCTGAGGCTGCAGTGTCTTTCCTTAACCTCAGGACTGGCTGCTGTGTCCTGCAAAGAAAAATTCCCATAAGGATTCAGACTGTTCTCTTTCAGGATGGGTAGTAGAGAGAGAAAGAGGATGACAGCACTCCAGAGCAACAGAAGAGAAGCAGGCAGGCCGATGAGACCGGCCCAGATCATTCTGTAGTGTATTTGCTGAGTGGCGTCTTGTTAAGCCATCTCTTTTCCACAGCCTTGCATGGAATGCTCAAGTGTAGCATTTCTTCCCCAAATGTCCCACGGCTCTTCATTAAGATAAAGAAGTTGGGACGGTCCCCATTGAGCTGCTGAAATCGTATCTTCTCTTTTCTCATGGCCAAAGGTAGTCCATTAATTCATGCCAGGGAAAGGCTCCAAAATGGCACCCAGAGGGTCTTTCCACCCCAAAAGGATAGATGGAGATTTGTCCTTATCTGGATTTACGGCAATTGTATTTCTCAAGCTTGAACTTTCTCTAGTATTGAACAAACACAAAATGGGCTTTGCTCTAGACGCTGAGGACCAGGATGTGACAGAAGTCATTATTTACAGCCGTTCTCCCGCCTGCAAAGTCACACAGACACTCTGGCGGGAGCAGAATAATTAATCAATGATGGGAAATCACCAACAGAGAAGAAAAATGGTTTTGAAAGAAACCAGAGTAATTTCAGCAAGAGAAATAGGCTTTAAATTTGTTAGAATAACAAGCTCAGGACACAAACAATAAGAAGGCAGTTGAGAAGGCCCCCAGAAGTATCTTCCAGAACTCCATTCAGAGATAAGCTTGTTAATATAGGCTCTTTGTAACTATTCTGGGACTTAAATTAAGATTGCATTAGTCTGCTTTTTCATTACTATCATGAAATACCTGGGTAGACCTCTTTGGAAGAAAAAGTACCAGGTGGTGAAGGCGCAGGTATTTAATTCCAGCACTCAGAAGTCAGAGTCAGGAGAATCTCTTTGGTTTGAGGCCAGCCTGGTCTACAGAGAGAATTCCAGGATAGCCAAGGCTACACAAAGAAATCATATCTTGAAGAAAAAGAACAAGGAGGAGCAAGGGAGGAGGAGGAGGAATATTATAACAGGATAAGATCAGCTGCCTCATCAAATGATGATCTTCTTTGATGACAGAATCTCTGGCCAGTACATGCATCACAGGAAAGAAATGAGCACGGTGTGTGTGTGTGTGTGTGTGTGTGTGTGTGGTGTGTGTGTCTTTTCAACTCTCACCCCTTTTTATAAAGCTGCAAAGATCCAATAGTGGGGCCTCCACAGTGATGAATTCAATTCGTTTCTGAATGTTCCACCCTAAACAGTAACTTTATATCAAGTCTCCATCCTTTACATGAGAATGAAATTTGCATACATGGAGTCTTGAGGACATTGACACCATATCCAGACCACACTGATACATTAAGTTTCGCCTTATAAAACTGCCATATTTTAAAACCCTGTCCACCAGTGGAGTGATAAAGGACAGCATCTCCTGTATCAAGACAGACACACTGACAGCGTGCATTCCCTTTCCTTGTGTGAGGATGATATTCTAGGGCTTCCTCCTCAAACCTGCAGCCACCACCATTAATGAAGAAAGTATCCAACATCAATTGAGGGACACTCTACAAAACAAGATAACAAGAAAAACATCACTCTAGTCTGGAGATTGCGAGTGAGCACATGAAAGAACAGTTAGTGGTCGCTCCACAGATGGGCGGGCCCATGAGTGACAGCTTGCTTTCCTCTTCAGGTATTACTCTGCCGTTTGGATTTACAAAGGGCATTGTTGGGTGATTTTCACCCAAAATGCTCTCATAACATGTCTGTCTTTCCTGAAAGCAGTCCAGACATCCATGTGGGCACAACACCAAGCTTTGAAGGGAACAAAGTGGCAGCGGCCTCTGGGCAGAGTCCTTAAGCCCTTCTTCTGAGGGGAGCCTTAAGACAAGAGAGTGGGTGCACCAACACACTTAGAGCTCTGGAGCTGACAACCACCACACAGAGGTGCAGAGCAGAGCCCAGAAACAGCTGCAGTACATGATCAAGCATCAAGGCAGGCAGCAGAGCCCATGCAGTCTTCTATTGAAGGAGTTGTCCAGCATCTGTGAGGCTGAAGAGGAGGGGAAGGTCTTAGGGTTCACCTGTTGACCGGCATTCTTGTTCACAGGCTAGTGTGGTGCTAATATTACTGCAGCCTCCTCTCTGGTGCTGCTCTGAGGACTGAGATTTGGAATTTGTTTTGTTTTGTTTAAGATTTTTCTCTTCTCCTATTCTTACATGTGCCTGTGGTATACCTATATGTGAAGGCGTGTGTAGGTGTAGGAGGAGCTAAGGTGGGAGGAGTTAGGAGAGGAAGAGGAAAAGGAAGAGGAGGAGCGAGGAGAGAGACAGAGAGAGATAGAGGAGGTGGAGGCAGATGTTCACGTGTCTGTAGCAGTCAAAGGTAGTTGGTATATCTAGGTTGGGTATTGGGTTGCACTTCTGATTGTATGGGTATCTTGTTACTGATCATTACTAATATATAAGCCTTTGATTAATCTTTAAGCATTAGAGTCTCATCTTTCTACTGGGCCTGCATGGATGGCAGGATGGCCTGGGCAATGCCCAGCCTTGCAGAGACAGCATGGAAGATTGGCAGAGCCATCTCCCACACTGGCGTCTTGTGGGTGGCAGGGCTGGTGTTTCTGGCTGATCAGTTCTAGCTGCTGTGCACACGTGGCTTCCAGATGAGAAACATGGTGGCTGAGACAGGCAGAGCTGCCGCAGCATAGATAGTCGGCTTGACTGGCGGCCGTTTTTTAAATAATTACTTCAACATGTAGGTGAGCATGTTCATGTGTTTGTACATGCACAAGGATGTCCCAAGGTTGCCATCCTCCTTTATTGCTTTCTACCTGATTCATGGAGGTAGGGTCTCTTGATCAAAAACCCACAGCGCACCCAAGTAGCTAGTCTTACTAGCTAGCTTGCTCGAGGAATCCCATCTCTGCCTTCTGAGACTGGAATTACAGTGGGCAGATATAGCCACCAGACATTCTACATAGATTTTGGGGTGATCCAAACTCCGGTCCTCACGCTTGGGAAGCAAGTGCTTTCACCACCCCATCACCGCCTCAGTCCGTAGATTCATCTTCATCCTGCATCTTCAGTCAGTGTCAAGGGATCTACAGGAACTGTTCTCAAAGGTCTTGGGGAAATCTGGTGTCCATGGAGGAGGGTAGACCCATGCAGAAGAACTAGGAGGTGATCATGTTTGTGATATACTAAAACCTTATTGTTTCCCACTCTGTCTCGAGGGTACAGTGTAGCTTTCTGATAGCCACATGATGGGATAAGACAAGGGACTGAACGTAGGTAGAAAGAGGATGCAGCTGTCTTCCCTACAGCCAAACATAAGGCAGGACTTTCTACTCTGTGCATGTTCACTCTGCCTTCACTACAAGTGTGGTGAGGACACGCGCCCCCCCCCCCCCGCCGCCCCACCCCCACCCCCCCCACCCCCGCCGTCTTCTACCTTCTTTGCCTCTCCTCTCTGCTTCCAGTGAATGAACACCCTCTCATGTCCAGTCAAGTGGAAAGGTTCAAGTAAGTCCTTGCTCTAGGCTCTGGACATCTTTCTCCTCACCTTCCCAGAAACCACCACAACCCAGTGGGAACCCATTACTGCTCTAGACCTTCGAGCACATTCCACCCTGTGTCATAAACACAGTTTACTTCATTCTTTCCTCTGAAATCTCTAATAAGCAATACTCTTTGGGAAGACTTGTTTCAATCCTCATGGTTTACACGGCATTCCCAGTGTGTCACATTGTCAACCCACAGAGACATTCTAGAGGGCATGTGACTCTCTTGGTGTTAAGACTGGGATACGGAGCCTCACGGAGGATGCATTTTTCTGGAGCTCATAAATTGGCATGTGGTTGGGATGGGTCCTCATGTGTCTACAGATCTCCCCCACTGACTTCTCTCTAGTCATCCCCCACAGGAAAACTCCAAGCAGAGCCCTGTGGGCTTAAAGAGGTCATGATGACCTCAACAGCCTCATCTCACATCTATGGTTTCTGAGAATGATGGGCTCACAGTCAAAGAACCTCCTGAAAGGTTTTTATGTATTTTTCAGGGCAAAGTCATGTCCCACTAGTACTGTCTCCTGAATAGATTCTTTAAAAACAAAGTAACAAAACTATTTTATTATTCAATTTTAGATTCCGGGTTCTCCTGAGATTATTTTGTCTTGCTGAGAGCCTCTTTATCCTCAGCGTCTTTGTCATGTTTATTTTTATACTTATAGCAATTCATATACCCTTGTAAGAAATGTTATACCGCAAGATAAATGCAAAGCTGTAATATTGAATAACTATTTGAAACCCTAAGATGAGTATTATTGCCTCCAATACAGAATCGTAATCACAGACTACATAAAGAGCTTCCACAAGGTCAAATCGTGGCTCAGAGGGCAAACTGGAAACGCCACTTGTCCACACCCTTCCCCTCATTTCTCCACCAAACACATCCTTTCATAAATAATTGACAAAGGCTAGGAAGTTCTGCAGAGAATCAGTATTCATGGTGTCATGATGCTCATCTTCTTTATGGTTTTTCTATTTTCTAACTTCCAGATAAAGATAAGAGGAATATTTGCCAAGGTTGGTCATTTCTTTCTTCAAATGTCTTTTACTAAACTATAAGTTTGTATGAGACTGAAATTGACTCCACATTCTTTATTAGCTATTGAATAGCTTCTGAAAACCCCTCAGATAGCTTCTCTCCCTGTGACTGAGGACTAGGTGAAACTTCCAAGGACTTCTTGCCTCTGTGCTCACACATGGGTGTGTGTGTGTGTATGTGTGTGTGTGTGTGTGTGTGTGTGTGTATATATATGGCACAATTTCATTTCTTCTTTGGCTTTTGGAACCTGTGTGGATGTCAAATCAATTACACTTAATTTTATTTATAACTTCTATAGCATAATAAAGAAATGCCTTTGATGCTATGAAGCTAAGTCAGGAATGACAGCTACCCTCTCTTTATGAGCCAAGACAACAATGTGAAAGAATTTTGGCGGTGAGTAAGAATATAAAAATTCTCATCCATAAGGCAGCAGCCCAGAAAGACAGAAAGTAGAGCCTAGCCTAGAAAAGGGAAACGGTGGTCATCAAACTGACTGATACATGAGTAATGTTTATGCACCAAAGGGAAATGCACAACGATTAAAAAAAAAAAATCCACTGCAGAAATAAAAATATATTCTCTAGTGTATTATGGTTTACAAGTACTTTCAAACATGCCATCTGAACAACCAAGGGAAAGAGCAGGTTCTCTCAGGCCTCCCCATCCAGACCCAATTCCCACAGTCCTTCATAGTCTCCACGTCTCCATCAGAGAAGCCACGTTTGGGGATGCCATGGGAGTAACTGGAATAATATAGAAACGCATCATCACTGAGCCCTGAAACCTCACAAAACCAACAGCCGTCACGGTTCAGATCTGGAGTGATCCTCACGGGGGCGTGTGGTAAAGGTCTGACACCCAGTCTGGCAACATTTGTTGGTGGGAGAACCTTTAACAGGAGACTTTTGGCTCATCTGTTTGAAGGGCATGTGGGCTTTTCCTCTTTCATTTGCTCCCAGCATTGAGGTGAACAGATCTGAGCCACTGTGCTGCCTCAGGCTCAAACGCAATGGGGCGGTAAGGAAGGTGCTAGAACCTCCAAAACTGTGACCACGAGATTGAATTGTTATTTTTTATTTAATCAATTCTGTGAGGGGATAGGACCAGGGTGTGACTCCTGCAAGGTCAGCAGTGTAAAACTGAGGTATGCTGCCTCCCACCCTTTCCTTTCTCAGGTGGGGGCTGTGGGTGTCTGTGGTAGTGCAGGGAACATAACACACACAAGGGGCACAGCCCTCCAATGTCTTCCTTGCAGACAGGGAAACCAAGGCTCTGAAAGACTCAGTGATGTTGCTAAGGCTGCACAACAGACAATGGCAGGGAGGATTTGCACCTTCTGCTACTTCTTCAAACCCTCTTTCCAGATTCTGTTTAGAAAACGGCCTACTTGGGCTGGAGGGATGGCTCAGTGGTTAAAAGTACTGACTGCTCTTCCAAGGTCCTGAGTTCAATTCCCAGCAACTACATGGTGGCTCAGTGTAGGAGGAGCTAAGATGGGAGGAGTAAGGAAAAGGAAGAGGAGGAGTAAGGCAAGGGAGAGAGAGAGAGAGAGAGATGTAGGAAGCACCATGGATGACCACACATGTACCAGGAACAGTCCTGGGTAACAACTTATATCTAGGTTAGTTAATTGGGAAACATCTATAATTATGTGGGCATATTGTTATTGAGCATTACCAAATATATAAAGCCTTTGATTAATATTTAAGTGTTAGCACAGCCCAGCCTTAAGGAGACAGCATGGAAGATTGGCAGAGCCATCTCCCACCCTGGCGTCTTGTGGGTGGCAGGGCCAGTGTCTCTGGCCGCCTGAGAGGACTGCCCGAGCTGAGCAGTGGCAGTACTCCGCTGCCACTCCTGGCCACAGGCCTAGGCTAGTCCGGAACATGGCAGTTGATTAAGAAAAGCCAGATTAAATGCTGCGGATTTAAATAATTACTGCAACAGCTCAAGACCGTCTTTAATGGGATCTGGTACCCTCTTTTGGTGTGTCTGAAGACAGCGATGGTGTACTCATAAGTAAAATAATAATTCTTAAACAAACAAACAAAAAGCAGCATACTTAGAGAAAAGGAGAAATGTTCCCCAAAACCTTACTCAGAAGTTAGCCAACACTAGGAGGAAATGCTGCTGGGCTGAGAAACCTGGCATTTGGGCACAGCTCACATTTACCAGACTGAAATGCCTTTCTCTCTCTCTCTCTCTCTCTCTCTCTCTCTCTCTCTCTCTCTCTCTGTGTGTGTGTGTGTGTGTGTGTGTGTGTGTGTGTGTGCACTCGCACACACGTGCTTTCTTAGTAAAATGAATTATCCTGCCTCGTTCCTCGAATCATCATGAGATTCAAATAACATCACTCAGTCAACAATTCTAGAATCTGTTCACTACACACAAATGCACAGAACGCTCCCAGAGTGGTACTCAACATTTAGATTGAACCTGTGACTGATTGGGCTGGACCCACCCACATCCACACACACATGCTCTCCTCCACAAGCGACAGTAAATGGCTATGCTATTACATTCTAAGCGTCCTCATCATTTTCGGTGGCAGCCCGATGTGTTGCTCTCTGTTAAGGCAGCATTTGCCTCTCTGTTCCAGGATTGGAACAGATATGGATCTTTTGTGATTGCCCTGGCTATAGGGCCTGGACTATAAGTGAAAAACATATACCAGGCCCCTCTTTCCATGGAGCTGACATTCTAGTCCACGGAGAATTCCAGGAAATGAGCAGAGAGAAATAAGGACTGCAGATGAGGTTGAAGGCACGGAAATAGTAAAAACATGAACATATAGCATGAGCAGAGCACCTTGGCTACATTTTCAGATCCCACGGTCACAAGCTGGTTGTATTGCAGAAAGCAGTCGGTTATGCAGGCATCTGGAGGAATCGGTGCTCAGTGACGGAAATGACAGATGCCAAGACCAGAAGAACCCGCCTGTCCCAGTAAAGAAGGATCAGAACGGCCAGTATGGACCAAGGAGCCATGAGCAGAGCGCTGACCGTTTACCAGACCCTGTCCCGAAAGAGCCTGGTGAGTTGTATGTGCTACAGGTTGCATTTGATGGCCATAAGATCTTCAAACCTGGAAACCTCCTCTACTAAGAATTTGTTTTCTATACAAGCCAGCAATCCACCTGCCTCTTGAAGACTGCGAACTAAATAATTCTCTTTCATGAATTACTCAGATTCCAACACTCTTACAGCGGAAAGCACCCAAGGAAAGTGTGGGGGAAAGGGCCAAGGAAGATGCAAAAATTTACAAGTCTACAGGGAAGCTGGCCCAGCTGAATGGCAGCCAGGGTAGCCTGAGGACTGGACAAGGCAGAGACACGTCATCCGGAAAGCTAAAGAGAATCCGGAGCTGTCTGCAGTGCTCCTAAGAGATCAAAGGCACTAGACAAGTGACCTTTGGATTTGGCAGCGTGAGGTCAGGGAGAGGACTAGTCATGAGGCTGAGGGTAAGGAAGAAGTAGAGAGGTGTGGCACCCAGCCTCTTTTAATAGCTGTGTCGTCAAAGGTCCATGTGCAGCCCAGAAGGGATGGTGGCAGACCCTTTTCTAAAGATAGAAGACTGCTGATCTTGCAGAGCTGCGAGTTCTAGAAAGGTACCGGATGAGTTGTGCGGCAAAGTGGGCCAAGGAGCCAGGAGCTGTCATCTCTGAGCGGAAATCCTGCTCTGCGGTCTCGAACCACCAGCAGGCGAAGCTTCCCTCAGTGACAGCTCCGCTAGGGAACACACATCACTGGTCCAGCCCCTCGCAGACCGCAGGGCCGCCCCGCCCTTCACGTACACGCGCCGGGTCACTCTTCCCACCCAACAGCCTTGGAGTTGTACGTGGCGCAGGCTGCTGCGCATGCTCTACACGGACGGGCGGGCGGGGCTAGGCGAGGAGGCCCGGACAGCTCGGGTGGGCGGGGCCGTGCCACGCAGCCGTCCGGAGCCACGCCCCCGGCCCCGGGCGGCAGTGCGCGTTCCCGAGCGGCGCGCGCCCCACGCCTTCCCTCCCGAGGCCTCGCGCGCGCACTGCCGCCCACCCCGCGGCTGCCATCGCCCCCTCAGAAAACCAGCGGCGCCATGTCTTCGCCTCCAGAAGGAAAGCTGGAGACCAAAGCTGGACACCCGCCCGCCGGTACTGACTGGTTTGCACTTTGTCTCGGGGCGCCGGGCGGGGGCGGGGCAGGATCGGGGTCCCGGTGCCCCGTTCTAGTGCGATGCGCTTGCGCGCAGGTGAGCGGGGTCCCGGGGTGCAGGTGAGCGGGGCGCGGGATCCAGCCCTCCCCGGCGGGGACACCCTAGTTGTACAAGTCAAAACTCAAACGTAGGCAGTTTCTATGAGATTGCACAGATGTTTGGGGGGAGACCCCCCCAACAATTAAAAGGTAGTGTTGTATCATGATGATTAATCGTGGGCTGACAGCATTTCACACTGACAGACCAAAGAAGCGGAAATAATTATGATCATTAATCACCCGGCATGACTTCCTTTAGTCACTTTCTTTTCGCATCCAACTTTCTCTTGAAAGTGGTTAAAATGGTATTTTTAAAGCAAACTCGAAACTTCTAAGCCAAGGCAGATCAGTCCCGTAAAGAGCCACCTTTCTTAGGAAATGGCAAGCAACCTTTGTGTGCCTTGGGCAGCCTCCTCCACTCAGTTCCTGTTTGTTCCTCCATGGCTGGAGGAGTTGGCATGTCTGCTGCCCTTTCTTGTGGCAGGGATACCTGTGGAAGCACCACAGAGAACCAGCCTGAAGGCCGTGGGTCCCAGAAGCCAAGTCTACTTAAAGCTCCTCTGGGTCTTGACTGAACACACTGGTGGTAGAAAACCAGAGCTTCTCCCGGCAAATCTTAGAGGACTGTATGGGGTAGGGACACATTTGTGCCATCTTTCTATAGTAAAAACTCATACTCAGCCAGGCAGTGGTGGCGCACGCCTTTAATCCCAGCACTTGGGAGGCAGAGGCAGGCGGATTTCTGAGTTCGAGGCCAGCCTGGTCTACAGAGTGAGTTCCAGGACAGCCAGGGCTACACAGAGAAACCCTGTCTCGAAAAAAAAAAAAAAAAGAAAGAAAGAAAGAAAGGAAGGAAGGAAGGAAGGAAGGAAGGAAGGAAGGAAGGAAGAAAAAAGAAAAGAAAGAAAGAAAAACAAAACCCATACTCTGCAGCTGCTGGCCCCACTGGAGAACAGGAGATTGAGGGAGAGGAGAAGACCTTTAAAGTATGCTGTATTCCAAAGCCGATTCACTGTGACAGTGCTTCCTAACTAACCTAACTGGGGTTAGGGGTCATAGCTATGGGAGTGTTCAGTGTAAGATACCATGATCGAGTATAGAAGGTTCTGGGTTCAATCCTCACTTCTCACAATACAAATCAACTTGTGGAAAGATTACATTTAAGACACTGGCTCCTATCCTTAGCCAAGTCTGTCGGCCATCGGTATGGGTTTGTTTCTCCAGTAGAGTCTCACTGAGTATATTAAACTACACTTCAGGGTAGGCCCCAGTAAATAGATGACCAACCCAAGACGAACTCGGTGGTATTTTTGTAGACGTCCTGTCTCGTGTGGCTTTCTTTGGGCATTTTTGAAAATCTTACTAGTCTATTGCTTGTGTATTTTGGTTTGTGGTTTTGTGGACTCTGTGTGTGTGTGTGTGTGTGTGTGTGTGTGTGTGAGAGAGAGAGAGAGAGAGAGAGAGAGAGAGAGAGAGAGAGAGAGATTGAGAGGGGGAATTGGGGGAAGGGTTAGGGAGAAGAGAAGCATAATCAGACTATATTGTGTGAAAAAAAATCTACTAAAAAATACAAAACAACAACAACAAACCTTTCCTTTAAGGAAAACCTTGACCTTTAATTCCTAAAGGAGTAGTTTGTGTCCACCTGCCTGTGGCTCTGAGCTGTTTGGCGTGGCCCACACAGTAGGATCACATGCCTGATTCTCCCAAGATAAGAACTTCAGTAGTGTGTGCTGCTGGAAAGACGTTGAGTCAAAAGTAGCACTAATTGAGTTACACGTAGAGACTTTTCATGTGAACATCTTATGATCAGAGGATGAGAAACACACATCGGGGAAGTTTGACTTGAGGGTTCTGATTTTCTTTAGTTTATAAACAGGCATTTGGATTAGAAATGAAATACATTGTTTATGCCTGCAGAGAGAGCCACGTCATTAGGGTCTTGAGGAACACCGCTGGGCTCCTCTGGGACTCTGGGTTTCTTACCTGAAATTAGAGGCTGTAGCAGATGGTGGTTCTCTGGGCCAGCCATCCACAGGGCCCAGCCTCAGCCTTGGGCCTGTATTTTTTTTGCTTCTTTACCTCTGTTTATTTCTCTAGTTAATCAAACAGATAAGTTCAGGTCATTTACCTGACCCAAAAGTCTAGCAGGAGAGGAGCTGTCAGTGTCACATGCTGCCTATCCCAAGGCTAGCTAGACGTGTGAGCCCAGAGGCAAGGGTGGGTGGGACGGTGGTGGGTCTCAGCAGTGCCCCTAGTGGTCATGTTTCTCCCTATCCCCAGAAGACCGAGGGCACTGCCAGTTTATGGCAGGAAGGCTATAGGGTGCTCCCCCCACCCCACCCCCAGCAGTACAACAGAGCAGCAGTGCTGCAGAATAAGTATTTTTTAAAAGAAGAAAGGGCCACCCACTAGTAAAGAAGAGTAAAGGTTTGCCAAGGACACAGTTCATAAGTCAAAATGACTGCCTTAAAAACTCTGGGAAGGCTTTCGTTAAATGCTTAAATTGTGTACCAAACTTGTGCTTACATCTTCAACTGGAAATAATAAAATTCTCTCACCACTCTTCTGCTGTCCTCTCTTGTGTTTTCTCTTTAACGACCCCCCTCCCCTGTCCCTACAGGGCCTCCATTTCCCTCATGACTCCTCCACCTCCGACTGTCTCCTACTCTTCTGGTTTCCAGACTTACTCAATCTTTACCTTGGGGGTGGGGGCGGGAGCTGGCACAGTGCCTGGAAGAGATACTCAGTAAATAGGTCCAGGAACATTTCCTCAGGGAGCATGTGGTGCATTTCCCACCTTGCTCTGACGGCATGCCTGCAGCCTCCCGTCTTCCCCATCGCACAGATGGCTGGATGACGAAGACTCAGAAGGGAGGAAACAGTGACTAGAACCGCCAACATTTTACTTATGTAAATAGGTGCTCGGTGCTTTCACTATGGTCCGCTGTCAAGATACTGTGGACGGTGCCGTTTAAATCCCTGGCAGAGCTATTTGAGGTGACTTGCTAACCCCCAAGAGTTAGTTATTGGAGATTAGCACCCAGGACCTCCACAGCCTGACCATGTCACCCCCCCCAGATGCCGCTCTCAAGCTGTGGGATTTATTGGAGGATCTGCCAAAGGAAAGTGGAGAAAGGGACTGAAGGACAGTGCCGCAGACACCTTTCTGTGATAGGTGGCGCTTCATTGTCTCCTGCACACATCTCCCTAACAGCAAGCCAGCCTGTTCTAACTGTACCCACCTGCTGCTCTTCACTGGAAAATGTGTGGAAATGGAGAGATGGGGCGAGAGCATTCCTCTCAGGGCTCTGACTGAGGTAGCCACGTATTAAGAAGTGGCTTTCAGTTCTAACAGCAGCCGTGTAGTGGCCCACACTACACATGGTGACTCACCCCAGCCGCCCCATGTGACCTGGATAAAGAAGAGCTTGGCAGATGCACCCATTTCCCAGCCAAAACTATAAGTAAGTCTCCCAAATCTCATAATATGATCCCATCGAGTGTTGCTGATTTTCTGTGTCCCCCCCCCCCAAAAAAAAAGTTGTTCTCACATCCCCCACAGAACCCAGATGAATGAAAACGTAAACACAACTGTGTATGTCAAGTATAGCGGGAAATAGACCACTCGCTATTTTCAGCAACCCAGATCATTCAGCTCCATTACAGTAATCACTCAGACACAGCTTCAGGATGCATTAAAGCCCGTGGATGATAATTGACCCTGAAGTATTGTCTTGTGGAAGTTTTTTTGGATTATCCAGAGTGTTCTGTTGCTTGAAATATAAAGTGAATCTGCCTTTTATGGCAGTGAGCTTCCTGTCATGTACATGGTAAGCAGGTTCCCATGCTCAGCCGGTGAACCACAGGATTGACCACAGGCTGAAGGGGGCAAGAGCCCTCTGCTTTCACTCCCAGCATGCCAAGGGGCAAAAGACCTGTCATAACTGGTTTCTGGTAATAGGTGCTACCTCTGCTCCTTAGACATCTCTGGCTACTTCCCCCTTCTGGAAACTTCTGTGCGTGTCCTTTTCTCTCCCCTTTGTGTCCTGATCTGGATTGGTGGCTGTCTCCCATCCATACATCAGATACTTTTCATTTACATAGGGAATATTCACTTTTGTAAAACAACCCTGTGAGGTACAGCTCACGAGCTAGAGGAACCGGAGTTTCCTTTTCTCCTGTTGAGCCTCCCACAAGGAGCAGCGTGGAGTCCCAGACACTTCGTACCCCTTGCCCGGTGATGTCTGTCTCTCCGTAGTAGAGTCACCCTTCCTAACTAAGATAGACGGCATTCCCTGTCCCTTCTGTTCAACACTCCTGTCTCATGTATCCAGGGGAGTTCTGATCCTACCTCCCTTTGCATCCGTGCCTCTGAAGTACAATGCCTGTGCTTAATCTAACCTACACACGCAGGTTGTTTTCTTGTGTTCTCGCCACCAAAATGACCATCAGAACCCTTTATCTCTTAAGGGTGGATTAGCCTCTTTTTAGATAACTTGTCAACAGCTCTTTTCTAGTAAGAACAAGGGCAGCTTCCCTAGCACAGTATGCTTTAGGATCTGCAGTCAGGCTTGAGAGACATTGGTGTGCATTATAAACAGCTGTCCCCAGTCCCATCAGATGCTGTGCCCAGTACCTGCAGGATCCTGGAAGAACTTTCTCTCCCGACTCCACCATGCTGCTACAGGTTTTTCCAGCCATTTGCTGAGCCTTAGCAATAGTTGCCAGCAACTCCCTCTCGATGCTCCACACTGTAACAGCTAAGGGGAGCTTGGTCAATGGATGGCAGGTGGTCACTAGCCCCCTTCATTTGTTTTTCTAACTTTCTTCCCTCCTACAGGTAATATAATGATCAGGACCTGTCCATAGTCTATCTCTCTCTGTGCTGTGCTTGGAAGGATTCCCAGTGATTAATGATGTAGTAGATCATCTAGATCTGTCTGGTACAGCTGTGCCTCTTGCAAGTTGTGCCCCTGGGGGGAAACGGGCTAGGTCCCTCGTGTTTCAGGTCCTGTCACAGGAGACTAAAGTGTGGTGATGGTGAGGTGAAGTTGGTGCCTAGAACATCATGGCAGTTAAAAAAAAAAAAACAGAGCAGAGTGGCAGTCCTACCCAGGATCTGGGAGTCTCTGGAAGAGTCCTTACCTAGTGGTGGTGTCCCTATGACGTCCGATGATTGCCAACAATCATGTCAGCACCACAGTGGTCTCCTTCCCTGAGTTCTGTCACCTCCACAGTGTTCAAGCACAAAGAATCTGAGCACATGAGACCTTTCTGAACCCTGAATTTTTATTTCCAGCACCTGCTTGGTAGAGTGAAGCACATCTTGTATGCCAGCCTCTCTCAAGAGATGTCTTGGGAGCTAATTCAGTTATCCTCGGTGTCTCTGGGAGGGAGGGACTTGTCACTCTTTCTTCCCAGATAGAGGCCCCTGAGGCACAGAGTATCAAGCATGCATATGCATTCATACACACAGTGTATGCAGAGCCGAGGTTTGAACCTGAAGGCCTAGGATCCAAGCCTTAGCCTCAGCAATACAGTCAGGCTGGAAGGAATCTGTCACTCTTCAGATGTGAATCTCTCGTTTCAGTAATAGCCACCCAAAAAAATCTTGAATTTTCCTTTTCTAGTGTCAAAAAAAAAAAACAAAAACAAAACCCCAAAGAGCAAAAAACCTAGATTTGCAAATCATTCTATAGATTTCTAGTTTTTCAAACAGAATTCTAGATAAGCTAATAGAACCATTGCAACATGCTGTCATAACTTTTCGCGTTCTTGCAAGTTAAACTGAATCTGCCTTGGCCTTGAGTTATTGTCAACATTGCCACTTTTATTGCTGCATTAATCACAAGCATATTGAGATGGACTAATGAAGTTAATTGTTTTTAGAAATTGAATCAAACGCAAGGGCCGATGCTAGGTGCCCAGACTCTGGCACCAAGCGCTTCTGCAGGGAGTGGACAGGCTGTTCCAGGGGCACCTCCAAAGATGTGGTTGTTTTAGATGTCACCTTGACATTCACTGCCAGCTCTCTTTGTCTTCAGGAGCTAGCCCATCTCACTTGCAGGCAGTTTGTGGAGTATATCGTATCCGTGAACTGCTATATTTGGAATTTTTCACAGACACCATTTTTCAACAATCGTTCATTCTTTTGCTGCTGCTCCTGTAACAATGCCATAGATGGGCTGCTCTCACACTCAATAGACATTTCTTTCTTGTGGTACTGGAGGCTGGAAGCCCCAGATCAAGGTGTCCACAGTGCTGGTTTCTCCTGAGCCTGCTTTCTCTCTCCCTCCTTTTTCTTCCTTCCTGCCCACACCCCAGATCTGGCAAGTGGCCCCCCTCGACCTTTTCTCTATGAATGTGCATCCCGGTGCACAAGTTCTGTTGCGTTGGAATCATCTTCATCTTTAACTTATCTCTTCAGAGGCCTTGATGCCAAATACCATCATAGTTTTCAGTCTGTGACTAGTGATACATCATGATATGTTTTGATGCCAAATACCGTCACATGTTCAGGTGGTGGCAGTTAATACTTCACTGTATGTATTTCAGAGACAGCAGCATCTTTCGGTTTCTGGTGGGCATGGGCAAGAGGGAGGAAGTATATTCTAAAAACCACTTAGGGGATGGTTCTAGACTCTTTGCTACATGAAAACAATCCATTATTCTCAGATAGAAAAGCATCTTAACATACCCCAGAGTTTTAATCTAAGTATGTCAGTGGGGTAGAATCCTCGGATTAAAATTTGGCCTACAATTAATGGCTTTTTTTTTTTTTTTTTTGTGCTCTTTAGGTTTTTTTGTTTTGTTTTTGTTTTTTGTCCAATCTGAACTCAAAGTGAGAAAAATCCCTAAGGACCAACAACAAAGAAGGATCTGAAAATGAAACATGAGATTGGGCCTTAGTGGGTTGGGCATAGGACACCAGACCCCAGCGTAGTTATAGGACACCTATGCATAGAGGTCAAACCCTGTGGGGGAGAGACTTGTCCAGCCTCACAGTGAGACAGCAAGAAGCTGACCTCCATTAGCCCTGGGCTCCAAATGGGATAAAAGTCTGAGAATTTGTAAACCCAGGAATGATTTTAGTGAAGGTTAAATTGAAATATACATTATATGGTATGCCTGTTGCCTTTCTAATCCATGATAAAATATCTACCAGAAGCAACTTCCAGGAGAAAAGGTTAATTTTGGCTCACGGTCTCAGTCTCTTGAAGCTAAAGAGTGGCAGTCACACATGGTGACTGGAGGGTGTAGTGAAGGCTTCTCATTCTTGGCATATCAGTGCCCGGGACGGAACCAGAACTGAGTTATAACCTTCAGTGCCACCCCTGCCCCTTGAACTGCTTATATTCAAGCCTAAACACCTTGGCTCCATGTCTCAAAGGTCCACCATCTTGCTAAGCAGAGCCTCCGACTGGAGGCCAAGCTACTCCAAACACAGCCCTGTGGGACATGCCACATTCAAACCATCACATCTGTGGCCCTTCCATGCTATGAAATCCATCTGAAGGATGACAGAACCTAAACAAAAATAGTTGCTTCCTCTCCACACAGCTGATGTCTGCACCAAGACCCTGTAGGATCCTAATAAGTTCAGGGAAGACAGCACATGACCCACAGCCATCCAGCCCAGAAACAAGATCAGCAGACAGAGGCGGACAGCAAGAGTAGACACACAGGACCTCAGATGGCTGAATAGCTGGACAGGCAACTGTAAGACAGGCAGGCCTGAAACAAATACACGATTAGAAATGGGAAGAGAAAGTACCCAACAAATAAGATTCAAGGATGTGGAGACAAAGCTAAGCTCTTCAAAGAGAAGTAAAGTTATTAAAAATCAACTCTTGAAATAAAAAGCAGATTTTTGAGAGCATTGTTAAAGAGGGTCTATTTTTTTTTTCCCAAAGTAGCTTGGCATTCCTGTGTTAAAGGGTAAGACATGGAGATTTTAGTTTCCACCACAGACTGGCCAGTACACTGTTCAAGCACAGGCCTCTGATCTACTGGGCCATTCTTCTGCCTTCAGGGGACAGCTCTTTTACCTGCTGACCACGAGAAGCCAGTGTCCTTGTCTTTCCATGTTTCCCAGAGAAATCAGAGTCCGAGCCTGGGCAGACGTTCAGCTGTTCCTCCATGTCTGCTGTAAACTTGCCTGTTCCTTGTGACCCATCAGGATCCATCCAAATGAGGAACACCAGGGACAAGTTGACTGTGCCACTCCATGGAATACAGCTTAGGTTGTGGTAGAAATGTAGATAGCTAACCTCAAGAGGAAGGGAGGGGCTCTGTGGGTGCAACAGAATACCACACCAGGACACTACTGTCCTTATTTAGAGGTGTCTATTTTAGGAGGTTCGCTGTCTTTGAAGCTGTATGCTGGCAAGTACTACTGGTGATGAAAAATAATTATATTTTAATGGAAACAAGAAAACAGTTATCCTGGGCGAGGTTGGCATAACTGTCTCGGGAACACAGAAGTAGGTGACTGATGTAACCCCTGTGAAAGAGGTGACAAGCTTTTGTAGCCACCAAGGAAAACCATAAGTCAGCACATTGGACAGATGCCTCGTGGGGTGTGTCAAGTCAGTGGTTATACAGGTGGGAAATCTTTCCTGTAGGTTTTGGACGTTACTGCATTCTTAGCCTTAGGTCTGACAGAGGCTACCAGTCTGCTTAGGAATACATTCTTAGAGAGTTCTCCAAGTCTTGTGAGCATTAGGTTAGAAACAGAGACGGGAGGTCAATGGCTGTTAATGGCTGAATACAACCGAGGTCATTTAAACTCTCAGTCCACAAGACCCCCTCTGTGCCCTACCACAGTACTCCCTCAACTCAGGCGAGGCCAGGCCTTCTAAAGGATCTTTAGATAGATCAGCTTTTCAAAGAACTTCGGCCTCACACCACCGTGTAAGGCTGTGTGAGTGCAGAGCCAGTACTTGCAAACCATGCTGTGGACCATTGCAACTAAAAGAGTGACTTCAAGCTCCATTCCACCAAAAAGCTTTTTGATGCCCAACTGCCATGATGGGTGCTCTTTCTTAGACCCATTTGAGGCTGGGGAGATGGCCAAGTTGGTACTGTGCTTGCTCTGAAAGCCCAGGATCCGAGTTCGGATTCCTGGCATCCACACCACAGCTAATTCATATCTGTAATCCCACTGCTAGGGAGGAAAGATGGACTGATTCTCAGAACTCAACCTGTCTCAGAAAAGCAGGTGGAGACATGAAGAGACCCAGGGTCCACCTCTGGCCTCCACACTCACACACTTGGTTCTGTCTACCCGGCGTTTCCCATACTCTCACTCCTTCCATCCTAGAATCTCCTCATCCAACCCCCCCTCCTTATAAAATAATCACATCAGCCATTGAGTCAGTAACGATCAGAGCACAAAGAGATCCCACCTCACGCCGACTGGCATGGCAACAGTTAGAAGTATCAAGTGTGGGCGCGCGTGTGTAGACATCGGAGGCCGCATCCTGGTGCACGCCTGCTGATTTCTCATGCGATATACAGAGTTCCTGTGGGACCCAGCTATCCCATCCCTATATACAGATCCGAGGAAATGAACACACAGACACAGAAAACGATATAAATGGTATCCAAAGCTGCAGTGCTCATAACAGCCCAAACTGCCAACAACCTAAATGCCCACCACCTAGTAAGTGGCTAAATGAAAACGTGGTGTGTCCATTGGTGTTAAGAAGGAATGAAGCCCTAGTACCTGGGGTAACACAGATGAACCTTGAAGATATGGAAAAGAGCCAGTGACCAAAAAGTGTTTTGTGATTTCTTCTCCACCCTAGATGTCCATAATAGGAAAGTCCGACTGATGGTCACCAGGAGCCAAGGAGTGATGGACAGAAAGACTGTGTTCATGTGTACAGGTCTTCTGCTCAGGGTGATGAACACAGTCATAGCAATGGCCACACATAACTCAGGCTGTGTTAGGCCGTCTAAACAGGTGAACTGTTTCCATAAAGCTGCTTTTAAAAAGAAAGTAACCCACCTCCAGGAGCATCTGTAGCCCAGTTTGGGAAGGATTGCTCTGAATGGCTTTGCAGGCCCTATTGGGCTCTGACACTGGCCCAGTAGCAGACTCTTGAAAAGAGCCCATCTGGGGCCGGGAAAACAATTTCAGTCCAGTGCTTACTTTGAAAGCCTGAGGATGTGAGTTCAGATTGCTGGCGTACACCTAAAAGGCTGGGCAAGATTCATGTAATTGATGGTAGGAAGACAGAGCTAGACGGATTCTTAGAACTTCCTGGGCAGCCATGACTATGTCGCCCTATCCAAACCATTGGTATTTGAAGAACTAAGATCACCAAGCAGGGTTTAGGTGGCCTTTTTTTTTTTTTTTGTCTATCAGACATACAGATCCTAATCTAGTAGCCGCTTTGTCACGTGGCTTGTGTTCTGCTTACACTGCTGTTCGTAGAACGTACTTGAGAGGTGATGAGGAGGGAACACTGGAGCCTTGGAGAGGGCACTGAGGGGTTCACAGTGTCCAGTCTCCTCCACATCACACCACCCTCGCACAGTTGCCATTGCCGCTCTTGGAGTCCAGTCAGTAACGGCTGCTCTCCACCCTAGTCACCCCCGCCTCTGTTTGTATTGCAGTGAAAGCCGGCGGGATGCGGATTGTGCAGAAACACCCACATACCGGAGATGGGAAGGAAGAGAAAGACAAGGATGACCAAGAATGGGAAAGCACCAGGTAAGGAAAGGCCAGTGACTGGAGCAGACTGCAAAATGACCACTCGGTTAAATATTAATGTCTGTTCTGTGCTTCTGGGAACTCCTGGGCTTTCGGCCAGTTCAGTATGTTTTCCTTTCCCATCTTGAGGCAGGGTTCTGTGCTAGCAGGGGAGAGCCAGTGTGGTTGAACCATGTGACCTAATGGGAGCATATCCGGAGGGGGAAACATCTGTGGACAGGAGGCTGTTGACTTGTGTTGCCAACCAGGCCTTGTGCACTGTGTGACGATGTAAGTCGCTACAGCCCAGGCTGGCCTCAGACTCACAATTCTGCTATCGTTTGAGTGTTGGACTTACAAGTGTGTGTAACAAGCCTGCATGTTCCTGAACACTCCATGCACCTTGATACAAGATTCTCGTTACTGTTATGTTCCCTACTTGAGACTTGGCTAGTATTCATTCCCATTCCAGAATACCCACTCCTTAACTCTCCAGAGAGTAGACTTAGCTTCCATGGGCACTTACAAATAAGTGGCAGAGTGCAGGCTCCTTGCTCCTTAAGGTCAGCCTCCAGGCTATGCTGCCCCGTTTAGCTCCCGTTTTGGGCTGGACACTTGCTGACGAATACACTTCCGGTTAGACACCACCTGAAACTCGGTATCATTGTGGCCTCTGTGTGGATGGAGAAGGCAAGACAGGGAGGTCGCCTAGCCTGCTGATAGTTATCTAGTCATGGCATAGCCAGAATTCAGCCCAAGACACCCAGGAGCCCTTTGCTACACAGAGGGCAGCCTGGATTCTTCTCTGTCTGAGATGAGTTAGTTCTGAAAGTTTGTTCTTCTCAAATCCGTAATCCTCCCTTACTTCTGCCCCTTTGCCATAAAGAGAGGGAGAAATGCCAGTTCTTAAGCAAGACTCCAGGAGACCTGGCTGGCTTCACTTTGTATATGGAAAGGGCTGCTTATTCTCAGAATGTATAAAATACACAGTTATCCTCCCGGGCGTGGCGTTGGACACGCAACTTGGCTATACACATTCTCACACTCCTAAGCTTCTGCGTTCTTGCATGTTTTGATCGAAATGGTCTCCGAATATGAAAATAAGCACTCTGTCTACATCTGCAAAGTCCGTTTGAGACACTTCCTGGATGTTTAAGACTGTTTACTGACTCATTTCTGGTGGCTTCCTTCTTCCTCTTGAAGGCAGAGGAGGGATTACAGAGAAGATGAAAATTCAGAGCCCTGAAGGGGTGTCATGTGACCCAAAGAACCCACAACCTTCCCTGGTAATGACTTCCTGGAGTAAGCTGGTGCATCCCTTACTCCCTTAATCTTTCATTTTCCAGAAATTTAAAAATAATGCCTTATGTCACCAGACTGCGTTGAGATACTACAGTTAAGGGAAAAGAAAGAATATATCAAAGCCATGAAAATCAGGGCTGGAGAGATGGCTCAGTGGTTAAGAGTACTGGCTGCTCTCACAGAGGAATCCGGTTTGATTCCAAGTACCCACATGGAGGATCACAAACGTCTGTGACTCAGGCAGGGGGTCTGATGGCTCTTCTGACATCTGCAGGCACCAGGGTCACGTGGTACATATACATGCAGACAAAATGCTCATACATATAAAATAATAAAGTATAAAAAGAGAGAACCTTGTAACTGTTCTAAGACCACTCTCTTGGTGTTCCTTCTATTCTCTCTGTACTCTCAGCACACAGACCCCCTGTGTGTGCGTGTGTGTGTGTGTGTGTGTGTGTGTGTGTGTGTGTGTTCCTGCTGTTCCCTCTCTCTTTGAGCTCCTGATATACTCTGGACTCTCAGCATAGCGTGCTGGGAACTGCCTAATCACACACCTCCAGAGGACCCAGCCTCGGTTTGTAGCACTTGCTGTTTTTGTGAGACAAATACTCCCACACGGCCTGTTTGAAGTAGAAACATGATATCACTGAGCGCAGACTTGTGAAGCGGGACCCCCTAGCCATCGCTCACACCAGAGTCGGCTCTAGCATTCCAGGGACTACAGCCCCCTTGTGCCTCGTTACGCTCGTTGTTTACAGTCCATAGTCTTGAAGAGGTTTAAAGGTATGAACTACTTTATGATCCACCATAGATGTCCACTGGTTTATTCTGTCTGGTGTCCTCTATAGTGAAGGTGTTAAGCTTGGAAATGGGTTAAGTGTGCCCCTCAGACGCTCACAGCCTCCACTGTGAGGTAATCAGAAAGCCGAAAGGTGCTCGGACTAGCAGGCCTTAAGAGGTGATTATGGTTTGGTCATAGCCTGGACCCCCATGATGGAATTCCAGTGGCTTTACAGGACAGAGAGAGAGAGAGAGAGAGAGAGAGAGAGAGAGAGAGAGAGAGAGAGAGAGGAGTGATACATGTCCTGTACTCCTGAGATGAACCACACCTCCTAGGAACTCGCACCAGGCACAGCCCCTGACCTTGGACTAGACCATGAGCCAAGGTAAAGGCTCTTTTCTTTAAAATGAGATTACTACTCTATAGTGACAGAAAATGGACTACGATAGAAGGTCCCTCGGGGATGAATTCTTTCCTCTCTTATCTGCCTGAAAATGTATTTTCTGTGCTTTAACTTTGAGAAGATGGTGTATTTGTTAGCCTCGCTGTCACTGTGACAGAGCGCATGACATAAACAACGTAAAAGGAGAGATTTGTGCCGTGCTTCCGAGGTCTTGGGCAGCACATTGGGCTGGAGGAGTCTGCTGATGGAGGCTTCTCCTCAGGATGGGCAGGAAGTGGAGGAGCTGCGAACCATGGCCACGGTATCATCCCTGTGCTGGTTTCCTTCTGTCTCATGGCTGCGGTGATACGGGTCCCTCTGTTCTGCCACGCCCTCCCCTCCATAATGAACTTGAGCTTTCAAAACTGGGACAAAATCGATCTTTCATTCAGGTTTGTTTTTTTTTTTTTTTTCCTTCCTGGAAAGTGTTTGCTCACAGCAGCCGTTAAACGGAAGCAGAGAACATGAAGTAGCAATGGGGCCATCGCTGTGACAGCCTGGCCGTGTGACCCAATAAGAGCGTGGAGGTACAGAGCAGAGACCTAATAAGGGAAGACACATGGCCCATTCCATAGGAACAGCGCGTCTCCAGAGGCCTCTCCTCCCCAACAAGGGAAGACTTCTGAGGTCTTCGGGAAGGGATCACAATGGCTCTGCTTCTAGGTGACACGTGACACTGGCCAGGTCCAGCCTGGAAGACATAGTTCCTCCAGAGCCAGCAGTGTGTGATGTTCGGTAGCTGATCGATGTGTGCCGTGAATGCTCTGCCTTTTCCCCCTACACACACACACACACACACACACACACAAACACACACACTCTGCCTCTTCCCACCTCTGTCTCTGTGTTCACATTTCTCCTTTTTATTGCATAGGTGGCCTCCCTTTAACTATCTCTGTGAAGACCCTATTTCCAAACAATGTCCTATTTTGAGAACTTGAAGGTGTAAGATTTCACCATACCTCCTTTAGAATGACCCCATAACAGATGCCAAATGATGTCCCATTACAGTCTTAATGGTTCTCTCAATAAGCTATCCCTAGGGATAAGAAATTGGGAACTCAGAACTTCCGAGTCAGAGGATGGCTTAGCTGGGTGTCGCTAAGTCACAGGGCAATTTTTATCTTTGAGCTGTGAGTTGAGTATTTAAACCCTAATGGCTCTGCGTGGTGGACTATCGTGAAAATCATCTGTAAGTCCGGTGTTGTCTTTTGTGTCCAGGCCAATCACAAGCTGTGTTCTGAAAGTGTGTCCTTTTCCCCTGACGTGTATGTAGATACAGGCAGGCCACAATGACTTGATGCCAGCAGATCAAGCCCAACGTTGTCTTGGGGTCCCAGTGACATAGCTGCTGACCCAGGTGTTGGTATGATGCGGGCATCAGAACCTTGTGTTGCACCAGAGGGCCTTGTGTGACATGAAAGGTCTTTATGGAGGGCTGATTCAAGGCCCCCGTTTATGGACTGAGTTGACACGGCAGAGAGAAGCTGTCATGAAGCCCGTCAGGTGGTTAAGATGTTCCTAAAGTGGAAGAGAACCATCAGCTCTGCACGGGGAAGGGAAGTGGGAGGTCGGTAGCCCCCATCCATCAGCTCTTCATCAGGGTGGCCTGGGTGAGACTGGTGCATCTTCATTCTAAGTCTGCAGATAGAATGGGGGCAGTGTGTCTCAGTTGTGTAACATTGAGGGGCAGGTGAGAGTCATAATTTTACCTGTGACTATCAGAAGATTGGCAGGGCCAGCGCTGGCTCCATACCTCCATTAGGCAGCAGGGTCTGCTCAGAGCACCAGCTGAACTCTGTCAAGCTACACCCGCTGGCATCCGGAAGAGAGCTGCAGCTTGGTGTCTGTCTGCCTCAGTGAGTCTTCAGTGTATCCCTTGACAGAACTCCTGCCCTGTCTGTGTGAAATCTACTTGTCACAAGTCTGTCCACAGTGATGACAGACAAAGCCACATTCTGAAACACTTCGGGCTAGCTTTTCACCATAGGTTCTTTGGAAAACTCCACCACACCCCACTGACATTCCAAAGGCAGTGGTGGTACAATAATCTATGGCGTTCCCAGGACAAAGGAGCCCCTCCGCCAGCCTTTACTGCTGTCCAGGTTGAGCGCCATAGCAACCTGTCTTCCAGGCCTCCTGGATGTTCTGTGCTGGAAGTGCGGCTCTACTCTTTAATCTCATGCCCCATCAGTTTTAAAGAATGATTTCTGCATTCATTCTGTTTGAGAGTTTAAAGAAGGCCTCACCCTGCAGTCTAGGCTGGCTTCAAACATGAGATGCTTTTGCTACAGTCTCCCAATGCCTGGTCATTTTTATAGCGCAAGCGCACGCATGCACACACGCACAGACACACACACTGTTTAGTGCTATACCTCAGTTCTATAAGTTATATAACATCTACAAAACAGATAGCAACCTAATTGATAAAACTGAAATCAGCAGTAAACTTGATACTACCATCAGCTAATATCTCAAGGTCCACAGTGAATCAAAGTGTCTCCACACATTGACCTCGAGCATGTGAGTTCTCATAAACCAGAGGATTCTGGCTGGATTCCTAGGGTCAGCTTTCCTTGGGGCAGCATTCATATAACACCTGGCTCCGTAGCAGGTATGGAAACCAGAAGTGGTTTGTCAGCTTCTCAGTGGTCCTTAGGAGCCAACTGCAACCACCATTCCAGGAGGGCCCCTCTCAGCACGTGGTGGGGGGAAGAAGGAAGTGAGGTTTTTCTGTATGTCCACAGGAAGTTGGCCTCTCCGTTTGCTCATGTTTATGGAGACGACAGGAATTATCCTGTCTATCAGGAACGTTTGCTTGCCATAAACATGTGAGCCAAGCATAAATCAACTCTGCAACTTGGCTTTGTAAAATAAAATGTGTGACCGTAACTACATGGAAACAAGAGCCTTGGATGAGTCTACTGCCTTAAGGTTACCTGAGCCTTTTAACTCTTTTAAATAAAGCTTGGCTTCAACTGTCCAGTTGCACAGCACTGAGAAAATGCCCTGCTGACTCTTTAAAGACGAAACTCTAAGAAACCTCCTACCTTACTGACTTCCCCAGCTGTCAGGACAGCGGTGCCTGCGGAGTGGGGGGACCTTCTTCACCTTCTCGGCTGTGCTCTGTTGTTACTCAGCTCTCTCAAGGCAAAGGGGTCATTGATTTTGCTTATGTTCATCCCTTGGGACAGGGTTTAGTCATTAAAGGTAAATTATTGTAGACTGGAAGATGAAAGCAATATCACATTCAAAAAGGTCCCTTACCTTTCACAGGACAGTGACTGCACCTTTGGACACTACCCCAGAGTATATATAGTTGACATGTCCCCTCTCTTCGTTTACTTTTGTAACCTATAAAGGCTGTTTGTACCCCCTCCAAAAATAATAATTCTATTAGAACATACACTCCAATATTATTTAAACTTTTAAAAGGAAGAAAGTGTGTTGCCTGCCGCAGCACGAGTGGACTTTGATATACCGTGCTAAGTGAAAGAAGCCAGAGGTACAGGGACTCAGGCTGCAGGATTCCACTGGCTGGTCTGGGGCAGGCCCAGTTGTGGATTAGGAAGTAGAATGGAAGTCAGGGAGGGTGTGGAGAGAGCGAGGAGGGAGTGTTCAGTGTACAGTCTCATATGCTCAAAATGCAGGAGACCCAGAGCCCTGTCTTCTCACTGTGAACACTGAGTACTGAGAAGTGTGCGCTTGAAAATGACCAAGGTGGTCAGTTTTATTACGTTTCTTACCACCACCGTGAATGCATAAGCACAGCACAGCAAAGCCCCCTCCCCACCCCGAGCTGTGGCAATTTTGGTGGCTCAGAAGCTCAACTACCCTATGACTTAGCAGATCCACCCTAGGTGTTCACTGAAGAGGATTCGAAACAAACAAAAGCCTGTCTGTGGATGTTTAAAACACCACTATTGGTAAGAGCTCAAACCTGATACTGTGCCTCGTGTCTGTCACGTGATGAACAGGAAGGGTCTGCTCCGTCCACATCACCTAGAGAGAGAATGACTGAGGGCTGAGTCTTGTTACAGTAGGTGAGCTTGAAAACCGTTTTGCCAGGTAAGGGAAGCAGATACCAGCAGCCATGGCTCTGGTATCACTTGTGTGAAATGTCTGAAGTAGGGAATCTGCACACAGAAAGCAGCACTGGCCCCTGTTGCCTGGGAGAAGAGAACCCATACAGAATTGTGACTTAATGGGTATGGGTTCTCTTGAGGTGATGGAGTGTTCTAGAATTAGGTAGCGGCAGTGGCCCCAAAGAAAATAAATTCAGCTGTCGCATTGTACTACTCGGGTGGCCGAAATGATGATTGTCAGGCCCTATGCCTGTTACCTCAGAAAGGGGAGGGAGCCCTGGCTGTAGACCACCCTCTGTGTCTTAGCTGGGAACATGTACATTCAAGTGTTGAAGGGACTTTCTATAGGACTATGGCTACCATCCCAGGGGGACTAGGACTGTTCTGAGAGAAGGGAAAAGACATGCTTGGACATGGTGGTCTCATTGAGGAAGGGCCATGGCAGCTGAGCCGCACCACTGAAGCCCTGAACTCATGAAGTTGTTTCCTTGGACTCTCAGAGGGCTGGCCCTCTGGCCACAGGAATGGTACTCAGAAGAGGAAGCAGGCATCTCATGTCTAAGAGCAAGAAAATGCTATGCCAGAAGCCCTCTAGCAAAGCCATTTTTCAGAATTTAGTCACATGACTGTGCCTAACTCTAGCATGCCTAAGATTCTTTTAGACCTGTCATTCTCAGCTCAATGAATGTTTGACCTAGGGCCACATCTTAAAGAGTAGTCATTATAGGCACCCTTGGCACTAACCAGACACCACTGGTTAAGTTGCTAGAATAGTGCTACCCCAGTCTTCTAGTGGATATGCATAAGACAGAGATCTGACATCCCACCAGCTGTCAACAGCAGCTTTCAGCTGTCCCCAGGGTGCACACGGCACTGCTGGGTGCCACGTACTTCCATGTGCAGGGCCTGCTAGTGAGCTTGCATTCCTTTGGAGCCTGTAAGCTTAGAAAATTAAAGTTATGCTATCACCAGAATGAAGTCTCACAGCAGAGGACATCTAGGGCTCTCCAGCTCCTAAAACAGCTGCGTGTAGAAGGCAGCCTGACTACATGTTCTTAACCTCCCATGGTGACAGCCAGGGCCTTGTTGGGGATAGGCATGGACAGACAAGTAATGAAGATGGATGCTGGACAGCTGTCCCAGGCCTCGGCTGAGGAGACTATCTTATGAGCCCACCATTGCGGGAGGCTCACCAAGCCAAGTTCCGGTGAGTGCTCTAGCAACTGAGCACTTCCGCTCTGCTGTTGGCTTGCTCCTGGGAAGATGAGTTTTCTACTAAGGCAATGCTGGAGTGGAACCTTTGCAGACAGGACTTCAAGAGCTACGGCAAACCCGAGCCTGAGGCTCGGTAATGACGCACAGATGTCAGAGCTGCACGGTGTGTGGCCCAGGTGCGGTTGGCTCAGCCCTCCCTGGGATTCCACAAAGCAGAATGAGACAATCGCAGCACACTGGAGAAAAATAGAGTCTGTCTTTGATCTTTCAGATGTATCTCTTCTATTTCTGTCCAAAAAAAAAAAAAAAGTCGTACTGTCACCGCTAGCAAGATGTTGCATTTGTGTGAGTTGAGGGGAGGGGTTGTTGAGTGACCTGTGTCTCAGGAGCTAGTTCACTGCTATAAGTTTGTGCTCTTCACAGGGAAAGACTGTTGGTGTCTTGCGGTCTTAGTACATTTTGCATTTCTGTAGCCAGATTCCTATAATTGATGGGTTATAGAGCAAAGGCTTGTTTTGACAAATGATAGAGATTTATAACTGGGTGGCCTGCATCTGGCCATGGCGTTGGCTGAATCATAAGGTGGCACCATGCATCCCATGGCAATAACAGGAGTACATGCACCCTGTGTGTGTGCGTGTGTGTGTGTGTGTGGTGTGTGTGTGTGTGTTTCATGTCATGGCTCATGTGTGGAGGACAGAGGACAACTTAGGAGACTCAGTTCTCTCCCACAAGGTCGGTCCTCGGCTTCAGACTTAGGTTGTCAGGCTGGGCAGCAAGCACCTTTACCTGCTGAGCCATGTCACTGGCCCTAACACACAGTCTCGATGGGAACATATGGGGATTAGTGCCAGTTAAAGGGATCCGTGTTGATGGTGCTTCTGAAGAGCAGACCGTGATGCTGACACTGGAGGGAGGCTGGGATCACCCTCTGTCCCTTCCTTTTCACGTAACACCACCATCCGAGCACGTGGCTCCCCAAGACTTCCAGGCTAGTGCTGTGGGTCACGGTCAGTCATCCACTTTTCAGACAGGATCTACTTCTGGTCTGCCATTAACGTGAACCTGGAGGGCTGATGGATGTATGCTTTGCTGAGTAGACATATTCACACAGCGGAGTAAACAAAGGCTGAGTGGAATGCTAACTGACCAGTGACAGCCAGGCCCTGGGAGGTGCGGGAGGGGGTGCAGGGGGTACGGGGGGTATGTGTGGACTGAAGCAACGGAGTGGATGTGTGTTACCTGAACCAACTGGAAGGTCAGATTCCTGAAGAATGTCTGTCAGTGAGGCTATCACACGGCCTGCGTTACGTCACTCACTCAAGATCCTGCGCTCTGTACACTGGCTTGTTTCTCCTTTCCTCTGAGAAGATGTTACACAAGGTTGTGGTGTTGGGGCAGACACTGTGGCCCATCCCTGGTGGAACCTAAATCTTTCCAGCACCTTAAGGATCTGAAGTGTTGCCTTCTCATTAAAGCCTGGGACGGACGGTCAAGACAAGTGGAGAGACCCAAAACAAGTGAATCAGAAAACCAGATTACCTGTAGGTCAGAAGAACAATTCATAAAAAACTAAATCTTTGTAAATAAATATCAGTGGCAAACAACTTCTCTTGCATTAAAAGAAAAAATAAAAAAAGATAAGCCCGGCTGGGGAGATGACTCGGTCACTTAAGCACCGGCTACATAAGCATGGAAAGTGTTTTCAGTCCCCAGCACCCTCCGAAAAGCTGGACATGGTGTTGTGTGCCTGTAATCCCGGCTCTGCGGGACGCAGTCCAGAAGATCCCGGGGGCTTGCCAGCTAGCTAGCATAGCTGAGCTGTAGAGATCCGGGTTCACTGAGACGCCTGTCTCGACATAATAGAGTAGAAAGCCACTGAGGAAGATACCCAGTGTCAGCGTCTGCTTCTGCACACCCAGGGCAGGGGAGGGCATTTCCCTGATACTGTTTCTTCTCTATGAATTGCGTATTAGTCGGCTGTCTCTGTCTGGATGCAGAAACAATCAGACTGCCTGCAAGCCAAGCACCGCTTGGGCTGCAACCAAGGAATCAGTACTTTCTTCTCTGTCCCTCACATCCTGAATGTTGGGAGACAGTCCCTTCCTCACTGAAAACAAAGCTACAGCCCATCCCGTGTACACCTCCTTGTTGTGGCTCTGCCTTAGCTCTGAACACTGGCCCACCAGACCGGGAAACGCTTGCCAGATGGCGTCTCCTCCTCTCTTTCTGGATGAGGGTGATGGAGTTGGTGTTTACATAAGTACCTGGGCTGTCCTCTGTCATAGCACTGACTTGGTCATGGCCGCTGGTCTCTGGTTCTCTACTCATGGGCTCCCGGAGGTGCTTCTCTCCTATCCCGCTGTGAGAGTCAGCCACCTGCTGTCCTGGCACGCTGAGAGTCAGTTCTCCATGGATACCTCACAGTTCTGCTGTCTGGATCCCCAGAGCCAAGACACACCACCGAGATAGCATTACTATGTATGGAGGCATTCCAGGTCACAGAGGCTTAAGCACTGCCCCTTCCCAGATACATGCAGAACAGAGGAGGAAAGACTTCATCCCTCACCCCTGTGATGGATGTTGGTGTCTGCAGTCAAGGAGAGCTGTCTCCCTGCCTCCAGAGAGGAGAGAGAGAGATGCACCAGTGCCCTGTATAACATCAGCCACCCTCGTTTCAAGGGTTCGATCCTGGAAGGAGCCCACTAGCAAGCACAGATGATGCCACCGTCTTACTGTAGGAGTTGATGCTTGAGGGATGCTGCTACAGATCACTGGCCTGGCCTTTATTCCTGTTTGTCTGGAAATGATGGTTGTTTCCCATGAACTGGAGAGAAAAGAGAGACCTTAGATCTCTGTTCTCTCTCCCTCTCTCCTCTCTCTTAAATTCTTGAGTGTGTATGCATGCTATGTGTGATACACACACACACACACACACACACACACACACAGTGATATACTAGGGGGTTGGCTACGAATCCTGGTCTCCTGAGTTCTGAGCCAGTCCCCTTACCAGCATGACTGTCCCCCTCTGGGAGACAGGAGTGGCAGAACCTCTCAGACTAATGTGGTTGCAGATCACAGGCTGACCTTTATCTACTGGACCTGAGACTCCTTCCCCTTCATTCCAAGACGCTTAGCCAGGGAGCCTCCAAGGCATCCCCATACCCCAGCCTGTGCAGTGCCCTCCCTAAGAAAGAGACCCTCCTTCATGAGGAAGTTGTTACAACTCCCTAGTGGGGTTCTGGATTTGCAGGTTCTCCGGAGAAGAGGGGGGCAGATAAGGAAGAACTGTCCACAGCGTAGCAGCGTTGAAAATGTCTTTCATAGGACTCTAATCTGCTTTGCAAAGTATGTCATTCAGCCTATTGAATTTGTAATTACATGGCATCCTCCCTGGGCCCTGGAGGATAAGAGGTTTAGAAGATTGTCGTGGGTGTTAAACAAGCAACCCAGACTTGTTCAGAAAGTCTCATGACCAAATAGTGACAAATGTGAACTATGTTCAGACTCGTCTAGGTAGGTGTCTTTTCCATCTTAACATCTGCAGGATGCTTTATGGTTGAGGAGTTTAGCCCAGAAAGGCTAAGACGGTGCTCTCGATCACGCTGACAGACTGGCCGAGCTGGAATGTGGCTGGAATGTCTGATCGCAGAGGCGATGGCCACTCTGGGCACACCGCCTCTGTTATGGTGAGCAGTGGTGTTTCCCAAAGACCTGGGCAGATTGTTGAGGAGAGGGTTTAGGGATGAAACATCTTAGCAGAATAGGATTGCATTACTGGGCACTGGTCTCCAGCTGAGATCATCTCAGAAGGGACACTTCTGTAGCTTTCCATCTACCCTGAGTGTCAGCATCAAGGTTTACAGGGCACTGGAACAATTGGTGTGTAAGTTACAAGGGGCACAGGCTTCTGTGGAAGGATTTTGTTCTCTCAACTGCTAGTACAAAATGACAGTCCACACAGGATCCGACCAATCCAGAATCTGAAGGCCTGTACTTCCAAACTGGACTCACCAGTACACAGGTGGTCACCCTGATTTCAGAGCCGGGAGAAGTTCGAGGCTATTGCAAAGAAAAGAGAAGGAAAAACACAAATAGGGGGAAGTTTGAGTCCGGGTAAAAACTGCTGACTCATGGCCGCTAAAGCTCGTTATGACCCTAAGTGGAAAAAGCTCGCCTTAAATGAGAAGGTGGTGCCAATGGGGCCCTCGAGCAAAGACAGCTGAAGAAGGAGAGGTTTGTTTTCCTTGAGCCAGAATCTGTTCCATATGGGACTGTTGATGGGAAAGAAAAGCAGACAGTCCAGCCCCGACAAGTCAGAGCCCACAAATGGAAGTGTCAGAGAGAGATAGAGAGAGATGCAGGAAGTGGGCAGGGCAGAGCAGCCAGCATCTCTGGAATTCCCAGGTGTCTTTGGGGTAGTTCAGACCTTGCCTCTGGATGTAGATCCTGAATGAGAGACCTGGACAGCCCAAGCCAGGGAAGCTACGCTCCTTCTCCCCTTGAGCCTCCCCTCCTGATCACAGGAGGTATGTCAGGGAGACGGTTCACCTTGAGGCTCGAGCTTGACCCCCCCCCCTCTGCGCTTTCTTTTGCAATCATCGACCGCATGTGTGATATCGACTACACGTGTGATGCTAATTAAATTAAACAACCCAGGACCACATCATCTCAAAGAGTCAGAGTTATGCATGGACTATTTTCATCCTACACAAAGAAAAAGAGCCCCAAACTGCCTGGGATTCTGGCCCTTCCCCCCCCCCCCCCGTTGTCCCTGGGGTCTTGGCCCATGACTGCTGGGGTGGCCTCAGGTAGATCACTAAGCTTCAGTGCCTGTTTCCTTGTTAGAGCCCAGAATTTTTACTTGTGTCTTTTTCTCTTCTTTTCGCGGTAGCAAGAAAACGAGATAGAAAGGAGAATCTGTAGTTTCGACAAGCAGCCAAGGCACAGCATGCTTTAGTGACTGTCCACATTGGTGAGGTTCCTGGAAGAGATCGGAAAGCAGGAGGTGATCTACAAAAAGCTCGCTGGCTGGTCCTTGTAAAGACATCTCTGTTGGGACTCTAGTTTCCAAATGTTTAAAAATTACTCCACTCCAAGATTAGAGACGGTGTAAAGTTTTTAACTTTAAAACATTGGGCTTTATTTATTGTGTGCATCTGAGTATTTTGCCTGCTTGTGTGCACATATGTGCACCATGTTTGTGCCTGCTGCCTGAAAATGTCAGAAGGGAGCATTGGCTCTCCGGGACCTGGAGTCACAGATGGCTGTGAGCCTCCATGTGAGGCCAGAGCATGAAGTGCTGTCAGCATCCGGGCCACCTCTCCAGCCTCATGCTGTAGAGGCTTCATGGAAAGTTATTGCACAACTTTGTACACAGCACAGGAAGTAGATACTGTGCCCAGTCATTCGTTAGTCCCTCCTCACAAGGTCACCCAGACACCCAGACAATGCACCATTTGTATTTTGCCATTTGCTGCAATCGTCTTCCAGACAGACATCTGGCAAACACAGTTTAACAAACAGTCCGTGAGATGCAGAGCTGCATAGACGAGTCCAGCATAGGTGTTTGGATTCGGCAGTCTAATGAGGGTACGGAGAAGGTACATGATAAAATACACAGCCGCTGCAGTCCAGAGACTTACAATGAGACAGGAGCCTGCTTTCACACATTCTTCTTTTGCTTGAGCATCTGCCTGGAACTGTGACGAATCTCTCTCTCTGTATTAATTAGTGGCTATAGCTTGCAGTCTCCCTTTACTGAAAATGCTCAGGATCTCTTGGGGGCCTTTTGGGTTTTTTTATTATTATTACTATTATTGTTGTTATTATTCCTTTCTCATTTGTTCAGCTGTGTACATGTGTGTCAGTATGTACATATGAAGTACAGGTAATTTAGAGGCCAGAGGCACCAAATCGTCTGGAGCTGGAGTTACAAGTGCGTATGGGCCACCCAGTGTGGGTGCTGGGAGCCAAACTGGGACCCTTGGGGAGAGCAACACATGGTCTTAACCACTGAACCATCTCTCCAGCGCAGCAATTCTTGCTTATGGGTTGACCTGAGCATGCTGAAGGTCAAACCTGCTAGCACCTCCTCCCCTCGTAGGCTCTGCCTCTTCCCAGTGTCCCAAGCACATACAGGACACAGGTTAACAATAGCAAGTGAGAATAAAGGACTGTTCTTCTACAAGTTGAGTAACTCTTACATAAGGCATCGTGGAGACTGTGAGACCTGTTACAAGACCTGGGTTGCCAGCAAACTACAAATATCAAGTTACAAGTGTGTGTGGTTTGACTTCCCATGAGTTTTAATATTCTCTAATTGTGTATCTGAGAAGCTATCAGACAGTTTTTCTCTCTGTGTCAGGCTACAGTCTTTTCACAAGTGCTGCCTTAGATTATATGCTCAGCTGCTTTCAAGCCTTGCTCCTTCTTTGAGGTGGCCGTGGTAGCTAGGAGGAAATGACACACTGTGCAGGACATTCTGCATTGCGTCACCACTGACGTGCCATCAAGGAATACAGCTCTGAGGAGTGGCTGTCCCTTACAGTGTCGGGACTTTGTGACTACAGTGGCTGGAAGCATGACGTGTACAGAGGATTCCTCGGTACATGGGACACTGGCTGTCTAGCTTTGTGGTTTTGGTGATGGATGTGGGCTCTGCAGTCCAGTGAATGCTAGAGGGAGAACACTGTTACTGCCAGTGGCTAAAGCATCCTCAACAGGTGACATCACTGTGGTACCCAGCCTGGGTGGAGGATGCTTACAGCCACCCTCCTGCAGAAGTGAATGTTTAGAGTCACCATGATGGAGAGAGGGAGCTATATTAAAAGATTTCTTTCTTTGTACCCACAGGCATTTTTTAGACTTCGAAGGATTTGCCTTTGCATGCTTGGCTGTGTTTCTGAGGTTGTTTTTTGTTTGGTTTGGTTTGTTTATATTTGGGGCCTATTGGCCTCATTTCTTATTGATTCTTCATGGATGGCTTGTGATTTCTGTATTTCCCCGTCATGTTCTTTTTGTCCCTGAAAGTGGTGTGCAATAATTAGACAGTCCTTGGCTCTCGTGCTTGCAAACGCTAACCACAGAACTCACTTAGGGCAGTGTTTCTGTAAGGTGGACACCAAGCAAACCTAGGACAATTCGAGCTTTCACCATTGGAGAAATTAACAACGTTGTTTATGGCTGCTAAGTCTGGGGCAGGATGTATCAAGAGACATGCTGTCAGGCCCAATTTAGTCTCATCAATTAACTATTCCATGTAACGAGTTGACATGTGCAGAAAGTGATAAATAGTTCACGTTGAAATCCCATGGCAGGTTCTCATGGTTAGGGGCACGGGTGATGAGCTAGGCTGACATCCTCCCTGCCTGCCACAGCCTGCCCTCTTCTTCCCATGGCATCAGAGAACTGGTCCTCCAGCAGACCTGAGCTAACCCACTTACTCCATGATGCTTGTGTCTAAGCATCATTGTATTGCTTGAGAGGGGTGCTGTTGACCTAATTTTGACCTAATAGCTATTTCAACAAGTATTTGAGGGAGGGATGGCTTAGCAGTTACAGGCACTTGCTGCTCTTCCAGATAACGCAAGTTCAAATCCCAGCACCCACATGGCAGCTCATAACCATCTGTAACTCCAGTTCCAGGGAACCTAACCCCATCGAGTCTCCAAGGTCACCAGGCATGTATGTGGTGCACAGACATACATGCAGCCAAAAGTCCCACACACATAAAATGAAGCAAAGTAAATTAAGATAACTTTCAAAAGATATTCATGGGTGGCTAGGGATATAGCTCCATGGTCAGGAGAATGATTTTCTGGCATACACAAAGCTGGGTTCGATTCCCAGCTCCACCAAAATAAAAAGAAGACATTTGCCAGGTCCTCTGGACATTGTCAATAGTAGGTCTCAAAGTCAACAGATGTCACCTGGGATCCCATCACTGGCCTGCTTCTACACCTTAGGGTAGAACAGAGCCCGTGGGCTGGAGGGCTACTGCCAGGCTTAGTTCCCCTCTCCGTTACCAAGCAGGAAACACGGAGCAGACTGAGGAGCTTCCTGTGCAGTGAGTGTCCCCTGCCATCCAGCCATCAGACCCTGTTTCCATTTCCATCAGAAGGCGTGTCCCTCTCCCTGCCCTAGTCATTTCTGAGTGAGGAGCCAGTGCCATCTCAGCGGCTCCAGGACTGTCTCTGAGTACACTGAGCAGCCTGCTGGCTAGAAGGACTGCTCTTGATGTCCAGCATCCCCTCCAGCCCTTGGGCAGGGTGTAGCATGGTGGGTGCATGGCTAGGGGAGGAAGCTTTAGGTGTTGCTAGCCTAGGTCTGTGACGGGGGAAAGACATCTCATCCCCTAGAGCTTGAGTTTCTGGGTCAGAAATGAAATAAAATAGAAATCTCTCACGTGGAAAGATTTTATGGCATTTTATGGGTGGTGGTCACTGGTCCTTCTCTCAGCAGCGGGTATGCATTGATGCCTTGTCAGCTGTAACCAGCTCATCTACCCACAGCTATCTTGTTTTTCCCCTGAGAGGGGCTGGGGTTGGGACCACTTGAGTTGAAAACATAAAGGTACAGCCGCTGGCAAGCAGCCTAGCTTTCCAGCCTGACTCATTTTTACCACAGCCTGGGCAGTTTTCCCTGGCCAGGCCACAGGTTCCAGTGAAAGGCACCATCTGCCCCAGACTCCAGCTAAGCCAGGCACAGGGCTGAGAACGCGCTTTGTACAGCATTGTCTGAAGCCAGCATCTTAGCACACTGGCCCTAACAAGCACTTGTATAATGAGTGTCATACTCAAGGGGTCCTGGGTACCAGACAAACTCCCTCCTGTTCACACACAGTGTGCCGTAGTATGGGGCCTAGTTAAAGGGAGGCCCTTGCCTTAGAGAAAGCCACACAGTTCTGTGCACCCAACAGGACCTTCCAACAGTATCCTGGGACACTTGTGATCATACCTGGGAGGTGACAGAGCATGAGTAAACCTTCTCCAACTGTGGCAACTATGTGGTGTCTTGCCTGATTGCTATGCCCCTGTCTGGGAGTCTGCTACCTCTGGGTCTTGAACACCTGGCAAGAGTGATGTGGTATAGACAGGTCAGCTGTGCATTGCTGGACCTGGGCCTCTGTTTGTCTTCTGTAGCAAGCAGCTCATCTCTGTCTTCATAGAACCATGTGTATTGTGTTTCAGCATCAAACAACCATTGGCAAATGTGCCCTCATGATGCAAGACCTCTGCAGCCCGCGCTGCTCCCTTTGAGATCGCACTGCAGCTCTAGCCTGTCTAAGGGAAATGTGATTGATGCACAAGAAGTGTTTGTAATAAACATACCAATTACTACTGTACATATTTTCATAATAGGATGTTTCTAATTCCCTTCCTAAGTCTAGTTTTCTTAAGGGTGTTTAATATTCTCCTGCCGTCTTCCTCCTGTTGTCTGTAGCCCTTCCCCCAGCAAACACAAACGTCAAATTAATGAAAGAGCTAAGCCTGTAGTCTGTTGGAAAGCTCATGCCCCTGTTAGGAGCACACCACCCTTCTGTGCTTTGATGTGTCTTGTTACAGATTCTGGGGACCTGTTGTAGTGATCACCGCCATCCTGTTGTCATGGATCTACCCTCCTGACAGCCCTATAGTGTAGCTGTCACTCTTTCCATTACTGTGACAAATGCCAAAGGAAACAAGCTAAAAGGAGGAGGTATTTATTTTGGCTCACAGTGTCAATCCATAGTCCTTGGCTCCTCGAGTCTAGATGCAAAGTGAGGCAGAGCTAGCATCATGGCAGTAGAAACATGTAGGCGAGAGGCAGAGAGGGAGGGTAGGAGCAAGGGCCAGGCAGCCCCTGGGCATGCCCCAGTGACCTTCCTGCATCTGGCCTCCGCCTCACAAGTTTCCAGAACCTCCAGAAATAGTACCGCCAACTGGAGAGCAATCCTTTAGCAGCGAGCCTGGGGGGAGGGGGAAGGGGGTGTTCATGTAGCTTAGCAGAAACTGTGCTGCATTTGAGGCCTTGAATTTTGAACAGCACCATCTATGGCTAGATCCCAGGCTCTGGTGACAAACCTGAGAGTTTGGAACCTGAATCTTCCGTCACTGCTTATATAACAATAGGCAGCTTTTTTTTTTTAATTTGGTGTGTGTGGGGGAGGGGGATGTCTGTCTGTCTGTCTGTCTGTCCTCTCTCTGCAAGCGATATATAAGGAAGCTGAATTCCTAAAGCTTTGGTTACCAGGGCCCTAGCAATCACACCATAAGACCAAAGAGATCAACAGTTAGGTGTCTTGGGCCACCATCCTGAGGTCATACCTGCAACAGATGCACCGAGTCCTACGGCCACAGGCTAGGTCTACCTCACCTGCACGGGATGAGGTGGGTGCCGTGTGTTCCTGGCCTGCATGCACTCGAAGGCCAAGGGACCTCCGGTAGACACGCACAGGGATCAGTGAAAGACTGTAAAGTCACAAGCCAGAGTGTACTCAGCGATGTCAACACAGGAAGGAGCAAGCCGAGACTGGCGGCTGGACCGTCCCCTCCGCGTGGCAGGTGTGTTTCACTGAGAAGCCAGTGTTGTTCTGTGCAGATCGATGTGTGGGACTGCCATAAGTTTCCATGCATCCAAGGGAAAGGCCCATGATTCACTTTGCCTCCTGATAGTTCTACCATCTTGTCTCTGCCAGGTCCATTTCTCTGTCTGTGGGTGGGGTAGTAACATAGAAACACGAAGGATACAGATAGCAGAAAGGCTGGCATCACCAGGGCAGGCAGAGGAGCTGTGCAGAGGGCTTGGACATCTGTGCCAGGCTGAAATCACATGTCCAGGCTGAAATGCACATGCTCACGAAGGTGCCACTGAGGTGAGCCTTTATTTATCCTCCTCAGAACAACGCTGTGTTTCTGTAGACACATGACTGAATTTAAAAGTGGGGTGCTGTGAAGGTCCTTCCCCTAAGGGTGCTCTTCACACTTACAGAACATGTTCCCTTTGTAACATTTGAAAACTTCGGGGCCAGTGAGGTAGCTTAGTGATTAAGAGCACTTGGATGCAAGCCTCATGGACTAAACTCAGTCCTCAGAACTTGCCTCCCCAAAAAAACCAGCATGCGTTAGCATCTGTGATAGCAAGATAGGAGACAGAGACAGGAGAATCACCCAGAAGCTCATGACCTAGCTAGCCAGGAGGATCCCAGAGCGGCCCAAACCACAGATCGCTTGCCTCAATTATATGGAGAGAGACCCAGTTCCCACAAGTTGTCCTCTGGCCCCCACATGCACACTGCACACCGCAGCATGCACATGTCCCGCCTCCAACATACCATATGGTAATAAGAAATCTTTTTTTTTTTTTCTTTAACTGAGAAACAGAGTTCTGGAAGTCTTAGTAGTCCCTGGTAGAAGAGATTGGCGCTGCAGTGGAAACTGAGGCAGGGAGTTGAGAGCTACCTGTACCTGTTCCTGGCCTTCGTGTTTAAGGGATGTGCTCTGTCCCTCAGTTCAGGAAAAGGCTCTTGGGTCTCCAGTGCTCTTCATTGGCATGGCATGAGTGCTTAGGGCTTCTTCCAGAAGGCAGAAGGCCCCTCACACCCAGACTTGTCTGTCAAGAGGCCGTTGGCACATGCCCCAGAATGCTAGCTGCTCTAAAGCCAGCAGAGCCTTGTACTCGTCCATTATGAATTATTGACTGGCATGCATATTTATAGCAGCTTCCTAGTAGTTTAATAATTTATTCATCCCGTATGGCTCCTTCAGTCTATTGCTTTTAATTGTTAGGGGAGTCTTTTTAGAGCTAACTCGACCAGGTTACTCTCTCAAAATGACACTTGCAGAATTCTAAAATTGAATCCCACACACTCGTCCCTAGTTCAGAGTACCTGCTGCACAGCAAATAGGAGGGCACCATACAAGAGCCCGAGCTGTGTTCCCTGCCCACAGGCAGGGCTGCTATGAGTCTAGAAAGAGCCGGGTTCTTCTCTGAGCCCTGGAGATGAGCACACAAACATTTAGTATCCTACACTTGGATTTTGTGTAAGACGAGACAGATGAGAGACCTAAAGAAAACTTTTGTATGATATGTAAGAAGACATTCTTCCATGCCTCAACAAGGAAGCTTTCTGCAAGGGAAAGACTCTGGACCTCCCTCCAGCCCTAACTGCTCTATGAGCCCTGTGGAAATGGCTGTCTTCTGTCTCCACACAGGTAACTGGGCCCAGGAGTTGGAAGGTGTCCCAGATAAGAAAGGAGTCTTCGGTGTTAGAGATGCTGCCTGTGGAGACAGCACAGCAGATTTTCAGTTGAAGACAAGGCTGGCAGCCTCACATCTCTGTTTTAAGAACAGGCCTTGGATGTAGTGATCTTCTTTGTTTTGAGTTGAGTTTCTAGTCATGAGTGGCATCCATTTCTTTACATGAAAAACTCTGTGCCAGCGTCTGATGCTGGTCACCTGGCCTCTTCTCATACAGCAAGAGTTCCATGAAGAAACCCAGCCATTGCTGGCCAGTGCCATGGGTCAGCATATGGCAGAGAGACAGGGTTATTTCCTAATAAGTTTAACTCAGTCTCTTGAATGGCTACAGTGTGTCCTTCTCTTCCTTTCTGCCCCCACCTAATGTCCCTATCATGGATTCATCTCCTGGCCCCGCCCCTGTTCTCCAGTTCTCAGAAGAAATGCTTCTTAGCCTGAGCTCACTGTGAGAAGCACAAGACTGAGCAGGACCTAGAGAGAGAACCCGTTCTCTGGGCTCTAGAGTAGCAGTCCATTGCCCATGGATCCTGCTCGGCTGGATTGTTGGGTAACAATCCACACATCTCCAGTCACTCTTTCGCAGGCCTTTGAGGCTGACAGTGCCCAAGTAGCTGCCTACGATTCTCAGATGTGAGCAGGGGTTAACTACCTCTGGCTCCTTGCACAACTAGCTGCATACTTTTCTAAGAGGTGAGCAGGGGTTACCCACCTCTGGTTCCTTAACTACCTCTGTGCCACTAAAAACCTTTTGCTAAGCTTGATGTCATGTCACTCTCTGATGATGCTCTTAGCATCTGAGGAACATTAGTGTACACCAAGCAGTGTTCTGGGCACTGGGCTCACAAACTCCCCATAGTCCTTGACCTTCAGAGGGAGCCAGGGTCTAGAAGCCTTCATCATGTTTTGGTTAAGTGGGAGGTTCTTATGGAAACACAGCTGGAAATGCATCCGTTCTGCCCTTGGAGAGTCGGGAAAGTACCAGAAAGGTAGCATGTGTGGTCGCCTTTGAAGTTGGTATTTACCAGCTGGCTCCAGGATCAAGGTCAACGTAGGGAGGGGGAGTGTGAGCATTGTTTCCACCGGAAAATGGAAGTCCTACGAGCAGGAATGAAGGTGAGGAACATGCTAGACTTGTGTCTCATCTTAGAGTGGCCTACAGTGTGCACAGTGTGGCGTGCCCTTGAGAATGAAAGAGGGCACTGTCGATCTTTACACCAGGACAGACCCAGAAACCAGACTCCTGTGGAGTCTGCAGAAGACTCAAGGCCTCCTCGAATAGTGTCTTCTCCCTCTGCTGGTCAGCAGAGAGACAGCAAGGGTTGGCAGTGCTTTCATTTGTTCCGTTGTTTTAGGATAAAGCACGGAAGAAGATACAGTATCGTCCAGTACCGTCGTCGTTGTCGGCCACTGCAGTCATTTCTGAAAACTGCAGCACCAAAATCATTTATTCTGAGACGGTTCCCTGTAGCCACCTCAGGCTTCACTCGGCCCCGTCACTGAGCCATAAATGATGCTGGAGTTTCCTTTCTGTTCCAATCCGACCCTTATTAAGGCAGGTGCCAAGGATGCACCAAATGGGTCCTGACGGGATGGACCGGAAGCCCTGCTTCCCCTGCATTCCCGAATGTGAGAGAACCACGCTCGATGCTAACCCTCCCACTCCATCTTCAGCAGCCTGCATAGAACAAGCAGCAAAGGTACAGGCGTTTTCATCTGGGAGCATCGCTCACATTCCTCTCTTCAAATGAGAAACAAGTCACAGAAGTCAGACCCGGGCTGGTGAGGTGGCTCAACAGGTAAGAGCACCTGCACCAAGCCCGTGACCTGAGTTTGATCTCAGGGACAAAACTAGTGAACAGAGAGAACCAGCTCCTGCAGATTTTCCTTACACATGTGCCATGGTGTGCACATGTTTACACACATGTACATACACAGCACACACGCTTCTTTCTGGATTTCAGATTCACTTCTGGGAGATGCGTTCAGTGCAAGCACCCTGCTACTACAGATCAGGGGACACATGGCCCAGCTTTTTCAGGGCAGTTCCAGTGTCAAGCATTCTCCTTGACTGTGGCAGGTGTGTTTGGGGATAACAAAATACAAAACTATACAGACGGACATGCACACATACACACGAAAACACACATGCAGCCAAGACACAAGGCCTGAGTCAGTTTGCACAGTGGACAAGTCTGCCCTGAGTCCACATCTCCCTTAGATCCCAGCACCTTCCTGGTTTGTACTCCATTAGGTCAACACTGTATTTCTGTCGCTGGGTCCACAGCACCCAAGACTGTGATGGGCACTAGGGTTTACTCAGTGACTGTGATGTCTTGGGGGGAGCACAGGTCCCCACAAGGTGGCTACTGTGCTCCACACACCAGGACCACTCTGGAGCCCCACAGGCAAGGCACAGCTCCCAGCCAGGAGCTCTTCCACTGAACCAGCCTTCTCCTCAGCCTTGGCATTTCCCTGTCTCCTGCTCAAGCTTAGCCGCAACCTAGTTTGTATCGTTCATCATTCAGTCTTGCTTGTGCTTGTTGGCAAATGTCCTCAGCACACTGGTGACAGTGATGGCAATTCTGAAACTCCTGTAATCTAGCCACATTGGTGATCTTATACTTCTTCAATCAGTATGGATAGGGCTAAGGTGTGTGTGTGTATGTGTGTGTGTGTGCATGTGTAGACAGACCAACAGACAGACAGACATCATGAATGGCTACTTTCCCAACCATAGAGGAAGGGGGAACATAACGTTCTGGTATGGGGGCATTCATAAACATCATCCCAACAAAAGGATTGTGAATATGAGTTCTCCTCTAGCTGCTTAAAGAGTAACTGTTCATTTAACCGGAATGTCTCCTGGGTGCATGTTCTATCCAGCTGAGGGGTCAGTCCAGGGTGTCTCTCTCTTGCCCTGTTTATGCTGTAGCCCTCTCCCTAATTATGTCTGTGTTCTGCAGAGGAACTGCCCAAGTCACTGTGGGTTCAATCCTTTCTGTAAAGCGCCAGAAGGGCCACACTGGTCCTTCAGACCTGCTGCCCCCAAGTGCTAAGTGGATGGCTCTCTGCTTCTTCTACTCTCCTGTCCTCTGGAATCGGCCTCACCTTCATATCCCTAGCTAGCAGCTGTCTCCCAGAGTCACACTTCACTCATGGAGATGACCTGATTTTCCCAGGTCACTCTGAGCTCCAGAGAGGTTCTTGGCTCCTTGTGTCATAGGGGAACCCAGGACCCAAACACTAGTGCCATTGTGCCTGCCTGCTGGCTGTGGTCTCTTTCAACCTTTGAGAGTGTCCCTCAGTCCATCTTCTGTCTTCTTCCTTTATGACAATAAAGTCAGACCACATCATTGGTGAGACGAACTGTCCCATGGAAAGCACAGGGTGGAGACACCCCCAACTGTCCCATAGAAAGCGTGGGGAAGGACACGTCCCAAGAAGCAGAGCGGCTGGCAGGGAGGGAGAGGGAGGGAGAGGCGGGTTCTGGATAACTAACTCCTGCTCTTCCTCCTTCTTTCAACACCCGAAACCTGTATTTGCCAAGTTCACCGAGATGCTGTGGCTCTCCTGTGGTAGAAGAATAGCTTGTGGGGGTGGGTGAGGTGAGGGGACAGGCATCCCACCCATGGGACAGTTGGGGAGTCTCCTTCCCGGTGCTTGTCATGGGACAGTTGATCTCACCAACAGGCTCTGTCTCGAGGAGATTCTGTCCATTCTCAAGGACACACTCAGCTCTTTCATGGTTACCGCAGAGACTGGTCACATTGAAACTGGACAGTGTTGTTTTCTGGGAAATTATAATGTCCTTCCATCTCAGCTTCTGCCAGACCTCACAGGTTGCTTCCCTCTTGATGATCTTAAAGGGGCCCTTTGGGAATAGTCTTTGCCTTTCCCCCATCGGTGAATGGAGTCTCTGTCTTCTTGCTAGGCCAAGGGGGGAGATGGCATCCACCATCCCTCCAGATACTGAACAGGAAGCAGCCAAAGGTAACACAGACGCTTCCTGAGTTATGAACATGGAAGCCAACCTTAGGGCCCTGAATACTAATTAACCCACAGTGAGCCAAGATCAAGGAGCACCATGTCTGGTCCGTATCAGGGGAGAGAGTGACAGCTCTGCCCGAGGCTCCAAGTGCAGGCAGAGCCAGTCTGAGTGGCTTTCATTCCAGTCTGTACCCAGCCTGCCCTGCTGTACTCCGTGCCTGGCCAGCACACAGCCTGAGAGCAGCAGAGCACCTTGTGAGAAGAAGGTTGTCCTCTTCACTGGCAGCCTTTTAAAAAGGGGAACAAAACTGGCGATGTGTTGGATTTTTGTTTTTTACTACTTTGTTCTTTTCTGCTCATTCTGGAAAAAGCCCAAGTACGTGCTGTGATCTAAGGAGGTTCCTAAGTTTCATCCCCACACGAGCAGCCGTTGAGTTTGCACATCTCCAGACCAGGGTGGCAGCTGATCCGTCATCTCAGATGCAGAAGGTGACTGATGCTCTCAGCTCATCAAATCCCTCTCCCTCACACGTGATGAAGAGGGTTACAGATATAGAATTCTGTGGAACCAACAATGAAGAAGTCAGAAAGCCCTCACACTGGGTGTATACTCTGTGTGCCTGACTTTGACCCAGCTCTGTTAAACTCTTGGTCATGGTTTGATTCTTGCTAGATGCATAGCTTCCTGACCTAGTGCTTGGCAGAAGGGGGCCACGGGGAGGTGAGACCATCATTTTTCCACTCATTGCTGGGTTCTGACTCCTGAAAGCCGTTGATCTGGAGATGGAACCAGATGCAGATGGGGGAGGTGGGTACCCTCTTAGGTCAGGTTTTCTTTTAGGAGCCATGGCTCAGTTCAGTCCAAAGCTACATACTTTGTCCTTCGCACTGTGGACACCCCCAGCCCCAGAAACCATCACTGTGAAGCGTGCCCCTCGAGCCTGAGTTTCATTTCCAGATGTAACGATTAATACACGAGTTCCCAGCACCTGACTGACTAATCAGCACTGACTGTTCCCTGGCACTTCCTTGTAATTGAAATTCAAAAGAATGCGCTTGAAAACATCCCTGCTTTCAGAATCAAAGATGGGATAGCTTTAAGTGTGTTACTTACTGAAATCAAGTAACTTGTAAAGCTCTTAATGCACGTATGGTTTTACACACAGGCTGATGATCATACAGATTATTCTCAGGCTGCCCGGGGTAACATCACGCAGGCAGTTCCTACCCAGTTCTAGGAGGCTCCCAGACTTCACTGCAGACAGGTCCAACTCCGGATTCAGCATGTACAGGGGCTGCCTTCCGCCACAGGGCTCTGGAGCTAACTAGCAGGGCCCCTGCCCTACAGCTTCTTGCTCCCACACTGTTGTCTGATAGAACACATTCCAGTCTGGCTTATTTTAAATGTGTTCCTACCTTTGGTGTTGGTTCACATTCATCCTAAAAGTTGCCTTCCCTGGAACACCGACAAAGGAAGGCAGCGTGTCCTGTTGGGAATACAGAGTGCTGGGAGTAAGACAGATAGGGCTTCACATTCAGAGCACAGAGGAGCCTTTCTCCTCCTAAGCCATGCCAGTGATGCTTAGGGTGTAGAGTGAGAACCCCGTGGACATCCTGACACTCCTCAGATGAGCCCCAAGAAGCCCTGAAATTCTCTAGTCAGGAAAAAAAAATAAAGGAGGAAGACAGAAAAGGAAGAAACGAGGGACACATTCTTTTTAAAGATTTACTTTTCTTATACGTGCGGGTGTGTGCACGTGAATGCAGTCGGCCCCCACCCCCCAGACACCAGAGGCATTGAATCCTCTGAATCTGGGATTACAGGTGACTGTGAGAAACCCAGTGTGGGTGCTGAGAACCAAAACTTGGGTTCCCCAATAGAGCAGTCATCCTCTTAGCTATTGAGCCATCCCTCCAGGTCCTAGGAGCTTGTGAACAGGTGTGTGCTTCATATGGCCATAGGTTTGTTCATTTAAACTTCCAGCTATTGCATGAAGTGGATCTTGTTCCCATTATACAGACAGATAATGAGGCCAAGAGGCTCCCCATCTGAACCCAGAACCTCTGTCTCCGTAACCCATACCCTCCAGTGCCCATTCACACACTGTGCTGTGTGCTTCTGAGTGCTTAAAGACTGTAGAAAAAGCAGTGCTGTGCTTGCATGCCCAGGGTCTCTCCTTTATGGCGGGATGAAGGTAGTGACTCTTGGCCACCAAGATCATCACCACATATGGAGTCTGTGAGTGTCTTGTTAGGGTTTTACTGCTGTGAACAGACACCATGGCCAAGGCAACTCTTATAAGGACAACATTTAATTGGGGCTGGCTTACAGGTTCAGAGGTTCAGTTCATTACCATCAAGGTAGGAACATGGCAGCATCCAGGCAGTTCTACATCTTCATCTGAAGGCTGCTAGTAGAACACTGGCTTTCGGGCAGCTAGGATGAGGATGTCAAAGCCCAAACCCACAGTGACACACCTACTCCAACAGGGCCACACCTTCTAATAGTGCCACTCCCTGGGCTGAGCATATACAAACCACTACAGTGAGGGAAGATTAGTCATGGAGTAGCATTGATGCCTGTCCTCTGTGAAGGGGAGGAGAAGGAGGTAAAAACAGAAAGAAAAAATGAGATATGGGTTTCTGACTGTAAAGAGCCTAGCCCAAGAGCAACTTTCTAGAACAGTCCACAGGTAAGGTGAAGGTCACACCCCCTCCTGAAGCAGCTGGTAGCTCTCACACAGTCCCCTGAGTACTATGAGGTATTAACTAGAAGCCAGGGAGCCCCACACTCAGCCCTGGGGGTTTAGCTTCCCTTGTATAGAGCAAGTAGATTAGGCTGGACCCTCAAGATCCAGTGAGCCAAGCAACTAGAGAAGAACACGTTAGAGCCTCAAGCAGGAGCTCCTAAATCATGTGCGACCCTTGTCCTGGCCACCTCTAAAGCCTTAGGAAAACAGGCTGGCCCTGAATTTGAGAGGTGTACAGGAGGGAACGGGAACTTGGCACTAATTCCAGTGACAAAACTCCTCACTGCAAACACCTACAGTTAGACCAGAACATGAGACACATGTATGTGCTAGCCTAGCACCTGCTCATGTCCTCTTGAAAAACACGACAGTTGCCTGTGCCTAAGGCAGAGGGTGTGAGTCCTTCTCTCGGGTTAGTCACACTGAGAGATCCCAAATGGAGTTCCCTGGACAGTCAGTGCCTCCAGAGAAGCCACCCGCTGGCCACGGGGACACTGGGTTTCCAGATGCTGTGCCTGGCCACAGCCTTCACCCGTTCTGAAAGGATCAGCAGCTCCATCTGGTGGGGACAGCAGGCAGCCGGCAGGGACGCCGCCTTAGCAGGCAGATCTGAAGGCAGCCTTCACAAAGCCCTGTCTGGGTGCAGCGGACTGAGACAGTAGCCGCCTCTCACCAGCCATGCTAATGACTGTTCAGGTGTCTGTGAAATTAATAACCCCAGTAATAGAAGACCACACCAGGAAGCTGCGGAGAGAGACAGGGAAGGACTCTTCTTCCATCTGTTTGCTTTGAGATGCTTCAGGAAACACCCCAGGGGAACTCTGGGAGCATGCAAGGCCACGGGTTCAAACCAAAGCTGAAGTAAAGTTCCAGGATTTGCTTCCATGTTGTCCTAACTCTGTTTCCATGCAGAGGGTATCCAAGAAGAGCGTATCCCTCAAAACCTCCCAGTTACTTGGTCTCTTTCTGTTTGTCCAGACAAAGCTACTTCTTCCCACCACTGAGCCCTGACCTCAGCATGCAGCCCTCAGATCAGTCATAGATGTGCATACTTACAGAGCTCAACTGTGACATCCTGGATCAGCACTGTCCCTCCCCAGCACCCTTGAGCGCGCGTACACGCGCGCACACACACACACACACACACACACACACACACACACACACACACGGTCCCCAGCATACCGAGTAGTACAACTGTGTCCACCCCAGGCACTTAGCACCACGCTAATCCCTGCCTGTGGCCCCTGAGCCCTCCTTGAACTTGAGCCCCTCACAGGTAATAGCTGTCCCATCAGGGAAAGTGCAGTTGATTTCAGCTGAGGTGTGACATGGTCTTGCAGCCCTCTGAAGGACCATGATGTCCTCTCCAGTCAGTGTGAGCCCTGCTGGTCCAGTAAGCAGTAAGACCTGCACTAGCAGTGCTCACTGGTGGGATGGACTGTGCTGACTTCTCTTCATTTACCTGGATGCCTCTGCTCATGGCCAGCCTCCTGGTGTTGGGGCAGGCTGACACTCCTTATAAGTGTGCATCAGCTGCAGGCTAGTACCTGCTCACTCAATGGCTAACCCTCTTCCTAGAAATTGGCATCAAGACTCTGGTCCTCTGCCCCCGAGTCACCAGGCAACTTTGAATTCTAGAGGAAAATCCTTTTCTAAATGCCGATGTGGCTTCATATCAGAATGACTCCTCCCTGCTTGTCCTGGAGCCTTTTCTGGATGTCACTACATGCAGCTGGCCTGTCACATCCCAGCAACAGTCCTTCAGGCTGTTTCCTGCTTGGGTGGCAGAGCTGGTAGCCCATCGCTGACAAGCCCCTACGTTCCCTGAGCTAGGCTGGCACCCCTGTACTCAGAGAGGCAGGAGCTAGAACCCAACTTCAGCTTTTCACTGCCCTTGGGCACCATGTCACATTCATTTGTGTCTTGACTTCAGTGAGCTGAGAACTAAAGTAGAAACTGTTAGATCAGGTCAGACAGAGTGAGTCTGTGAGGCCTGGAGAGCTCCCCTTTAGTTGGTCTGTGGGTCTGTTTTGATTTGAGACCTTTCTCTGCTGACTGTGGCAGCCATTCCATCATATGTAAGCAGGGTGTGGCTCCATATGGCTAGACGATCTGAGAATGAAACAGCCGAGCTGGTCATGAGTGAGCGGTGGAAGCATGCATGGGAGCAGGTGGGGACATGCCATCACATGCATGGGAGCAGGTGAGGACATGCCATCACATGCATGGGGAGCAGATGTGGACATGCCATCACATGCATGGTGAGCAGGTGAGGATATGCCATCATATGCATGGGAGCAGGTGAGGACATGCCATCACAGCATGGGAGCAGGTGGGGACATGCCATCACATGCATTGGGAGCAGGTGGGGACATGCCATCCTCTTGTCATCGTAGTAGCTGACTTATGGCATGTATCCTATAAGCTAAGCTGTGGGTGTGCTACCCATCATATACAAGCACCTGAGGAGGTAGTGTGTGTTGCCCACCCATGTTACAGATGAGAAACTAAGTCACAGAAAGGTTAAATCACAGCGTACCAGCTGATTGATCTGAGAACATAGCCCCACCCTCTGATAACCAGAAGCCACGTTTCTTCCTGTCCTTCCTCTTCTGTCCTTTGTACCATGATTTGGTGCATTTTGGAGCCTTCACTCCCCTGAAGCTCGTGAATTGAGCCACTTGTGATGCTGGGGCAGATTAGTGACAAGAGCATGGCCCAAAAGCCCCTAAAAGCTCAGCACCAGGACTCAGAACAAGCCTGCGGCCTCTCAGGCCTGGCGCTTCCTCCATCAGACTGACGTAACACCTGCCGGGAAGAGTCGGATGACTTAGTAACCTATGCGTGAGTTCTTTGGATGCTGGTTAAGTGACCATTTATGACACAAGTGGAAGTTTTTGGAGAAAAAAAAAAAAAAAAACATTGCAAAGTCAGAAAGCAAATATCTAAATAGATTTGAATAAGCTCTGTCAAACAGGGTACTCTTGGATTGCATTTAAATTGCTAGCCTTAAAAAGCTGCATCTTTATGTCATATACAGAAGATGATGCCTCCAAGTGTGAGGCTTGCCAAACTCAGACTGTGGGGCTCACAAGGGTGGTCATGGGCCCTGCACAGCGTCGGGAAGTCTGGCTCCCAGAATTTACCTGCTGTGCACCTTCAGGCAGTTTGGATCCTGCTGCTTGGGCTTAGGTGAACAGAGAAAAGCATCTGCAGAAAATATCTTCAACACCTTGAACTCGGGTGAGAACCACCAACACGGAAATGGCTCTGTTAATGAAACTCCAGAACACCTGCGTTATCATTTCAGACTTTTCGTAGGTCAGCTCTCCTGGCTTCTCACTCTCTCTGACATGTATGTATGTTGTATGTATGTATGTATGTAGTTGTATGTATGTATGCAGACACACATGTGGACAGATGCTTTGACATGGTGACTCTCCTTCCCAGGTCCTGCTAGGACACTTGGGAAGGAAAAGCTGAGTGTCTGGAATGCTGAAACCCCCACCACACAGAATTGTATTTTGGATGACAAAGGGCTTTAAAGTAGTGCAGCTTTAAAAGTAGTGTGGGAGTCCCCCAGAGTTAAAGGGCCTCACATAATTAGCTAGAAACCCAGGCCGGGCAGGGCATTGAAGACAGGGCTCAGGAGCAGGAGCCCTCAGCAGCAGGGCTTGGATGAAGGTGCTTTGCCGTTGTTACTTTGATGGCTGTCTGCCCAGGCTCGCCTGCCCTCTGAGCTTAGGGGAGCAGAACATGGAAGCACAGGTACCTGGCACCTTCCCAGTGGGGATTAAAGGCACCTGATAAAGCTCTGGGGAAAACTTCACACCAAGGCGAAATGCAGATGAGGGAGAGAGCATAAAAGAATAAAAGAATTTGTTAGGCAAGATAAAATGGCCAGTGTCCAGGGGGTGAGTGGCCTAAAACAGGATGCCCTGTAGTAGTGGGACCTGAATCTGTCACCTGGGAGAAATATTTACTGGCCAAACTGCATCGCCGGACATCATGTACCTTACTCCATAGAGCAGGAAGTTAGGACAGTCACTATCAGAATCCTGTCCAGCCCTCTCAGTGGAGAGAACTTGTCACTTTAGCCTCTCAGAGAGATCATTACTTAGAAGGGAGCTTATGAAGTCTCATAAACATGCAAAAATCACATCAAGTCAACAGTAAATTTTAATGTTCATGATATGTTAGGATAGGAGCATTTTGTATATAATTAAGTAAAATATTGAAACTGGTTTCACAAATTGCTAACCTAGGATTCAGGGGAGTTAGGAGTGTATGATGTAATTCTTCCTTATGTCTGCATACTATAAGGTCACTGAGCCCCTGGGCATTGTGGGTATTTTATCCTGCCTTCTGCTGATAACCTGAAATGGCAGAAAACGAAGTGTTCAACAAGAAATTGTATGGAATTACCCCACCTGGGGATCCATCCCATGTGCAATCACCAAAGGCAGACACTGTTGTGGATGCCAAGAAGTGCATGCTGACAGGAGCCTGATATAGCAGAGGATTGCCTTGTTGAGCATTCCTTGGTCCTGTGAGGCCCCAGTGTAGGGAAAAGCCAGGGCAGGGAGGGAGGAGTGAGTGGGTAGTAGGGGAATACCCTCCTGGAAGCAGGGGGAGGGGAATGGGATAGGGCAATTGGGGTGAGGGGGAACGGAATAGGAAAGGGGATAACATTTTAAATGTAAATAAAGAAAATATCTAATAAAAAAAGAAGAAATTGTATGGAATAACAGAGGAAGAACGTGTGGCTCTGTTGGCCCCGTTGAGAGTTTGACGTGGTCCTTGACCAGGAAACTGTAGTGACCCAAGTGCTGGACACGGAGCAGCTGCTCCAGGCTGGATGGGACAAAGCAGCAGCCAGCAGTGCCTAGGAAGCACTCCAGGCTCAGATGGGAACTACTTCCTCCTGGCCCGCAGTTCCTTGAAATCTTAAATAAGTGATTTTAAAGATCGGAGATCTCGAGCCAAGGACGGGCAGGAATGATGGTTGTTTTCTGACAGAGAATAATGGTGAACCTTCCAAACAGTTTCTGTCAGAAGGACTTCCGTCAGGAAAGGAAACCCCAGAGTAGTTCCCTGGGCTGTAAAACCTCAGATTTAAGGATATTAAAGCTCCAAGCCACGGGGTTCTCAACCAGAGCTCTGTACCACGCTGCAGAGTTCCTTGGCCATGAACCTTTTATTTAAACTACCCTGTCTGGCAGTGTTCGAATTACTTTATAAATGTAAAAGGCAATTGCTTAGTAATTGAGGGTGTGGTTGACCGTCCTCAGAAAGACCAGTGAGCTTGGGGGGCTTTTCCCAAGCCTGACAGAAGCTGGCAGTCAACCGACCCTGCCTAGGAAGAGCCCCTGCCATAGGCGGCACCACCAAGCAGTGTGGAGGAGGCAGCGTACTCTCTTGAAGGAGACAGGGCCTCTGGGGACACGAACATGCTAACAGAACATGGCGCGCGCTCTGTACCTCACTAACCTGGGTGCTTCAGAAATGGACAGAGGGTAAATTTTGTTAACTGCTGAACTAGCTACAGTTTCAAAGGCTGGAACAGGTTCAAGGTCTGGAACACTGCTTTTAGAAGTACTTCGCTGAAGAACAAGCCCACCCAGCCTCTCCCATCTCTCCCAGACCTGCTTATGTGTGTCTTAAAGCATGCTGGGCTTGGGGGATCCCCCTGTTTATTTTGTTACCTTATTTATTTATTTATTTATGGTTTGGGTTTTGTTTTTTTTTTTAAGGTTTAGGTTTTTTAAGGCAGTTTCAGGTTTCCAGACTAGACTTGAACTCTTTCCTCCAACTCCCAAATGCTGGGATTTCAGGTGTGTGCTGCAACACTTGGCTTGGTGATTTCATTCGTATTAGCTAGCATCAGATGCATCTGAGGTCTTAGGAATGGCCATCCTTTATCCCCAGGGTTATCAGGGTGCTGATTGTTTATGTGATGTCTGGGTAGCGTCCCAGCTGCTGGGTCAGAAGCAGCTGAACTTCTTGCTCACAACGGAAGTCCCATGCTTTCCATTCTGAGTTCCGTTGACTGGGAATACAGACCTTGGGTCACATCAGCCAATAGGCCGAATCACAAATATCATCCCCACCAGAGCAGACGGAGCCCTGCTGTGGCTTCACAGCCAGAGCAGTGTTGGTGTGGCCACAGATGTCTCCTCAGTCATTGTGGCAGGATTACTGTGCACCCAGAGCCTGGTGGCTCCTAGAGACCCTGGTGGCACTGGGAAGTCAAGTGTCTTGATGTGAGCTCATCACCAGGCTTATGACATGGATATAAAGAGTTGTGTTTTGTTTTTGAGGCAAAGTTGCCTGGGACCGGGTTGGCCTGGGATGTACCATGTGACCTCTGAACTCCAGCTTCCCCAGTGCTAGGGCGACAGAGTACCACAGTCTCTGGCCAGAGTGCACATGTTAAGACATATGGTCAGGCTAGAGAGATGGCTTAATGGTTTAGAGCACTGACTGCTCTTCCAAAGGTCGATTCTCGGCAACCACATGGTGGCTCACAACCGTCTGCATGGGGTCTGATGCCCTCTTCTGGTGTGTCTGAAGAGAACAACAGTGTACTCATATAAAATAAATAAGTCTTTTTTAAAAAAAGAGTATGGTCAAAATTATTTGAAAAGATAATATTTGAACTTTTTTACTTCATGTTTTTAGCATTTACTAATTTTTAATATTTAATGTTAATCCAATATAAAAATTTAATATTTTCCTCTCCAGTTTGCAATGTTTACTCCCTCTCAAATTCCTTCCCTCTGGGTCTCTGGGCTATCTGTACCCCACCGAGGCCAAGACTGTGGGGAACTCCGTCCTCTGTTCGCTTTTCCTACTTCTAGTCAGTTTCACGTCTCTGCGAGTATCTAAAGGTAAGGTAGTGACATGTCCAGTGGCAGATTCGTTTATAGAATTCGGCCATCAAGGACAATGTTGTCCTGTGGTCCTCAGAGCCTGTGACTGCTGTGCCCCCACCCCAGCCTCCCTGTGATGAAACCGACGGAGAGATCACATGTTTCCTCCTATCCTGATTCTCCACGCCTCCTGTCAGTCCCAGTGCAAAGCCCTGCCTACCCATCATGCTTGACTCAGCAAATACCCACCTGCCATAGCTGCAGTGGAAATAGTGGAGGCAGGTAGATGTACGGTACCCAAGGCATCCTTGGAGGTATGATCAGCTGTCCTTGATGCCCAGGAGCAGGTGCTGATGGGAAGCCCCTGGTAACCTGGTTTCCAGGAGACTTGGGCAGCAGCTGTCACGTAGTATTTCAGAGTTCTAAGCCATTTTATCTGTTTTAGCTTATCAGCTTCTCCTTTCTCTCTCTCTCTCTCTTCTCTCTCTCTCTCTCTCTCTCTTTCTCTCTCTCTCTCTCTCTCTCTCTCTCTCTCTCTCTCTCTGTGTGTGTGTGTGTGTGTGTGTGTGTGTGTGTGTGTGTGTGCGTGTGTGTTTGTAAATACAGAGGTTTTAGGTTTCCAGTTCCTAGGTCTCTGGCTGAGGGATGGTCTCTGCCACATACTCAAATCCTTTCTAGATGCACTTCCAGGATGACTTTCTTGTGCAGTTCTGCTGAAGGGGCTAAGTTTGCTCTTGCCTTTCGGGTGCCTTGACTCACATTAGAAAGTAAATCAAACTCGAGAAAGATTGCAGCGGCTGGACACTGCGTTCACAGCTGCCCCGTAGGGAACAATGACATGGAATTAATTATCACACTGCTCCTACTTCAGGTTCTTCCGGGGATTTAAAAGGGCATCCAGAATGACGACCGTTTTATATTCCTTTCCAAATGATTGAAAAATGTTGGAGTCCAGTCTACGGCCCTCAGACTCTTGGGTCCACAGTCCACAGACCTCTTAGCCTCAGATCCCCCAGACACACCCAGCAGCTGCCATGGATGGGGTCAGCAGGTGAAGCAGATGGACCCTAAGAGCCCTAGAGCATCTGAGCACAGTCCTCTCTGTCTGCCCTCACTTATCCTGTGGCCTCTCGGGCTGGACAGAGGAACCAGGTTCATACAGGCAGAGGCACAGTTTGGTCAGCTTTCCTAGGTTATGAATTCTCCAGACCACAGTGAAGTGGCCATCCAAGACATGGCCAGGATGCTTTTGTACTGTTTAAACAAAGGCTGGAAGTCAGAATGAGAGATAGGAGCAATGGATCTTGGGAGTAGGATGGTTAGTTTCTCGGGAGGCGGGAAGGGATTAGGCTCATGACAGTCCCCACTTCCTCTCTCTGATTTATTTCTCACCTTGGTCCCAGGACATCAGCTCCTCCCCCAAAGACTCCTCAGTGCTGGCTGCATGTGAGAGCAATGGGCTTGTGTCCTTCCTGCAGCTCGTGCCAGAAGTAACCACCCTGTTCTGAGACTGCCCATCTGTAGCCCCTTCACTACACGAAGGGGTTCGGACTTAGCATACTAACTCCTTCCTGTAGTTAAAGCAATGTGCAATAGAGGAACCCTGACCCCGTTAGCCCCACCACAAGCACTCAGCAAAGCCAAGTGATCCGAGGATGTTTCTGAGTTGTTTGGTAAGATGAAGCTTCTTCAGCTCGTGGAGCAACAGAAATCACTTGAATTTCAAGTGCTTTTTACTAAAGTCTTCAGGACTTAAGCAGAGGTATACTTTCTAAATACCAGGTCCTCCATCTGCATCCACACAAAACCTAACTGTGGCTTCCTTCCGCATAGATGAATAGCAGAGCTGTGGGAGACAGCTGGATGCTCACGGGATACTTTCTCAACCTCTGCCTTCCAGATCTGGCCTTAAGCACGACCGCATCCCAAGGGCCTCCTTTCAGCCGCATGTTCTGCCCCAGTCTTTTGGGACTGTGGCCTTGTCCTTACCTCCTGTTCCCAGTCTGCCTCTGAGTGTCTCCCACATGCTGTCAGAACAAAGACCAGCTCCTGCTTCAAATGGAATAAAAAATAGTTTATCCCCAGACAAACAGAAATGGGTAAGGTCCAGCAACGTGAGTTCAGATTGCTTCCAGTGAATTGTTCTACCACGGAAGCAGCTCCAGGAACAAAAAAGTCATAAGTCAATGCATTGGAGTGGGGAAGGAAGCCAGTTGCTAACGCCCTTGCCTTACAGACATGAGAGCCTGATCCCAGAACCCAGTACAGTAGCGAGATGTGGTAGAGCACACTGGTAATCCCACTGCTAGGGAGGTGGATACAAGCAAGTTCATGGACTCTCTGGCCAGCCAGCTGAGCCTCCTTAACAAATTCTAAGCCAGCAAGAGGCCCTGTCTCAGACAGACAAAGAGTGGACAGTGCTTTAGCAGTGACAGCCAAGGCTGTCCTCTGGCCTCTACTCACACTATGCACACTTGAGACAGTGGGTCTATCCATTATATCAGGTCAGGGGTCACAATAAATAAAACATGTGTGCTGTAGGTTTCAGACATTGTCTGATGATGTTCTTAGCTTCAGAGTTGGTGGAAGCTAATGGTCTTGCTTAGTTAACACGTTCCAAAGGTTTTATCTAATAGTCCAAAGGATGTTAAAACAGGTGCAGGGTAGATAATGAATGGCTTCTAAAATGACTAGAAAGCCCAAAATCATTGACTCAAAATCTTCAACACAGCCGTGACTCTTTCAGGGAATGTTAGTTCACGGTGCCCTGCATTCTACCTCCGACTCACCCTCATTCTAAACTGCACCATGCATCTCTCCAAAAACAAGTGCACATAACAGGATATCAGATGGAGAGATATGCTCAGCGTATTCTCAATGCACATATCAGGATCTCATATGAAGAGATATACTCAGCAAACTCTGAGTTCAGACAGCAGATTCTAAAACAGTATGACTACTTTTGTAAGAAAAGAATGAATAAGGGTAGGAAGATGGGAAAGAGATCCATCGCAGTGGCGAGGTGAGATTCCAGCAGCTGAGCATCTTTGGGCTCGTCTCCTTTCCCTCCGTGAACATGTATTACTTTGATGCTATATTCTACCCTCAGTACCATTGACGGGAGCTATATGTGAATTAAGGTGGAAGGACTGATGATAGCCCAAAGAAAGCCTATACTTAATATGTGCTAACAACAAAATTTACAAACCACACAATGCTGGGGCACTGTGGATAGGTGGCTCCTGGGGCTCACAGGACATCTAGACTAGCCTCGTCATCAAGCGCCAGGCTAGAGAGAAGCCCTGTCTCTGAAACAGTAGTGCACTGCACCTAAGGTTGACCTTTGACCTGCACACACACAAAAGCATAGAGAGAAAGAGATAGCGCGCGGACACACACACACAACACACACACACACACACACACACACATTTAGTTTTCAAGTTGTGAGGCAAAAGAGATGGCTCAACAGTTAAGAACACTGGCTTCTCTTCCAGAGGGCCTAGGTTTGATGCCCAGCACCAATATTGTGGCTCACACTGCACCTCCAGTTTCAGAGTCTGACACCCTCTTCTGGTCTCTGAGGGCACCTGGCACACAGATGCTGCACAGTTCATACAGGAACATACATGTACACATATTATTAGTAGTTTTAAGTGGCAGTGGCTTCTTAAGGACTTTGCCTTTATGATGCTTTGGACCAGGGGACAGCAGGGCCAGGAGTTTGCATTGCATCTGAGTCTCTCCAATTAGAAATTTCCAGAAGCCATGGCCATCTGGGTTCCCTGGAAAGGAAAACCCTGTGTGAAGCTGCTTCTGTCCTGCTTCAGGGAAGCCCATTTCCGGTCTCATAAACTCACAATCTCAGCGACAAATGCACCGATGCTTCTGAGTAACTCAGCTGCTATTTGCTGCAATCCCTTCCCACCCTCATTCCTGGATGAACCTCAGAAGTGTCCCCGAGCGAGCGCTGCAGTTCCCTCGCAGCCTGATTGTTGACAAAGTAACAGAGGGGATGGAGTCAGTTCCTTGTGTGGCAGAGGTCACCACTGCTGACTCTGGTCCCCTCTGCTGTCCCTCTGTCCTTCCCCCCTTGTGTGAATCGTTCATTAAATCCTCATTTCCCCTTTCTGTTTTCCAGCCCACCTAAACCAACAGTGTACATCTCTGTGTTTATTGCCCGGGTAAGTATGTGACCTCCGTACGTGGGCAGTGAGTGGAGGGGATGGGGTTGGGGGTCCCTGCACCTGGCTTGCTCCTGTAAGAGTGGGCACATAAACTCCCATGCAGTCTCCTCTTGCCTTTGCCTTCAGTAAGCACAAGTGCCACCCATCTGGTCTGGGGCTGGTGGCCTCCTTCAGTGACACGCTTCCTTCCAGGAGTGTCCTTCAGTGGGTAGGAATTTGTGACTCCCACAGCTGAGCATCTGCCTCTTTGCTGTAGAGTCATCTGGTCCTCACAGGCTGTAGCTCGGGACCGTAAGTGGCCTGGCCTGCAAACGTTTCCCCAACATCAATACAGGGTGTGACACAGGAGACCTGTAAGAAGAAGCTGAGTGTTTGTCAGTGACGTTTTAGTATTGTGCAGCCAGGCGTGTGCAGATGCGTCCTGTCGGGCTGCTTTCGTTTGCTGGCCCTTGGACTACACTCACATTTTCTGCCACACCAATGTACCTTTGAGGAGTCTTCTTCTGTCAAGGTCCAAGTTCCACTGTCTGAGGAAACCAGCACTATTGGGGACAGCATGGCTAACAGAACTGTCACAGCCATTTAGTCCTAGGCCCAGACGGTGGCAGGTTTGCTGTGCACAAGAATATTAAACACCTTCATTTAATATTCTCACTCCTTGGTTACATGGTGCTGTCTGCCGTTGATCAGATCAAAACCCATTGCTGGCATAAGAAGCCAACTGAACCCTCTGTAGAACATAGCCCAGCCCCTTCTCTGGGCACCCACAGGTTGCATCCGACTATATCTCCTGGTCCCACCCTGCCCTGAGCTTTTCTTCCCCAAGAGTAGCCAGGCCTGCTCACAGCTGTGCTGACAAATCCCACCGTGAGACTCTAGATTGGGTCTGTGTTGCTCCCAAGCCAGACGGTGCAAACACAGATCTAGCAGGGAAAGCCTGCCCACCCCAGGTTGGTGCAGAGACGCCATGTGGCAGCTGGGTCTTCTGAGGCAAAGCCTGCAGGGATCATCACTGTCAGTGTCGTGCGGGCTCATGCCACTGTCTGCTCCCAGGTCTGGTGACCTGCAGGGCCTTGCTAGCCACAGTAGTAGTTCCACTACTCCACAGCCAACTCATCTCCGAGCCCTGCAGGAAACTGGCGGACCTGGGTTGGAAGGACTTTCTAGTCCATTCATTTACTATTAACCAACTGATGTATTGCTGTCTCCCCCTCTTCCCCCAGGGTGACAAAGACTTCCCCCCAGCGGCTGCACAGGTGGCCCACCAGAAGCCACACGCCTCCATAGACAAACATGTTTCTCCAAGAACGCAGCATATCCAACAGCCTCGCAAGTGACCGGCGCCCAGACCCCTCAGCAGCAGCAGCAACAGCAGCAGCAGCAGCAGCAGCAGCAGCTGCAGCTGCAGCTCCCACGCCACCTCCAGGATACTTCCCTGACAAAACCCACTCCCACACTTTCCACAGTTCACTAAATTTAGAAATCTAAGTCAAAGCAGCGTGGGCCTCGGCTGTCTCAGATCCCCATATTTAAAACTAGAAGAGGCTCGAACCCCAAACTTTGTTTCTAAGAGTCCTAATCGAGTGTCACTAAAGGGTCATTGAACCCCCAGAAGTGCCATTAGCAGAACGTGACAAATTCCGAGTGAAAGGAAGTCCTTCACACTGTAGCAGTCACTTAAAGTCCTTATTCGTGGTCCTGAGAGGAAGAGGCCACTTTGGAGAGATTTGATAAGGCTAGGGGAAGAAAAACCCAAACATTATGGTCTGCTCCGTAACAGCTGTGCTCACTTCTGCTCCCGGTCTGCCGGCTGCAGATCCCTGCTTTTCTGAAAAGTCCAAGGGCTCTTTTAGCCAGATGCCGAGCCTTCTGGAGGGTGCTCCTGGCTGTCCCGTGGCCTCCAGTGGCTCCAGTCGCAGTTCACGGTTGCTCTGTGAGCACCATGTATACCACAAGCCTTTCTGGGACCACTTACCAGGCCATGTCGCTAAAGGAGGGATGGGCTCCTTGAATTTTGTGAGCAATTTAATATCCCAGCCTGGACTTAACAGGGAGCAGAACCCAGCCCCCGAGACTGTGTTGTCTCTTCCTTTGTATTTACTGAAATGGTATGAACCAAGGGTCGCTTTGGAGACCCAGGCTTGGCACAGCCCACAACCAAATCTAGGAAGGGACCTTAGAGCCAGCAACACCAGGTCCCCCTGTACAAACCTTCCCACGTTGTGCTGCACACATCCTGAAGCGTCCACAATCCCTTTTAGTTCAGCAGCCTGAGGGGCTACCCTGTGTCTCTGGACTCTGGGTCACTGAAGGTGACGTGTCTGCCTGAATGAATTTCTTAATCTTCGAAGTTGAGAATATGTTGATTATAGTAAAAGCTCCTGCATTTCTGCCTCAGTCTCTCTCTCTCTCATGGTTCAGAGATTTCTTTTTACAGCTTCCCAGGGCAGTTTCAGTGGAAGTGTGAACTGGCACCCGCATAGATATTCTCAACACTGATTGCCCAGACACAGAGCTGAGCTGTTGGACACCTGGCAACCCAGGCATACGTCGCCTCTGGAACTGTCAGAAGATGGAGATTAATGTAGTTGATTGACATGTCCTGCTTGGGTCCCACAACCCTGTGCCAGCTAGGTTCTTCAGGGGAAGACTTAATAGAGAATTATTAGTAGTAAGCAGAGGGGTGATGCTGAAGAGCTTTTGATATGCAGGACATTTACCTATTTCAGATCTTCCTAGACAAGAAAGTCATCCCAGCTGCTAAGGGACGAGAGCCCCCAGCAACAAGGTAGCTGAAGTTTTTCCTCCCACAGCTGCACAAAAGTCAGGGAGGACTTGAGAACTGAGAAAGGAGATTGTGAGCTCATGGCCACCTCTCATGGCAAGGTTCTGCAGCTCCCGCTGGCCTGGTCCTGTTCCTCAGCTAGGCTGGTTGCCCATGGTGGCCATGGTGGCTGCCATGCATCCTGATTCTAAAGGACAGCGATCTGGATACTCACTTTGCATCCAGGGCTAGAGAGCTGTTCTCAGTAACTAAATATAGTCAGTGTATATAATCTCCCCTAACCATACTACAAGCTGGGGATGTGAGCCTGGTGGGAACATGTCCCTTTCAAACAGTAACAGTGTCCCCTCCAGTCCAGCACTTCCTCCCTAGTCACATCCGCAAAGGCCCTGTTTGCAGTTGAGGTCACATCCACATATCGGGAGGGCAGGACCTTGAGTATTTCTTTTTCCCTTTTAGGGTGTCAGGAGAGACAGTGCGCCCAGGATGTCAGTCTCCTGCTAAAGGCCAGAAGCTACCGTCCACATCCACACCAAACTGCTGAGACTGACCTGCTTGCTGTAGACTTCATAACCAGACCCAGAACCGACAGGCAGAGAGAGAAGACAAAGGGGACAGAAGCGCTGGGGCCCTACACTCTGAGCTCTCTGGCCCGGGTGCAGTGACTTATGCTATTCTTGGTTAAGTCACATGTCTACAGTTCAGGGATCCCGGGGGTATAGGCTCAGTTTGCACTGTGGCCTGTCAGCAACTGTGTGCTAGTGTGAGGGAAGACAGATCTCCATAGTCAGAGTCAAGTCTCTTGTAAGCAAACAGTTCTCTGATAAGATACACCAATGGCCAGGAAGCACAGAAAAGCTGCATGTCCTTGCTGGGCATGGTGGCACGTGCCTGTAACCACAGCACCTGAGAGAGGAGGGTCATGAGGTGAAGGCCATTTTGCATTGCAGAGCGAGACCTTGTCCAAAAAAAAAGTCTTTGTCTTTAGTCATCAAAGAAATGGAAGTTAGACCCCAAGTGAAACACTGCCATAGAAAGACGGCTAAAAGCCATGTCAGATAGTTAGGGGAGCTGACAAGGGTATATGGAAAGCACTGTTCTCATGCAGTTCTGTCAGGAGTATAAAGTGATGCAGCCACTTTGGGCAAAGTGTTTAGCAGATCCCTGAGCAGTTTAGCATGGTGCTACCAAGCCCAACAGAAATCCAGACACCCTCCACGAAGCTTGCACAATGATGTCTATAGCAGCATTATGCCAAAGGTAGAAATGGCTCAAATACCTTACCTACTGCAGAATAGAGTTGTGAGGTACGTCCACGTCATAGAATATGATGTAATGGTAAAAAGGAATGACGTGATACACTGCAACACAGATGAACCCTGGAAACACTACACCAGTGGAAGAAGCCAGTCACAAAACATCATACGTCACATAAGGCCATTCCTGTGCAGTGTCCAAAAGGGAAATCCAGAAGAAGGACTGTCTGGTGAGGCTGTGGCAAAAAGGGCTAGGAATGTCACAGCTAGGAGCCAGAGAGACGGCTCAGCTGACAGTGTTTGCTGATCTTGATGAGGACACGAGTTTCGGTTCCCAGCATACACACTGGGCAGCTCAGGACTGCCAGCTGCAGATCTGATGCCCCTACTCGCCTCCCTGAACACCTGCATATATGGTGCACACACAACAGAGAAACGCATATAAATAAAATGTCTTTTTTTTAAAGAAAAGTGACAACTAGAGACAGCAGGTTTCCTTTGAGGGTATGAAAATTTCCAGAACGACACACAGGGATGGTTTATGCATACCTTGAGTAAAAAAATCTCAGGTTTTATACTTTGGTGGGTTACAGCGGGAATCACATCTCAATAAAGATGGTGTCTTTAAAAGTCACTGTCAGCTAAAGGCAAATCTGAGGCTGGCATCCACATTGTTCTGACTCCAAAGCCATCTTCTCCACAGAGCTTCGAGCTTCTGGCCATGTGGAAGGAAGGGTGCTGCCTGTCTGGTCACAGTGGGGGAGGGAGAGGGCCAGGCTGCTGCTGTGCTTTCAGGCTCGTAGCCAAGATGTTGGGGATAGTGATACCAACAGGAACATGAATGGAGAAAGAACTTGGATGGCAGAAAGAACTACTCGCAGCAGGCTCTTACATGGCCTCAGGCAGAGCTTCTGATTAAGATTTGACAAGTTGAAATGAAGGCTGGGAGAGATGCCAAGGCCAGGGGCAGCCTGGGGTCCGTCGGCATGGAAGCTCTATTGAAGACTAGGGATTGGTGAAGGAGAGGGTATGGACACTCCCCCTGGGAAGTGTGCAGACATGACTGCAGAGATGCTGGTGAGGCAGGGTGGAGAGGCATGCCAGAAAGCACACGTGGCAGATGAGACCGACTGAACAGGACCAGGAAGCTAAGCAGGTGACCTTGGGCTAAGTAGTCTCTCACATATAACCCTGGGAGTCTAGAACAGAGGGAAGCCTGACATTGCCTCTTCCTATCCAAGGAGGGCAAATGCCAAATTCAAATGAGTCCTGGATTTGTTCTAGGTAGATCAATACTTATCCATTTAGTTATCTCCTTAGTTCCTGGTACCTGGGACAGCAGACCCCAGGGCTCAGGATAGGCCCCAGTTTAAGCTCTTCCTTGTCTGCTTGCTTCCCACAAGACCTTGGGCAGTTTGCTTCTCTTCTCTCAGCTTCAGTTTTATCATCATAACACAGGGAACTAGGAACTTTGCAGAACCTCCCAGAAGTTCCCTGATACACGCTAAGACAGTGGATTCTCTGATGGTATTGATTTATCATCCTTCTTGTTTATGAAACAAGATCAGAGATGCCGTGAATTCTGTACAATCATCCAATTCCAAGAGGAGGTGGGAGAAGAGAAGGAGAAACAACCCTGGGGGTGTGCTCAGAAGCACAGTCGCCATCACAAGCTTAGCGGCTTCCTGGAGGTGCACAGCACTGCCCTGCACACCCATTCCTCGCTCCTGCGTATGAGCAAGTGTGGAAGCCGGGTGAGCCTTCGTGCACATCCAGGAGCAGAGACTTTTGGTAGCCCTGGTCAGCGGACAATGGAATGGCCATCAGCCAAACAGAGGGCATAGCCTGGCCTAGTACAACCTAGAACTCAGATGCCCTAGAGCTAGATGGGGGAGGGGGACATATACTGGTCAACCCAGCAGATTTGTGATTAATTAATTATTTTCTAAACATCTGCCTCCTGCCTCCACAGCCCCTGCTGTGTTCTGCTGTTCTGCAGGTTTCCTCACTTCCCAGCTGCTGTGCTGGTTAAACGTTACTTTTTTTTCAAACTCGAAAGTAATTTTTTTCCCCAAGACAGGGCATCCCGCTGGCCTCTGCAGGATCAAAACAGAAACCAAACAAACAAAAAAACTATGCCATTCACAAGGCTCCAGAGGGGCATCGAAGCCATATGCTCCTGAAGAACCAAGAAGCAGCTGTAAGGAATGTTGAGCACGTGAAATTTCTGTGTTCAAATAACTTCGTAACTGTGGCCCGGACCTGGAGTCCCCAGAGAACCAGAGCCAAAGGGCGTGACTACACACAGTCACAACTCACAGAACACTGTAGCCAATAATGGACCTCATATATCTGACTCTATTGCTGGAGATTTCCCGGAGATTACATCACCTAGGGACACTGCGCCTGTCGCGGGCCGTGTAAGCACACATGAGGTTTGAAAATGGCAAAATCATGTCACGGCTCATTTCTCAGAGCAAACACCTGTTTTAAGTGGCATCTAACTGTTCGCAGACATACGTGCAGAAGAAGCACATCCGTAGAAACTGTTTGCTTTTTTTTTTTTTTTTAACAGTTTTATATCCGTGTACATTGTGTTTTATTTTTTATTTTGTTTGGATATGTATATATGTGCGTGTGTCGGTGTGTGTACGGGTTGCAGTCTCTGGGTACCTGGTGGAGGGCTATGCCCCTGAGCACAGGCAGAGGCCAGAGGAAGAGGCGGGTGTCCTGTCCTCTCATTCTCTGCCCTATTCTCTTGAGACAAGGTCTCTCACTGAGCCTGTAGCAAGGCTGGCAGCCAGCAAGCCACAGTGAACATTTTCCATTCTACACAGCAAGGGGGTGCTGGGGATGGGGTGAGCTTGGGTCCTCAGTTTTGTGAAGTATGCCCTCTTGACTGCTAAGTTAGCCCCCAGCCCTACAATGTGGCTTCTGAACTTTCTTTACAGTTATATACATGATGTGTTTTGACCAGTTTTACCCTCCTTTCCTCTCCTGTCACTCTGGTCCAAACCACACCTTTCCAACTACTCCCTCTCCTGCTTTCACATCCTTTTGTTGTGGTGGTGGCAACAGAGGTGAGTGGAGGCGTGGGTTTGAAACAGACTCACTGTGTAGGCCTGACTAGCCTGCAACATGTCAGATAGACCATGTTGGCCATCTTCTGTTTGTGTCTCTCTTAGTGCTGAGACCACAAGTATAAATCACTAGCTGAGATACACACCTTTAATCCCAGTACTCAGAGGCAGGGGTAGGTGGGTTTCTGTGAGTTTGAGGCCAGCCTAGTTAGTATACAGAGTGAGTTTCAGGATAGCCAGGGCTATATAGAGAGAGCCTCCTCAAAATAAAATGAAATAAAATATAAAATAATAAAAATAAAATATTTTAAAAATACAGTAGGAACCACCTTGCTCAGTAGACAAAACATTTCAGAAGTGTTGGCTCATGAAGCTAAGAAGACACTGCAAACACTCTTTGTGGAGTGGGCCGGTAGGACGCAGACCTGGGAAGACCTGAGATGACAGAAGGAGCCCAGGGGTTGTCTGTGATAGACCTCCCTGACTCTTGGAGACATCAGCCTCGGAGGGACAACTGGAAGGTCAGTCACATGATGGAGGACAATCTGCTGCAGTCATATTCAAAAATGCACACACACACATATACACATATACACACACACACATACAGATACACATACACACCAACACATACACACACATACACACATACACACACACATACACACATACACACACATACACACACACATACACACATACACACACATACATACACACATACACACATAAACACACACATACACACACACATACACACACATACACACATATACACACAAAACACACACATACACACACACATACACACATACACACACACATACACACACATACACACACACATACACACACTACACACACATACACACATACACACACACACACAACATACATCACACACACATACACATACACACATACACACATACACAACACACATACACACACACACACACACACACACACACACACACACACAGAGACACACACAAACACCTCACAGACACCCAGCATAATGTTTAACCAAATATCTAGACACCATGGCATGTTTGCACAGAAAATAAACCAACATGAGTTCACCACTCGTATTCATCTGGCTCTCAAAGGAGTTTGGATCTGTTTCCCTCTGACCTCATTGATGTGTCTCCAAGCCTTTGCAACGCTCTGTCTAGGGTTGACTGTGCTCTTCTAAACAGTCCATCTGAAATTCAATTAAGGACACTCATGACAAGAGAAAAGACGTTTCCCTCTTTCTCCCCCTTTACCCTAAATATTATGATAAATCCAACTGCCATGATTTAAAAAAAAAAAATCCAATTTGTCAACTGGAAAAAATCCCAGTGCCATCTGATATAATGAACTCCTATAATCAGGAGGATTTGGGACTCTCCTCAGAAGCCCTAAATGAGATTTTTTTTTTTTTTAATTACGTTTCAGCATTGTTGTTATGACTGTTGCAGGTCATTGAAAGAGATAGGCCAACATTCTAAAGCAGAGGGCTCAGTTTCTCTTACAAGTCACAAGAACTCTTAATGGTCTCTTGCAGAGACATTCGTGGGATTCTGGATATTTTTAAAGAATCAATAAGGACCTCATTATCCCAAGAGTAGTGGTTGTCACCTGGAATGATACTCTACAGGAAACATTGGCAAAGTCTAGAGACATATTTTGTTGTCGAACTGGAGAGTTGGAGGAGGAGCTAGTTGGTAGCATCTGGTGGAGAGACTATGTGGACATAATGGGCATCCTCACGAAAGAGCTTCCCCATTCGAAAGGTCAACCGACCATTAAAATCGTATGAGCCTGCCCTATTCTAGAAGCCTCTGGCCTTATAATAATGTAATCAAACACTCAAAGGCAATTTCCATAATCTGGAATCTGAAAACACATAATCCATGTTCCTGTATGAAGGCACGTTTAGTGGGAAATGCGTTGCCATAGCCTGCACTCCTGTGCCTTCTCAGTCCCGAAGCCCTGCAGAGCAAATTGCCATGATGCAGATTCGCTCCTGGATGCGTTAGATAGAGAAATCTCTTCCTTTGGGAGAGCGTGCGGCAGAGCTACAGTGTAAATGGTTGTTTTCTCCGATGCTGATACAAAGAAGAACGAGTAATGATCGTCCCTGGTGCTTCCCTAGCCAACTCACAGAGGGCAGGCAGGACAAGCTTACAGGCTTTGGGCTCAGCTATTTAAATTTTCTCTAAGAAAGGTCTAGAAACCTCTTTCCTCATGGCTGCAGCCTATTTTCCACAGTGAACAGTGAGAACTCAAGCTGATTAACCTCGGAGCTATCAGGACTCATTGCAAAAGTACAAGTAGCTAAAGAAGAGAATGGGTGTCTCTCTGTAGAACCGAATGCTGGGAATGAAGCTTGAGTAGGTAACGAGTGCCTTCCAGTGGAGGGGACCTTGGCCTTGGCCTATGTCCCTGTCTTTTGGCACAGTTCCTAGCAGAGCCTCAACACAGCCTCATTTCTATCCTGAGGAGCAAAGACTATTCATGAACTGGTTGGAGTTCCTGGAGAGATGTGAATGGACGCCTATCCACTGCTGATAGGGCACTGTTGACAGACCAAGGACCTGACTCCATCATCTGCCTGGATTGGTGAACTATGACTTTACTAGGCTTTCTTACAAGAGCACAGGGCTTCTTTCCAGGTTCTTGAGTGACTTGGTAGCTGCATCACTGAAAGCCAACCCCAGCATGGGTACCACTGCATTTCAGGAGCCCCCTGCACAGCCTGAGGTAGCTCTAAGATTCTCTCACCCAGCACTGAGATACCCTGTGGAGGTCGTGCCTTTCTTCTGAGTTTTCCTAACTTTCTTTTGTGTTTGATAAACCTCCTCTTTCCCCTCCAGGAGGAGGAGTCTGGTGGGATGCACTCAACCCCACACAGTCTGAAGATGAACATGGAACTGTGGTTCCCTGAAGCCCCCCTGCAATGAGCTGGCGTCCAGTTACCCAGCTTTCAGTCGGCACAGCTGTAAAGACACAGTTCAGAGCACTGGACAACACAAACTGTCAAAGTCCACCTCCCTCTCCCCAATGGCATTCCTCATGATGATGCTGCCTCCACCTTGACCTGACAAGACCCGTGTCCAGTGCAGCAAGCCCTCATCCTGAGACGTGCTTCCCCTCAGAACCTCAACATAAAGAGGATTGCAAAACATGAACAATGATCAAAAACAAGGAGAACCTAGACAGTCGCATGTCCATAATGCGTAATAAGGAACCCACTTTGAATGACTTGCAATGTCTTTCTCTACTCAGTTTACACCCTCAGGGGTGTGCTAAAGCAACTGGAGACAACTGACTGTCCTTCAGAAACCGGTTGTTTTGCTGTCACAGCTAAAAGTAGTTTCTTTGCTTTAATGCTAATTTTCTTCAATATAGCAAGTTAAATAATTTAACTGTTCTTACAGATATTCTTATCACAAAGGAAAAAAATCCCCAGTTATCCGAGAAGAAGGGCCAGCAAGATGGTTCCTTGAGTAAAGGTGCTTGCTGAGAAATCCTGGCAACCTGATCAAGTGGGGTCCCAAGACCCCACTTAACGGTGGAAGGACAGAACTGACTCCACAAAGTTGTCTTCTGACCTCCACATGTGACCTGTGGCATGCATGCCCACACCACACACACACACACACACACACACACACACACACACCATATAAAAAAAACACACATACAGAGTAAAAGTTTTTTTTTTTTTAAGTTAGCCCAAGAAATGGCAATAAAAGCAAGACTATTATTACACTGCAGGCACAAAAGAGTTAGCACATCTAGGAAGGAGAGCCATCATTAGTTCGATGAACGAGTATTTTCTCCAAGGACATTTAGATAACCTGAACTTAATGAGATAATGATAAATGGTGGGCACTTATTTGCTTTGTTTAAACCGCATAAACTTAACCATGGTAACACCATATCTCATTAATCACAGAGACTGAACTAGACAGATATCCCCTGGAGAAAAGTCTGGGGCTAAACTACTACCATTGTGATCACCCACATGACTGTCATTATCATTATTACATCATCATGAGAAGCCTCGTACCACCAACACTGGCATTTCCATCTTCAGCACCATCATCTATATCGCCACCATCTACATCACCACATCTTCAGCACCGCATCTTCAGCACCGCCATCTTCAGCATCATCTTTATCACATTTCCACATTTATTGAACTTCCTAAGTACCAGGCCTTTCCAACAACCCTACTACTGTTTCCTACAACTGTTATTCTACAGACAAAAAAAATAATAGTTTGGTGAAGTAAAATAACAAGCCTGATTCACGCAGTTACTAGGTGGCAAAGCTTTGGTTAATCTGACACCAAGTTCTTTTTTTTTTTTTCTTTCTTTGAGACAGGGTTTCTCTGTGTAGCCCTGGCTATCCTGGAACTCAGTCTGTAGTCCAGGCTGGCCTCGAACTCAGAAATCTGCCTACCTCTGCCTCCCAAGTGCTGGGACTAAAGGTGTACTGACACCAAGTTCTATACTCTATAATGCTGTTATTTTTCCATGTCTCTTAAGATAGGGCATCACGCTAGCCCGGGCTATCCTCAAATTCACAAATTTACTATATGACCCCAGCTTACTTCTGTCTCACACTGACTCTCTTACGTCAACCTCTCCAACGCTGGCATTATAAGCATGTCCCACCACACTCTACTGTTCAGCACCAAAGCATGGGCTTTGAGACTGTACACCTAGTTGCTTCTCAGCATCTCTTGTTATTAGTACCAAGACCTCCTAGGTACTTGTCCTCTTTCTCTCTAAGTTTCCCCATCAGTAAGATACAAATAATAACAACAGTCACTGTGTTGCCATATTCTAACATGACTGACCTATTTATGGTATATGCAGAAGAAACTTTGTAACTCTGTTGTGTTATCTGTTACATGGAATTGGCCCTAATCCTGCCTGGTACAGATGCTCACAAAGTCCAAGTTTCCTCTGGAAGAAGGAGGAGACATTGTTAACTCCTTGCTCCCTTTTGCTTCTCTATGGAAGCATGAGGAACGGCAGCCAGAGGCTCCTTGCAAGACAATGCTCTAGTGTGTGACCTGCGTAGACACAAGTTGTCCAGTTTCACATGAAGGATCTTCAGGGGTATGTGAGAGAAAGGAGGAGAGGATGAGGAGTAAGAAAAGGAGATCCAAAGTTTAAGAGTCGGGATGAGGCTGTGGGTAGCTGGGGCCACTGAGAAATGTTTGGTGATGTTTCTGTGATATCTGCTGTGCACAACACATCTCATTCCTCTAAGCCTGCATCAGCCTCATGTCACTGGATGTTGAAGCTTCCAGTTCTCCTGCTTCGGCTGTTTTCTCTGCCTTCTTCTCACATCCTGACCTGGGAGTGTGACCTGGTGCCAGGACACTTCTGAAGAGATCAAAAAACCTCCTAGGATTTCTTCTTCCTTCAACATGGAGCCAGGTCTATAGGGAAAACTCAGCACTGCCCAAAGAAAGGTCTAGCTGTACCTCTTTGCACTACATGACCTATGTCATACCTGATAGAGTGACTTTGTGTATGGCAAGGGCTGGCACACAAATCTTAGGGCAGAGCCCCCATATCACACAATCTCAGAGCTGGGGTGGCAGTGCAGGAAAGTTCAACCACGATGTTTGGATAATAGAATGTCAGTTCTCCCAGAGTCCAGGTTCCATCATGCACAATGGTCCTGCCATGCCTAGACCAAGAAACTGCTTTCACAATGCTGCAGCAGAAGCTCTGGCTTGGTCGGCTACACTGTGCCTACTGCACACACATGCTGGTGGGAGGATAGAGCATCCTCTAGACAATAGAAGCTGACAGTTTGAAACTCAGCCAGGCTGCCTGTGAAGCTCCTTCTTTAGCTGACTCCAGAGGTCTTGTTTGCCTGTAGTCGGAGTACAGTGCCTTCACTGGTTTTTCTGGGCCCTTGTAGGAAACTGTTGAAATGGAAGATACTTTATCCCCACAGTCACCTTGTGTGCAGTTGCTATGCAGAGGGAGAACAGTTTTAAGAATGAATGAGGACACAGACATCAAAACTCACTAACTCTGGAAACCAATGTACTCATAATCCTTGTTCAAAACAGTGATAAGGACCTAGGCATCAGATGGACACATGGGCCATATGGTAGATAGTTTTTTCAGCTTCACGCAATCTGTAACTACCTGGGAAGAGAATCTCAGTAAAGGATTGCTTAGATCATGTTGTTCTGTGCCCATATCTGTGGGTGGTTGTCTTAATTATGTTAACTGGAATGGAAGGATCTGTCACCATGGGTAGCACCATTCCCTAGACAGGGAGTCCTGAACTATACAAGACTGAACCACCATGGGTGGCACCATTCCCTAGACAGAGAGTCCTGAACCGTACAAGGGTAAAGAAGGAGAACTGAGAAGCATGAGTGCATGTGTTCTCTCTCTGCTCGTGGCTAGGGTTGTGACCATTCTATGTTCCTGCTTGCTCACCTTCCCACCACGATGGACTGTAACCCAGAACCGTGATCCAAAATGAACCTTTTCTCCCCTAAGCTGTGTTTGTCATGGTGTTTTATTAGAGCAACATAAACAAAATAAAGGCAGGCCCTTGAGGGACAGGAGGACCCTCTGTGTTTATTCTATGCAGGGGTCATGAACTGCACTTTCTCTCATGTCCTCTTTAGTTGGAGATGGGCACAAGAAACCACGTTTGCTGCCTCAGTACAATGTAACTCATATTTTTCCTTTTCAGTTTCCTGTAGCATCCCAGATGTCCAAAGTTTCCTTAGGAAAGTAATATGAGCATTTCCTGTCTATGGGTGACGGGGGAAAGGTGCAAACTACTTGAATATTTGGTCTGCTGGTTGCTTTCTGGAAGAACTGTCTGACTCTAACCTTAGGATCCAGCAGGGCTAGTGAACAGGTCCAGTGGCTTATGGGGTTAGCTGGGATTCATGATAGTAGGTTGTTCAGAGTAGGCTGTCTCCTTACTGCTAGGCTTTGCTCCCTGTTCTAAGTAGCTGGATAGCAGAGAGCAGGCAGGAGACATGGCCCCACTGGAGGAGGGGGAAGGTTCTCCCTCCAAAAGGACCAAAGTCAGCCCTTAGCCAAGCTCCACACCAGTCTTTGTCTGCCTCCAAAGACTTTCTTCACACAGCTTATAATATGTATGGTGTCATTTGATTTTTAATTAAGCAGAGGCGGGCTCTGCTATCTGCCACCATTCCTGAGTTTCATGACAATTAGAAAGATGTTGGCTCTGAGGGTTGGGAATCTGTCTCTGGTCCCGTGGATACTGCAAATGCACGAATTATGGATTGTGCAGTCTTCTGGACCCTGACAGCAGTTGGTCCTGGGGGGAAGCCAAATCCGCATCTCCCGTCTGCAGATTGAGTCCAGCGCAACTCAGGGGCTGCAGAGTTCATGCAGGTCTGAGGCTGAGTGGGTATCAGTGGGCCTCAGCCTCCCCAGTGAAATAAAATTCAGTAAGCCTTTAACATATACATCTCTCGTCTCCCTGCGGGCCGTCTTTGGCTACTTGGCTTTCCATTGGGAATTACTGGTGGTTTTGAGAGATATCCCTGGTGGTCTGAAGGGCTTGAAATCAAGAGTGTTGAGGAACCCTGGGGACTCTGAAGAAAGTGGACACTGCATCTAAAATATTTTCCAGGACTCAAGCTTGGGGGTCGGTGCTCATGGATTCACTAACAAAATGTAGAACACAGAGGAAAAATGTAATCAGGACTGGACTCCAGTCTGTCTGCCTCCAAAGACTTTCCTCACACAACTTAGAATATGTATGGTGTCATTTGGTTTTTAATTAAGCAAGGCAAGCATCTTCTTCCCCGTATGCCTTTCTGGGAGAGGAGCCAGACTGGTCTAATAAAGCTGGGTGTTTTCCACATTGTGTCTTCAGCTGAGCTGACTTAGCTGGTTTCCATTGTTGCTCAACATTCCCCTAGCAAAATGTCAGCGCCCTTATCAACATAGCCCAATCTGCAATGTCCAGACAGGCGTTTCAAAGGACAGTCACGGCATCCATGCTAATGGATGGCAAGCCCCTTTCCTGACTTCCTGTGAGAGACTCAGAATGTTGATTGCTCACCATAGGGAATGATGGGAGCTGCTGGCAATGCTAGGTGCAAGAGAGAACGGCACAGAAGGAAGCAGAATGACTAAGACAGGGCAGGCCATGGAAGCCTGCCAGGAGGGGGATGTGAGAGTGTCCACTGAGACCCCAGGGTTGGAGCACAGAGTCTTGAGGCTCCCTTTGCTTCCGCCCTGCGGGGTGTCCTGCTCTTGTCAGCAGGGGCACCGGTCTCTTTCACTACATTTTATTACCGTAGTCGGCTTTCAGTTTGGGCATTTAAAGCACCCAGGAGGTCATGGAGGAGGCCTATGGATAATGTAAGGGGGCTTGGGAGCAGATAAAAAGTCAGATTAGGGGTGGGATGCTTCAGCTCTGTCAGCCATGACTCAGGACAGCCTCATGGTCTGCCTCCAGTTCATGCTTTTCAGCTTCTCAAAGGTCAAAACCGGACTCTCCTCATGGCTCCACCTCAGCGGGAAGACCCAGCCCCGCATTAGAAAGCAAGCACAGTGCTCACTTCTGCACTAGCCCATGGGCATGGGGGATACAGTGGAACCGCTGCTACTAAGCAAACCCAAGAAGGACAAAGATGCAGTCAGCAGCTCATCCTGGGTGGAGGGGGCAGGTGGTAGGGATACAATGAGCGCCAAAACTGTTGTGGCCGAAAGTCTCCCCTGGCTAAGTTAATTGTCGAAATGGTGCCTGGTGTTGGGCTTTCATCTTAGTCTTAAATCTCTATTGCTTTGGGGGCCATGATGAACACTGAGGTAGGTAGGGCACATGTATGAGGGAGAGATGTCGGAGAGGCAGGAGAGGAGGAGGGAGCCAATAAGGGCAGGATATACTCAAGGGCACGCTTACAGACCCTTGACCCCACTCCCTGGAGGTTCTCTCATCTACCACCACCAGTTATAGACAGGGTGGCCCTCCTGAGGGGGTATCTTTGCAGACAGGGTGTCATTGTCCATCTCTAGTAGGATGACTTCCTCATCATGGGTCCTCTCCCTGGTGGCTCTCAAGTTCCTTATTTTTAAAATAACACTTAAGAAACATCAAGGTAGATCTAAATTGGTTTGACTGACGGATCGCCAGAAGAATGTGTTAAATTGGTTAAACTTTGTATTCTAATTGGTTTTCTTTTTAAAAGAAGAGCATGAACAAGCTTGGGCACTGAGCACAGCAAAATTCAGGGGATACTGGTGGGTGGGCTGAAGTGTAGGCAGCCAAGCCCCCTGCTGCTTTCCTCACTGTAATCAGGGACTAATGGGCTGGCAGGCTGATCCTACATCCTGCCTCAGGACAGTCACCCCTGCTAACTCAGTGGCTAACAACCGCTAATCTACAAAAACAATTTGTATATCAACAGTCTGAAAGCTTGTGGGCTACCTTTCATGTATATGTGTCCCTGGCTTTCCTGTGCCTAGCTGGAAACAAGCCCTGGTGCTCATCAAGAGAGACAGCAGGTGTGACTTGCCAGAAGTCAGTGGCCACGGGAAGGGACCTGCTCAACAAATCTTCACCAGGCACCCATGGCTCCCTACAATGAAGGGCTACTGACAGTGAGCACCTCAGAGGCACTGGCTGCTACCGATCCCATGATCCCACGGGAGGGAACTTGGTGCTTCAGCCTGCCGCTGCACTTCCAGTGGATAAGGACAAGGTCACCTTTTTCTCCAGCCACCCCACCCCACTTTCTACCTCCCAGTTCCCAGACTATTTATGGGGACCATGCCTTTTCAATAGCTTCTGGAGCAGTATTTCAACACGATAAACACAATATTTGCTCTCATCAACAAAATACAAATAATCTCCAGTAATCATTCTATCTAAGAACAAAGCATCATTTACACTCTTTCCTTTACCTAAATCTTTCCTTTACCTAGATCTTTCCTTTAAAATACCGTGGAATTCTGATATTTTTTTTTTCTTTTAAATAGACTCCTGTTTTCCTCTCTTCAGAGCAAAACTTCCCGTGGGGAATGATGGATTTCAGCTCCAAGTAAAGCAAACTAAGTGGTAAACTGTGCAACAATTTTTGAACTAAAGGAATACTGGGATGTATTGTGTTACTATGTTTCTTTAGCAAATTCACATATAAAGATTAGTATTGAAAGTGTTGATTACATAACCCCAAACTCTCATCTGAGACATATGTGGTAAAATGGGAGGAAAAGAAGAGACGGGTAAGACAACCATGTGGCCTACACAGCAAATACCTCCAAACCATGAGACGGCAAGAAAAGTCAAACCTAATGTTAGCATTCTGTCTAAACTCCACCTCCAGTTACCTGGCAACAGCCAGGTATGCTCCTCCCCGCAGCTACCTGGCAACAGCCAGGTAGCCCTGCCCACTATTATAAGAGGGGCTGTCTGGCCCCTCCTGTCTCTCTTGCCCCTTGATCCGTGCGCCTGCAGGTTGTATCTGGCCCTTTCCCCTTCCCTTCCCCCTCTCCACATGGTCATGGCCGACCTCTCTCTCTCTCTCCCCCCCTCTCTCTTAACTAAACTCCTCTTCGTGGAACCCTCTGGCCTGGCGGCTTCTGTTCCAAGCTGCTCTGCATCTTAATATCAACAATGTTGCCGAAACCCGGGATATGAAGACTTCGGGGACCTCAAGCCACCCTGCTCCCGCAGCTCCAGATGCTACCTACACCGCCATAACCCTGCTGCTGCTGACCGAGTGAATTTCCACCGCTGCTGCAAACTTCCACCATGTGAGCTGTGCAGGCCCCACATGGTTCTCTGCCACATGGGCTGGGTATCCCAGACAGGGACACAAACCCCCGGTTCCCAAAAAAGATCTCTTGAGCTCAGAGCTAACCCTGTAACCCTGTTCCTCCCGAACCTCACTCTAGGCCGGCTCCCGGTGGGTGAGACACTTCCCTTTCCCCTTGAGGTACCCCAGTCCAGGCCAGGCCCGACTGTTCTGTCTTAGGAGCACTGCCTCCAGTTTTAGTCCCCCCAGCGTGTCTCTTCCAAGGGTTCTCTTCGTGCCTTCTCCCCTCCCACCCTGTCATCTGCGGCCGTCTGGGTTTTGTTCTCTCAGTTTGCCAGAAGCAGCAGTTAGTCCACTGCTGTCTCCTCCCCCACTTCGCCTCCTCTGCAGCGGGTCTGCCGGTTTGCCTGGTGGGTCTTAGCTCTGCTCTGGGTCTTTTTCAGTCCTGCCCAGGACCTATATTCCTTGCTCACTGCAGTTGCCTGCCAGAGGCACTGGGCAGCGACTTCCCACCCTGCTAGCAGGAAGTCCCACCCTGCTACCGCTGCCACCAGCAGACCTGATTCGCAGCGCCTGTCAGCAGTTCAATCGTTTGCCACTGTTATCAGCTTTCTTATTCTGGTCCTAGCCAAATACTTCTTTATACAACCCGCCAAAGTTACTGGTATTGAATTCTATTCAGTTACAACCAATCATATGGCTCTTAATTTTGTCAGAAGTCTGCTAATACTAACTTAAATAGTTTATAGCTGACAGAATTCCCAAAGCCTCTAACAGTTAACCCAAGATGGTTTCAGAAGACTTGAACACCAGACTCCTAGAAGATACAGTCTGGATTGTATGCAATGATACAGTCACGAACGAACGCAGTGAACTAAACTGGATACCCTGAGTCAAATGACTTAGCTAAGTCAACCCGAGGTAAGTCATTTCTCATGTCATGCGTATCCATTCCACAGAGAAAAAGCCCTGTGTTTTCTGTGCTTGAAAGCCAAACTGAAGCCGGGCGGTGGTGGCGCACGCCTTTAATCCCAGCACTTGGGAGGCAGAGGCAGGCGGATTTCTGAGTTCGAGGCCAGCCTGGTCTACCGAGCGAGTTCCAGGACAGCCCGGACTACACAGAGAAACCCTGTCTCGAAAAAAACCAAAAAAAAAAAAAAAAAAAAGAAAGCCAAACTGACTTCGCCCAAGAGACTACAGAAACCATGGTAACTGTTGGCTAGTGGACTCTGTCATTTTTTAAAATAATATAACTGGTAGATTGTTGCTTACTCTTTTTCAGACTTCTGACTACATTGACAGCTAAGCTTTCACAGATGTAATCTGTTACCTCATTATCTAAACTCAATTGTCACCAATTAAACGCTTTATATTTCCTCTTCTTGCTATCCCACTGTCCTAAATTACCTAAGTTCCTATGAACTTACCTGACTGTTTTATTAAACATTCCACTATACGATCCAACAAAAGTTCATCTTAAAGACTGCTCGTGTTGTTAACTCATGCTGTTATCTCTTTTGTCAACTTATAAGCTACAGGAAACCCACTGAAATCTACCTCTCAGGGACCAAATAGATGCCATCCAGATAAGTACATCTGCCTAAAGGTCCCACTTACTATCACAAAGGGTGGATCCCTCTGGGTTTCAAATGTACATCTTAAAAAAATTTCTTTTTCCTAAGTGTACTTAATCTTATTCCCTACATCTTGTCAAGTCCAGGTGCATCCAGAACATCTCCAGAGAAGCAACCTCCAGATGCTCCATCTCCTGCCACACACACAGCTGCTTCCACTGGACCTGTTCCTTCTGGCCTATCTGGATGGCTCCACAGACCCTGGACAGCAGGACCAAACATCCCCCATACCCAGGTTCCCCTAAAGACACGTCACCCCCAGTGCCAGCAGGAAGTAGCCAGATATCACAACGACCCTATTCCTGCTGCGCTGTCACCTCTTTCTAATTTTTCTGTTTTAATTAAACCAAAACTGGGGAATGTTAGCATTCTGTCAAACTCCACCTCCATAGTTACCTGGCAACAGCCAGGTAGCTCTGCCCACTATTATAAAAGGCACTGTCTGGCCCTTCCTGTCTCTTGCCCCTTGACCCGCTCGCCTGCAGGTTGTATCTGACCCTCTCCTCTTCCCTTTCCCCTCTCTCCACATGGTCATGGCCGGCCTCTACCCCTCTACCTCTCTGCTCTCCCTCTCCTCCCCCACCCCGCCCTAAATAAACTCTTCATGGAACCCTGTGGCCTGGCGTCTTCTGTTCCAAGCTGCTCTGCGTCTTAATATCAACACCTAAAACAACTGAAAATCAAACACCAGTAAGAACACTAAACTGCCATTTCATAAATGACTGAAAAGCACAAAGGTTTGCAGCACCATCAAGAACAGCACAAAAGAAAAGAGGATGGGACCTAGTGTCTTAGCCTCCGGAAGTCTGATGGCAGAGCAGGCCTCTCTCGCCCTCTCTTGGTGGCTGAGAGTGAGTCTCTGGAAAGGACCACAGGGCAGATGAAGGGGACAGAGTAGGCAATGAGACAGAACAGATGACTGACTAAAGTTCATTATATACTTGAATGAAACAGTCAACACGTTTTAAAGAATGGAAACGGCTATTACAGTTACATCATTTTTAAAAAGAGAAAGTGGGTTTCCTACTACCCTAGAAGCTTCCTCAAATACACACATACATGAAAGGAATTTAAATGGCATCAGCGTATGATGAGACGCAGTGCACCCATCAAAACCTCCAGTGCCAGGAATAGGTTGCACGTTGTTGGCATAGAAACTCTCCCAAACATCACAGGTATTGCCAAACCCAGTGGTTACTCTTTATAACCTGGTGGTAAGGCCCTAGTACTGAAGACACAATTTCCTTATGCCTGTTGAATATAGAGAATTTGAGCAGGTACCCAACAAAAGCTTCACCCCTACTGACTAGCACTCATGGTGCTGGAAGGAGCTCTGTGCACTGCCAGAGGAGAAAAGTGACCATCAATGTCATCCAGCTGTTAACCCTGACATAACAGACACCTGGCTTGCAGGATCCACTGGCGCAAAGTGGCACAGGAGTTACGGAAGCAACAGCCACTTTTTAAAAATTGGATTAGAGCCTACTCTGTGAGATGTAACCCTTACCTGACACGGCTAGAGAGGCCAAGAATCTTGAGACTACCCAGGGCATGGGCCCCAGGGGAAAACTTACTGTTACTCTGCTAAAGAAACATAGTAACACAATACATCCCAGTGACTCACTGCTATGCCGGGAGAGGAGAGCACCACTGGACCCTGGTCACAGAGTCTTAAGGAAGCAGATGAGAGTTAACAAAAAGATCCACAACTGAACAATATGCAAAGAGAGACTTTGGAGCATTTAGCCCAAATGGGATGTCTTCATCAAGCTCCTCCCTCAAGGTTTGCCAAGGATATACATGCAAGAGGACGCAGATGGACTTTAAGTCAGAGGTGATGGATAACTTCAAGGAAACGGTGCCTTGCTGACACAACAGGGCTGATGCATATGACACGTATGAAGTCAGAAACTCTGACAGCACACACAGCCATGCACAGGTTCAAACCAGACAAAATTCCAGCACGGAGAAGGGAAAGTGAACACAAAGTCCCACTTCTAACCAGAAAGTTATTTGCAATTGATACAGGCTGAGAAAAAGAATTAGGTTTCTCTAATGGAGAAATATGAAGCATATCAACCATCCTCCAATTTATTTGTTTTGTATTCATTTGGTTTGAGGTTTGTCTTAATTTCTTTGTTGTTGGTGTTAAGTTTATTTTAATTTGGGCTTTTGTTGCTTTCTTTAGTTTTTTTTGAAAGAGAATAAGAACATGAACTTGGGTGGGTAGGGAGGGGGAAGGGGCTGAAAGAGGGAGGAATATGACCAAAATACACTGTGTGGAAAAAAAATTGATGAAAAAAATTTTAAGAGAAAGTAAAATGGTTCATTTCCTTCCATCTAGCAAACGCTGTTTCTCTATTCATATACACTAAGACTATCATATGTATATAAAAGCAGGCAATTTTATTATCTGTACATGGTAATAACCAAGAGCATTTGACAGCCCATCAATGAGAAGACGGTTGACCAGTCCATGATCATTCCACTGGGGAATATTACACAGTAAAGAGAACGGAAGGGATCTAAATTGTTCCCTGTAAATAGTCTGTTCACAAAACACCACTCAGTGAGAAGGAGCTTGTTTGTACAGCAAAGGAAAGCACATTAAAGAGACAGTTCTGAGGCAGGATAGCTGCCCGGAGGTTAGGAATACGGGCTCTTCTTACAGAGGACCTGGTTTGGCTCCCAGTAGTCACATGGTGGCTCACAACCATGTAATTCCAGTTCCAAGGGATACCATGCCATATTCTGACCTTGGAGGACACCGGGCACAAATATACACATAAATAAGTCTTTAAGAAATTAAAAGCACAGCTCTATACAAGCCAGTGTCTACATATAAAGAACACATGCTTATAATGTATACACGCACGTGCACACATCTGTGTGAGTGTGGGTAACAGTGGGGGGATGCAGGATGGAGTCCCGGCAAGAGCACATGAAGATGTGAACAAGAGTACGGAGCTCTTTTTTTTTTTTTTTCTGGTTTCATGGTGGATATGTGAATTTAACTTTCTGTGCATTGAACGTTTTGCACTTCAAAAGAATCCAGCATGTGCTAAGCCTTTGAGGCGATGCATGTGGAAATTGGGCTTTAATCCCACTGACCGTATGTGAAATAGGAATTAGACATGACTAGTCACACTGACCCAACTAACGAAAGTTATTTTTAAAAATTTGTTCTAGGGGAGGGGTTTCATAACCTGAATTTTTCTCTTTTTCTCCTATTTAAAACCATATCGAATACTATGACGATGTTATTTGACATTGTATTTTATTACATTACAATCATATTATTTTGTTATCATTGTGTTGCTATACATAAAACCCAGTTTTTAAAAACAAAGACAGATGGCTGAAGAGATGGCTCAACTGTTGAGATGGGAGTTCTTCTAAGGACCTAGGTTTGAGCCCCAGCACCCACATGGTGGTTGACAGCCATCTGTAGCACAACTTGTTCTGGAGACTCTGAGGGCAACAGGTACACATGCAAACAAAACACTCATACACATAAAGTAAAATAAAATGTTAATTAAAAGATACAGTTCTAGATTCTCCCTCATATTTGTTTATGGTTTTTTTTTGCCACTAAAACTGTTTTTTAAAATATTTTAAACCAGTTGTGGTGGTACATGCAAGAAAGATACAGTAAAGAGGCAGAGGCAGGAGGATCCCAACTTTGAGGTCAACCTGAACTACACCTTTAGATTGGCGAGATGGCTCTGTGGCTCAAGGCACTTGCTGCCAAGCCTGACAACATGGGTTTGATTCCTAGTGTATGCACGGCAGAGGAAGAGGACAAAGTTCTACAGCTGTCCTGTAATCCACCACACTAACGCACCAGCATCTCTTACACACACACTCTCACACACACACATATATACACAATATAAAAATATATTTCCAAATTATTTTTAAATCTCAAAGACCTTTTAATTGGTGGGGGAAGAGCCCTGAATGATAATAACACATATGGGGTGCTACTCAGGAAAGAAATACACAGGAAAACAGAGGTACATTTTGTCTGAGGGGTGCTCCCTTCCTGGAAGGGGTGGATCACAACTAGACCATTTGTGAGGTGTGAGGAAGCACTCGTGACAAACACCACATTAAAGACCCTTAGCTTTGTAAAACAAAGTGCAAATATGTGGAAATCAAATGTATAAACTTCAACCCAGACAAATGACAGGAAAATACCGTATGTTTCATAGCATTTTTAAATAATTTATGCACCTAAGTTTATTCAGATATCACAATTTTATACCACAAGGGATGTTTATTTTACAGTTGATTTTTAATTCTTTTACCTGTTTTCTTCTTCTAGTGTCTTTTTCTAGACCTTTAAACTGAAATTTGCCAGAAGTTAGAAGAGAGAAACACATTCTTCCTGCTGAGTAATATCACATTTAAAGGTTATGTAACTTTTACGTTATGTGTAAAGGATATGTCTATCCAGAGTTGAAGCTGTGGTGGGGTGGATGGGGTGGGGGGGTGTCACACTTACTTGTGGGTCCCAAGATAGCCCTGAGATCTAAATAGGAAAATATCCTGTATAAACTGTAGCAAAACTCTCATCTCAAAATAACATACTCTGAAATTTACAGTTACATCCATATTCAACAGCTTTAGGACACCCGGACACTGACAGGAGTTGTAGAAATGACAAAGAAAATTGCTTCACATTTAAAAGCCCGAGTTCAAACCCAGAGGAGGAACCCAAACCCTGGCAGTGCAGAAGTCTGCTTCCGTTCCTCACCGCTGAAGACCCTCACATCCAGCACACGCCGAGCACGACTTTCTTCTCACTGTTTGCTTTCCAGAACTATCATTGGAACCAAGAAGGTTCCAATCATAGCAGACTTAGCTGTCACTGGAATGGAGCTCTGGGTTCTAACTCCATAGCAGGCTTCAGGATTGGGGTGGGAAGATGGGAGGATGGGGCATATAGTGTCCACTTTCTCTCCATAAAGTAGACTCCTAGCCGGACAATTTTGAACCAGTTTCTAGAACTTTCTAACTGGTGTCTAACTGATACTGATGACTCAAAGTCCATGCTCTATGTGAGATGGCCAGCTACGTTTTTCTCCTATCTTCCTTTTCTTCTAAAACAACAGGAATCACACCACAGCCAAGAGAATGCTTTCAAAGCCAGCACTGGTCAGCAGACTAGGAATCCCAACGCTCCCTTAGAGTAAGATGCTGTCCTAGGGTGAACCTATGTCAGGTCTTACAGAATCCACCCCCATTCCCAAGCAGTAGGCAGGCAGCTACGGGAGCTTTCTGGGAATGGGGGGTGGGGCATCCTTTCAGGTCTGGGCCCTCCTGCAATGTCACACATCAAAGCCAGAGCTGACATGCTGCAGCCACGCTATTTGCTCTTGGCCACCTGGGTCAGCATCATCTTCTAGAAGAACAGCCTAGGTTATGAAAACTCCAGCCATATCAGGATTCACATTGTTTGGGGAATCTGGGTAGACTCTCAAGACTCTGCAATCTGTCTAAATATACACCATCAAAACAAGTTACAGAGACATTCCCTGGGGGCCACCACAGCTAGTACATTGACAAGCACAGTTCTGCCCTTCGGTTTGTGTATTTAAGAGGGTGTCATACAAGGTTCCCACTAATGTAACCTAATGCTGAGAGCAGCCAATGGTCTGACAGAAGCTCACCCTTCATGACAGTCTCGCTTCAGGCTGGGGCAGAGTGTGAGAACTGTATGTGTTGCACCTGGCATCCGACAGCAACACCTGAAAAGGTACATTCCAAATAGCATCATTGCTTCAATAATAATATAATAATAACAATGCCTCCAGACTAATTTCCAGCCACTTATCTAAAATGTTCAGGAATAAACACATGAATCCAAGGGTGAAGGAATGACGAGATAGTTCCAGTTACACCGATGTGCAGAACTGGCAGCAGGTGACTAAGAAATGACTTTTCATTCTTTGTAGTTAACTCTACCCTCGCTCTGATGGTCCCACGTGTCCTTGTGTTATATACGTGACTTCATTGGTTTTTAAGGATCCATCACGGCCAGGGCTCCTTCCTTCATTCTTTAGAAGCTGTGGCCCTCCACATGGTTGCCCAGTTTAAAGGGGTCAAGGGCTGGCAGCACAAACCAGATAGAGGCAGTGACCAATACTGGAGAGCAGTTGGGGAACCTGCTGGAATTTTCCAAACAATAGAAAGAGGGAATAAGATGCCATTACTCAAGCAGCATAGGGATAACTGATGATGCTTCCAGATCTCTGGGGATGGTGGGCTCTCCATCATTTCGGGACTAAAGCCAGCCCCTCCCCACAAGCCTCTCTCTAACCTATAACTGCCTTATCTACTCCAGAGACCTGGTCCCAGCTGGCAGCTGGGAAGGAATTGGCAGAGACCACTTAGAACACTTTCTCTGAGTCTATAAACCCATTTTCTAGCCAACATCATGAATCCTCTTTCGTGGTATGCACGATGAGCCTCCAGAGTCAGGAGAATCCAAAGCTGAGAGGGCACCATCTTGCTGCCCTTGAGGTATCCCGTGTGGCCAGGCGCCTGGTAGGAGCTGAAAAGGAGGCACAAAGTCCCTCCTCCACCTGTGCTCCTCTAGCGCAGCAAGCACACTACACATCAAGGACATGATGAACCAAGTGTGCAGAACTTTCTCCGATCCTTCCTGATGAGCTTTGTGAGTTTCTGTAGAATCACTATGAGCATTTTAATTCTTGAAAGCAAGGAGAAAAGACCAGGGGAGCAGCCAACAGTTCTTTGGGGGAGTTATGGATGGTCCATCTGAGAACCAGTTGTCTGCTTATCTGGAGGCAACTGTTTGCACAAGGGTCACAGTCAGAAGCAGCAACTGGGACACACAACTGTGGCTTCATATACACAGCCATTCCCACGGCCACGGTCCCCATAAACCTCCAGAGAGAGACAAGTCCCAAGATCTCACTTTAAAACGGCAGCATTGACACTATCATGGAAATATTTCTTCTGTCCAGTTTAATCCTAATTGACTCGAACATCAAAAAATATTTAGAACACACTTCAACTTTAAAGATTTTAAAATACACTTTAACTTTCCTCTAACTGTATTTATGTATAAATCCCTGAGAAGACACCTGTCAGCTTGGAATTCACTATTTACAGTTAATAAACACAGTGCAAGCCTAGCCCTGAGCCTGCTCCTCTGCTCATCCAAGTCAGGAGAATGGACTGGGCCTTCCTTCCGAAGCAGAGGGCAGAAGCCACAGCCCTGTTCTCCATCCACTCCTGGAGATTGAGAGGTCCCAGCCTCGTAATGCAGTGAGACTGCCAATGGCTTCTCAAGAGCCTCTGTTCTTCTGTCTTATTAGACCTCAAGGCATCTGGTGCAAGGGTGAGCAAGGAGTTTGATAATCAAACTGGGGAGCAAAAACAACTGGAAGAAAAAGTGGTGGCAGGAAGCAGATGTGACAACAAAGTGATGGGGACACTTGCTGGAGACAGCAGAGAAAGGGCTATCCATCACACATTATCTCTGGAGCTTTTTTGTAGTGAGATACCAAGACCAACGCTATCTTGGTGCCTGGATAGGAGTGGCACACTTCCAAATACTCAGGAAACAAAAAAACCCACCTCCCGACCTCCCGTGAGTCCCTTGCTGCAATACTCATGCTTAGTTGGAAACTCTGAAAATGGATCATGAAAAGGTAGATTTGGAAGGACTGAAACTGTATGTCTCTAATTGGTCTGCAGCAGGGACCCAGGCTTGGTAGGGGTAGTATGTCATCTCTATGTGATGTCAACACAGTGAAAACGGGATGTATGATTGGTAGTGCACTGATACCAGACATCAAGTCATCCTCTGCAGGAGCTGCCTCAAACTGGCTATTCTTGAGACAACCAGGCAACATACAGGAGTCTTCTACAGGAGTTCAAGCTGGGTATCCAGAAGAGCTCCCTGAAATGAAATGAGGGTGTCCCACAGCCCCAGCTGAGAAGCCTCAGTCACCTTGGTTCTTGGTTCAGTACTGGGGTACAGCTCCCCTCTGCAGCAGGGAAATGGATTAAAACTGTTTATGTTGTATCTGAGGACAACCAGCATGAGGAATGAGGGCTGGAAGCCTTGTGGCACTGCCTTGGCTAGCAGTGGTGGGGCTTGTGACAAGCTAGGTGGGGCCAGGAGAGACAGGAAACATGACCTCAAACATAACTGAGATGGGTCGCGGTCCTCATAGCCCCCAAGGAGATGTAGTTAAACCAAAGTCCTAGATTCTAAGGGTAAACCCAGACAATTGATCTCAGTAGTTTTAGAGGAAAGTCTAAGACCCCAGCATTCACCTTGGTATTTTTCTAGGGTTAAAGAAAAACATACTAAAATGTGATTTAAAAAAAAAAAAAAACACTGAATGGTGGTACCAGTGTCAAATCCACCTGGGTGCAGCCTAAGGTCCTGTTTTGTGGAGTTTTGGGGAAAGCTGGTGTGAGATAATGTTATTCAATACTTAATGGTACCAAATAAGGAAAAAATAAGCTTAAGCCAGCTTGCTCCCCCCCACCCCTATCCCCTGTGTAAGACAGACCTCACTCAGCAAAGGGCTTCCAAAGCAGTCTGTAATATTCTGACTATAGCTTCCAAGTCTTTACATTAAATATTCAAATAAAGTGCATGTGTTATAGATATTCTAAGACCCAGCTGGGATTTCTCAGTGCTTTACAGACAGACGTGTAAAAAGAAAACTTTCACTGATGTGTTGGCACCCAGGATAAATCCCATCTCAGCCCCGCCAAAGTCCCCACATATTGGAAGTTCTATAAAGTTGGCGTGGGGATGAGCCAAACACCGGAGCCAGTCATCAAAGGGGAACCATCAGTAGAAAAACACACAAGGGACTCTCTGGACTTGAATCTGGAGGAGATGGCGACTGTCAGAGTGTAGCCCACTCCAGGAAAACCTTCCCCAAACTATTCTAAGTATCCAGTGTGTAGCACCTGTTTGAAAACTCCTGTCTGCCCTTCAGCAGTTGGCAGCATTCTGACTTTCCTACCTCTGCATCTTTGACATTTATAAGGATCCACATGTGCTGTTTGTAAGCACATATGACGTTGTTTCTACTACTCATTTATTCAAACCTGCCTCCGTTAAATGTCTGTCTTCCTCAAATCGCCTAGAAGATGGGTCAGTCCAAGCCCCTTGCTTAAAATGAGTTTGGCCCTAGCAACGTAATATTTCTGCAATGTGCCAAAATCGGTTTTGATGAAATGATTGACAGTTGGGGGGGGGGATGGGAACGAAAGAATTTTGAAGAACGAAAGGAAGTAAGACTTCATCTCACTTGATCACTTTGGATAGAAGTCAGTGCCTTTCTCAAGTAAAAACAGGCGTTTGGCATCACTCAAGTTAATAGGAAAAGCCAGTGCGCGGGTGTGTCCATAGGACACGAGAAGGCAGAGGCCAGAACCAAATGGCAAGGGGAGAAATCCCTTCTGTGTAATTCACACAGTCATTACAAGTATTTATTGCTAGAGACAGCATTTTAAACAGAGGGTCTTCAAATACAAGTATTAAAACTGACTTAATTATAAAGAGCCTGTCATTTGCAAAATGCTGCAACTTTTCATAAGTAACAAGATACAAAATTATGCGAAAATGCCCTTTGATAAGCTGGGTTTCTTTAACTGTTAATTGGGGTTCTTTAAGGGTGACTTCTAGGTAAACTGACCTCTTAGTGTATAGAATGATCAGGGAACTGGTTTTAAACAAAACCACCTGTACTTTTCCCAATTCTGTCTTAGGTGCAATATGGACCATCCTTTGTGGATCTAGGAAAGGTGAATGGCCCGGAGGCTGTGTGATGCAGCATGCACCCCAAGGCAGACAGGAGCATCCCTCTCTGTGGAGCAGCCTACAGTGCCCATTGCCTCCCTGAACTGCATCCCACACCAGGCACAGGCACCATGAGAGTCATAGACCCTTCACGTCCTTTTCTTCCAGCGTGGCGCCCGCTTTTCTTTCTGTGCCTCTGCCTGGCGCTTCTTCTCCGCCTCCTCCGCCTTCCTCTTCTCTTCCTTGGCCTCCTTGTACCGCCACTTGGGGATCTGCAAGTAGATGCTGTCCTTGGCATTGGCTTTGGACGGTGCACGCTCTGGCTGGAAGGTGGGTGCAGGTGCCTTGCTGATACGCACTCTGGGGACCACCACGCCCGGCCGCACGCTGCTCCTCCGCAGCAACTGCAAAGGCAGGAGGCTGGCCTTCCGAGTGACAGGGGCAGGGGTGGACCCCGAGCTCCTGGGCAACTGGGGAGACCGGGAGCTAGCTCTGGGAGTCTCCAAATTCTGGGATTGTAGCTCAGAGCCCTCTTTGCTGTCCTGCGCTTGGGCATCCAGGTTGCCCCTAGCTGCTAGGATTTCCTGCACCGCCAAGCGTCGTTTCCCCACACAGGGAGGGTTCTCCGGGCACACGGTCTGACAGACTACAGCAACAGCGGGGCTGTAGAGGCTTGTAGTCATCTTGACCATATGGTCAAGGACGCCTCCATCCTCCAGGCTCTGGCCAGAGTGGGAGGTCAGAGTGGACCGCAGGAACGCAGCGAATCTCTGCAAGCAGTTTTTGGAACCTGACTTCTTTAGGACTGCCTCAGCGGGAAGTGGCAATTCCAGCTTGTACTTGTCCCCAAACTGCTCTGGACAGGGTCGCTCCATCAGCCTCTGCATGACGCGAACAGCCTCCCTCGGCCTGTGTATGCAGCCCACTCCTGTGGTGATAGCCCACGTCGGGGATCCCTTGCTTGAACGTCTGCCCCTACAAAACAAAAGCACACATGTAGCAATGGGTTGGGCAGCTAGGATGTTCTTTCTTTCACAGGCAGAGAATAGTGGCAGAATTCGGGACAGTACTTACAGGGAACCTGGCCCAGCCCAGTCAGAGTTCCAATGCTCACAAGGTACCACCCACAGCCTTGCAAACGCCTCTTGGGTGGTTCATCTTTCCTAGATAAAAACCTGCAACAAAGCCAGGTAAGGTGTCTCTTGCCTGTAACCCTGGGCACTTGGAGAGAGAGGCGAGAAAATCTCAAGTGTGAAACTAAGCTGGGCTAAAGACTGAGTTCCAGACAGCTGAGACTGCACATGGCAACACTTGGTCTCAAAGAGCCAAAAGTAAGCAAACAAGTTTGTTTGTTTGCTTGTTTGTTTTAAAGAAATAGTCTCCAGGAAGCTGGTGAAACAGCTTAGTACTTGCCACTAGGTATGACAACCTGGATTTGATACCAGGAACCCAAGCATGATCATGACTCCTACATGTGTGTGCTACCTTGACCACATATACACATGTACACATACTCACATGCACCCATACTACACAATACACATGTACTCAAACACACATACATGAATGAATTCATTTTAAAAAGAATGTTTAACAGGCTCCATCATCACCTGAACAATGAGAGAACTTTCTTTCTAGCCATGAGGGCTGTCCTGACAGTAACTGGCAAAGCCTGGTGCCACCTCATCTCTGTGCATAGCTATGGTAGGTCTCCTTCTATTGACATGGTAATGTCTTGCTTCTCCTGTGGAGCAGACAGCTGCTTCCACAAGCCAGTGGGCAGGCCAGGATGGAGGCACCTAATGTTGTTTTCTCAGAACATCTTACCCTGCATGTGAGAAGTATATATTTAACAAAGACTCCGGATGAAATAGTGTCCCGGCAGCTGAGGCAGCTACCTGAAGCTGCAAGGCCACTGCTGGAAGCCAAGCAGCCCCTGCCTTGAGTCTCCTATACTCAGAGCCATATGCTTCCTGCCCAAACAACACCGTCATGCTGGCTAATTTTGTAATTTTGATTCACTTGGCTAGGCCATAGCACTCAGTAGTTTGATCAAACACATACAAAGCTAAGCACAAGCCTGAAGAGATTTGACTCTAAGTTTTTCAAAAGGGTTACTTTCCAAACGAGGTGAGCCCCATCCAATCAGGTGCAGGTTGTAAGAGCACCGACTAGCTTCCTGGAGCAGTGGCTCCTGCCTTCCTACCCTCTATGAATTTAAACCTTCTGAATCTCCACAATTGCCTAAGACAACTAAAATGAATCACTTTATTTATATGCTTTGTGGGCTGTTTCTTTAAAGACGTTGGTATCTTCCATAGACAGTCACTTCCTGAAAATCTCTCTACCAAGACCCCTTCAGCAAAACATACTGCAGTCTTAAACTCCAACTCAGCTGAGATGGGCAATACATTTCTACTTCTGCCTTCAGAAATGGATACAGAATTGCTGTTCAGTTCATCTTGGTCCAGTCTCACCGCAACATAAGTAACAGATCATGCAGGAATTCAAGTCCCATTACTCTCTACTGGCAAAGCTTGCAGGAGAACTGGGGCAATTAGCCTTTGAGCTCCCAGAGGACCCAGTCAGCAGCCGCATCTGCGTTCATATCCACAGACTATGTGTCTGACACAGTGCTGGCTGCTCAGCCATTCTGGGCTCAGCCACATTTCTGCCAGGCAGGTCCACAGCAGCCTCATGGCTGGGAAGACCACCTCGCTTAAACTTACCTGCTAACAGCCTTAGTCCTGTGACACATTAAAGAACAGTTGTCTTAGAAAAGTGGCAATTATTTGGAACTGGAATGAAGGAGGAACTCATTAGCCAGAGCACAATTTATAAACTAGCAAAAAATGAAAAGGGGGCAGTAAAAACGCCACTGCAAAAATAGATGACACATTAAAACCTTAATTAATTGCATGTCACGTTAAAAGGGAACAAACTGAGAAATTAAAACCGTAATGAACACTTGCATGAAAGAGACATTTTTCAAATGCTAATGAAAAATGAAAGGGATGGTTGTCCACAGCTTAGCAGTCTGCCTCCAACCTTTTAACATGATCAGAAAACATATGCTATAAATCAAGAGGACAAGCCAATTCTACGACAGCAGCCCTGGACCCTCAGTCACATGCTCCAAGTTAGTGACCCACTTTCTCAAGAAACTGCTGCAAAGGATAATAGCAACGGGACTGTGAGAGGTGAGTACAGCTGCCCCTGGCCTCCACAATGGACTGGGCCCAGGATCTTCGCCGGACATTAAATTCTGTCTACGTTTGCAGAGCACCCATGCAGATCACCCACTACGTACCAGCGGTTCTCAACCTGTGGGTCGCAACCGCAATACTATCAAATATCTGCTGATCAGATATTTACATTACAGTTCAGAACAGTAACAAAAGTGACAGCTATGAAGTAGCATCGAAATACTTATATGGTATGGGGGGACAGGGGAGAACAACACCAAAACATGAGGAATTATATAAAAGGGTCACAGCATTAGGAAGGTTGAAAACCACTGCTATTTACTGATACACTGAAACATCTCCTGATTACCCATAATTCTAACTAGATACAAATGCTCTCTATCATTGTTACACTGTGTTTAGGGAAAGGCAACAAAAAAAGGTGTGTTGTCTGTGTCTGTGTCTGTTCTGTCAGCTACCTGAACCCATAACATAGAATCTGAGACATGAGGCTGGCAGAACATGTTACAGTGCGGGGTTTGAACCCGGGACCCTGTACATGCCAAGCAAGTGCTTTACCATCCTGGAAGATGATTACATTTCTACAAATACCTTTCAAGGAGTAACTCCGAGAGCCTCGGAAGTGCTGCTTCCCGTAGCTCACCAGCATCTTCATTCCCAGCCAGCACCACTTCACCCACTGAACAAAACCAGAGACATGGGACTTGGACTGTCACTGTTACCATGCTGCGTGCTGAATGCTGCCTATACAGAATGTTCTACTACATTTCAGTGCAACGTTATTCTCAACTCTGCACAATACATCATGATTGGTTTAACCTGGGGTTGTTCAAGGTTGAAACTACTGGAATCTTTGGCCAGTTAATCTTTAATTATGGGGCTAGCCTGCACACTGTGGAAATTTTAAGAACATACCTGGTCTGTAAAAGATGCCAGTAGTAACCCACTTGTTGTGACAACCAAACTCTTGGCCATGTCAAATACCACTCGGAAAGTAACATGCTCCATCTTAGAATCACTGGTCTAACCTAAGGACTACAGCCTCTGTGGCCAGGGAGTCCTGGTTAGTGAGCCCTAATGAGTTGTTTGCCTCCTGCTGCTGTTGATTGCTACTTGAAACACATGTCCTAGGCTCAGATGTCTGGTGACTGCCACAGAATCAACAGGTGTCCATCTGGGCTGAGGAGACGCGCACGTGATCTGTAGGACCTGAGTTTGGACTCCCAGCCCCATCGTGTAGAAAGCTAGGCACTGGGCATGATAGAGTGCATCTGTAATCCCAGTCCTGAGGAGGCAGAGACAGGAGGTCCTGGAGGTCACTGGTCAGACATTGTAGCTGAATCAGAATGCTCCAGGCTCAGCATGAAGCCCTGTTGTTGCGGTAATTCTCCAACCCAAATATGAGGGTCAAAGAAAGCACAACTCAATAATTATGAATATATGCTGCACACCTAGATTGGGCAGATTCACCACTACACTACTCTATTCTCCAGCTATGAGATCCCTTATAACTTGCTGGTTTTCCAAGCCAGGCGCTTGTCCTTCCACCTCCTGCTTTTCTTCGTTGTCCTCCTCCATTGTCTTCCTCCCCAGTCATCTTTCCTCTCTCTCTCTCCCTCCCCCCTCTCTTCCCACCAACCTTTATTTCTCTACCTCCCCTTCTCTGCTCAATCACTGGCTCTAGTCTTTATTTTACAAATTAAGTGGGCAGAAGGTTCACTAGAATTCACCTGTGTAATGATTCATACCTCCTCTGCAGCCCCTCCCAGGAAAGGGGAATTAGCATCAAAATACAAGGCCAGGGCTATCCACAACACCCTGTCTCAGAAAACAACATGGAAAGCAATGGAAGACACCCAACATCAACCCCTCTGGCCGCCACATATGGGTGTTCACATGCATGCACACCCACACACCCATATGCACAAGTCTATGAACACACACACACACAGAGAAAGGAGGGAGGAGGAGGGGGAAAGAGACAGAGAGAGAGAGAGAGAGAGAGAGAGAGAGAGAGAGGAGAGAGGAAAGAAGAGCAGAGAGGAAGAGAACTGGTAGGAAGGAAGTAGGGTCTGGGATGTCATGGAACCATGGTCAGATATAGGTGGTATCTGCTGATTTCATGGCTTCTAATGGCACATGAGAAATATCTATCTATCTATCTATCTATCTATCTATCTATCTATCTATCTATCTGAGTACACTGTAGCTATCTTCAAACACACCAGAAGAGGACACTGGATCCCATTACAGATGGTGGTGAGCCACCATGTGGTTGCTGGGAGTTAAACTGACCTATCTCTCCAGCTCAGACATCTACCTTTTTCTAAATCATCCCCAGGATGGGATTTTTGTTACTTAAAACAGAAAATTCTACAAACAAATGCTAGAGAGAACAGGTAGACCACTCAGTCTCGGGACCACTCTCCTCTAGGAGGCATGAAGACCCAGCTGGCATCCCTGGAGTGTCTAAATCTCACAGAAGCTGGGCCACAGCCCAGTGGCTCACAATATAGCCCCTGTCACCTCCCTCCCTCTGTGCCTCTTGCTAAGGTCACATTCTACAAACACCACACTGAGTCCTTTCAGTGCAGAGTTCCTGCTTGTAGGCATCCTTCTGGCTCATAACTGGAACAGGAAATTCCTGTCCTCCGTCTAAACTGAAAGCAGCTATGTGTTGACACAAGTCACCCGGCTTTTGAGAAGCATGCCATGAGCGCTCGTCTGAGATGCTAGCAAACATACACGGAACAACGTCTGCACCTCGTCTCCCTCCCGAGCCATTTTGTTCCCTAGAGCCACAGGAGGGTGAATGCTAGGTTTCAGGCTTTGTGCTCTTCCTCCCAGAGGCTGCGGCAATTACATCACACTTCAGGAATAAAGTGAGCTCTGTTGAGCAAGTCTGGAAACTGGCAAACTCCATGAAAAAAAAAAAAAAAAAAATCACATCGTTGACACGGCTCCTCGGAGCCACTTACGGAAATAGACCTGTCACTTTGGTGCATTAATATTCCACTGGGTTGACAAGGTGCTGCATGTCCCTTTCGATTCTTATCAGAATGGCTGACATTATCAGGAAACCTAATCCAAGCAGCCACCAGGTTGGCTTGCAGAATAGGCTGCATTTGCATTACATTCAGCGTTCCGATAAGTCAAACGTTATTTTATTCTATCTGACAATGCAGATAAGGGCTGACATGTGCCTGTGTGTTATAGACGCTTGGAAAAATCCAAAGGGTTGAGATGGTCAGCCAATTCAATCATTCGTCATTTCTAGGTGAAGTGGTTCCAACTGTAATAAACTTGCAAGTCAGGAACAAAAATCTGGTGTTAAAAGCATCCAGGAACTGAACCATACTGAATTCTAACAAAAAAACGGAGTGAGATGCATGTGTTTTACTGTTACTATGTAGTATCATATGTACCTTTTGCTTTTATAACAATTATAGGATGATCATTCTTCAGTCTGCTACTGACTCACTGTCCCTCACTGTACATAAACACACTCTGTGCTGAGGAGCCAATTTAAAGAAAAGCATAGGTAACTGGTACCTATGAATACCTCCAGTTGCTTAATACTAGTATATTCAAATGGAAATTGGGATCAAAACAGTGATGCAAACTTTTAAAAATATGTCAACAGGCATCCATACTGCCGCCTGACAAATCCGGGGAGGCCATCAACTCATAGACTGGTTTCTTATCAAATATACGCATCTACACAAAAAGGAAAATAATACTTCAGTTTCCTGAGAAGAACTAGAAGCTAACAAGACAGGTATAAGCAAGAATATTCTAGAGGTTAAGTGCTCCAGTCAAGGCTTCTTGGGGAGCTCAAATGCACCCTAAAGGAGCTACCATGCCAGTATAGTCTGGAGCAGAACAGGCCAGGAAGGAAGATTGTGTCCGAGGACAGACAGGTCTCTTCTTACTTTTTAAAATCCTATCCATTTTCATTAGTTGTATCTGTGACCCTTGATGGGAGCCCAACTGGAGGGTGCTCCAGTCGTCTGGTAAGTGAAAGCCATAGATGATGCTAATACCCACCAGCTGCAGGAAGGCTCCATAAGGGCTGAGCGAACCCCATGTGTCATGGTGGCAAGAAGTTATGTGCTTATGAGCACAAATATCTCACCACAAGAATAATTTTTAGAAAGAAAAATATATCCTACTTTTCATTGAGTCACAAAGAACTCCTGATCACGTAAATGGATCAATAGTGAAAGCTGGTCATAACCAGCTTGTACTGCCAGCTTCCTCCAAGGTGGGTACCTTGACCTCACGTGAACAAAATCCCACCTGCAACTTCCTGTGATGACAGTCATCAGCCCAGGAGGTATGTGACAGGCCGCACAGAAAGCTGCCCTCCTGGCTCAGGAGTTGTTTCTGCTGCACTCTAAGGAACCCGGCAGACAAGGACCCGCACTCCTGAGGATTATTCTAGATGTCAGCAGAGTGGAGACGCTCACAGTGGTTGTGGGGATCAACAGAGAAGTGAGTTCAGAGATCTGTAAAATTCGTAAGCAAATTACAGGCAGGGGCAGAAGGAGTGGCAGCGAGGTTAGCACCCATGCCAAGCTGCCGAATCCTTCCCAGGGCCGTGGTCGGCGTTTCTGAGAAACTTTAAATGTTCTACATGGTGCCTGAAATCCTAGGAGACCTAAGAAGAAATGACAGGAGCACTCATTTTCCCGCTGCCAAAAAAAGAGTTGATAATTCAAATTAACTGTGGAAAGTGCACCTGATGTGATTGACACCCTAACTTTTGGGTTGAAGAACAGAAATCATTGAAGATCTACATTCAGTTAGAACTAGTAAAAACGGAGGAAGCTTTCACCCCAATCAACATCCAAAGGACTTCAGCGGCGACTAATCCACACGCGTTTTAGTCAACACTTCGGGCACACAAAAACCTTCAACAAACTTCTCGTTGAAATGGAATGGGAAGGCCTCGACCACTGCTGAAACTGGTATCTAACTTTTAAAAGTTAAATTCAGTTGAATTAAAGACACAATCGGTGGGACTAATTTCAAAATACACTTTGCACGTATGTATTTATTGAAGGTGTGCACACACACATATGCACACATGCCACAGCTTGTGTGTGAAGGTCAGAGGACAAACTGCAGGAATCAGTTCTCTTCCACCACACATGGGTCCTAGGGTCTAGGCAGTCCCATGAGTCTATTTTAATTATATTTTTTTTTTTCTTATACCATCCTCTAAGACGTGGAGATTAAAGTGGGAGAAATAAAACCCAAGGCTGTAAATCCCACAAGTCCAGACTAATCACAAGGACAAGGTTGAAAGATGCAGTACAATGCCAAGTCACAAACAACAGGTAGACAGAGCAACTGACACAGACCAGAGGGGAGGAGGACACACAGGAACTGCACGTGGGAGCCAGCTGGGATTATAGAACAGAAATAGGTCACTCGTGAAGGGCCAACTCTAGAACAATGTTGCCACCCCTGGGTAACTAGGATGGGGGGGTGGGGGGTAGGAGGCTGTGCTCTGATCTTGGTGTCCTCACAAACTCATCCGCTGGAGCTTTGATCCATTGTGATGATGTGCTCTGTTCTGAGAACCGAGGCCCCACAAATGGAATCACCGCCCTTTTAAAAGACTATTGGGGAGACTCCTTGTCCTGCTGTGTGAAGGCACACGGAAGTTTGATTCCTCACCAGACATCTGCTGATGCACTGATGCCCATACACCAGAACTGAGAGAACAGTGCACAGCACACTGTTTGCAAGCACCGGCCTCTCGGGATCGGCTAACCCCATGCCAAGGACAAGGACCATTTCAAAGATCCACATTAAGCATCTAACATCCTCTGAGGTGTTAGAAGCTAACTCTGAACCCAGTGTTATGTGCGGTTACATTCATTTTCTCAGCTCGTTCCTGGAGACACGCTCAGTTTAACCCTAGCAATGATCCTTTCGGTTTCAAGTCAGGAAGAGAACAAGAGAACAAGTCACAGGGACTTTCACGTGGGGCTCATCAACAGCTACAAAGTCATAGCATATCCACCTCAGCGGGGAGGGAGAGAGAGGTGAGTAACAGGGAAGGATTTCTCCCCGTGGAGGACTTATGGAGTAGGCATACAGTCCTGTTGATCCAGCTTCGGCCGAAGGATAAGCCCCATGGAGGCCCTGCCAGGAGCAGTCCAGCCCAGCCTCTGTCCCAGGCATCCCTGTCATCTTCAATACTTCTGTCCTTAGGACAGAGGCAAGGCCACAGTGAACACATCCTTCATTGCATGTATGTGTTCAGGTACACACACATGCACCAAGTGGTCATGCCCATGGATGCCCAAAGCCGATCTGGAATCTTCCTTGAGCCCCTCAGTACATTCAGCAAGCCTACGTAGCCATCTTGTTCCTGAGAAGCCCTTCCTGTTCTCATCTTCCAAGTGTGGAATTCCACACGGGCAGCCGTGTCCACTGAGCATTTACATCGGTTCTAGAAATCCAATTTCCATCTCAGGCATGTGGGGCGAAGCTCTACCCACTGAGCCATGTACCCAGCTCCCAGAATACACACTCTTGACAGAGGCAGCTAAGAGCCAATAGACAGAGGAGTGAAGGGAGATGCCAGCAGGGAGCAGCGGGGATTTCAGGGAATCCAGTGCTGTGACCAATCCTTAGCCAGCCTTGAAGTCACTTATTTTGAGCTTCCCCGCCCCTCAAATATAGACAAGATTCCCTGTATCCCAGGTTGGCCTTAGACTTGCTATGAAACTGAGGATGGCTTTGAACTTCTTATCCTCATGTCTCTGCATCCTGAGTGCTGAGCTTATAGGCATGCATCACCACACCCAGTTTACGTTGTGCTAGCATTGAGCCTTGGGGCTCTGTGTGTGCTAGAAAAGCATTCACTGTCTGAGCTATACATACCCTAGCTTGCTTTTGGCTTTTAAACAAGACTCAAATGATAACAACCATACAGCTCAACAACAACATCTATTCCTTACTGCCACTGTTTTTGTGAGAGGCATGGGTCTATTTAAGACTCCCCCCTGGCGTGTCTAAGACCTAAAGACTGCGCAGAGCAGGAGGCTTACCTGCCAGCATCAGGGCTCGCACACATTCCGTTCTGCCCTGCATGGCCGCTTTCATGAGGGCTGTAAAGCCAAATATGTTCCTCCTTTCTAGGTCCAGACCAGGGAAATAATTCAGCAAGTAGTTGGTGATGGTCGCATGTCCTGAAAGAGAGTCGTACATTTATGAAGATTCATGTATCCACAGAGGTGATCACTTCTGTGTGACAGAGAGAGAGACAGACATGGCTCATCATCAGCCCAAGCTGGCTGTCACCTGTGTGTGTGCGCACTTTAAGTCTCCAACACAATTCTCCTGGATGTAGGAGAGAGTGGAATGTGGGAGATGCTGCCTCAGCCTCACTGCGGCCCATCAGTCTCCCTCCCGGGAGGCAGAGGCAGCCATGCTGCCACATGGGAAGTGACCTCACTTCCCCACAGACAGGGCACAGTCAACTCCCAGCAGAAGTCACCGAGCAAATGTGCCAGGCTGCAAGGGATCCTGGGAAACATTTCCACGTATGGCGGAAGCCTCAGTGGGGAAATCCATCAAAGCAAGAGTGTGTCTTAATTCATATGGGGCACCTCTGGTTGCCACTTAAAAAATGTTGTATTTCTCCCTTCTTTTCTCTCCACTCTCACTGAGTATACACACACACACACACACACACACACACACACACACATACATACACACACAGAGAGCCATAAAACCTAAGCAAGTGAAGACCTGCATTTTAAAATTTTCTCACCTTGTTCCTCCCAAAGAGAGAATCCGGTTTATACTCGTGCCCAGGTTAGAAATAAACAAGCCACATAGACTGGAGTTCTGACTCTGAAGAAGCAGGCTACAGCTTACCACTGAGCTCAGCGCTCAGCCACAGCTATGAAAAGATGGGTCAGCACCTCTCCGAGGGATCCAGCGCTAACAAGACCAGGCTGGCGCTCCGGGCCACATAACAGATTCCAGCTTGTGCCGATGTTGCTTGGACTCACGGACCTCTTGACCCCCTCTGTGTGAGGAGCTCAGGATGAAGCTGGGAGGTCAGGAGCCCATGATAGCTCAATAGCTCTGAAGCCAGTAGGGTAGAAGAAGACCTTTGATCTAAAGTTAACTTGTGTTCTGCTTGAACACTTGACATGCCGGTCCAATTCAGACTGGGTCTCAGTGAAACGAATTGTGATTTGTTTCGCTCTTTTTCTTTAAGATTTTACACTGCATGTCAGTCACAATTTGCAGCAGATATTTTCTATGTGCTTGCAGGCGCGCACGCATGCACACACACACTAGCTACCCCAGTCTCCACTTGCCCTGACTTTTAAGGAGAACAGTTCATGTTTTCAGAGTGTTAGCAGCATCAGGTCCATCTTTAATTTCTACAGAAAACAGTCTGCATGGTAAAGTTGCTGTTCTCCCTTCTGGAAAAAGCCTGGGGATGGGGAAGGCCTCTTAGACCATCAATCAGCCTACAATCAGGACACAGGCTCTCCACGCTGGATTTTCTGACTTCAACCTGATACGTATATATCTGTATAATGGGCAGTTTGCTTTATAGATTTTTCTGTTTTCTTCTCTCTACCCATTCAATCTGCCAAGGGTGTGTGTATTTATACTACTTACATAGTATTTTTAGTGCAACGACACCCAGATACTCAAAACTGGTTTGAGTCTAACCAACTTACACATTGCAGGAGTCGGTTCTAGAAAGGGCAGGCTCACCAGAGACTCCCTACCTCCCTGTAGTGAGCCTTCCCCTGCCCAAAGAAAGGGTAAAAGTGGTACACAACATAACTAAGAGGTCACTTCTATGCTTCAGTGTTGAGGTAAAGATTTAATTCGGCCTCTGGTTCAGGCCGACTATCTAAGCTGCAGCGGCTCTGCCTAGCCCAGCCGCCATGTTTCTCGGCCAGAGGCCACATGCGTGCTGCAGCTAGAAATGGCCAACTAGAAACACCTGCCCTATCACTCACAAGACGTCAGCGTGGGAGATGACTCAATCTCCCATGCTGTCTCTGCAAGGCTGGGCATTGCCCAGGCCATCCTGCCATCCACGCGGGCTCAGTAGAAAGATGAGACTCTAATGCTTAAAGATTAATCAAAGGCTTATATATTTGATAATGATCAGTAACAAGATACCCATACAATCAGAAGTGTAACCCAATACCCAACCTAGATATACCAACTACCTTTGACTGCTACAGACACGTGAACATCCGCCTCCATCTCCTCTCTCTCTCTCTCTCTCTCTTCTCTCTCTCTCTCTTCTCTCTCTCTCTCTCTCTCTCTCCTGTCTCCTAGTCCTCTCTTCCCTTTCTCTCCTAACTCTCCCACCTTAGCTCCTCCTACACTTTAGAGAGCTTACTCTAAGAATATAGAGTCCAATTCCCAGACCTGCTCCTCAAAATTCTGAGGTACTCTTGTGAAGGGGACCAAGTTTGCTGTGTCTATAAAATGGCAAGATGATATCAATGCACAATTATAAAAGACACATCAGAGAAACTGTGCAGAAAATTCCCAGCAAAAAAAACCAAAAAACAAAAAACAGGCAAATAGAGAAGTCCTGGCCGCACCTATAACCCCTGCATGTGGGGGGCAGAGGCAGGATGAGCAAGCTCCTCTGAGCTGCATAACAGGTCTGGAGCTAGTCTGTAATACATGGGACCCAACCTCAAAAAAGCAAACAGTAAACAAACCAAACAAACAAAAGATCAAACCACACATAGAAACCAAAGAACCTGAGCAGGTGACAACTCCACAGTCACCAGCAGAAAGTGACTCTTTAACTCCTGACTGGAAGACCGAGCCTGGAGACCTCTCTCCAGAGAATATATGACAAGGGAGAGGGGAGTATGGAGCTCAACTTCACGGTGGAGAAACTGGCCACCACTGCTGAGCCAGGCGACCAAAGCTGTGTTTGTAACACCTGCCCTCTGAAGCTATGATGAGGGCCCTGTGCTCTGTATGGCTCCAAAGAGCTCCCGTCTGCAATCCAATTCCAAGGCACAAATAAGGGACATCCTACAATACACCAGATCCTGTATGCAAACCTATTAAGACCATTAAACACAAAGACAGTCTGAGAAAATGTCACAGCCACCAGAAGGCTAGAGACACAGATATGCAATATGGAATCGTGGATGGGAAGCTGGAACCAAAAAGGACATTAGAGGCCAAATGTTGTAGCACCTACATGTTATGCCAGCACTGAAGAGGCGGAGGCAGGAGGATTGCTGCAAATTCTAAGCTAACCTAGTCTATATAGCAAGCTCCAGGACAGTCAGAGCTACAGAGCAAAGCATTGCCTTGGAAATGTGGGGCAGGGGAAATGACAGTGGCAAACATCTAAGAAGATATAAATAAAGAAGGGAATTCAGTTACTTACTGTCCTGGTTAGTTTTATGTCAATCTGACACACACTTAGAGTCACTTGGGAAGAGGGGCTCTTAATTGAGAAAATGGCTCTGTAAGACTGGCCTGTAGACAAGTCTATGGGGCATTTTCTTGATTGGTGGTTGCTGTGTGAGGGCCCATCTCACTGTGGGTGCCAGCCCTGGACAAGTGGTCCTGGGTGTATAAGCAAGCAAGCTGAGTGGGGCAAGCAGAGCAAGCAGGCAGCTTTCCTCCACGGCTTGAGTCCATCCCTGCTGTCAGGTTCCTGCCTTGAGTTACACCCAGTTTCCCTCAGTAGACCGTAACCTGGATATGTAAGCTGGCTGAATTCTTTAACAAATTGCTTTTGGTCATGGTGGGGTTTTTTCACAGCTATAGAAACCTAACTAAGACATTAACAGTGTGTGGGTATTGGCTCACTCGCTGCATCAATCCCACTAACGCAAGATCTTAACAGGAAACTGGGTGAGCCATTTACAGACATTTTGTGTGAAGTCGGCAGTTTTTCTATTAAATCCAAACCATTCTGAAATTGAAAGTTCATTTTTAGGGTCTGGAGAGATGGCTCAGTGGTTAAGAGCACTGACTGCTCTTCCAGAGGGTCCTGAGTCCAATTCCCAGCAACCACATGGTGGCTCACAACCATCAGTAATGGGATCCGACGCCCTCTTCTGGTGTGTCTGAAGATGGCTATGGTGTACTCATACATAAAATAAATAAATAAATCTTTTTTTTTTTTTAATGAAATTTCATTTTAAACAAAGCAGGAAAACAATGGAGGTAGAACAGAAATCTGTAGCTGCTGCTGTGGGTCCTCCTCCCCTCCAGGGGGAGCTGTGCTGTTTATGGGACACTGAGAGCGCCGGGCTGGACCTTCAGAAAAGCAGCAGGGAACAGAGGATAACAGAGAGCACTCTATGAAACACAAGAGACACGTCAGCCCACCCCCTTCACCATTCCACCAGCTCCGGTCCATGTTCACAGTAATGGCGTCTCCGCATGAGCAGGTAGATTATTGGTTCTCAGCCTGGCTCAAGTCTGTATGTTCTGATCAACTAACCCCAGGCTGCATTTGGTGAAATTCCAACCTTGTGGTTTGGTTTTGGTTTTGGTGTGTGAATATGCATACACATGTGTGCATGCCTGCCTTTGTGTGTGCATATATGTGTGCATGCATGTATGTGTGCAAGAGCACAGAGTGTGCACTTGAGAAAGCCAGAAGACAATATTGAGTCTCTTCCCCCAACCAATTCCACCTTAATCTCCCACAGAACCTGGCACCGGTCAATTTAGCTAGATGAGCTAGCCAACAAACCTCCTGTCTCCAAGTCCCCAGAACTGGGGCTGCAGACACGCACTGCCACACCTGAAGGGTTTTTTACATGGATTCTGTGGATCTGAACTCAGGACCTCACGCGTGTGTGGTAAACACTTTACAGACCAAGCCATCTCTGAAGCTCAAAACTATCAGCTGTTAAATCACCTGCCTCAGAGCAAACTGGTCTGTCAGGAGACGATTCAACGCCCACTTCAGGGGGGGGGACGACGACAAGAACTAGGGGGAAGGAAACTCCTCAGTTCCCCACATCATCTCCACAATGTCCCCACATCATGAGGGGTCCCTGCTCCCTCTCTCCCATTGAAACCCCGGGTGACCCTGCACCCATTAAAGTTACCAGTCCGCCAACACTTCAATAAGAACAATATTTTCTCTCCTCTCGTGTGTATTTGTGTGTGGTGCATGTGTATATGCAGATGTGCGTATGGGGGTGTGGCAGTGTGGACAGGCAGATGTGTGCGTGTGTGGGCATACACTGGAAGTCTCCATCAATCACTCTCCACCTTATTTCTTGGGACAGCATCTCTCGGTTGGATCTGGAGCTCACTGGAAGTGCTAGCTGACTGCTCCAGGTTCTCCACCCTCTGCCTTCTGAGTGGGATTACGGGTGGATGACCACATCTACTCGGCATTTACATGCACTTTGGGGATTTGGACTCTGACCCTCAACACTCGCATAGCAGAGACTCTAACAACTAAGCCACCTCTCCCAGCAAAACTAACGTTACTCAAACTTCCCAGCTCTATAGTAGTAATGGCTGCGACAACCATGATAACATCATAAGCCAAGTTGCCAACCGCCATCTTACAACCCCTGGCTTGAGAGCCATTCTGTGTTCACTTTCCTGGAATAGTTAGCCACCATGTGCCTCTGCTCGTCCGTCTTACCATCTTTGCAGACATGTTCCCACTAGATCACCTGAAAGGCTCATAGTTCCTCACCCTGCCCCTTGCTAGGTGACATCATGGTTCTGTCACAAGGAATTCCCCAAGGAATACCTGCAGGTAGGAAGCCAGCAGATGCTAAAACGTACTAACTCAGACTCTCCCATCCTGGGCCTCAGTTTCCCCCACAGATCATGTCCCAGCTGGCTCATTACTCCAAAAGGAGCATGACACGAAACTACTAGCCAAACAGCTGCCCTGGATAAAGTGCCCAAGAACAGAGTCCCCGTTTTAATCATAAATGAAAGCAATAAAATCAAGATCTTCGTCTGTCCACAGAAGAATGAGCATTAGTCATGCCGAAAGTCAACTCTGCAGAGGCAGGGGGTCACCCAGCAGTAGCCAGCTGGCATGCATGTCTAAGTCTCTCATCTTTCTCAGTCTGAGGGCGGGGTGGGGGGTGGCTCAGGTGTTAAGACTTAGTACTAAGGAGTTACAAACAGCTCACAACCTCTTGTAACTCCTGTTCTATGGGATCTAGTGCCCTCTTGTGGCCTCCTCCGGTACCGCACTCATGTACACAGATACACACACACACACACATAATTAAAAACAGAAAGCATGTATTTCCAACAATAACCCTATGGGTCTGCTTTCACACACACAGCCACCCAGGTACCACCAGTCATTCCACTCCCTTCAGTCCTGTGCTCTCCGGCTACCTACACTCATCCAGCTGTGACTGAACGGCCTCCCGACAGTTGTCCATCAATGCTGTGGTGAATCGATGCTTGTCCATTCTGTTACTCGACAGCCCCACAGCACTGACCCTCCCTCATTCACAGACCTGTCTTCCCAAGAGCACTCTGGAAGCTCACCCTGCTGACCCTCCACCTCTCGGCTTTTCTTGTTCCTGGGAAGCCGCTGTTCCCTGGTTGTTGGGAAAGCCCTCTCTTCATCCCACATGCTCTCCCTTCCATGATCCCTCATGCTCCATGTATTCAATTATTACCTCTAAATCTCCAACGCACCCACATCTACTTCTGTCTATTAGTTTCTCGTCCATATGTCTACTGCGTATTTATCCTGGGTGTCCCGCAACTAAGCTAACCCCATTGCACAAACCCCAAACACCTACCCCCTGGCCTGTTCCTCTCCCCCAGTGCTTTTTCAGTGACGGATACCAGCAGACGTCTGTGCTCCATTCCAAACCCTGCCCGTCTCCTGCATGTGCATGAGACTATCAATCTCCAACGCCAGGAGCCATCAAGGAGAAGCCAAAAACTAGCAGGTTCTGCCATGGGCTGACAAAAAGTAATGGACAGATTTGTGTCTCTAGGCAAGGCCAAGAAGATTTCATTTTAAGAAAGATTCTCGCTATTAATATGCTTTTCCTATTATTATTAATATATATAGCAATCAGTAGGAATTAGCCCATCCTTTTGAGCAGATGTCTGCAGAACAATGATGTATGGTCTTGTAGTGATGCTATATAGACAGATGATTTCTTAATTCTTTTTTTTTTTTTTTTTTGGTTTTTCGAGACAGGGTTTCTCTGTGTAGCCCGGGCTGTGCTGGAACTCACTCTGTAGACCAGGCTGGCCTCGAACTCAGAAATCCGCCTGCCTCTGCCTCCCAAGTGCTGGGATTAAAGGCGTGCGCCACCACCGCCCGGCTGATTTCTTAATTCTTAACGATATGAATTCCTAAAATTGTATCAGTAATTATTAAGCTCTTTTATAATAGGACTGTTATTAAGTCCTCTCTGACGTCAAAACTGCAATGAGAACTCTGCCAGTCTTGAAGTGTCCTGAGTTAATTGCTTCTGAGATAGCAAGCAGGCATCTGTAACTTAGAACACATTCCAAGAGGTTATAAAACCATTAACCAAAGGTGATTTAAAAAGGGGGGGGGGGGAATAAGGATTTACTATAGGTGCAAGGACAGAAGATAAAATATTGACTGGGTTTATCTATACAAAATTTCACTTATAATTTAGTCACAAAAGTTATGGTCTTTAACTCTCCATGAAGCTGTAGAGCTGGTGACAGATGATGAATGTTTAGCCAGATAATTACTCTTAATGGATACGCATGTAAACATCATCTGTTGTAAACTTCTTATTCAATTTATGTTTGAACTTCTAGTGAACTTTTGTTTAAAAAAAAAAAAAAAAAAAGGACTGCTTGGAAAAATTATGTGATCTATTCTCCTAGAAAAGGTACAAAAAGACTAGGAAAGATTACACTGGGAGGCGTAACATTGGAAAGCGTAATGTCAGAGCAAAGGAAGGAAAAGGGAGAAGGTGCAGAGAGCAGACGGAGCAGGCAGGCTTCTCCTGACCATGGGACAGAACAGGTCTTAATAACAAGGTCAGTTTAGACAGTTTAAGTTGCCTTAGACAGTTTTTTATTTCTATTCGGTGTTATGTATGTGTGTATACATGATCATGTAGTTGTATAGACTAAGGAATCACAAATTAAAATAAGACAGAATATTTGTCCCTTTGGAAACTTTTGTTTCCAGTTGTATTCATTTTCCTGAAACTAATGTAACTTCCTTCTTTATGGCTGAAAAACTCCGTTATATACACACATCACATGTCCCCATACATTCTAGCTGCTGGGCATCTAGGTTTGTTCTATAACTTAGCTTATAGAAATAAAAAACTGTCTAAGGCAGCAGTTCTCAACCTGTGGGTCGTGACTCTTTTGGGGATCACATGAACCTTTCACAGGGATAGCATATCAGATATCCTAGATATCAGATATTATGATTCCTAGCAGTAACAAAACTATAGTTATGGATAACGCCACTATAAACACTGTCATGTAAGTATCTCTGTGGTGTCTACAGCTCCTCTGTTAACCTGTGGCTCCTGTAGACACACTCCCCAGAACATCCAGCCTCCCTCTGCCTGACTGACGACCTGATGGACCGTCCTTTCCAATATTCACCCCTGGTTTTTGCAACAGTATCCAAACCCTGACCCGCAGTGTGCCAAGGTGAGCCACAGCCCTCTAACTGGCTGCAGACTCCAGGCTCAGTGAATGCCTACCGAATAAGAAGATCAAAAGACGCTCCCTCCAGGGAAGCTCTTTTGTCAGACACTTAATAAATCATAAACCATGATGACCTCATCATTTAAGATTAAATGGCCACCACAGTAATCAATCTCGGACTCGTTCAACATTGTTACAAGCACAAATTATGACTAAGAGTCTTCCTGTCACTAAAACCAGAAACAGATGAAAAATGTCTTCCTTTATTTGTGCAAAGCTGATCTAGAAATGGAAACGGTTAGAGGAGCTGTCTCAATCTCTGGGTCTAACCCTTCCACAGGGCTCCCAGATCAGACATCCTGCATTACTTTCCATTATGATTCATAACAGTAGCAAAATTATAGTTATGAAGTAGCAACAAAAATATTTTATGGTTTTGGGTCATTACAACATGAAGAACTATGTTAAAGGGTTTCAGCATTCCAGTCTTGTCTGGTTTTGACTCAGTGTAGTTCTCTAAATCAGGCCAGTAGAGGGAGCTGTTGGCTTTGGAAATGCAGTATCCTAGTAGATGTGCTGGGATGCCAGGGGAATCCCTACTAAAAGAGGGGGAAAGCCAGAGTTGGTGCAGCAGAGCTGGAGAAGGGGAGAGGAGGGGAAGGGAGGAGAAGGGAAGGGAGAGAGAGGAAAGCAGTGGCTGGGCCCTCTGTGCCTGACTGCACTGCAGGCATAGCATTAGTGTGCCATGGCTGGGTTTACAGGAAGAGTAGGCAGGGTTAGGAAACTGATGGCTTAACAGACTCTAATCTTTTCTTTAAGACAATAAAAGGAGGAAGGAAGAGGGAGAAGGAAGGAGGGTGGGAAGAAAACAAGCCCTTCATAAACTAAGTAAAACAAGAATTTGATGATTGGAGGCGATAAGAAGATTGTTTTAAAAATGAAGGGCTTGGCGCGCGCACGCGCGCGCACACACACACACACACACAGCATTTTAAAATAACAAAAGGAAGTCTTTTTAAAATAGGACTGAAGAGGTGACTGGATGGCTAACTCTCCTGTAGAGGACCAAGGTTTAGTCTCAAGTGACTCTCAACCACCACAACTCTAGTTCCAGGGGAATCTGACGTCTCTGCCTTCATGGGCACCTGGAATTTTGTGCACACACCTCGATACCCACCACCCCCAAGCACACACACACAAAACATAATAAAAATAAATCTGTTTTACAAATGAAGGACTGGGCACAAGTGGAACACACCGGTAATCTTGGTTGCTCAAGACACTTTCACAGGAGAATGCTAAACTCAAGGTTGGCTGGGCAATTTTGTGGGACCCTGCCTCCGAAGAAGAGCCAAAGGTGGATATGGCTTGGTGGCTCCTCAGCCTCCACCTCCCAAGTGGCTGGGAAATGGTGTGAGGGGGGCTGGGGGGGGGGTGGCTCACTGATAAGAGCACACTCCTCTCCCAGAGAACCTAAGTTCGGTTCCCAGCATCCATCACCCTTACAGTGGGTCCCCACAACAGGGAGCTCACACAGCTATGACCCCATCTGTTTTAGTTTCATTTCTATTCCTGTGATTAAATGCCCAGAAAAATACAATTTAGGAGAGAAAGGGTTTATTCAGCTTAGAATTCCACGTCACGTTCCCTCCCTGAGGGGAAGCTGAAGCAACAGTTCAAGCAGCTAGTAACATCACATCCACAGGCAAGAGCAGAGAGAATGGATACATACTTGCTACTCAACTCAGCTTCTCTACACACCCGGAACCCAGACTCAGGGGAGGGATGGGGGAGGGGTAACGGTGCCACCACAGTTGACAGTGTCTTCCTGTATCAATTAATGTAATCAAAACACACACACACACACACACACACACACACCCCGCTCAAAGTCAGACTAAGTTAGACCATCCTTCATTGAGACTCTCATCTCAGGTGATTATAGATCATGTAAAGTTGACAATTAAAACTAGCTATTGCACCAGTTCCACAATGGACATCTAGGTGGGAGACGGAAGTGAGCCTAGACATCATGAGGGCCGGGGAAAGCCACAAGAGTCTCTCAGAAAGAGCTCCTAGCCAGGTCAAGGTGGGGAAAGATTAAAACCCCAACCCCAACAGTATTATCTTAGCCATTTATGGTGATTCGAATGAGAATAGCCCCCATTGGCTCATATATTTGAATGCTGGACTCCAATTACTAGAACTGTTTGGGAAGGATTGGGAAGCCAGGCCTTGTTGGAGGAGGCTTGCCACCAGAGACAGGCTTTGAGGTTGCAAAGGGACAGAGAATAAAATATACTGGTGTAAAGCCTGACATTGGGTGGCATGGTTGCCATGGTTACTTGGGGACCTGCTGAGTACAGATTAGTGAAATAGTGTTAAAGGAGGGAAGGGGTTCTCTCACACACACATAAATTGTAGTGACTTTACTGCAAGCAGCAATTTCTAGACAATGGATGAAATTAAGAAATTAAGCTGATAAGAGGGCTGCGGTCTCCATGGAAAACCAACAACTTCAGGTTCCTTGTTTGCACATGAACTTACAATGCCTTTGTGTCCCTCTAAAGGCATCTTGGGGGGGGGGGGGTTCCCTGCAGTGCTGCTGCTAGAGTGGCTCCTGAGGGGTTCCCCGATGACATCTGTTAGGAGAACCTGAGACCCAAGCCCTCACTGTGGGTCCCCTGATCAGCACAGTAGCTTCCCCTACACTTGGTGACAGGCCCAGACTGTTAGAACACAAACTCATAGCATACAGACTGGCACTCAGTGCTTTAACCAGCTCTGTATTAAACTGTGTGTGGATTAAGCAGGACAGGTTCTACAGATGCAAGAGCCAGGCTGTGAATTCGACTCACCATGGGGCTAAAATGCCTCTGGCATTTCCAAACCAACTAGGAAAAGATCTTCATCAGGCTGGGACAATTAAGACAAAAAAAAAAAAAGGAGGGGGGTGCTGGGGCTGTCAGAGATAGAGAGGATTTGCTCATAGTAAGTACTTAAGAGGTCCTGGGATTGCCCCCAAGCACCAAGGAAACGCTTTCCAATTTACATTTTAACAGCTGTGCACACTCCTCCCTAAAGCATCCTAAGCAATTTGCAGAGAAGGAAGCCTGGGCAGGCAGAAGCAGGTGGGAGCCTTGGCTGGTGGGTGTGGGCAGGGGTGGGGTGGATGGGGACCGTGCAAACAATCCAGCCTCATACAGAGTGGATGAGCAAACTAGCAAGCAGGGGTCAGTAACAGAAGCCAGGAAAAGAGGAAAAAAACACTGTTAGAACAAAAAGAACAGGAAATAGATTTCCTTTTTTTAATCCAAGAAACCCTTATGCAGACATCAGGCACTAATTATGGTTGCCTCTGCTGGGCTGTCAGAACAGACCACCAGCCATATGTGGCCAAGAACAGCTGCCAATGCAGCCCAACCCAAAAGTGTAGCTGTACGAAAATGTATGAGGGTTTCTTTGTTGCTTTGTGCTTTTCATTGATGTTTGGTTAGTTTGTTTCTGTTTTTATAACTGAATCTGTCAGATCCTAGCCCTCCATGGTAACAGTGTAGACTCAGCTGAGGCTGCACTCCAGCCAGGTAAACTCTCAGCACTCCTCAGAAACTGTGTGAAGTGGGTTTCTGTTTGCCAGGAGAAGCCATTTATTTCTCTTCCTCTCCTACAGACTGTAGCAGTTATATTTCCCCCACTACATTTTACAATAAACTCTACCAAGTTTATTTGGGAGGAGCTAATGTGGAGGAGTAAGGGGAGGGAAGAGGAAAAGGAAGAGGAGGAGCTAGGAGAGGGAGAGGACCATAAGAGGAGAAGATGGCAAAGGATGTGCGTATGTCTCTAACAATCTAAGGTAGTTATAATATCTAGGTTAGGTATTGGGTAACACATCTAATTGTGTGGGCATTTTGTTAATTGAGCATTACCAAATATATAAAGCCATTGGATAATCTTTGAACATTAGAGTCTCATTTCTACCAGGTACCGCGTGGATGGCGGGTATTGACTGGAGTTCAGCTAAGCCAAGATTGGATGCCATCGTAACAAGTGGCGCGTCACACTGGGCGCCGCTTGTTGGTGATGATATTTAAAACGGCATGGCCCAATCTGGCTTGTTCTTATGAGACTGTCATGTTCCCAACTACACAAGGCCTGAGGCCAAGAGTGGCAGCGTGCTCTCACCACTCCTCAGCTCTGACCAGTCAGAAGCACCAGCCCTGCCACCCACAGATGACAGTGTGGGAGATGGCTCTGCCAATCTCCCATGCTATCTCCACAAAGATTGGCTGAACCCTAGACAATACCTGCCATCCACATGGTACCCTGTAGAAATGAGACTCTATGCTTAAAGATTATCCAAAGGCTTTACATATTTGGAAAGGCTCAATTAACAAGATGCCCACACAATTTGAGTTGTTACCCAATACCTAACCTTAGCTAAAATTTGTTACCCAGGACTGCTCTTGATGCATTTGTGGTTCTCCATGGTTGCAGCATCTCATCTCCCCTTTCCTCTAGCTCCTCCACTTCCTCTCCTTCACTCCTCCCACATTACTCCTCCCAAATTACTGAGTTTATTGTAAAATGTAGCAGGGAAAATATTCTGCTACAACAGACAGCCCCCCAACCTCTGGAAAGGGCATCTAGTTCTCTATTAACTCCAACAGATGAGAACCCCATGCTAGCTCCCAGGCTATTCCAGCTGGCCTGCCCCCCTCCTCCTACAGCATAACACCTTACAACTGGTAGAACTCTTTCCACCTTTTTTGCTATCCTCTCTGCTCCAATTGCCAGTCCGCTCCTTTCCTGGCTCTCTTCTCTCTGACCCCATCTCAGTCACTGAAATGTAGCCATGACAGATCCCCACCGCCAATCCTGTGCCGTATTCTCTATTTTACCTATAATAAAAACCTTCCCCCTTAATTATGGAGTGACCATTTGCATGGGTTTTTTTGGTTGGTTGGGTTTTTTGGTCTGTTTTTTAGCTACCTGCCTTGCACACATCCAGTCTCAAGTGTGACTGGGAACCTGGTAGACAACAGCTTCATCTTGCAATGTCAGAAGGTAGGACACTCCTGGGAACCGGGAAGCTGAGAAAGGGGAAGTCTTTGTTCCCATTCACCCCTTGACTGCTTGTATTTTTTCCAAACACTGGGTAGCACACTTACACAAGCAGCACACAAGAAGAGCAACCAGATCTTGTGGGAGCCTTGCACAGTTAACTTCATCCAACTGCTCAGCCCAGTCAGGGTCAGTGGGTGTGACCATGCCGCCCCCACCACCACCCTTTGGTGCATGGCAGCCACCGAGGCCCACTGACAAACTCAGGGCTGTCTGAAACAAGCCCCCATCTCCTGGGCCAGCAGGTGCCAACCACCCCAGGCAAAATGTCGGCTCAACTTCAGTCCTCACAAGACCCCATGCCATGGAAAGAAAAGAATTAGGGCATTGGGGGAGCAGTGGAGGAAAGAGCACAGTCCTAAACTACTGAGAAGTCTCATCGCATCCATTGACCCTGGGCCTAGAGCACAGCTCCAGAACTCCGGCTCAGGACCCAGGTCATCCGGAAATTAAACCAGTACAGAAGTGTGTCCATATATAAAGAGAAGAGATTCGAATGTGGATAGGAAGACAGGAACTCAAAACAAAGAGAGTTGTTTGACAGAACTTCAGCAATGTCCCAAGGATCTAAGGATATGGATGTATTGAGCACAAGATTCTGGTCATTCCTACAGCCACAGACTGTAGTCCTATGGCCAGACCACAGGTCTCCTTCAGGACACCATGTAGATGGGGTGTGACACTTACCTGTGTGGTACTGATGTCATGTGGTTTAAAGAGCAGCCAAGCCATTAGCTCTGGCAGAGCCCTCGCCTATAAGGATGTGGTAGGGACAGTGGGGACTTTTCATCTCAGTTTAGAGGTACATAATCTGTCCCCATGGTATATTTCTTGTGTGCAGCAGTGACGGGTTAGTTGTTACACCCCTGACGTAGGAGATGTTTGCTGAAGCATGCAGGGGCCAGGGCGTGGGTGACTGACCTTCAGATGGTATGATATCTAATCTCTGTTTGTCACCTTTACTGAACTTAGAATCAACTAGAAGACATGCCTGAAGGGGAAATTTCTGGTTTCTTTGGAGACTCAGTTGTGCTGTGTGAGGTTTTTCTGGGATGTTTTGCTGAGAACAGACACGTGGTGTTTTTCTGGAAGCTGCCTGGGAAAAGGGCATGTGATGTTTTGCTGGAGTGGATGCTTGAGATGACATGTGATGTTTGGAAAGGGTATAACTCAACAGACAGTGGACAACACTATGGTATTGCTTTGCCTTGCTACTCTTTGCTGGTCTTCACTGATGATGCTGTGGTATGGGTCACCTTGACTTCTTCGCAGATCATCATTTGTCATGACATTATAGAGAGAAATGCACCAAAGAACTTCTCATGATAGTCTGAGGACTTGGGCTGATTGGCAGAGCCTTGACCACAAGGCTCTTCTGGATCGAACTGCCAGTGCCGATTTGTGAACGGTGTTTGCAAGTGGATCGAGTTACTACTGCTGATTCGTGTGAACTGAACTGCTGATATCCTGACAGTTACCCAAAAGAACTATTTCTAAACAGGTCCACTTCCCCTTTGCTCTATTAACCATTCCTTTCTATTACCTCTGGTGGGTGGTGGGCTAGAAGGGAGGTTAAAGCATTTAAGAACTCTTATTAAACTCAGTTTTGAAAAATCTAAACCTATACACACCCCTGGCTATGTTGTAAGGATGCTTCCAGAGAGTTTAACTGGAGAGAAAAGACCCACCAGATGTGGGTAGCATCATCCCACTCAGACCCTGAGTGGACAAAAGATGATGTGAGCATCAGCGATCATGGCTCTGTGCTTCCTGACTGGGTGGCAATATGAACTAGTGCCTCAAGTCCCTGCCACCACAGCCAAAGGTGGTCTCACCTCCATGGTGGGCTGCAGCCCAGACCCCTCCCTTCCTTAAGTTCCTTTTGTCAAGTATTTTGTAATGACATCAGTGAGAAGAAGAATAAGGGCAGCCAGCTCACACACAAGCAGACAAGCGAAGTCACCTGCTGCCACCTGGTCTTAGCTACCTTTCTGTGAACTCGTCTGGATTGCTCACAATAAGCTTTGGGGAGAACTCGTTTGCCAGCACAGAAGCCCTCATCAAAGTGGTGGGGACGGGCTTAATAATAAAGAAATCCAGGTACCGTGAGGCATTTTCCAGCTCAAAGACAGGACTGTGGATGGGAAGGGCCCTTCCACCCCATAGGTGACAATAAATGCAGGAGGGCTGAGAACAAAACAGGCAGATGGGATTCTAGGAGCAGCTGGGAACTGTTTCCTGAAGGAGACACACACCGGAGAGGAACCCAGACAAGCACACAAGAGATGTGACAGGGAGCTTCAGAGGATTTTTAAAGATTTATTTATCACTTTCATTTTATGTGTGTAATAAGTGGGTTTTGTGTGTGTGTTGTATGTGTGTGACTGCGTGCGCAGACACACACTGCACACATGCTTGGTGTCTACAGAGGCCAGAAGAGGGGGCCAGATAAACTGTAATTAAGGACAGTTACAAATGCCATGCAGGTGCTGGGAACTGTCTTTGTTCCAATATCAAGCATGAAGTACAGATGACATTTTCAGGTATCAACAAAATACATAAAGCAGGTGGGACTCCAATAACCAATACCAGAGAGGGAAGAAAGCAGAGAGAAGGAAGGAGGGCAGAGAGGGAGGGGGCACCCAGTATTATACTCAGTCAAGTTGTTGTCCAGATGTTTATATAAACCAGAAGCATTTCAAATAGGCAAGGATTCAGAATGCACCCCACGGGCATCAAACACTAACTGATGTGCAAATCGATCAGAAAAGAGATCTCTCCTCCACATTCTCCCGCTGTTCATGATCTTGCCCACATCTGTGCTCAGTTGTGCTAGCCCCATGCATGTTTCTGGTTCTGCGCCCTTCACTAGCCACTGGAAACTCCCCGCTGATGTCACCCAGCATTTCCAACAGAAACAATGCTTCTGCAACTCCTTGATTCTTAATTTTTAACTCTTCACAGTTCAAACTGTCCCCTGACCAGACACCAAAAGCCTCGACTCATTCCTCATTCCTCACTGACAGCACCACCTCTGACACTTTGTGTCTTCCCGGCACAGAGATCTCAGCCCTTCCTCCTTCCCCCTCCCTACACCATGTCACTTGGAACCACCCTGCAGGATACTGACTGACCCAGCCCCTACCTTCGTCACAGACTCTCCTCTCCTCTAGACACCGACTCTCTAATATCACACAACATTCACCATCCCCTCATCCCCATTCCTGAGACCCATCCCTGCAGCTCCATCCAAGTCCCAGGCTTTGAGACACATTCGCTAAGAAACCTGCCTCTGGCTTCCCTGACCATGTGTTCCCAGCCCTAGTCTGGGCCCAGGCCAGATGAAATGCTCCCATTCTATACACACAGAGTACCCTACCCTCCCCCAACGCCTGATCAGATAGTGCTAGGTCCTGTGTCTAGCTGTCCTGTGAGCTGGAGAAAGACTCAAGGCAGGGTGCGCCCTCACTTCTGGTCCCCTGATCCCTGACAGTGCTGGGCCCACAGGATATCCTGTATGATCGCTGTGGTCAAACACCTACCACTGCTGTGATGGAGAGGTGTTGGATACTTTTAATCATCACCTTAATACAATCTATAATGATCTATAACTCCCTGGGGAAGAAGTCCTAATGAAGGATAGTCTAGATCAGGCCTGTGAATTGGTGTAGGAAGACCCAGTCCACTGTAGATGGTGCTGTTCCCTGAATGTGGGTCCCAGATTGAATAAACTGAACTGAGCAGCATACAAGCAGGCATCACTCAACCTGCTCGTGACTGTGGCTATGATAGAACCAACTGTTTTAAGTTCTTGTGCCCTTGACTTCCTCACTATGATGGATGTGACCTGGAACTGTGAATTAAAGCAAAGCCTTTCTCCTCTAAGCTGACCCTTTGGGGGGGGGGGGGGCAAGGGGCAGGAGGACATTTTATCACATGCTGCTGGTGGCTGAGATCTGGGCTTCCAAAATCTGGGATCCTATAACAGAGATAAAAATCCCCACTCTAGGACTAGGAGAGGGAAGAGGTGTGTGTGTCTGACACAGCGACTTTGGGAAACTCTCCAGCAAGAACATCTGGACTGGCCTGTGGTGTGCACAGACTACCTCCCGCTAAGCAAGATGACCTAGCCAGATGCAGGTGTTTCTTCTCCCTTGTGTCACCTGATGAGATCTACCCAAAGTGGCCTTGACATGGAGCCTAGAAAGCAAGAGGGACGGTAGAGGTCTCCTCTCCTTAGGGCAGCTGTAGACACTTCTATCAGTATCACCCCACTTGGGCACTTTCTCCAGCTCCAGAGCCTTGAGCCTAGTTCCCACCTGTGTGGGAGAGTCTTCAATCAACTTGACATAGCTAACATCATCTGAGAGGAGGGAGCCTGTTAAGAAAATGCCACCATGAGATCAGCTGCAGGCAAACCTGAAGGACACTTATCTTAATTAGTGATTGATGGGGGGAAGGGCCCAGACCATTGTGGGTGGTGCCATCCCTGGGCTGATAGTCCTGGGTTTTATAAGAAAGCAGGTTGAGCAAGCCATGAGGAGCAAGCCAGTAAGCAGCACACCTCCATGGCCCCTGCATCAGCTCCTACCTCTGGGTTCCTGTCATGTATAAGTTCCTGTCCTGACTTCCCTCAGTGGTGAACAGCAATGTGGAATGTAAGCCAAAAACCTTTCATCCCAACTTGCTTTTGGTCATGGTGTTTCACTGTAGCAATAGAGACCCTGACTAAGACAAGTCCTTTCTTTCACTCCCAACTTCCTTTTGGTCATGGTGTTTCATTGTAGCAATAGTGACCCTAACCAAGACACCACCCAAGCTGCCCTGCAGTTCTTCGGGACACAAAGGCCTCTTCTCCCTGACACAGCCATGGGCAGCTGTACAAGTTAACTTGCCACCAAGAACCTGACTGATGAACCATACTGTCATCCTGTTATCCTTGGTATCTTTGGAGACAAGTTCCAGGACCCTTGTAGATACCAAAACCCTGAGGTTCTCAAGTGTCTTATATACAGTGATGTATAGTAGGAGATAGAGAGATGGCTCAGAGGTTAAGAGCACTTGCTGCTCTTCCAAAGAACCAGGGGTTGTTTCCAGCATCCATGCTGTGGCTCACAACCATCAAGTTAAGTGCATTTCCAAGCGATCCAGCGCCCTCTTCTGGCCTCCCTGGGCATGGCATGTGTGTGGTGCACAGACATAGAAACACATCCATACACATTAAAATAATTTTTGATTTTTAAAAATGATGTAGTATTGGCATATAACCTACACACATCATATTCTGTGCTTAAACCGTCTCTAGATTAGTACAGTGACTAACAAAGTGTAGATATAACAAATTTTATTATACTGTATTTTAAACAAATAATGGTGAGGAAAAATAGTAATGCATTAGTGCTGACACACTTGTTGTCTGAGTGGGTTTGTTGTTGCTGTTATTTGTTTCACTCAAGATCAAATCTGGGGCCTGATACTTGGCTAGCAAGCGACTTACCACTGAGCTATCTATAGCCCCTATCCCAGATCCGATTACAACAGTGTGGGGTTTTGTTTTGTTTTTTTAATCCATGTTGAATCTGCAGAGAGGAATCTCAGGATACAAAGGGCTGACTGATGTATAAAGGCTAAGAATGTAGGGATAGTCAGTTACAAACTGTTTGAAAAAGTGTAAGCATTTATGTTAAAGGATTGAATAAAATGTTGTCTGTGTTGTATTTATAGAGAATCTCACATATCCCAAGCTGGCCTGTAACTCCAGATGGGTGGCCTTATGATCTGAGCTGAATCTGCCTCCTGAGTGCTGACATCACAGGTAAACAGAGACCACACCTGACTTGTGCAGTGAACCCAGGGCATGAAGCATCCCAGACCAGCACTCTACCTCCTGAGCCACATCCCAACACTCTGAGTGACTGAAATCCCTGGGCATCCCCATGCACTTGGTAATGGTGGCATATATATTCACTTCCGGAGATGACCTGACATGTACTTGGAGCCACTTTCATGGGACTCTTACTAATTTAGCCTCACTCTGTTACATGAATTCTCCAAAGCTTGCAGAGAGCTGTCCCTGGCGTTTCTTTAAAGGAAAAAGCAAGGTCACCTTCTCAGTGGATCTAATTACGTAACTGTCAGTAAAGCACGTGACTGAGGCTCCAGCCCACCAGCACCACACAGCCCAGTCTCAGGGGATGTCAATACTCTGAGAGGCAAGCAAGCCTGCCTTCCTGAGGCGGCTCTAGGTGCAGACACTAGCTGGTGGCAGTTCCATTCTGAATCCTGAGGGGGTAAATGCACTGTTCCAAGAGCAGAGAGAAATGTGCACTCTCTCCTGCATGCCAGTCACATGCTCAGCACATGCTCTGGCAGATCCACTTCCATCTCTGTGGGATGCATTCAGGAGTCACAGGGGCCCACAATGTTCAGCAGCAGTGCCCTGGAGGGAGAATGAAGGCCAGCTTCTTACCTGCCTGCGCAGCAGTGATCAGGCTGTGTTCCCTTCGCTGTCCTGCCAGTTGACGTCAATGTGGGGACACTCTGCTAAGGCCACCACAGTATCCACAAAGCCATGGTAGCACGCAACAATAAGACCAGTCTAGAAATGAAGAGGGGAAGTGGGTCAGAGGCACACAGCCCAAGCATCATCAGTGAGCTCTAGGGAACCTGAGGGGAAGAGCTGTCTTTCAGGAGGCTGGACCAGAGGCAACAGGGACTGTTGTGGTTTGTATATGCTTGCCCAGGGAGTGGCACTTTTAGAAGGTGAGGCCTTGTTGGAGTCGGTGTGGCCTTGTTGGAATAAGTGTGTCACTGTGAGTGTGAGCTTTAAGACCCTCATCCTAGCTGCCTGGGAGTCAGTATTCTGCTAGGAGCCTTCAGGTGAAGATGTAGAACTCTCAGCTCCTCCTGCATCATGCCTGCCAGGATGCTGCCATGTTCCCACCTTGATGATAATGGACTGAACCTCTGAATCTGTAAGCCAGCCCCAGCCCCAATTAAATGTTGTCCTTATAAGAGTTGCCTTGGTCATGGTGTCTGTTCACAGCAGTAAAACCCTAACTAAGCCAGGGATCCCAGGTTCCCAGTTTTCAACCTTTTCAATTCTTAGGACAATCATTTATTTATCTGCCGATGATCAAAGTCCATCCCATGAGGCACAAAGGGTAAGACATTAATGAATAGCTAGAGCTCTACCCTCAGGTGTTCTCCCAGATGGGAGAGAAAGCAAGTGTGCACACGCATTTGTGTACACACACACCACACAGTATTATGTGTAGTACTCAGCAGTGTGGAGCAAGACAGGATGTGAGCGAATGACAGCAGACAGAGTTTCAGCCGACTCACAAGGAGTGTTGGGACCCAGACTCGAAGGAGACAAGAAAACACAAGCCAGGACAACAGGGATGGGAAACAACTCAGGCAGAAAAACAGCCAGTCAGACCTGGGCGTGTCAGTAGGGGATTCCCAGGTGGCCCGGAGACTGGAGCAGAGTGAAGTGAGGGAGGGGTACCCAAGCCCACAAAGCCATGAAGAGCCCCAGACCACTTTGAACAGTTGGTGATCAATATTCTGCATTAACTCGGTCTGCTGGACAGTCATTGGCTCCAGGAGCAGGACCAGGGGGAGGCCATGATTGGGGGGTGTGGGATTCTGGTATCTCACAAAGGATGGACCTGGGGCATGTCACGGGAACAGAAGAACCAAGAAGATCCCAAGGTCGCACCCTAAGCACTGATGGGCTTGTCCACCATCAGAAGGGGAGGTGGCTCTGGGTAGAACTGGTATTTTAGGGGCAGCCATGCAGATCAGAGCACGCTGCATCTGAGTGGAGGGTGCTGTGCTCCAGCAGGGAGAGGTCCATGAGGGTGATGGTCAATTTTGAGATTACGAATCAAATACCTGCCAAATTATCGAGAGCATACAAGCTGGGTGGTGGTCGGCACAGATCCTTTAATCCTGCACTCCGGAGTAGCCGGAGGTGGATCTCTACACTGTAGACAAGCCTGGTCTATAGTGCAAATTCCAAGACAGCCAGGGCTACATGGAGAAGCCCTGTGTTGAAAAACAAAAACAAACAGAAAACAGCAACAACAAAAGAATATTTAATAGTAAGAACCTTCCCCATCGTCAGGGGGATGTAGACTAGCATGGTGAAGAAGTTCCTCACAAAAAATAAAAACAGGCCGGGCGGTGGTGGCGCACGCCTTTAATCCCAGCACTTGGGAGGCAGAGGCAGGCGGATTTCTGAGTTCGAGGCCAGCCTGGTCTACAGAGTGACTTCCAGGACAGCCAGGGCTACACAGAGAAACCCTGTCTGAAAAAACCAAAAAATAAAAAATAAAAAAATAAAAACAGAGACACCACCTGACACAGCTGTACTGAGACATGCCCAAAGGACTCAGACAGTACATGACAAAAATGTCTGGACATCTTGCCATGCAGTGTTAGCCACAGTAACCAAGACAAGTACCTAGTTCACATACACATCAACCCACAAACAGATGAGAAAATGTGGTCCAGGGGCCGGAGAGCCGGCTGAGTAGTCTGTTTTTGTTTTTCGAGCACGCTTACTGCTCTTGCAGGGTACCTGGATTTTCTTCCCCCTGTCACCACCCCAGCCCTTCCTATCACCAGAAACTCTAGTTTTGGGGGTTCCTGTGCCTTCTTCTGGCCTCTGCAGGCGACAGCATGTATACATGGTTCACATGAACACATACACGCCAAAGCAAGAATAGCATGGAACCACCAGGCCGCCAGTCTATGGTCAAAATAAGGCAGAACCTAAAGAAGCACCAGGAAGGCTGCTCTTACAGAATGGTCTCTACCATCCTCAGCAGGAAGGAGGAGGAGGACCAGGAGGTGGAGGACCAGGACGGACGGACCAGGAGCAGGAGGAGGACCAGGAGCAGGAGGAGGACCAGGACAGGAGGAGGACCAGGCCAGGAGGAGAAAGCAGGAGGAGCAGAGGGAGGACGCAGGAGGACAAGAAGGAGAACCAGCCGGATGAAGAGGAGCAGGAGGAGGAAGAGGGAGGAAGAGGGAAAACAGGAGGAGAAAATGTTAAAACCCTAACAATCAACCAGTTCTTCACAATGTGTCCAGAGAGACAGACAAGGCCTTTGTAGATGTGACTAGTCAGGATAATGTCAAATCCACTGTGGTGGATGTCCTTATAGGCAGAGGGAGGAGACAGCGGGGAGACAGTCATATGAAAACACAGACAGACTGAGTGATGACTCTTCCAGCCAAGAAGACCAAGGACTCCTGGTCTTGAAGAGGCAGGAAAGACTCAGAGAGTGGAGCACCAATCAACAGAGTGTCAATCAGAGTGCCCTCCCTCCCAGAATGTGTTATCACCCAGAGTTCTGTGCCCCCAAACTGCAGGACACTATCTCCCTGTTGCTTGAAGCTAATATAAGGCCAAACTTAACCTGGGACAGGTATACCTCTATGACTGCTCTCTTCTAGGGCTGTGGCAGTGACCACCATGGTGCAGGAGAATGTCCACCTCTGAGTGGCTTTGAACATTTCGTCACAGGAGAAAATTGGACAAGAGTTTTAGTGGGGATGCTTGCAGCCTCCAGAACTTGTCCTTCAAGTCTACTTAGCACAGTTATTCTCCACGGAATTCTCGTACCTGGCCACCCCTGTGCATTGCCATAGGAGAAAGCTGTCCCCGTCCCCCCCCCCCCCCCTCCTTGCTTCTAAGTCAATCACCTCCTCACCAGATGAGTTCCAGAAAAGTCATGTGACCTAACAGGCCCAGTGAGAAACAAGAGAGGTTGAGAAGGTGCTGCATGAAGATTGCTTTTGGCTCTGGGTAGGGGTGGGGGCATTAGGAGAGCCAGGGTCTAAGCAGCCATTGTGACCTGTGACAGAGGAGAAAGGCTGTTGCTGAGGCCTGAGGAGACAGCTTCCACCAAGAAAGGTGAAAAGACACGGTAAGCACCTGCTAGTGTAAGCCACTGCACCATCACCTGCACCCACACCTGACCCAGCCCCACCTGCACCCAGCCCCCACCTGCACCCAGCCCCCACCTGCACCCAGCCCCACCTGCACCCAGCCCCCACCTGCACCCAGCCCCCACCTGCACCAGCCCCCACCTGCACCCAGCCCCCACCTGCACCCAGCCCCACCTGCATTTTGGAACTCATTGATACTCTCTCATGTGTCTGAGAAATTAAAAACCATGGACTAGTAGATCAAGTCAGAAATAGAAGAGAGCAGGATTCCATGCTGCCCATTGGAAATGCAGAAGCAAAGCATCCTGGCATGACATCCTAACACACACACAGAGACAGGCACACACAGAGACACACGCACACAAACACACACACACACAATTTTGAGAAAAGTATTAATTAGGTAGATGACTCAAAGCAGAGACATGAGATCCAAGGCAAGGAGTCACCTCTCTTGTCCTCAGAGCTTTACCTGGAGTATCTGGTGCTACAGACCAGATTGCCTGTGTCCCCCCTTCAATTCACCCATGGACTCAGTGACCCACGAGCGCTGGCATTAGAAGGTGGGACCTTTGAGAGGTGACATGAGACTGGAACTACCATCACTGAGATTAGTGCAGAGTAGGAGCTCAGGCAACTCTCCAGGCCCTTCCCCAGCATTCAAAGCAGTGGCCATCTGAAACCTGAAGAGGACCTCACCAAAACCTAACCCACTAGACCCTGACCTCTGACTTCCACAGACTACAAAACGGCAAGAAATAAATTTCCATTGTTCATAAGCCACACAGTCCACAGGGTTTTGTTACAGCAACCTCAGCTGGCCAAAACACAATAGCAAAGACTCAGGGTTACCTTCCCTGACACACAGGTTCAAGGAGATGTTAACAGTAGCTAATACAGGCTTCTTGAGAGCGAGATTTGCTGAGTAAGCCTCTTTCGGCACAGCCAGTGCATGCTCTGCTACACGAAGGGTGCCAAGTTTAAGTTAGAGTACTCCCACAGTGGCCCAGCACAACCAGATTTTCAATAAAAGTATCACTGATGAATTGGGCATGGTGGCATACTGCTGTAATCTCAGCACTCAGGGGGCGGAAGCAGCAGGATGTCAGACATAAAGCCAGCTTGAGCTACAGAGCAAAGCTGACTCAAAAGTACAGGAAAAAAGAATGATTTTCCATATGGTACCTTTCCCGTTATCACAATTAATTGTCCTGCCAAAAGAGTATTTTTGTTGAGGTTTGGTCTTTTGCTATGTATTATAATGCTATATCGGGCCCCCAAGATCTGCTTGTCACAGGCACACAAGAGAATCCTCATGCTATGTGACCTTGCTCATTAATTTAAAACTATTGGCTGAATAAAGATGCTGACAGCCTATAGCTGGGCAGAAGAGAGGTTGGTGGGGTTTTGGTTCTCAGGCTTGGGAGAGGACCAGGAGGGAGAGCAGAGTGAGGGGAGAGAGAGAAGGCACCATGGGGTAAATGATCCTGAGAACTCACCATGAGGGCTGGCCAGTCGGAGTAACAGTGGCCTAGAGAGAACATAGCAAGTCAGATCTCAGGGTTATTGATAGAGAAGTAGATACTAGTAGCTTAGAGGGCGGGTATCTGCCGGCTCTACTGTTTAAAGGCTTATTACGAATATAAACGTTCTGTGTCTTTTATCTGAGAACTGAAAGATCTAAGGTGGGGTAGAAACTCCCGACTGAGATTAATTATTACCACAACAAACACTAGATCATGTCGCCAAGCTCAGATCATGTGTTTCAAGCTCTAGGAATGATGTTGGTGTTTTAAAACGGACATCCACAAGACAGCACAATCAACGCCATAAAGGCTAACCTGATACTCTCCAGCTGATGGGGTTTTTGAAATCGGTCATCCATATATAAAGTAAAAACTTTTTTCAGTTCTTGAATTTAAGGCGAAAGCACAGAGCAGCTGCAAAGCAGGAAGGTTGATTAGCAAGCTGCTGGAGCTGGCAGTTTTTTCTGCCGACCCAGGTCACTGCATCCAACTTCTCCATTCTCTTAGCTCGACTGTCAGCTCACGGTTGCACAAACGAGACACAGTGCTCTCAGCTCATCGTGAGAGCATGCAAACTCCTCCAGAACATCACTGGGGGGAAGCATCGCTCTAACGTTTGACTGAACACACTGTAACATCCTCTTTGTGGGATTACATGCATGCAGCACGTAGTTTTTTTATATCAGCAAAAGCACCTCTGAAAACAACTCTCAAATCTCTAAGAGTCACTGAACAAAGCCCTTCTGTTCCTCTCTTAGCAGTGTATAGACCCTGCTAAAGCCTGCAGGCCTAGGCTTGCTGCACTCCGGTCCTGATGCTCTTGGAAGATATCCATGCAGCATGTTTTAAGAACAGATAGAGACTGAGAACGTACACACAGCCCAACTGCCCTTGAGAGAAGTCCTAGGCAGTAGCTGCAGTTGCCACCCTGACAGGACCCTCTCTCCTGTAAATACTCCAGTTCCATAGGCGGTTATATGACTCTTGGGGTCCCTGGGTCTTGACCAGCCCTTCTCTTGGGACCAGTGTCACTGGGATCCTGTTCCCCAACTACTGACTGGTCTGTTCCACCTACCACCTCAGGAAGAGCTCCCAAAAGAGGAACCAGGCTTCGGATGACAGATGACGGCACCCTGATGGTGTAAGATGTTTGGTCAGAAATGAAGCCTCAGAGAAAAAGATGACTAAACCTGGGGGTTCTGGATGAGACAGCGGGAGACAGGAAGCAGTGATGCTCACTCCCTCATCCATACACCCCCCCACCCCCAAGGCCTTGATGACTATGCAAAATCAAGTCCCCTATCTTCCTGGGGACTAGTCCAAATGACCAGCATATCCACATTTAAAATTCTAGCCCACGCTTGTGGGCTTCCATCTCAGCTGAGGAGATACTGACAACTGAAGGCTGCGGTGGGCAGAGGGAAGAAAGTTTTGAGTTTCTCCAAGAATGTGGGCCCTAGAGATGGGCCTACATCTATGTTGGGAGCCAACTCTTAGCCGAAAGCGGCTATCATCTTTACAGCCATCTCGAGCCATATACCCTGACAAGAGACTTGTTTTCAACAGCCAACAACAGCAGAGCACACGCTGATAAACATCTTGTTTTGCTGTTTAGTGCTGCCAGCAGCTAGGAGTACGTGGTCTCCACACTGCTAGGTGTATGACATAGTGCCTTCAGCTGAGCTTGCCCACGTGGGCAAGTCACTGGTAAAGGGTAAAATACCCAGATTTCCTTCAAAAAAAGAGACTTGAGACTTGATTAGACCCTTTGTCTTATCTCCACCTCTCGCCCTCGTCCCCACTCTCTCTCTTGCAGACCTGACTGGCAGACCGGAGCAACAGAATCAGCCATTACAAAGTAGCAAACAGCTGGCCATTATAAGGAGCTGAAACGACCGTTACTGAGACCTAGACAGACGGGTTGGCGGTTACACATCTTCACATGAGCAGTTCGTGGGTTATGAAGAGAGAACAGGAAGTTGGGATAGGTGTAGAGTAGGGAAGGTGGGAGGAACTACAAGGGTGGATACAATAATATACATTGTAAACATATCTGACATTCTCAAAGAATAAAAAGTAATTTAAAAAAAAAAAAAATTCCTCTTTAACTAGTTTAAACCTGTCTTGGCTGAAGCAACTCAGAGCTCCCATGTCACTGTGATGTTAGTTTGCAATGCCCCAATTTAGAGTAAGATTGACCATCGTTGCTGTCCATTAGTCATCTACATTTCCGCTCTAATAAACAGCGTGTTTATAACCTTTGTCTACTTCCTTCTGGCTTCTTCACCTTTTCCTCATTGATCAGACTTAGTTCGTTATGAATTCAAAGTCAGCCCTGTCCAAGAGATATAGAATGGGTGTCAATGAATGTCATATAAAATGTTCTAATGGTTCTATTAATAAAAGCACTTATCCTAACTGTTTTTTATTTAACCCAACATATCCAAAATATTTCCATTTCAACAGCAATCAGTTCAGAAGGAGGAGAGATACTTACCTTCCTTCCTTCCTTCCTACTTACTTTCCATTTTGCCATCAAAATTTTCATTTTGATGTAATAAAATAGTTAGTCGTTTCTATTATGGTAATGCTTTTTGTGACTTCAGAAATCCTGTCTAGGCTGGAGAAACAGATCGGGGAGTAAAGGTGCTTGCCATGAAGGTCTTGACGACATGAGTTCGATTCCCAGAACCCAGAGACAAGTGGGAGGAGAGAACTGACTCACAAAGTTGTCCCTGACTGCCACATATGTGCTATGTCACACACGCAACACACACACAAATTTTTTTTTTTCAATACAAAAGTGAGAAATCCCTTCCAGTTGGGCATGGTGTTACAGTCCTCTAATTCCAGCACTCAGAAGTAGGAAGCAGGGACATCAGGGGTTCAAAGTCAGCCTCAGTTCCATGAGAACCTAATAAAAACATAAAATTAAAACACCTCAGGGCTGGAGAGATGGCTCAGCAGTTAAGAGCATTGGCTGCTCTTCCAGAGGTTCTGAGTTCAATTCCCAGCAGCCGCATGGTGGGTCACAACCATCTATAAAGGGATTGGATGCCCTCTTCTGGCATGCAGATGTATAAGCAGACAGAGTTCCTGCCTCCTTTCTATGACAGCACCACAAGATACTCATATTTTATCTGGAAAGTTCCAGGGTTTCTTTTTTCATTGTTAGGTCTTTAATCCACTATTGCCTTAATTTCTATAGGTGATACTTTGTAGAGGTTTAATTTTTCCATTTTCCATATGGTAAGCCCTCTGTTATCACAACTTGTGAAAAATTCTATCTCCACTGGTCAGTAACACTGCACTCAGGCATATCAGAGCGCCCTTTGGGGCTTGGCTCCTCCAATCACCTGGGACCAAGCTCTCCTGGTCCCTGGGCAATCCTGAATTCACACTGTAACACTGAATCTCCTTGCTCTCACACTACTTCAGAATTGCTATTCCAAGTGTGCTAAGGATAGACCGTGTTGGGAACTGAATGTCCAAAGCGGCAGTATGCTGTGAGTCACCCTCATGTGTGGATTAATGCTAGTTATCTAGAGGACCTCAGACAGCAAGTCCAATTCTTGCTTGCTCAAGCATTCAGGCTCCTTAGCATGTCTCCATTCTGCCACAGAATTAACAGAGCAAGAAAAGCTCTGCTGGACACAACTCCTGGCTTCCCAAAGCCAATCTCACACTTCCACTGTTTATACGTTACTCACGGTACACTACATTTATTACAAACAGACTGAAGACAATAACCAGGTTTGGGGTTTTGTTTTTAAAATCAAATCACGTTAGGAGTGGAAAAAGTAAACTTTACAAAACACCATAGGCCATGAGAGGACAGCCCAGGACGAGGTTCAGGCTGCCAGCAATAGGAATCTCTGAGTCTCCTAGGGAAGGAAAAAGGAAATCACTGTTCAGAGTCTCTGACCTGATACTGTCCCACTATAAACAAGAGGAATTCACTGAATCTAGCAGGAAAACAAGTAGCTAGAAGTAAAACGCTGTCCAGTGTCTCTCTCTGACGCAAGTAACACTCAATACAGTATTCTCAGAAGTGTCTTGAAGTTACAGTGGAAACACCAGGATACTGAAGATATCCAGGACAGACACCAAATACATGGGACACTCAGGAGGCAAGCCTCAGACACCGACTGGAGTGCCTCAAGAGAGAGACCCCATGTGACACAAGCAACAGAGTCAGAGAGACAGGGCTACTTGAGCCAGTTGGAGCCCCGATGATGCCACCGTGAGCCATGAATGACAAGCATGGAGCTGCACATTCGGTGGTCTTGCTAAGCTTCCGCCCCACCCCCCTTCTGGAACGGGAATGCTTACTTTGTGCCTCTGTATCCTGGAAGAATGTGTATTCGTCACTTCTCTTTTCACTGTAACTAAATCCCTGACAATAATCAACTTCAGAGGAAAGATGTATTTCCCTTTATAGTTGACTAAAGGGTACAATCAGCTGTGGCGGGGGAAGCCCTGATGTCAGCAGGCGACAGCTGGTCACGTTGTACCTTCAGTCAGAAAGCAGAAGACAAAAAGTAGAGCCAAGCTCTAAAACCTCAAAGCCCGCCCTGTGAAACCACTTCTTCCAGTAAGGATATACCTCAAAGGTACCATAGCCGGGGACCATGAGCTAAGACAAAGAGCCTACGAACTAGGCCTAGCAGTACACACACTCAGGAGACAGAAGCAGACAGATGTGAGTCCCAGGTTAGCCTGGTCTACATAGTGAGTCCTAGACCAGCCAGGGCTACACAGTGAGACCCCATCACAAGCAACATCAACTAAAGAGCCTATGGCAGCAGCTCTCAACATGGGGGTCACGACCCCTTTGTGAGGGGGGTGAGGGGAGTGGGAGGGTTAGGATGGTGAATGACTCTTTCACGGGGGTTGCCTAAGACTATAGAGAAAAACAGAAGGATTGTGGGCCCTAAGGAGATATGAACTACACAGGAAGATCAACACAGTAAACCAACCTGAACCCTTGGAGCTCTCAGAGACTGAATCACCAACCGTGGAGCATACCTAGTCTACACAGATCTAGCTCCATGGGCTGGACCTAGGCCTCCCTGCACATATGTTGCAAATGTGCAGCTTGGTTTTCTTGTAGGTCTCAAACATCTGGAGTGGGGCTATCCCAAAACATGCAGCCTGTATATGGGGTATGGTCTTCTAGCTGGGTGCCTCATCTGGCCTCAATGGGAGAGGAAGCACCTAGCCTCTCAGAGACTTAAAGTGGCAGGGTGGGGGATACAGGAGGAGGGGGTACTCAGAAAAGAAGAGATGGGGAAGGATTGTGGGAGGGGGGTGACTGGGACGGGTTATAAAGTGAATAAGCAAAAAAATAAAATTTAAAAAGGAAAAAAAAAAAGAAAACAGATATTTACATTACAATTCATAACAGTAGCAAAATTACAGTTATGAAATAGCAATGAAAATAATTTTATAGGTTGGGGGGGTCAGCACAACATGGGAAACTGTATTAAAGGGTCACAGTGTTAAGAAGGTTGGGAACCAGTGGCCTATGGAGACATTTCACACTACAAAACACAGCAGTATCTAACTCGTTCTTGATTTTCATTAGAGCTGACAGCTAAGAGATTTGAGTCTTCCGGGTGACTTTGAACTTTGAGTTTTGGACAAGTTGGGCTGCTAGGACTATGGGGACTCTAGAGATGGACTAATGCACGCTGCACTGGGATCAATATAAGAATCTGGAGCTCTGGAGTTGACTGTTATGACTTGAGGTGATGCATTTGGGTGTCACGTTGACCAAAGGTAGACTTGTGATGATTAACGTTATTGTCACAACCTGATTGGATTAAGAAATGACTAGGGCTGTGGTTCTCAACTTTCCCTTTAACACAGTTCTTCACGTTGTGGTGGTGCTCAACCATAAGATTATTTCCATCGGTACTTCACAGCTGTCATACATCATAATGTAAATATCTGTGTTTTCCAATGCTCGTAGGAGACCCCTGTGAAAGAGCCCTTCGATTCCTCAAAGGCACGGTGGACTCACAGGTTGAGAAACCCTGGCCTAGGGCATTATTAGCATCTACTTTGGGGTTTTTTTTGTATGTGAAGGTGTTTCGGGAGGTTTAACTGAGAGGTGAAGGTCTACCCTAAGCGGTTACCCTTCCATGACCTAAGGCTCCAGGCTGAATTAAAAAAAAAAAAAAAAGGAAAATTCCAGATGAATTCCAGCAATCCCTTTCCTCTGAGTCTTTATCTGCCCAGATGTGAGCATGCAGCTCCCAACACTAGCCATGACCCGGTCACTCTGTCAGCCCTTCCTGAGAAGGTGAGTGGCATCCCCTGAACCATGAACCAAAGTCTTTCACCTTAAATTGCTTCTTGTCGGGTACTGGTAACACTGGTAAGAAAAGTAACCAACATACTGAAATACAGAATGATTGTTGTCATGCCAATAACCATGAAAAATTACTAGATGTTATACTAACTGTGGCTAAATGACATATACTTAACACTACTTATCAGCTTGGAAATTTTCCTCTAGGCTTCAACAGATTTGTTATATGTTTGAAGACATGAGATCAATGCTGGCCCCCGCATCCCCACCCCCAAAAAAATTCTTCTTTTGAAATTGGGACAAAAAGTTAAAGAACAATTTTTCTATTGCGTGATCTCATTAAACATAACCAATAAGGAAAACATTAATATAAAGTAAACAACTTGGGGGGGTACAAAAAAAAAAAAAAACTTTTATAAAAACAACTGAAAAATTAACTATTAGCAATATAAGGGGGAAAACATGGAAGAAAATCACCAGGATTTCAGCAGGACTGGTCCGAATGAGGACATCTTTCTTCAATAGTAGTAAGTCTCATTCTATGTAATGAATGGTTGCTCTTATTTAATAATCAAAACCTTACTTTAAAAAAAATTCAGCAAAGCTTCTTATCTCATGTCTTTAACAAGTTCATGGGTCTTTCATGGCAAGTTCATGGTTGTGAAGACACACTACAGGGGAGAGAAAGCTGCTCTCTGTTCCACAGAAATTGGAGGGAGAGAACCAATGAGTTTACCACACCAGCCATCAACCAATAAGGAAACAAGAAACTAAACCCCTCATAGCTATAGCTTATGATCAACTTTATGGATTTCTGGGGTAAGAAAAAAAACTCCATAAAATTCAATATAGGAACCTAAATTGCCCACTAGTGTCAGACTCAAAGAAATAAACCCCTCTGAACACATAGAACACACAGAGCACATTGGGTTCTCTGCAAGCATTTTCTTTATCTGCAGGCCCTCAGACATCAACCTGGTGTCTGTGTATGGTTGTCTCTATGTGTACGTTGGTGGTGCATGCGTCTGTGTGTGTATACATGCATGTGCACACATGTACATGTGGAGACTAAAGACTGATGTCACAGTGTCTAAGACAGCCTCTCCCCAACTTGTTTTTGGCACCCATCTTTTCACTGAAACAAGCGCCCACTGACTAGCTAAGCCGCCGGGTCAGTAAACCCTGGGACTCATCTGTTACTTGCCCCATACTCCAGAGCTTCTGACATTTTGAGGTGAGTCCTCATGCTTGCCTGGCAAGCACGATATACCCAGTCTCCCCAACTCCCCACAACTTTTTAAAAGACAATATTTTCAAAATACTGAGCTGGATGCACCAAGGCTAGTTTATTCAGATGAAGGCTGGCAGGATTCAATACAAACAACGCAAAGGGTGGAGAATGAACAAGCTGGCTAAGTAAGGATTCCCTCAAACAACTAACCCGGCTGGATTCACCCTCCCCCCAGCCACTCAAGGGAGGTCTCTGGACCGATAGCATCAGTGTTGCCAGGAGCTGGAGAGAAATGCACACCTCGGGGCCCAGCCCCGGGCCCTGAGTCTGAGCCTACTTTTTTAATAAGCTCCCAAGTGGCCTTTGGGACACGAAGCAGGAAGATGTGGGACAGGAGGGGTGCATGAGGCTCTCAGCTGAGAGGCAGAAGGAGATGAGGAAGGAAGATGCAGGTAAGGATGCTGGGTGAGCGAGGGCTCTCGGCTGGGCAGTGAAGATGCTCGCACTCCCCAGGAACCCAATCCACACACCTCTCCTCAGCAATGCCAGGCACAGTTCCCCTCACTCCTGTGTTTTCCTTTAACTGTGCTGTGTTTAATATTAGTGAAGAGGCACATCCACTCTCTTGCCTGGTCCTGTCTTTCTCATGGTATAGCCTAACAAATTGTTACCTATCTCCAGCCTACATACCCACAGTCACTCTCAAATGCCTCCTACATGATACTACCAGAGGCTGCCTCATTGAGAACAAATGATAGCCTTGTGACCAGCTAGGCAAAAGCTCAGACGAAAGGTCAGGAAATGGTGGCTTGTATTTTGTCTTCTTGATTTAAGAATATTTAGACATAGTCATATCTGCTAAGAATGGGAAACTATACAAACATCACAGAAAGTCAGCTCTCGGGAGGATACGTCAAATTGCATCTAGAACTGTCTCCATTCCACTACCATACAAGCAGGCACTGGTAGCCAGCTAGGGTGTGGAAATAGGAAGAGGAACAGGAGTGTGCAAGGTCCTTCCTTGGGGAAACTGGGTGTAGGAGCCCAGGAAGTAAACAGTGCAATGTGAGTTGACCCAGGGACAGTGGGTGGCGCACAGCATGTGGAAACTGGCCCATGCTTGGAGAGTGGTTGGCACAGTGCAGGCAGAAACTTCTTAGGCAGGGAGGACAGGACCATGTCACAAATGCAGAGAAGCTTCCAGGTTAAGGTGGTTCACAATTAGGGCTAAGGCTAAGTCAGGGAGAACCACTGTAGCGGCTTCCAGCATGGAGTACAATCAGACTTTCCCCTTGAAAGCCTGGCTCTACAGTGGGAGGTAAGGAGGAAAGACAGACTTCTGTTTTCTTTTATTTTTAAAATAGTCTTTGGGCTGGAGAGATGGTACTCAGAGGTTAAGAGCACTGACTGCTCTTGCAGAGGTTCTGAGTTCAATTCCCAGCAACCACATGGTGGCTCACAACCATCTGTAATGGGCATCCGATGCCCTCCTCTGGTGGGTCTGAAGACTGTGACAGTGTACTCATATACATAAAATAAATAAATAAATCTTTAAAAAAATTAAAAATGTCTTTAAATACATGTTCCTCTCTGAGGGGGAGTGTGTGTGTGTGTATGTGTGTATGTTTAAAACCAGGCTGCCACCTCATTTGTGATATCAGATGTAACTGAAACTGACATCTGTCTGTCTGACTCATACCTGTCAGGGCAGATGACTTTGACAGGACATTCTGAGCTTTGGGATGTCTGTGCTTACAGGTGTGTTCCTTCAATTCTCCTAATCTACTTTCTTTATGTAAAAGAATTTAAATTATAACCTTTTTCCAAATGTGAAGGTGCTCAATATCGTGAGTCACCAGGGAAATGCAAATCAAACCCACAAAGAGACAGCACCGCACACCCACCAGAGCGGCTAAAATTAAAAAGACTGACAATACCAAATGTTGGCGAGGGTGTGGGGCGCGTGTGGTCCCAGCAGACGGGGGTGTGAGCACCACTGGGAAGCCAGTCTCTGTTAAAGCTCAGCATGTGCTTGCCTCATGACACAGCAGTGCCACTCAGACACGCTCCAGAGAAAGAATATCTGTACCCAAATTAAGACCGACAGGAGAACATCGAGAGCCTGATTCATAACTCATAGCCCCAAATGGCAAACAGTGTGGATGTTCATCAGCAAGAAACCTAATGAAGCTGGGTATAGCATAACATGCTTTCTCTCCCTTTTTCTTAGGCTGGGGGAGGAGGGGAAGAAGGAGAAGGAGGAGGAGAGGGAGAGAGAGGAGGAGGAGAGAGGGGGGAGGAGGGGGAGAGGAGGAAGAGGGGGAGGAAGAAAAGTGAATGAGTAAACAAACTGGAAATACACAAATGTAAGAAACACCCTTAACAATAAAAAAGAAAATCTTGCTACACGCAACAACACTGACGGATCTCGAAATATTCCACCGAACCAAACAGCCAACCCCCGGGAGTGCTTGCTACCACATAACTCAGTAGTTCCAGTCCGAGGCACTCATCGGAGGAGGTTCAAAGCAGGGATTCCAGGAGAGACCTGGGCACTCATGTTCATGGCTGCATTGTTCACAATAACTAAACACACCCAAGGCGTCAGCAAATGGATACGCGGTGTACACACACACACAAGACATTTCTCCACTCTTTGGGAAAATGGAATTCCAATACATGCCAGAGTGCACAAGAATCTGGAGAATAACATAGGTAACTGTACAAGTGATGTAAGCCAGGCACAAAGGGGCACATATATTCCCCATGTGTATTCGTTATTTTTCATTGCTAGGATAAGTTGGGACCAGAAAACTAAACAAAACAAACAACACAACAAAACTCAAAGTTAGGGTTTCTGTTGGTTTACAGTTCCAAAGGGGATGTCCGTAATGGCAAGAAAAACATGGCAGGTGGACACCAGGAGCAAAATGGCTGGTCACATTTTGTCACACAGGAAGCTGGGAGAGCTAACTGCAAATGGGGTGAGCTATAAACCCTCGAAGCTCACTTCCAGCAAGACTGCACATCCTAACAGTCCGGTGACCTCCTCAAACAGCACAACCAACTAGTGACAAGTGTTCAAACACCTGACTTGAGGGGGTGACGTCATTGCTCATTCCAACCACTACTGTCTGTCTATGTGAAACACAGAGCAAGCAAATGGTAAAGACAGAGTAGGCTCGAGAGCGTTGAGTGCCGGGAAGGCAGAGCTGGTGACGCCATCACTGGTTACCAGGGTTGTTTCTGGTGCTAAAGCTTTGGAAACAGCGTTAGTAGTTACACAGCATTGTGACAAAACTGTGACTTCATCAATGTCACGAAACTGCACTCTTGCGACAGTGGCTAAAGGAGACAGTTTTGTTACACTCACAACAACGTTTAAAAACAATGAAAAATATGAAAAACACACACTGAGCCGTTCCTTTCCAACAGGGGAACTAATGTGAAATGCTTCTCCTGCAGCTATTAATAAAGAAGAAGGTTGTCAACTTGGATCGGTAGATTGGAACTATTATTGCTCTTGCAAGGACCGAAGCTGGGTTCCCAGCACCCATGTCAGGGACAGCACAGCTGCCTCTAATGGAGATTTCCTCTTCTGGACTCTGTGGGCTCCTGCACTCAGACAAGCACGCGTGCGTGCACACACATGCACACACACACACATACATGCACAACTCAAAAATAAGAAATAAATAAATGCAAAGAAAAGGCAGCTTAAGAGGTACAAAGAACACAGATAAATCTCAAAACCCTTTACAATGAATGAAGAAAACCAGGCATGAGGTGAGGCTACGTGATTCCACTGAGGCTCTGCCTTGGTTCTACTGATCCACGGATTTAAAACAACCAGCGTAGTGGCCATCTCTGTTGGACGGGGACTCACTAGAAAGAGGACAAAGGAAAGTGTGCTGGAGATAGAGATATGAATCTTGGAGTGGGAGATGACCACACAGGTACAGATACAGCCATATGCCACGCATGGCTGATGATAGGCCACACATGTCCGATGACCGTGGAACTTCCTGCTGCTCCACAGACCTCACAGCCATCATGATGTCCTACTGAGGATGAATTGATTGTAATTTACTATGCTGACAGTCACGTGAAAGCATAGCACACACATGATGTTCAGCCCATCGTATCTGATACTAACATGTGGGCATGTATGTTCCTGGATTCGGCATTTGTTCTGTGTAAGTTTAAAAATGCACACTTCCTCCTTTGCCCAGGGCCACGTTCCCAGCTTAGCTGAGATCACGCTCCCGCCAGCCCACCCTCCATCAACCACCTCTTCCCCTCAGCTAGCTTTGCCAAGCCGCCATCAATGGCTCTGCCTTCTCTTTCCCCTACCCACCTTAGCTCATGAAAGAAAAACAGTAGACAGCTTTATTATTTTTAAACTTGCCAGATAACACAATTGCTGGGCACAGAAGCCTCTAGCCCTTATCAGCTAGCCTATACCAGCTATCCACCGGCGGTGGCGAAGACTGCCAATTCTGGTTGCCCTAAGACCTTATACGGCTGTCGCATCCTTCTCATTCCAAAGCTGGTCGGAAGAGCCCCTCCTCTCTCCTTGCGTATGATTTCCTCCTCCTGGGACCTGAAGTCCCACATTTTTCCTTTCACCCAGCAACTGGCTTCCACCTTCTTTACTGATGCAATCAAGAACCAATCAGGGATCAGCACTTCCCTCTATATGCATTTCCTATCTTATACCTTTGGTAATTTTTATTTTTGTATATGGGTATATATGAGTATACATGTGTGCATGTTCAGTATGTGGAACTGCACATGTGCAGGTGTGCAGCCACATACTGTGCCTGTTTCTAGAGGACAGGCAGCAATCTCAGGGTCATTCCTCAGATAGTACTGACCCTGTCTCAGGGTCTCTCACTGGCCTGTAATACGTTGAGTAGGCTAGCTGGCTGGTGTATGTGGACCAGGGAACTATCCATCTCCACCCCATAATGCCAGGATTACAAGTGCCCTCCAGCACACCCAAATGCCCTCCAGCACATCCGACTTTTCCTAATGTGGGTTCTAGAGATCAAACTCAGAGACTGGGCTACCTCTAAAGCTCTGACCACTGTTTTTCATCTGTTGTTTTACTAGCAAAAAGAATTTTACAGTCAAACAGGATATTCTGTTATGGTTACAACCACCTCACGTCTCCCATTTGCCTTGTTTTTACTGCACCTCAAGACCACCAAGGGCCTGGCCCACCTTGGCTTCCAGCAGCACACTCTACGGTTTCAGTACCCCACCTGACAACTCATTTTCAGAGGGCATACCTACCTTCATAGTGCGTGGCCAACCTGTTGAAAAGCATCCAGTCACTAGAATGCACACAATCTGCCGTATGTAAGGTAACAGGCTTTACCTCAGTAAAGCACTGTTAACATAACACAGGGTGGGAACAATGCAGTGCTAGAGGGGGCAGGGCTACAAGCAGGAGCTAAGCTAACATCACTGAATGAGAAAGCAGCATCTCCTCAGGGTGGAGAGAAAGCAACTACAGGAAGAGAAGAAGCATGAGAGCGCAAACAAGGCAGAGAGGCAGAGAGTGCTGCTACCTCTGACTGGGCTCCTGAAGAAGGAAACATTGAGGGGGAAAAAGTCTAGGACTCTCTGTAAATACAGGAAGGTGCAGAAATCCAAAACCATTTAGAACAACACCCATGTGCACACCCAACATATATCAATTTGAAGCATAGGTTCATATTAGCACCAAGCTCAGGTACGGGTTCTAATTGCAAATGTAATTATTTGCAAAGGATGCTGGGAATACAACTGCACTCATAATGAAGTCATTCTATTGCTCTGGTGTGTTTTCTTTCTTGCCTGGAACAGATTGTCCAGTTATTCCAGGAACAATAGATGCCATGGGGACAACCAGGCTGGGAGTCGCCACTGCTGAGCCGGCCACAGCAGCTTTACCGTGCCCTAGATTTAATTCTCTAAGAAATCACTTCCCTCTCCAGAAAGGTGTCCCCGGCTCCCTGCTCTTCAGCTTCAGACTGGCATCAATCATTCAAGAGGAAAATGTTGGTGACTTCCAGAGTCAGAATCATCCAGAAGACTATGACCAGAAAAGACAGGGAAGTGTCAGTGTGGAGACTCACAAACGATGGTCCATCCTCAGGAAAGCATGGGGATCCCTGAGGGGTGCTCAGCACACCCGGCCACACGGGGTTCTAAGCCGCACTCCCCTCTCCTTCTGTTACTACTGTCTAAAACAGACTGCACTGCACACCCCAGAAAGACATGCGCAGTGGGTGGAATGGCACAAATGGCAGTCTTAGGCTGACATGGGCTTCCTGATGAGATGCCATTTCAAAATATAGATTCATACAGGGTAGGGGTGCATCTTAATCCTGGTCTATATAAATGTGATCTTATTTGGAAATAGTACCTTTGTGAATTAAAAATCTAAAGACCTTAGGGGGTCATCCAGGAGACAGAGAGAAGAATACATGTAAATGAGGGTTATGTTTGGAGCAAAACCACTATACACTCAGGAGTGCCTGCTATGCTAGGGACATGAGGCACAAGAACTATGTCAGAGACAGAGAGCATGGCTCTGCTATCTCTTGGATTCCTGACTTCCAGACTTTAGAACTGTGGGAGTGGAGCCCATCCGGTCTGTGTCACCCCTCCCTCCACCCAGCACAAAGCCAGTACTGCCTTCTTACTTCCCTCCCCTCATGCTTAGGGTATCACCCTTGCCCCATTTCCCACTTAGGAGCCCCCTGTTCCAGACCACGGCTCAGCTCCCACTGCTGGATCCCAGACCTCCATTGTAGCTTATGCCTCTTCTATAGCCCCTCCCATTCCAGGGCCAGGGACTCGAGGTCTCAGGAGACTGACTCACTGGTGATGAGCAGCCCTCATGTGGTTCACTGGGTGACAGCTGGTGATGACAACAGGTAATTTGTTAGCCATCCCCTCCAAGAACAAAGCTGTCAGACCAAATGGTGAGCCCTAAGAACTATGGAGGGCTCCTTCTCACCAGGGGCAGCAATTCTCTTCCCTGGGGCCTGCAAACTCTGTTTCTCATGCCTCAGTGAGGGAGGGCATTTCTAAAGACAGCAGCTTTTAAAAGCATTATCAGTCCTCTGCTTATTACTCCTTGCAGTGCAGGAACTCAATCCCCATGAGCTCCAGAAGACCTTGGGGAGCCACAAGGGATGTGAGGGTTCCTGACATCCATAGAGATGGTCCTTCTATTTGGAAGTGTAAGACAGGAGGCTAAAAACAATGACTTCTTGGAAGAAAATGAGGAGACAGGAAAGGAGTTCACACAGATGGATGCCAGGAACCCAGAGCGGCTAAGACTGGGTGAGATCAGCAGAGGGAGCACACAGACATGGGGATGGAAGGTGGCTTCATAGGACTGGTGGCCCAGTTGCTGGTATTCTGTCAGGGTCAGATGTGCCAGGGTGAAGGGTGACTGGAGGAGGTAGCAGGGGACAGAATCTGGGGGTCTCAAGCCAGGATTCCTGGCATCCCTGTGTTCCATTCTAATGCCAGGAAATTTATTGTAGCGATGAATATGATTATGAGATAAAGAGGAAGTGGAAGGGGAAAAGAGAAGTTGACTAGTTGTCTTATAAATTTTAGCATTTTAGGAAACAACAAGAGTATCTAACTGGGACCAGTCTGGGCTAAACAGTGAGTCCTACATATTCCTCAAAGGAATATAAAAACCGTGTCTGCGAACACAACTCTTTCAACAGCATTAACTGAGTGGACACACCTGCGGAGTGCCCTGTTAAAGCTATCAGGGAGTAATTGAGACTTTCCCCCCTGCAAACCAGAGGGCAGGTGCGTTTGTTTCATTGTCTCACAGGGCTGCATCTGACAGCTCCTCTTCCTTTGTATCAATATGCAGAATCCAAGCTTTGTAAAAGATCTTGTAAGAGAGAAAGTGATTTAGACCCTGGGAATTTTAACTAAGTTTCTAGTAGACAGCCAAAACATTGTACCCTGTTAAGTTTCTAGCAGACATCCAAAACATTGTATCCCGTTTCTTTAATCAAAGACATATTTTTCTTTGAGTAATATAAATATCAAACCCAAGAAGATATAAATTGATCAGCTCAATATATTAGAAAGATATCAGTTATACATAAACCAAAAAAGATGAAAACATTAGTTTAAAAAAAACACAGTGGGCTGGAAAGATGGCTCAGTGGTTAAGAGCACCGACTGCTCTTCCAGAGATCCTGAGTTCAAATTCCACCAACCACATGGTGGCTCACAACCATCTGGAATGGGATCCCATGCCCTCTCCTGGTGTGTCTGAAGACAGCTGCTGTGTACTCATACACATAAAATAAGTAAGTTTTAAAAATAAAAATACCAGCAATTTACTTGACAGATATAAAGAAAGGAACCCTCTCTCCAGTCCCCATCCCTGGTGGGAATGGGTCCTGTCAGCTTCAGTCCACCCTGTCAGTGGCACCTGTTGTAAAACTAGATATTTGTTTGGCACATTTGCAAAAAATAAAAATCTGACCATACCATGCAGGCCTGTACTCAAAGCCCTTATCATTTGCGTACCTTTTCTTCTTCTAGAGACAGGAAGGCAGGGTGGGTTCCTACCAAGAGGGACAACGTAGCTGACTGAGCAAATACACAGAGCAAACACTTTGCAAATGTTTGCTGCCGCTTTAAAATGACTATAGGGAAATGAAGAGGAGGTCATCAGGGGTGACAGTGACACACACCAGCAGGGATTCCGGGATCAGGGCTTAAAGGCTTGAGGCCAAGTCTGATGACCTCAGTTGTCCTCTGACCTTCACACAGGCCATGACTCCACACACACATACACACACACAACACCCCATAAACTCCACCCCCCTACACACACACACCATGACTTGCTCAGTCACCGTGCCGCACTGTAACACTTAGTGCATGTGCCCCTTGGATGGTTCTAGACTCAGTGCGAGGAGTTGGTCACATGCCTCAAACACTTGCTTTCTAATACCTGGAGCATGGCCTAAAGGAAGCTGCCAGAGCGGAGCTGGGAAACACCAGTTTTGCTTTCTGTTTTGTAAAGAATAATGAGTTAAGAGCTAAGGCATCACCCTTTTAAGAAAGGATAAAGACCGAGTAAAAGACAGGCCGAAGTAGCTTAAACCATATCACACCACACGAAAAGAAGAGGTGATCTTGTCTCACCAAGTGACGCTTCAGCAAAGCAATGCTGTGTTACAATGACGTACAAGATGACAATTCAAATTTTACTTGTTTTCAGTTTGTAAAATCAAACTAGAAAGTTGAGGTCATAGGATAGTTATAAAGTCAAGAAAATGCATTAATCTTGTCTGCAGAACGGTATTGAAGATAGAAGGAGGAGTGGACAGCGAGGGGGTGGGAGTGGGGGCGGGAAGAAGAGCTGAGAAACAAGAGCCGTAAGTGAAGGGTATGGAGCTGAGGTCAAAATAAAACAGGCAACGGTGGCATGGTGGTAGACATCTACATCCACCATCCCAATATTCGAGGCCAGAGGAGCTCAAGTTTCAGGCCAACCTGGGCTACAGAGAAGAAAACCTATTCCAAATATGCAGGGCAGGCAGGCAGGCACGCACGCACGGATGCCGCCATACAAGGAATGAGAATAAAACATACGAAATGATGCAGATGGCTGGCCGGGTCTGACTCAAGAGGGGGAGAATGATAGGAACAAAAAACTCCATCTGCCACACAGCGAGTCGTGAACGTCACCCTGAACTGATAAATCAAGACTCATCATGAGTGAGCGGTTCCCTGCCAGAAGAGCGGCCGGTCCTGGCCAGATGGAATCAAAGTTGAAGTGAGTAGGGTGGAAAGAGATCCATCCCTCTGGCAGCAGCCAAGCAGAGGTCTGGGGAGAAAACCACCACAACTCGCTGTGAGCTCACTGGCTTCTAAATGGTTTTCTAAATGCATGTGTCTGATACTTCAGCAAAATAAGAGAGAAGAATATAAAACCCAGGAGTGAGAATACAAATTGATGGGGATACGAGTAGAGCACACAGCCCAGAAAACACCCTTTGTCTTTAAAGGTTAAGTGTTAAGGAAATAACTGGAAAATGGAAAGTATACACTAACAACTTTGTTGGGCAAGTTAATGACTAAGCAATAAAAACACATGCCTAAAGCCAGGTGTGGTGGTGGCACACGCACGGCTGCGATCCCAGAATCAGGAGGAGGCAGCAGGATTGAAATCTCCAGGGTAGGAGATAAAATTGACGAGTGTCTCAACACGCCCACCCAAAAGACACACACACACACAACCGCTCACCAACATGGAACATGGGAATTCATGCCTCAAATCCTAATATCTGACAGGCTGCACTGTGCTTTAAAGACCAGCCTGGGTTACACAATAATTGCCGAAACAAGAAAGGGCTACAGAGTAAAACCTTGTCTCAGAACACAAAGCAGGGGGAAAAAAGTTTAAAGAGCCCAGTAAGATGGTTCCCCAAAGAGAGCTTGCTGCCAAAGCTGGCCACTTAAGTTCCATCTTCAGGATCCATCGTGGTAGAAAAATTGAATGGAGGTCCCTGCAGGTTGTCTTCTGACCTCACACACACATACACACATACAACACACCCCCCCGTCATGGCTGATCCCAGTCCTCCCACAAAATCAAACAAAAGACGCAAACATAAAAAAATTAAAGGACAAAAGCAAATGTATATGTACACACGTATACACATATATCCTATAACAGTTCATTAATCAAAAGACGAAGAAGCATTTCGGGAGGACAGAAACAATGAAATAATATAAATCTGGATGTACTAGACACACAAAAATATAGCACCCCTTGCTTCAAAACATCACAAGCAAACTAAAAGGCTGTTGAGAACAACCAAAATGAATGGTATCAGGGCGTATTAAATATCAGTCTGAAGTACCAACAGTATAATTATGATTGTTATAATTATCCAAATGGACAGACAGCCCCAGACCGCAAAGAGCAACGAGCACCCATGAACTCATAGCCATCAGCAAGCAGAGAAGATAAGTTAAAACCATTAATGCGGTATCAAATACTCACCAAGTTACGCTTCAGAACTTCACAGAAAGCACATTATTCAATTGCTGGTGCTGAGCAAATGCTCTCGGCCATCTAAGAAAAATAAGGCTGGATCTTAAGCCCAAAAGTGAACCAATAGACATATGTCCATTAAGACCCTGGGAAGAAATTCAGATGACTCCTTCTATAAACTCGGCTTTGGAAAGGGCGGCCTAAAGCTCAGTGGCAAATGGGTTGACTCTTGGCTGTGTGAAGATTCAATTCTCTCAGCAAGACTTAACTTGAAACAAACCAGAGACTGCCAGTTTCAATGGCAAGACAGGGGCACCCTGCATACCTTCTCCTCCACTGAAATCAATAAAAATGACTAAATTTTTCTAAAAATTCCACAGTTTGAGTGTCGTAGCCATTTGAGAGGAGGATGCAGCCAGACCGGGCCCCTAATCTATACAGGGGAATTCCAGGCCAGCCACTGCAAATTTGTAAAAACGCTGCCTCAACAAAACAAAAAATGTAATGGAACAACCACCTTTTCCAGCAAGCAGGCATCGCAAGCCCAGTCCCCAGAAAGATCAAAGAGCTGAAACCACTTCAGCTCCCCTCGTGACAGTGTAGCAAGGAGTAGAGAACCAAAAGGGCTTCCCTTGTAACACAGTTTGCAAGGCTGTAGAGAACCAGGCCAGGCCCGGGGCAGCAATCGAAGGAGGAGCAAGCAAAAGTCCCAAAGGGGAGGTTAAGGGTTTGGGGAAAAGCATGAGGTACAGTCTGCCATTGACCAGCAAGCCTGCATTACTATAAGGAAACCAAAAGCAGCCCTAAGGGAAAGGGTAAGCCAGAATGAGGATGGACTTACAGTGACCACATCCCAACCTGCAACAGTTGCCCTTTTTATGTCTGCCTGTGGCAACTCTCTAGAGGGAGGTCAGCCATCCAGGGCTACTTAATTGTCAAAACATACGGAAAAAAATAATAATAACCAGATATACCAGAAGAAAGCCAAAGAAAATCTTAGGGACCCAAAATCAAAACCAGACTTTAAAAATATTCTTAAAAAAAAAATAACAAAGGAGAAAAGGATTTTTCTTGCAAAAATAAAAAAAAAGAAAAAAAAAGGGGGGGAAGAAAGGGAAAGGGGGGGAAAGGGGGGGGAAAGGGAAGGAAGGGGAAGGGGAAAAGGAAGGAAGGAAAAAGGGGAGGGAGGAAAAAAGGGAAAGGGGAAGGAAGGAAGGAAAAGGAAAAAGGAAGGAAGGAAGGGAAAGAAAGGAGGAAAAAAAGGAAAAAAGGGAAAAGGAAAAAAAAAAAAGG